>OX451736.1:996678673-997385127 GCA_948472305.1 Vicia faba
TGAAACTTAATAATTATGTTGTTCTTCACTGTTAGTGATTGAAGGGATTTAAGGAGGGCCTCATACCTAGGTGTGTCTTAGGTAGAAGTATAGAATGGGTAGTGATTAAGTGATTAGATCGTAAACTGCTTGTTTATTGAGGGTCTATGAATTGATACTATTTAGTGGACTTGTCTCTGGATTGATAGCCCCCAGAGTAGGTGTTGTTGTATACTGACTGGGTTAACAATCCCTTGTGTTTTTACTGCTTTTATTATTGTTGCATTTTACTTTTTCCTCAGATATTTGTGTCGTGACATCTCCTTCGACATCACATATCTGATACTAAAATTTCATGTTTAAATATTTTCTTGATTCAAAAATCACCACAAAAATATTTTAAACCCTATTTTCAATATATTTTCATATTCTGATTTTTATTTCATAGTTTTATCATTTTTTCATGATTAAATAAATTCAAGTAGTTTAATTAGGATTTTAATCATTCTATAGGTTTTAGAATTTTATTTTCCTATTTCTACTAATATAAAAATCCATAAAAAAATGTTTTTGAGCTTCTTTCTGAGTCTTATTGAAAATAACTTTTGTCTAATTTTACAAAATTCGTGGGATGCCAATTAAATCAATTGATTGGTTATATCATTTTTTTTCTTTGTTTTTTTTAATATATTGTGTAAATAATTTTTGTTTAATTCTTCCTTTTGAGATAAAATACAAGAAAAATATACTCACCGACTCTTAGATATTGAGCTAATTTTTTATAATTTTTAATTGGGTTTACGTGTCAGTTTGCTCTTTTTCAAGATTTTAGAAGTTAATTGATATTTTTGAGATCTTTTCTTGCTTAAGCATAAAGAAACGATTAATTCTCTAATTTCCCTCATTTCTAAAAATCAAAGAAAATATGTTCAGTGTTCCTGGATGAGTCAAGATCATTTAAACCTTTTTTTGAGTTTTTAATTATGATCTTCCATTTTATTCAAAATATTTTGTAAAGAGTTTTAGTCTTTGACTAACTAGTTTTGATGTTTGAGTTTCAAAAACATATTTCCTCTTCTTTTCAGGAACTTTTGACTATGTATTTGACTTTTAGAAGTCTTTAGGGAATTAGGATTAAGTGGACATAATTTTACAAGTTATTTTCCTATTTTAAAACTAATTTTGGCTTAGGAGTATACTTAGGGTTTTGCTTTGATAAAAAGTTTGTATTTGAGAACTTTTGTGCATAGTTGTTGTTGTACCCCAAAATTTTCCCTCCCATTTTTCATTCAAGATGCTATCCTAGGGTGTCTCAAATATTCAAAATGGCTTAGGGTTTGATCATATAGATTCTCTTCCTAGGCATTGAGTCAGCAACTAGGGTTTGGTATTTCTCAAAGAAAATTGAGTTTCTAAGATTTCAAATGGTCTTCATGGTTCTTCATGTATTCTCAAGGATGTTCTTGCCAAGTTTCAAACCTCGCATTGCAAGTTTGCTCAGTCGGTAGTTCATATGACTGAAAATCATCTGCATTGATCAAAAGTCGACCTTTTCAAGATCAAATTCAAACAGTTATAAATTCTTTATCATTCGATGTTTTTGTACCCCAAAATTTGCCCTCTCATTTATCAAGACTTTTCTCATAAGACTTCTTTGACTCAAGACAAGATTAGGGTTTGGTCAGCTCAAGACATCTCATCTGGCACTGATAACCCAAAATTAGGGTTTGAGTTTGCGCAAGGATTTTAGGACCATAAATGCTTCATGTGACTTTCATACATCATTTTGGACCCCTAAGATTGCTCATGATAAGTTTCAAGCCTTGAACCACATTTTTGATCAGTCAATTGGTCAATTGACTTAAAAATCAACTGTATTGGGGAAAAAGTCAACCATGGCCAATTTACATCCAAACTTCATAATATTTTATCCACATAAACATTTTAGACTCATATGTACCATTTGATCAAGTTTGGATCACAACTCCTCAAGAAATTTGATCAAATCATCAAAAGGTCAAAATGGTCAAAATTAGGGTTTTGACTGAGAAAGGGCAATTTATGATTTTTTAACCTAGCCAAGGACCAATTGAGTTCAAGCATGATTTCAAGGATTCAATGGCATCATCTTGACTCAATTACATGGTTCAAAACATCTCAAGTTCATTGGATTGACAGATGAAATTTGCAGTCAACTGATCAAAAGTCAACTGTACACTGAAAAGTCAAACTTTGACTTTTTGGTCAAAATCAAGTGCCAAGGGTCATAATTCATCAAGATATGTCAAAATGTGAAACTTTTTCATCAAGAAAACCAAATTTGAAAATTAGGGTTTGAATTTGAAAATTTTCATAACTTAGAAATTTTCTAAGTATAAAAATTTTCTTATTTTTTCTCAACTTTAAACCACTTTTCACTATAATGCATTTTGATTCAAGGAAAGTCCCCAACATGAAAGTTATAGACCTCCATGAAATCTACAACTTTTCTTCACAAACATTTCCCTAAAGATGCTTTGATCTCAAGTTATAAATTTGTGAATACATGGTCATGAACTTCTTAACTTAGTGAAATTTTGCCCTAATTTAGGCAGGTTTTGGACCCAACTTCATGGAAATGTTTCACCTAGTTCCAAGAGGTATCTCAAAATTCATTTCAAATATTTATTATAGAGCACATTGCAAGCTTTCCAAAATGTCAAAGAACTCTCCAAGATCATTTTTGAGTAAGGAGAATCGAAGAGAGGAAATTGGCATTTTCTCACTTTTTGTTCAAGCCATTTTCATGAAGAACCAAGTTGCAAATCAATCCTATGCTGGTTATTTCATGCTTTACAGGTCCTAAACTTGCTACACACTCCTTAATTAAATGCTTACTCATTTGAAAAATCCTTTATCCATGCTTTTGATTCTTTATCCAATTGATAATTCCATTTATGGAAAAAAGGTTCCATTGCCATTTTCATAAAGGGTAACTTTTGTAAACTTTGTAATCTTGAGCATTGGACCTGTCCCCTTGATACATGCAAGTACCACAGACCAAAGGCAACTTGTAGGGAAGAAATACCAACCCTAAGCAAGCTGGTACAAGCATGAGAGTTTTGTCTTGTCACTTTGCTTCTAGTACAAGAAAAGTTGCAAAAAGGCTAGGGCATGCACAGCTGATAGAGAGCTGACTTAAAACCATATCTATACTAATATGCAAACAATATACAACATATAGAACACGAAGCAAAGGCCTGAAACACTTAGAGGAAGCAAAGCACCAAAAATTGTCCAAAACATACAGTTTCTGCACAAACACATCCAGCATCCATTTGGCTCGTGCGTTTTGTGTTTAGACCATTCCAACACCTTATATACTTGATATCAAACTCAACCAAACTATCATCCTTGTTTTGTAACCTCTGTTTCACCATCTACCATTGTTAACTTTGAAGCTTGAAGATGGACTTGGTCAGGGAGTTCTAGCCATTTTCAGAGCAAGGTAAGGGTTGGAATAGATTCAGGGAAGCTCAAGGAAGCTCAAGCAATCATCAGGCTTCCATTAAAGTCCCTGCATTTCCATACACGATTCCAGCTGAAGGAGGTAATTTTTCAAACTCTATCTCCTTGTATAGGAAACCTCAGGCCACGATCTGTGAATAAAAAATGTAGTTCTCATCATAACGAAGTTGTACATATCATTATCTTGCATTTATATTACTTGTGCTAAGAGAATTTGGAGTTTGAAATCTCTGAAAATTTTAGGTTAGGATTTAGTGATTTCAAAATTCTCTTTGATCTTTGATAGTTAGATTACATAATTTATATGGTTGGAATCGTGAGTTCAAATGCTACATTTTCATGTTATAAGTTTTCATTTTTATGCAAGCATGAGGAAGTTACAGGTTGAACTGGCCATGGCGCGAGGCAGAAGAAGGCAGGACAGGGACGAGCCTGTATTGGGCTTTTTGCTTCTTGGGCTTTTTTTGTTTTTGCTAGCACTACCACTGATTTGCTATCTCACCCCCTACTAACTCTTTTCATTTTTTTTTCATTTTTATATTTAATACTTTAATTATTTTCTTTAATGATAAAAAATCCTAAAAAATAATTTAATTATTTTTACACTTTTAATTTATTTTTTTATTATTATTTCTCACATAAAAAATATAGTTTATTTTAATAGGATATAATTTATTTTCTTAATAAACTTATAAATATAATTAAATAAACTTAATATTTTTATTTTACCTTTTATACTTACAAATACCTATTTTTTGCATATATTTAATTTTTAATATTTATATAAAATATTATTTATTATTTCATACAAGAAAATGTACAAAAATAATAATATAGAAACTTCATTTTCTCATAAATAAAAATTAGGGTTTAATCCCTTTCAAAAATTAAATCTTTTTCCTTATATTTTTAGGTTTAAATTAAATATTCTTTTATACAAAAACAAGACATAAAACCTTCTTACATGAACATTGCATTATATTCTAAATATTGTATCCTATTTATCTTAATTCGCACAAAATTCGATTTGGTTGTAATAATGTATTTAGCTCTATATTTGTGCAAATCCCCATTCAAACTTGAATTCCCCCCTCCCATAAAATTGTTGTAATAGCTTAGTATATTTACATTATGCAATTTATTGCTTTCATATGCCATGATTAGTAATTAGGGTTTGTATGACAAGAACAAAACAAAGCAAAAATAGAAAACCCTAAATACAAGACAAAATCAAAAGCATGAAAAATGATACACTTTGCACACAAGCACCCTTAGGGTTTCTCTCACTTGGTTGCCTAAATCAAAATAGCCATATTAGACATGCTAAGTATCTTGGCAAAACAAAACAAATATAAAGATCATAGTCCCTCGATGACGCTATTCAAAAGTTACCTTACAAAATGATCTTAGCCCATCAAAAATGCTAAGATACTTTGCAAACATTGCTAATCATGGTTATACGATTACCCACACCCGTCCCGTTTACATCTAAAGATAGGGTTGCTTACCAAATCAATGGTAAGTCAACAATATCAAAGGAATAAAAAATGCATAAGAAAGACATTTGAGTAGGTAGATAGCTTCTAAGTTACTTGCTCCATTTCAAACAAACAATCCTTGCTATTTTCAAAACAAACACACACATTTCAAAAACATCTTACAAATATTGAAAACATTTTCAAAAAGACAAACATCTTTGTATACATTCTTACGAACGATAATCATTACAAAGATTGCCTAAACGAATGACCTCTTTTACAAAATACTTTCAAAACCACATCAAACACCATTTTAAACAAACCAAAGCAAGTGATCTAAGCAAGTAACTAAGAGCCCATGGAAAACCATGGATGAAAAGGGTGCTAGCACCTTCCCTTTTCATAATCTACCCCCCGAACTCAAGAAAATTCTCAAAGGTCTTTCCTGTGCTTTTTCACCTTTCCTTTTAGATAAAAGAAAAGTTAGTGGCGACTCTTGCTAACCGCAACATTTGCGATAAAACGCAAAACCTCAAGTCAGTTCTCCCATTGTATCATAGAGCTGGCGACTCTACTGGGGAATATTATAAAAGTGGGGTTACCTTAGGGTTTAGATCACATTTATTTGCTTACCTTGTTTGACTTGTTTGCTTTACAATTATGGTTCTTTGTTTGGGTTTAAATCCTCCACCCGGATTTGGGAAACATTATAGGTAAATAGCAATACATTGTGGAAACTGTGTGGGGTATACCGACATGGTCTAAGAAATAGCTATGTAAGTGTGACATATTTGTGGGTACCGGTAGCCTTTGAGTCAATAAAAGAGAATACGGGGCCGCTGAGTGATGTCTTGAAGCACTAATGAACTTCTAGAACCCTTTACTTGACCAACTTGGCCTTTTAGGATGTAGTGAGATGACCGGCTTTGGTGCAGTCCGAAGTTGGTAGATACTCGATACTACACTCATTGAGGGTTGGTTTCTTGGGATATTTCAGTCGCCATTAAAGAGGCTTGAGCTGAAACAATGACCAAGGAAACAATCCAGTGATATTAAGCTCCTTAGAACCCGGTTACTATTTTTAGGGTAGGTTGAGCCAACTAAACTTCAAGAGGGTACTTACCTATGAAACCCCATGCAAGCCTAAACTAAGAACTTGCTTAATTTGTTTGTATATGCATTCTTGTACATAACATCATGGACATCATGAACATCATATGCATCCACTAACCATTTCAAGGATTTTGGAGATTCATCTTTGTTCTTGTTTTGTAGGATATGGATTCACTTTGCAGGAAAACTATCCAAATCAACCTTGTAAGAATTCCTCCACAACTCAAGGAGATAGCTTCAAGGATCCCTGAGAACTCTCCATTCACCGAGAGACATGGTTGTCTACTCAACTTGGTCACCTCCAACACAGAGGATGATATGATGAAGGTTCTCTTCCAGTTCTTTGACCCTTTGCATCATTGCTTCACATTTCCTGACTATCAACTTGTGCCCACTTTGGAAGAATTCTCTCAACTTTTGAGGATTCCTATTCTTAATCAACTACCTTTCAACGGTACGGAAAGAGATCCAAAGCCAGAAGAGATTACTCAAACCCTACACTTACACTCATCTGATGTCACAACTCATTGGGAAACTAGAAGTGGTGTCAAAGGCTTCTTGGCAAAGTTTCTGTTTGAGAAAGCCCAAAGCTGTTGGAATTCCTTAGACTTGCAAGATTTTGAGGAGATTGTATCTCTTCTCATCTATGGGATGGTCCTGTTCCCCAATCCTGACCAACTCATAAATGTGAGCGCTGTCAAAATCTTCATGTAAGACAACTAGGTGCCTACATTGCTTGGGGATATCTTACACTCTTTTCACACTCGTACAATGAGGAAAAGAGGTGTTCTTATGTGTTGCACTCCTCTCCTGGCAAGATGGTTTATTTCTCATCTTCCCCAATCAGTCTTAAAGAATGAGCAAGGTTTGAGGTTGTCACAAAGGTTAATGACGCTTAAAACATTCAGATATTCATTAGTGCTCTTGATCCAAAGAGAATGTTATCATTGTTGACCGTTATGGGGAATTCCCTAATGTCCCTCTACTTGGCATTAGGGGAGGCATCATCTACAACCCGTGCTTAGCTCTAAGACAGTTTGGTTATGCCCGAAGGGATGGCCTACATGATATGTTGATTCAAGGTTTGATTTTCGACTACGACAACGACGATTAAGGTCTTCGCCAGAGATTCATCCGAGCTTGGAGGATGCTAAACAAGGTAGATAGCAAGAATTTGGGACACAAGAATTCCATCCATCTTGAGCCTTACCTCAAGTGGGTATGAACCCGCGCTCAAAGTCTTATGATGCCTTATCCTTCCATTCTCCCAGTGATTATTGAGCCTGTTAAGGAGGGATAAGTTCCATACACTATCCTACATCCTGACATGCCTACATCACTCGAAGACCTACAAAGGGATTGGATACAGCTCAAAGGAGAGCGTAATGCTTTCGAAGCCCAATTCTACGCAAGCGAGAAGAAGGTTTTGGAACTCACTCGGCTACTTCATTAGGAGCAGACTCTAAATACCTACATTGCACCAAAGAGGATGCGCAATGTCTTTTTATCTTATAATTTTGTATTATTTTGCCCAAGGGGCATCGATGTGCTCAAATTTTATCTTATTAATATAATGTGTGTTTCTTTTTTTCTTAAAACAAATTTGAATTTTCTTTAAATCCTTGAGAACATTGCATGTATACATATCATTCATCATTCATCATAAACATAAATAGGTCTTTGCAACAAGTTTCCTCATCTCTCTATTGTTTATTCAGTAAGATGGATCTCGAACAGACGGTCAAAGACCATCAAGCTTAAAACACACAATTTCAACAGTTACTCATGACCTTAGCCAAGGGGCAAGAGGAGCTGAAGACTCTGCTAGCAAAAGAGAAAGAGAAAGAGAAAAAGAAGAAAGAGAAGAAACCAACTGGTGTGGTAATCATGGGCAGAAGGTTTCAGGGACAAGCCAGAAGGACCTTAGATTTTCCAGCAACATATGATGAAGGGGAAAGAAAAGGAAAAGAAACGGCAGTTCCGTCAGACTCTGAAGAGGAAGAGGAAGAGGAGGACTACTCTGAAGAACAGTACCCTCTGGCTGACGATAAGTACAGACACCTGGATGAGCGTTTAACCTCTATGGAAATACAAAGGGTATCGGGTCTAGATTTTGAAGAACTGGGGTTAGTGTCAGAAATTGTGATCCCACCAAAGTTTAAAGTGCCATTATTTGCAAAATATGATGGAGTGTCGTGTCCTAAAATGCACCTTCGATCATATGTCAGGAAGATTCAGCCGCACTCTGCCGACAAAGACTTATGGGTCCATTTCTTCCAAGATAGTTTATCTGGAACGTAACTTGATTAGTTTTACCAATTAGAAAGGGCCGACGTCCACAATTGGGAAGACCTTGTCGCAACTTTCTATAAACAATACCAGTACAATGCTGATTTGGCGCCTACCCGTACTCAACTTCAGAGTATGGCTATGGTTTCAAATGAGGGCTTCAAAGATTACGCGTAAAAGTGGAGAGATCTAGCTGGAAGAGTGCAACCCCCTATGTCTGAAAGGGAGTTGGTGGACATGTTCTTGGGAACTTTATCGGGCCCTTTCTTCAATCATCTGATTGGGAGTTCCTCTGCAGGGTTTACTGAATTGATTTTAACCGGCGAGAGGGTGGAAGATGGTATAAGAAGTGGGAAGATTCAGAAAGATTTATCCGCCTCTACAGCTGTGAAAAAACCCTTCACGGGGAAGAAGGAAGTATCTGCTATTTATTCATACAGGAATCAAGGAAGAACTGAACGCCGACCAGTGGTGGGGGCTGTTATGATCCCAAAGCCCGCATCCGACCAGCCAAGAAATAACCAGCCAAGGGTGGAAAGGCCAGTCCGGAAATTCACCACTCTATCCCAAGTTCTACCACATCTTCTGAAATTGAATCTAGCAACTTTAAAAGAGGCCCCAAAGAATCCAAATACTGCGTCCCCTCATTATCACCCAAATGCCAGATGTGCATATCATTCTGAAAGTCCAGGGCACGACACTAACAATTGTTAGGCTCTGAAGAACAAAATTCAAGACCTTATAGATGCAAAGGAAGTTGATTTTGATGCACCTGAGAAACCGAATGTCATTTCCGCCCTGATGCATAGGCATGGTCACAATGCCAATGATGTCGAGGAAGATTTATTTGTTGCCATAGTAGATGAACTTTTGACTCCGCTCCCGATCATTAAGATGAATTTGTTAAAAGCTGGTGTATTCCCAAGATGTAAAGAAGACTGCTATCATTTCTTATCCTCACCCGTTGATTGCCCTCTGTTGAAGACAAGTATCCAACGCCTGATTGATAACCAAGAAATTCTGTTTGAGAATGCTCCCATTTTACCCGTTCCTGTTAAAGACATTTCAATCATAACCATCTCTTCCAATCCTTCTAGGGCCCCCAAAAGACCCGTTAGGGTTACACCTGCTCCAAAAAATACTCCGCTTAAGATCACAATATACGGGCCGGTCCCGTACAAGTCAGATAAAATAGTACCATGGAATTATGGTAGAGAAATCTACTACCATGGTATCAAACAAGATAAACTGACTACCGAAGAAGAGAGCTCCGAAGAAGAAAATATCGACATTAGCAATATTGTCGGAACTAGGAAGGTTACCCGTAGTGGTAGAATCTTCTCTCCAGAGATTGCCCCTCCAAAGGAAGTTTTTGGACCCGTGGTCGTTCCGAAGATTACCTCTGTACCAATGATTATACTTGCAAGCGTACCTACCAACAAAGACGACACAATTCATGTCCCCACCAATACTTCTACTGCAGAGAATAGAGGAAAAAGCATTCAAGAAGAGCTTGTCCGGACGAAGGCTCAATCACTAGCTATCCCCGAAACATCCAAGAAGGAAATGGAAGAGATCTTGAGGATAATAAAGAAGATTGACTATGATGTGGTTGAACAGTTGGGGAAAACACCTTCCAAGATCTCCATGCTAGCATTGCTTATGTGCTCTGAGGCACATGCGAAAGCTCTGGTAAAATTTCTGAAGACAGCTCATGTGCCACAAGAGACGTCTGCTGACCAATTCCAAGATTGTGTGGCCAGTTTGACAGCTGATAATGGCCTAGGCTTCTCTGATGCTGACTTGACACCCAAAGGGAGAAAACACAACGAGGCATTACATGTCTCTGTGGAGTGTAGAGGAACAACCCTATCCCATGTCTTGGTAGACACGGGATCATCTTTGAATGTCTTACCAAAGAAAGCTCTTGACAGATTGGATTGCAAAGGGCTGACGTTGAAACCCAGTAACATAATTGTGAGAGCATTTGATGGCTCGAAGAGGATGGTCCATGGGGAGGTGGACATCCCGATAAAGGTGGGAACTCAGACTTTCAGCTCAACCTTCTATGTGTTGGACATTCGCCCCTCTTACTCTTGTCTGTTAGGACGGCCTTGGATCCATAATGTCGATGTTGTCACCTCCACATTGCATCAGATGCTGAAGTACCCGGTCCAAGGAAAGATCATAACTGTCCACGTGGAGGAGGAGTACATGATTAGTCATCTGAATTCTTTCCGATATGTGGAGTTGGATGGCGAGTTCATTGAAACTCCTTTTCAACATTTCGAGAAGGTCTCTCAAGAAGTAGCGGCAACCAAGGCAGTGTCCTTGATTCCTAAGATCTCAAGACCTTCACTTCGGATGTCATCTCTAAAGGATGCAAAGGAAGTAATAGAGGATTGTGGATGCACCATCTGGGGGCAGCTTCCAGACATTCCGTATAAATTAGACAAGTTTGGCTTGGGGTTTACTTCAACTGCTCAGATGGTTGTGCGTCGTGCCCGTGCTGGAGGACCACCTTTGAAGATTAACAACCAAGGGGTCAATGCATTAGAAGACAATGAAGAAGATGGCAGCTTGGAAGATTGTATATTTCCTACTGTCAACGGATGACTTCGAAACTGGGAAGCCAGAGAATTTGTCCCAATAACTTTCATCTCTCAGTAATTTATCTTTTACATTTCTGTTGGACTTGTAATATTCACGAACAATTCACACTTTAAAAACCTTGTGTCTTGCCCGAGGCACAATGGTCCATTTGTAAGGGTTTTTATTTCATCTTCATATGACATTCAATGAATCATGGACGCTTTTTCACATATAAACCTTTTGTGCTCATTATCTTTCTTTTACATTTTATTATTTAAAGATGGTTATACCCTTACACACACCCACACTCACAAATGCAGGTACCCCTCCATTCCAGATCCTATGGGTAACGATATTGCTATAGCCTTCAGTGACTCTGAAGATCTGATCTACCAAGCCGAATACGAAGGTGAGGAAGATTGTGAGGTGCCAGGGAAATTGGCCAGACTACTACAACAAGAGGAAAGAGCTATTCAGCCTCATGAGGAGCTTTTGAATACGATCAACTTGGGTACCAAGGAATATAAAAAGGAAATCAAAGTGGGTGCCAATTTAGAGCCGAGTGTTAAGGAGCGCCTAATTCAGTTTTTGCATGATTATGTTGAGATCTTTTCCTGGTCATATGAAGACATGCCAGGACTTGATACAGACATCGTGGTACATCGTCTACCCACAAGAGAAGACTGTCCACCAGTGAAACAAAAAGTCCGCCGCATGAGACCTGACATGTCAGAGAAGATCAAAGCGGAAGTCATGAAATAGTTCAATGCTGGATTTCTGGCTGTTACTTCTTATCCTCATTGAGTTGCCAACATTGTTCCCGTGCCTAAAAAGGACGTTAAAGTACAGATGTGCGTAGATTATAGAGATTTAAACAGGGCCATCCCTAAAGATGATTTTCCACTTCCACACATCGACATCCTGGTTGATAATACGGCCCAGCACAAAGTATTTTCCTTCATGGACGGATTCTCGGGCTATAACCAGATCAAAATGGCACCTGAGGACATGGAGAAAACTACGTTTGTCACACAGTGGGGCACGTTCTGCTACAAAGTGATATCATTCGGACTGGAGAATGCTGGGGCAACCTATCAACGCGCCATGGTAGATTTGTTTCATGATATTATACATCATGAGATAGAGGTCTACGTAGATGACATGATAGCCCGATCACAAACTGAGGAGGAGCACCTTGATCACTTGCAAAAGCTGTTTGTGAGATTGAAGGAGTACAAACTAAGGTTGAATCCAAACAAGTGCACATTCGGAGTCCAGTCCGGTAAACTCTTAGGTTTCATTGCCAGCAACAAAGGCATCGAGGTTGATCCTGCGAAGGTCAAAGAGATACAAGAAATTCATGCTCCTCGTACTGAGAAGGAAGTCAGAGGATTCTTGGGACGCGTGAACTATATTGCCAGATTCATTTCTCACCTAACATCTACTTGTGAACCAATCTTCAAACTATTGAAGAAAGATCAAGTAGTCAGATGGAATGATGAATGTCAGACTGCTTTTGACAAAATCAAAGAGTATTTACAAGAGCCTCCTGTCTTGATACCACCAGTTGAGGGAAGACCACTAATCATGTATCTGACCATTTTAGAGAACTCGATGGGGTGTATTGGGGCAGCATGACGAGTCTGGCCAAAAAGAGCACACTATTTACTACCTGAGCAAAAAGTTTACCGATTGTGAAACCATATATTCACTGCTCGAGAAAACTTGCTGCGCTCTGGTATGGGCTGCTCGCCGACTAAGACAGTATATGTTGACTCATACCACTTTGCTGATATCTAAGATGGATCTGATAAAGTACATCTTTGAGAAGCCTGCTCTGTCTGGGAGGATAGCTAGATGGCAGATGATCCTAACAGAATATGACATACAGTATACTACCCAAAAATCTATAAAGGGCAGTGTGCTAGCTGATCATCTTGCTCATCAAGCTGTAGAAGATTATCAATCTATGAAGTTTGAATTCCCGGACGAAGACATCATGACATTAGACAATTGTGAAGAAATCAGACCACATGAAAGACCTGGACAAGGATCCCGATGAACCCTGTTCTTTGATGGGGCATCCAATGCACTTGGTAATGGTATCGACATTGTACTCATATCTCCAGAAGGGTTCCATACTCCTTTTACTGCCAGACTTTGCTTCAACTGTACGAACAACATGGCGGAATACGAAGCATGCATCTTTGGTCTCAAGGCTGCCATAGACTTGGGAATCAAATCTTTAGTTGTATTTGGAGATTCAGCTTTGGTCATCAGTCAGATCAAAGGAGAATGGGACACTAAGCATCCAAACCTTATCCCTTACAAAGAACATGTTTTGACATTGTTACCATATTTCGAGCAGATTACCTTCGAGCATTTCCCGCGAGAAGAAAATCAGCTAGTGGATGCTCTAGCCACAATGTCATCTATGTTTAAACTTAATTGGGATAACGAGGCTCCCCAGATCACCATTGAACGAATGGAAGAACCAGCACACTGTCACGAGATTAATACTGAAGAAGTAATGGACCAGCCTTGGTTTCATGAAGTCAAAAGGTATCTCGAGGCTCAAGAATATCCGGAAGGAGCTTCAATTAATGATAAAAAGTTCTTAAGGAGATTCTCTGCTAAGTTCTTCCTAAGTAATGGCATCCTGTGCAAACATAATCATGATTCTATTCTGCTCCGTTGTATGGATAAGATTGAAGCTGAAAAGATCATGGCTGAATTACATGAAGATACCTTTGGCACTCACTCTAGTGGGCATACAATGGCGAAGAAAATCCTACGGGCAGGCTATTATTGGTCAACCATTGAAGCAAATTGCTATCAACACTCCCGAACCTGTCATAAGTGTCAAATATATGCAGACAAGGTGCACGTGCCTCCGGTTCCTCTAAATGTCTTAACAGCTCCTTGGCCCTTCGCTATGTGGGGAATCGATATGATTGGGGAGATCAAGCCTACAACCTCCAATGGACACCGCTTCATTCTAGTGGCCATTGACTATTTCACAAAGTGGGTCGAAGCAGCTTCCTTCGCATTCGTTACTAAGAATGTTGTTGCCCGCTTCATCAAGCAGAATCTTATTTACCGATACGGTATCCCAGAAAGGATCATCACTGATAATGGTACAAACCTTAATAATACTATGATCACCGCCTTGTGCTAGTAGTTCAAGATTCAACATCACAATTCATCCCCCTATCGGCCAAAGATGAATGGTGCAGTCGAAGCTGCTAATAAAAACATTAAAAAGATCATACAAAAAATGACAGTCGCCTACAAGGACTGGCATGAAATGCTACTGTTTGCTCTCCACGGGTATCGTACCACGACTCGCACATCAACTGGGGCAACACCATATTCTTTGGTTTATGGCATGGAGGATGTCTTGCCTATCGAGGTTCAAATCCCCTCCTTGAGAATTATGAAGGATGCAGATTTGAGTGAGGACGATTGGATCCAGATCCGGCTTGATGAACTGAACTTAATTGATGAAAAGAGATTTATTGCTGTTTTCCATGGTCAGATGTATCAAAAACGGATGATCAAGGCTTTCGACAAGAAAGTCAGACGCCAAGTATATTAAGTTGGAGATCTGGTGATCAAGCGCATCATCTTGCCACAAAGTGATCCCAGGGGCAAATGGACTCCTACCTATGAAGGACCATTTGTAATCGAGAACATCTTTTCCGGTGGGGTAATGATCTTAGCCACCATGGACGGTGATGACCTGCCACACCCTGCGAACGCATATATAGTCAAAAGATATTATGCATAAGAGACCCGCTAGGTTGACACACCTATGCAAAACAAGGGCATCCCGGCGAACCAAAAGGTTCGGGCAAAAATTAGGGATAAAATAAAAAATCTATAAACCCGGCGAGTTGAAAACCCGAAAGGGCGACTTGGGTAAAAAAGGGTTTCCCGGTGGATTGAAAACCCGAAAGGGCAGTCCAGGCAAAAGTTATGGAATTAAAGCGTATGACTATGTCTCATCGGATCACTTTAAGGACAATCTCTTCACTAACAAACTTTGAACTTCTTATCAATTCAATCATCTTCGGACGAAGCAACGAATAGACAAGATATTCAGAGATGCGGAGGCTATAGCAGAATGGGAACCCCATGGGATTATCGCACATAGATATCTTTCTTTGTATAAATTTTTATGACACCATCCTCTTACTAGGATGTCTGTCTCCTTTGTACAAAATACTTATTCAAAGTGAATACAAAGATATCTCTTTAAAGTACAGAAAACTATTTGTCCTTTTCTTTTTACACTTGTGTTTTATTTGCAAAAACGTCCAATGATTCATTAATGAACATATGCATTTGAACATAATTACTGTTTACAAATAAACAAAATGGAAAAGGACAATTACTGACAGGTTGAAAGAATAGGAAAACGTCTTTAGGCTATTCCATGAGCAATCCCTACAGTACGTCATTAAGATCCCCAACGGAGCTGAAACTTCAAGCTATGAATCCCCAGTGGAAACCATCCAGTTTCTCCAAAATTTCCCAGCAATTTGTCCTGAAGCCTGAAAACCAACCAGACAACAGCTAATTTATGTTTCTCCCTAACCTAGGATAATTCCCCGATAGAGTGGTAGACGACCGAAACTCCTGAACTTTTTCCCAAATAGGAATAAGCTTTTTCCCCGCAGAGTTTTCATTTCTCCCCAACAGAACGAAGATTCCCATTGTTAAATCCCTAGTAGAAGTTATCAAAATTCTCTGGATTCCCCAAGCAAATTACTCAAGCGATATATGGAATTGCTCACAACAGATTTTTTGTCAATACCCCAAGAATCCACATATCCTCAACAGCAGTCAAGGATTTATTTTCCTCAGCAATACAGTGAATCAGCGTACATGCGCATACATTAAATCCACATATCATAAACATTGATAAAACACATATATTGCATCATACATTTCATGCAACATAACTTTGTGTTTCAGCTAACATTTTACCCTTTTTAGGATAAGATTAATAAGCTACTGCTAACAATATGCAATCATGATACAATTCAGATACGCTCCAGACATGGAAGCCATTCTGTTACTTATTCAAATTCAGCTTTCAGATACAGTACAGATACGCTCCGGACACAGATGCCATTCTGACACTTATTCAGATTTCAAGTTCATGATACAGTCCAGACACGCCCCAGACACGGAAGCCATTTTTTTGATCATTCAGATACAGTTCAGATACCCTCTAGACACGGATTCCATTCTGACACTTATTCAAATTTCAAGTTCATGATACAGTCTAGATACGCCCCAGACACGGAAGCTATTATGTTGCTCATTCAGATTCAAGTTCAGATACGCTCCAGACACGGTTGCCATTATGTTACTCATTCATATTTCCAAAGTTCAGATACGCTCCAGACACGGGTGCCATTCTGATACTTATTCAGATTTCAAGTTCAGATACAGCTCAGATACGTTCCAGACGCGGACACCATTCTGATACTTATTCTTCTGACTTACAACTTACAATTCAACAAACATTCTTGGATGGCATCTACAAGCCCATATCCAACAAGATTCTATCACTTCTCCAAATGGCATCTTTAAGCCCATTCCCTCAACTACACTTTGTTGAGTGCAAATTTATGGGCACTCTAGTGTCCAATCATCTTTTACCTTCGAGTCATGAATGGCAAAGCTCGCCAATCTAACTCTTCAAGTCCAAGAAGATTGAACAGGGGCAGCTGTTGTACCCCAAAATTTTCCCTCTCATTTATCAAGACTTTTCTCACAAGATTTCTTTGACTCAAGACAAGATTAGTGTTTGGTCAGCTCAAGACATCTCATCTGGCACTGATAACCCAAAATTAGGGTTTGAGTTTGCTCAAGGATTTTTGGACCATCAATGCTTCATTTGACTTTTATACATCATTTTGGACCCCTAAGATTGCTCAAGATAAGTTTCAAGCCTTGAACCACATATTTGATCAGTCAATTGGACAGTTGACTTAAAAATAAGTTGTATTGGGGGAAAAGTCAACCATGGCCAATTTACAGCCAAACTTCATAAATTTTGATCCACATAAACATTTTAGACTCATATGTACCATTTTATCAAGTTTGGATCACAACTCCTCAAGAAATTTGATCAAATCATCAAAAGGGCAAAATGGTAAAATTAGGGTTTTGACTGAGAAAGGGCAATTTCTGATTTTTTAACCTAGCCAAGGACCAATTGAGTTCAAGCATGATTTCAAGGATTCAATGGAATCATCTTGACTCAATTACATGGTTCAAAACATCTCAAGTTCATTGGGTTGACAGATGAAATTTGCAGTCAACTGATCAAAAGTCAACTGTATACTGAAAAGTCAAACTTTGACTTTTTGGTCAAAATCAAGTTCCAAGGGTCATAATTCATCAAGATATGTCAAAATGTGAAACTTGTTCATCAAGAAAAAAAATTTTGAAAATTAGGGTTTGAATTTGAAAATTTTCATAACTTAGAAATTTTCTAAGTATAAAAATTTTCTTATTTTTTCTCAACTTTACACCACTTTTTCACCATGATGCATTTTGATTCAAGGAAAGTCCCCAACATGACAGTTGTACACCTCCATGAAATCTACAACTTTTCTTTATAAACTTTTCCCTAAATATGCTTGGATCTCAAGTTATAAATTTGTGAATACATGGTCATGAACTTCTTAACTTAGTGAAATTTTGCCCTAATTTAGGCAGGTTTTGGACCCAACTTCATGGCAATTTTTCACCTAGTTCCAATAGGTGTCTCAAAATTCTTTTCAAATATGGATTATAGATCACATTTCAAGCTTTCCATAATGTCCAAGAACTCTCCAAGATCATTTTTGAGTAGGGAGAATCGAAGAGAGGAAATTCGCATTTTCTCACTTTTTGTTCAAGCCATTTTCATGAAGAACCAAGTTGCAAATCAATCCTATGCTGGCTATTTCATGCTTTATAGGTCCTAAAATTGCTACACACTCCTTAATTAAATGCTTACTCAGTTGAAAAATCCTCTATCCATGCTTTTGAACCTTTATCCAATTGATAATTCCATTTATGGCAAAAAGGTTCCATTGCCATTTTCATAAAGGGCAACTTTTGCAAACTTTGTAATCTTGAGCATTGGACCTGTCCCCTTGATACATGCAAGTACCATAGACCAAAGGCAACTTGTAGGGAAGAAATACCCACCCTAAGCAAGCTGGTACAAGCATGAGAGTTTTGTCTTGTCACTTTGCTTCAAGTACAAGAAAAGTTGCAAAAAGGTTAGGGCTTGCACAACTGATAGATAGCTGACTTAAAACCATTTCTATACTAATATGAAAACAATATACAACATATAGAACACGAAGCAAAGGCCTGAAACACTTAGAGGAATCAGAGCACCAAAAACTATCCAAAACATATAGTTTCTACACAAACACATCCAGCTCCATTTGGCTCGTGCATTTTGTGTTTAGACCATTCCAACACCTTATATACTTGATATCAAACTCATCCAAACTATCATCCCTGTTCTCTAACCTCCGTTTCTCAATCTGCCATTGTTAACTTTGAAGCTTGCAGTTGGACTTGGTCAGGGAGTTCTAGCCATTTTTAGAGCAAGGTAAGGGTTGGAATAGATTCAGGGAAGCTCAAGGAAGCTCAAGCAATCATCAGGCTTCCATTAAAGTCCCTGCATTTCCATACATGATTCCAACTGAAGGAGGTAATTTTTCAAACTCTATCTCCTTATATAGGTAATCTCAGGCCACGATCTGTGAATAAAAAATGTAGTTCTCATCATAACGAAGTTGTACATATCATTATCTTGCATTTATATTACTTGTGCTAAGAGAATTTGGAGTTTGAAATCTCTGAAAATTTTAGGTTAGGATTTAGGGATTTCAAAATTCTTTTTGATCTTTGATAGTTAGATTACATAATTTATATGGTTGGAATCGTGAGTTCAAATGCTACATTTTCATGTTATAAGTTTTCATTTTTATGCAAGCATGAGGAAGTTACAGGTTGAACTGGCCATGGCGCGAGGAAGAAGAAGGCATGACAGGAACGAGCCTATATTGGGCTTTTTGCTTCTTGGGCTTTTTTTGTTTTTGCTAGCACTACCACTGATTTGCTACCTCACCCCCTGCTAACTCTTTTCATATTTTTTTTTCATTTTTATATTTAATACTTTTAATTATTTTCTTTAATGATAAAAAATCCTAAAAAATAATTTAATTATTTTTACACTTTTATTTTATTTTTTTATTATTATTTCTCACATAAAAAATATAGTTTATTTTGATAGGATATAATTTATTTTCTTAATAAACTTATAAATATAATTAAATAAACTTAATATTTTTATTTTACCTTTCATACTTACAAATACCTATTCTTTGCATATATTTAATTTTTAATATTTATATACAATATTATTTATTATTTCATACAAGAAAATGTACAAAAATAATAATATAGAAACTTCATTTTCTCATAAATAAAAATTAGGGTTTAATCCCTTTCAAAAATTAAATCTTTTTCCTTATATTTTTAGGTTTAAATTAAATATTATTTTAAACAAAAATAAGACATAAAACCTTCTTACATGAACATTGCATTATATTCTAAATATCGTATCCTATTTATCTTAATTCGCACAAAATTCGATTTGGTTGTAATAATGTATTTAGCTCTATATTTGTGCAAATCCCCATTCAAACTTGTACTCCCCCCCCCCTCCCATGAAATTGTTGTAATAGCTTAGTATATTTATATTATGCAATTTATTGCTTTCATATGCCATGATTAGTAATTAGGGTTTGTATGACAAGAACAAAACAAAGCAAAAACAGAAAACCCTAAATACAAGACAAAATCAAAAGCATGAAAAATGATACACTTTGCACACAAGCACCCTTAGGGTTTCTCCCACTTGGTTGCCTAAAACAAAATAGCCATATTACGCGTGCGAAGTATCTTGGCAAAATAAAACAAATATAAAGATCATAGTCCCTCGATGATGCTATTCAAAAGTTACCTTACAAAATGATCTTAGCCCCTCAAAAATGCTAAGATACTTTGCAAACATTGCTAATCATGGTTATACAATGACCCACGCCCGTCCCGTTTACATCCAAAGATAGGGTTGATTACCAAATCAATGGTAAGTCAACAATGTCAAAGGAATAAAAAATGCATAAGAAAGACATTTGAGTAGGTAGATAACTTCTAAGTTACTTGCTCTATTTCAAACAAACAATCCTTGCTATTTTCAAAACAAACACACACATTTCAAAAACATCTTACAAATATTAAAAACATTTTCAAAAAGACAAACATCTTTGTATACACTATTACGAACGAGAATCATTACAAATATTGCCTAAACGAATGGCCTCTTTTACAAAATACTTTCAAAACCACATCAAACACCATTTTAAACAAACCAAAGCAAGTGATCTAAGTAAGTAACTAAGAGCCCATGGAAAACCATGAATGAAAAGGGTGCTAGCACCTTCCCTTTTCATAATCTACCCCCCGAACTCAAGAAAATTCTCAAAGGTATTTCCTGTGCTTTTTCACCTTTCCTTTTGGATAAAAGAAAAGTCGGTGGCGACTCTTGCTAACCGCAACATTTGCGATAAAACGCAAAACCTCAAGTCAGTTCTCCCACTGTATCACAGATATTTTTAGTGGTTCTTTCTGCGTATGAATCTCCTTGACGTCATCTCCAACCTCTCTTTACAAGTCAAGAGCGGATTACGTGCAAAATATTATCAGAAATTCGAATACTTTAAAGAAATGTCATCTACAATTCGGAGTCAAATTATGCTTTGAATGATATGGAATTTATTGAAAAACTATGGGTCATGTTTTAATTTGAAGAAAAAAATTCTCAATCTCTAATTTCCATTCATATCATGACGGGATTTCTCAAAGCGCCATTTGATTATGTGAATTGAAATACAAGTGCGAAAGTGCAGGATTACTTGAATTTGAATCAAGATTGGATTTGATGTTGTGAAATTTTCTTTCTAGTACCCAATGCCATAAAATAAGTATCCAAGTTCGTCAATTAAATTGCAATAACGATTCAAGAAGATTTATGAATTTGGAATTTTGAGCAAAATGCACCCTAATTTCTAGAGGATTATTTCAAGAAGTGCAAGAACAAAATCCATTGAAATAAATTTCATTTATTGCAAGAAAAAAGTTGCAAGATATTTTTTGTCTTACTTGCATTACAATTCAAGATGATTCAAGAATTCAAGATTACAACAAAGCTTCATTGTTTAAATTTACAAAGTGAATTGGAATTCATTGTTTAAATTTACAAGTGAATTGGAATACACTTTACAAGTTTCTAAACCTCAAAATTCAAATCACAAAATTCGCAATGTTACAAAATTCCTAACAATGTACTAAGTTACAAAGGAATTTCTTCATCTTCAAGTCTTCATCAAACACTTCAAGTCACTCTTCACCAATTCTCCCCATTGTCAATTTTACTCGTGCATGTAACAAAGAAAGAGAGAAATGGTTAGCAAACAATTCATGTTTGAAACAAGAAATAAGAATTTTCAAAGAATTTTTCTTCTCATCATTAGGGTTTGCTCGAAAGAATCAGTGTGCAGTTTAGGGAATTGACCATTAAATCATTTTCCAAAGGCCTCATTTATATTTGCCAATCAGTTTTTTATCATTGGCCCAAAAATATTTTCATCAAATCACAAAACATATTTTGGTTCACAAAGAAAACAAAATACTGTCAAAAATAGAAAACCATCATGCATTACTGTAAAAAAGACAAACACAAAATGCCAAGTACTGTCAAAACAGATTGCTGCCCACCTAACTGATGCACAAACCTGTGCCAAGCCAGTCCAAAACTTGCACAAACTTAACCAAAACTGAAATTGTATCAGGAAAGCATCAAGACAGTGCATCACAAATGTTCAAACCCAATTTCTTTTCCCCCAAAAAAGTTTCATTCTCATATTGATATAAGAAAATACAAATAACATAACAAAAGAAACCAGAGATCGATTGTTCATAAAAAAAAGGAAACAGAACATTTTTACAGCAACCAGCCAAATCCGAAAATAACCTCAGTATTTCTATTCAATAAAAATTAAGGCAAAGTATCAAAGACCATTTTTTTATCATCATTTTCTTAGGCAAAACCCTTCAGAAACATTTTTTTCTTCCTTTTCAATTCAAGAAGAAAAACCAAAAAATATAGAAATAACAGAGAAACAGAAAAGGACTTCCCTGTCAAAAAAACCATCCCTCACTGTAACCGCAAACCCTCAACCTCAAATCACGAAGCCAACCTCAAACATCAGCACCTCAAACTGATTCCAAACCCCAGCTCAACCATCATCGTTCTTCAATTCAGAAGTCGATCCATCAATCTCCATGCCAGCAACCGCAAAATCGCAACATACGCAAGGGAAAAGAGAGGAGACGGAATAGCAGATTCGAGATTCACTTGAACAAAATCGTTGCAGGAATCATCAAGAGATAATTTCTATTCTAATTTCGTTTATTTTATTGTGAATCTTCTGTTCTTTTCTTGCACCAGTAATTCGTGAACTTTGATTGGGGCTTAGGGTTTGATTTAGGGCTTAGGTTATTTGTATGTTTGTGATTGTCATGAACATAGAGATCGTGAGTATGAAGATAAGCTGTAAAAAATGAAACAAAGAGGGAGATGAAGCGTGAGATTAGGAAGAGAGAGTTTCATTTTTTTTTATTTTCACGAAAAAGCATGGAAAAGAAGAAATAATAATAACGTTGTACTTTTCTCTTCCCTAGACTACTCCCAGCGGCACATTCTTTACATTATTAGGGTTACAAGATTTCATTTCCTTTGTTGAATGCCAGCCGAGTCATCCCATTGGGCTGCTGGCCTAATATCCATTATTGTATCTCCTTTTGTCTTAATTGAAACGTAATTATAATGAATGAACAGAACAACTCAGTTGGCAAGGTATTGTTTACAGCACCAAGAGAACCCGAGTTCAACCCCTGTTGGGGCCTTTTTTTATATTTTTATTTTGGCTTTATTCTTTTTTCTGTTTGCTTCATTCTTTTTTGTTAAACAAAAAAACATGATTGGGCCTTACAATTCCCTTCTAGCCCATCCCGATTTCTACCTCACACCCCCATATACAATTTAACACCACCCTTCTACTTTATTTTGTTTTAAAAATTAGTTTGGCTTTATTTTGTTTTACTAATTTAATAAATCATGTAGTTTTGTTAGATAATTTTCTTAATTAGCTTAGTTCTAAATTTAATTTAGGAAAAAATTTGTGAATAATTTTATTAGTTAAAATTTTATCGTTTACTTAACTTACTTTTAAATTATTTAGTTTCTACATGATAAAAATTCAATAAAAAAATAGAATAGATTCTTTATTTTCTTTCAAAAGTTCTCACAAACAAAAACACCAAGAACTTCATTTCCATAATTTGTTAATTAATTTTTACTTCATAGATTGTTGTAGTTTTAATTAATTATTCGACTCGATTTGGTTGTATTGATTGCTTATTTATACTTTTAATCACATTGACGATTCGATCCATCCCCATTTGTAAATTTGTATTCCCCATTCCCGAAAACTTTGTAATAGCGTAGAATTTTAATTTCCACAATTTACTGTTTTTCTTTATACTGTATAGTAATTATGCGTGTATGGCAAGATTTAAAATCAGTCGCTAGACAACCCTAATCAAAGACAAATTAACTTGAATCAAACATAATTTTCACACGCGCACCTCTAGGGTAACCTCGCTTGTTGCCTCGGAAAAACAGTTATGTCCCTCGAATGTGGGACGCTTTAGCAAAGACCCTCGATAAAAAAAATCGTAGTCCCTCGATGCCCCTCGATGTTGCTTTTGGTAAACAATCTAGTCCCTTACGAAAATTGCTAAAGCGTCTCACAAGTTACCTTTTATGAATGTACGATTGACCCACGCCTGTCCCTTCACATCTAACGATAGGGCTTCTTACCAAATCAATGGTAATATAGAAACATCTAAATAAGGAGGAAAAGAACAAAGACCTTTTGAGTAAGTAGGATGCTTGTAGTTCCTTGCTCACAAACTAAAACCATTTCCACACTTACACTTTCAAAACATCTTCAAAAAACGAACATCTCTTTGAACTATTTTAAAAACTTAACACTTTGTATACATTCTTATAGAGACAAGAATCATTACAAAGTTTGCCGAAACAAAGGCGTTTTCAAAATATTTTCAAACTTGCACCAATCAAAAACATATTTCAAACAAATCATTTTCAAAGTGATCAAGCAACTAAGAGCCCGTAGATAACTACGGATGAAAAGAGTGCTAACACCTTCCCTTTTCATAACCTACCCCCAAACTCATGAAAATATCTCGAAAGGTATTTACTATTCTTTTTACCCTTTCCTTTATTGGATAAAATAAAAGTCGGTGGCGACTCTTGCTATCCGCAACAATTGCGATAAAATGTAAAACACCCAAGTCAGTTCTCCCACCGTATTACAGTTGTTGTTTAACTTTTGGCATGGAACATGCTACTGACTTAGGAGTTATTTTGGGACAAATTCCTCAACCTCATTGGATCTTCAATGTTGATAGGTTAAAAAAACAAATTCGCCAAAATGGATGAATGATGTCGATGATATTTAAAACCCTACTTTCATCTAATACATCCCCTCCCTCTTCATCTTATCCCTTTCTTACTTGTGCTATATGTTGTTGGAGAATAATCTACATATCATTTCTCTAAACATATGGTACATGGATTTCTATTGATCGGCCTCAAAATAGGTGCGACTCCTATATAATTCCACTTACGATTGCTTAACATAGCGCTAAATTTTATCCCGATTCGAGAAATGATCATTTGTGGCCCAAACCTATGTTTGCAAGCCCAAGTATGTTTAACTTGATACCTTTAATCCAATAACCTTAATGGTTCATTGTTAGGAGGTTTTGGTATTATCAATCCTCTAATGAACCTTCATAAACTTTGGACTAAGTGAATCATTTAAACATCGTTGATTATGTTGTCGCCTCAAGAATTTGAAATGAATGATATACTTGGCAAAAAGCAAATGAAACTTGTTATTGAGAAGCTTTGATTTTATCAATCTTCTAATGAGTTTTCAAGATGGTCATTCAACTAACCTCTAACTTTTAATTCACTAACAATTGACTTTTACTTTGAGTTATTACTTTTATGCCCCTTTACTTTATGCCTTTACTTTTATGCACCATTTACCTTAACATTTACATTTTTATACTTTCTTCATCTTTGCTCCCTTGAGCTTTTCTTTTCTTTTTGAATACACTTAATAATCAACTTGAAAAATTAAAATCTTAAGGTTACTCAGACTATTTGGTTACTACTCTTGGCATTATGGAGATTATGGTTCTCTCGGACTTAGGATTAGAAGCCTTGACTCATTGGGACCATGTGACTCTGATTGTTATTTTGTCTATAGTTCTTGGGATTTACCCCAAGATATTGGGTTGATTTTATTTGTGTGAATGTTATTCTAGTTATATGTTTTGTCTGTAATTGAGAATTCCTTCGTATATAGTTGTTACTCTGCCGAATTTTTAAAAAGACTTGATACATCTGAAGCTTGGTATTCTTAAGAGGTTTAGTATCTTTGCTTGCTTGGTTTCAATCCAAAGGATGGGTGTAACGCCCGCAATTTAATTAATTATTTAATTAATTAATGTTTGGAATATTTGTGAATATGTGTTGTGATTAGTTGGAATTAATTATTTTATTAAGTGGTGAAATAATATTAGAAGAATGATATTATTTGATGTGGGCTTGTTTTAAAAGAATAGTAGTAATAAGGGGGTGTATTAGTTTTGATCCCATTAAGGCATAAAGATAATAATAAGTTATTTTATTATATTGTTAGAAGTAATAAGGAGAAGAAGCAGTAGAAGAATAAGAGTTTGAGAGGAAGAACGTGAAAGCTGTTGGAAAAGAGGAAAGAGGCAGAACGGGAATCAATTGGAGAAAGTTATAGAGCAACCTTCAATCCAAGGTAAGGGAGGGGTTCTGAATTTATAATAGGGTTCATGATAATTGGTATGTGGGATTAGATGTGAAAGTGTTGTTTTATTCATGATTCAATTATATGATGTTGTATGACGAGAATTGATGATTGAAAGATGAATGATGATGTCCCAGTGTTGTTTATTTGATGTAGAATTATAGGATAAGCGTAAGAGATGATCTTCTATGATTAGAAGATGTTTTTAGGGCTTAAAGTATGGAACCCGTAGTGAAAATGCAGAGAAATCGCAGAAAATATCCTTAGCAGGACAATATGTATCGACCCCAAATGCTATGTGTTGATACAAGAAAGTTTAGAGACTCAGTATGAGTCGACACGAAGGGGTCCTGCATCGATACATGGGGGCTTTTAGACTCAGGATGAGTCGACACGGAGGATCATGTATCGATACATGCAGTGTGACAGACTCAGTATGAATCGATACAAGGGAGTAATGCATCGACTCATGTGGTGTGTTAAACACAGTACGCGTCGACCCAAGACGTTATGCATCGATCCATGTTGCTTGTTTTTTGGCAGAATCAGTTTGAGAATGTTGTAAGTTGAGTTTTCGGACTCCGTTTGAGGTACCGTTCGAAGCGTGGAATGGCTAACGCAATGAACTTCATTCTTAAGGATTAAAATTAAGAATAGGAAGGATAATCCTAGTATCCAAATTAGGATTAGAGTTAGTTCCCGCGGTAATCGCTATGTTGGTTTTATTGAAGAAGGATGAGGAAGATACTTTATAGAGTATTATCTGGTTTGTAACAGTATGATTAATGATAATAATGATGTAATATTACAGAATAGTAGTATGTAGAGATTTGGTGATTTAGAAGTAAGCCTTAGTTGATTAACTAATTATAGACAATATCTTGTATAGGCCTATGGCCAACATTGTGAAATTGATGAGTTACTGTCGTATTACTGTACGAATGAGTTGTTGATGAGATGATGTTAATGAGAGTTTGTTTTGATGAATTATGATGTATAAATGATGTTTGATGATTTATGATGATAAATGATATCGATGAATAATGTTGATGAAGAGATGTTGAGATGCTTTTAAGAGGTAGGCCTTTGGCCAACGATGGTGTTGTATTGAGATGTTGTCAATTATGGTGTTGTTATTACATTCATGATTGTGTCGCATACATTGCATTTTGAGATGGAGCTTATGCTCGTTGAGATGGCCTATATTGGCGAATATTGAGATGAAGGCTTATGCCTTGTTGATGCCTCTATTAATTGGCAATTTTTGAGATGGGGGTTTGGCTCCAATGGTACCACATGCATTTGCATAGTATTGAGTTGCATTATTTGATTGCATAAAGAGGTTGTACATCGAAGTGGCATATGTGTATATTATTGATATTTTGTTACGATGTTTGTTGTTTGTAATATGAGAAGTGGTGATGTTATGTGATCTAATTTAATATGTTAATTATCATGCGCTTTATTATATTGTTAAATATCTCACCCCTTATGTTTGAATGTTACCCTTACATTGGTAACATCCAGGTAATCGAGAGTGAAGGTTGTATACCTTCGATAGTTCGATTCGGAGCCATTGCTCTGATATGTAACACTCGGGGGGGGGGGGGGATGAACGCTTGTTGCTTTTGATTGTTGATTATTCAGTTGTTGAACTTTAAGTTGATTATTATTAAGTATGTGTTGTTTTGGAGTTGTTGTAACGATGATAAAGATGTTATTAAGAATTCCGCTGCGTAGATGTTAAATTGTTGAATTATTTAATTAAAGTATTTATGTTGATGGTTCATCCGGAGTTTTAAAGTGTTATGTATCCACGATGAATGCAATGAGTTTTTAACGATGAATTTGTGACATCCCTATTTGTTTGCATGAATGATTTTATAACTCTGATTTATTTATATAATTCTCGGGTAGAATTGAGGTGTTACAAAGTTGGTATCAGAGCAAAAGGTTTGTCCAACCTTGTTGTCGAGTCGTAGTTGTCTAACAATTGAGTATTGTCAATTTGAGTTCTAACCGTTGTTTATGTTGTAGTGGTAAGCTGAGATGGCTGGAAGGAATGATGTTGCACTTGCTGCTGCTTTAGAAGCAATGGCTCATGCGATGGAGAATCAGTTGAATGCTGACGGGAATGCTAGATCTCGTAGCTTGGCGACTTTCCAGAGAGAGAATCCTCCTACGTTCAAGGGAAAGTGTGATCCTGACAGAGCATTGGAGTGGTTGAAAGAAATTGAGAGAATCTTCCGTGTGATGGACTGCACTCCAGCGCAGAAGGTTTGGTATGGTACTCATATGCTGGCAGTCGAGGCTGATGACTAGTGGCTAGAGACTTGTCAGAGATTGGAAGCTGCAGGTGAGAATTTCACTTGGGCTGTGTTCCGTAGGGAATTTATGAGGAAGTACTTTCCTGAAGATGTCCGTGGTAAGAAGGAAATTGAATTCCTTGAGCTGAAGCAAGGGAGTATGTCGGTTGTTGAGTATGCTGCCAAGTTTGTTGAGTTGGCTAAGTTTTATCTGCACTACGCTGAGGCAGATGATGAGTTTTTGAAGTGTATCAAGTTTGAGAACGGGTTGTGCCCGGGGATCAAGAAGGCAGTTGGATACCAGAAGATCCATGTCTTTGCTGATTTGATTGATAGTTGAAGGATTTATGAGGAGGATAATAATGCTCATTACAAGATTATCAGTGAGAAGAGGGGTAAGCACCAATAGAATCGTGGTAAGCCTTATGATACCCCAGCTGGTAAAGGTAAACGGAAAGTTGCTCAGGGTCAGAGGACTAGTGGAGGAGATGCTCCTGCTGGTGTGGTTTGTTTTAAATGTGGGAAACCTGGGCATAAGAGTAATGTGTGAACTACTGAAGTAAAGAGGTGTTTCCGTTGTGGTAAGAACGGACATGTTGTATTTGAGTGCAAGCATAACGATGTTATTTGTTTTAACTGTAGTGAAGAAGGGCACATTGGCAGTCAGTGTCAGAAAACAAAGAGGGCGCAGACAAGTGGTAAAGTGTCCGCTTTGGTTGAGGATCAGACAACTGTTGAGGATAGACTTATCAGAGGTACGTGTTTCATAAATATTACTCCTTTAATTACTGTTATTGATACCGGTGCTACTCATTTTTCTATTGCCGTTGATTGTGTTGAAAGATTGGGTCTTATGTTGTCTTCTTTGAATGGAGAAATGGTCGTCGATACTCCAGCCAAGGGGTCGGTGACTACTTCTTTTGTGTGTTTGAAGTGTCCCTTGTCGATCTTCGACAGAGACTTTGTTGTTGACTTGGTTTGGTTACCGTTAAGAGGTTTGGATGTGATCTTGGGTATGAACTGGTTGGAGCATAATTATGTTCATATTAACTATTATGACAAGTCTGTGAAGTTTTCTACTCCTGAAGAAGAGGAAGATGGTCTGTTGTCTGCTAGACAGTTGAGGAAGTTGATGCAAGAGGAAGCACATATGTTCTCGTTGATGGCGTCGCTATCTGTAGAGACTCAAGCTATAATTGAGGAATTGCAGGTGGTGTGTGAATTTCCTGAAGTTTTCCCCGATGAAATTCTTGATGTACCGCCAGAGAGGGAAGTTGAATTTGCAATTGATCTTGTACCTGGTACCAAACCTGTGTCTATGGAACCATACAGGATGTTTGTATCTGAATTGTCAGAATTAAAGAAGAAATTGGAAGAGTTACTTGAAAAGAAGTTTGTAAGACCAAGTGTATTATCGTGGGGAGCTCCAGTGTTAGTAAAGAAGAAATATGGAAGTATGAGGCTTTGTGTTTATTATAGAGTTGAATAAAGTGACGATTAAGAACAAGTATCCGCTTCCAAAAATAGATGACTTAATGGACCAATTGGTGGATGCCCGTGTGTTTAGTAAGATTGATTTGAGGTCGGGTTACCATCAGATTAAAGTGGAGGCTGAAGATATCCAGAAGACGGCTTTCAAAACACGTTATGGACATTACGAGTATTCGGTGATTCCTTTCGGTGTTACTAATTCACCAGGAGTATTCATGGAATATATGAATCGTATCTCATACTTATTTGGATCGATTTGTAGTGGTGTTCATTGATGATATTTTGATTTACTCTAAGTCAGAAGAAGAGAATACATAACACTTAAGAGTAGTATTGCAAGTTTTGAAAGAGAAGAAGTTGTATGCAAAGCTATCCAATTGTGAATTCTAGTTAAAAGAGGTTATTTTTCTTGGTCATGTGATCTCAGGTAGTGGCATTGCTGTAGATCCATTGAAGGTTGATATTGTGTTGCAATGGGAGACTCCAAAGTCATCTACTGAGATTAGAAGCTTTTTGGGATTAGCTGGTTATTATAAAAGGTTTATTGAAGGTTTTTCTAAGTTGGAACTTCCATTGACTAAGTTGACTTGTAAAGGTAGAGCTTTTGTGTGGGATGTTAGTGCAAAGAAAGTTTTACAGAATTGAAGAAGAGGTTGACGTCGGCTCCGATTTTGACGTGGCCTAATCCAGGAGAACCTTTTGTGGTGTATTGTGATGCTTCTAAGATGGGATTAGGAGGTGTGCTTATGTAGAATGGTAAGGTAGTTGTTTATGCGTCAAGGCAGCTGAGGACTCATGAGAAGAACTATCCTACGCATGATTTGGAGCTTACTGCAGTTGTCTTTGTGTTGAAGATTTGGAGGCATTATCTTTATGGTTCTAGATTTGAAGTGTTTAGTGACCATAAGAGTTTAAAGTATTTATTCGATCAGAAGGAGTTGAATATGAGGAAATGAAGATGGTTGGAATTGTTAAAGGATTATGATTTCAGTTTGAATTATCATCCAGGAAAAGCGAATGTGGTAGCTGATGCGTTGAGTTGAAAGACTTTACATATGTCGTCAATGATGGTTAAAGAGTTGGAATTAATTGAGAAGTTCAGAGATATGAGCTTAGTTTGCAAGATTACGCTGCAGAGTGTTATGTTGGGTATGTTGAAGATTAATAATGAATTTCTAGATAGTATCAGAGAAGCTCAGAAGTTGGATGTGAAACTGGTAGATTCGATGGTTGGAATCGATCAGTCTAAGGAAAATGATTTTAAGCTAGATGCGCAAGGTGTGTTGAGATTTCGTAACCTCATTTGTATTCCTGATGATGCTGAGATAAAGAAAGTGATACTTGAAGAGAGTCATAGAAGTAATTTGAGTATTCATCCAGGAGCTACAAAGATGTATCAAGATTTGAAAGGATGGTTTTGGTGGCCTGGGATGAAGAGTGATGTGGCTCGTTTTGTGTATGCATGTTTGACTTGTCAGAAATCGAAAGTTGAACATTAGAAGCCTGCAGGGTTGATGCAACCGTTAGAAGTTCCCGAATGGAAATGGGATAGCATTTAAATGGACTTTGTGATGGGGTTACCTAATAATTTAAGAGGACATGATTCGATTTGGGTGATTGTTGATAGGCTTACGAAGTCGGCTCATTTTATTCCTATTAACATCAGTTTTCCAGTGTCGAAGTTGGCTGAGATTTACACTAGTGTGATTGTGAAGTTGCATGGTGTTCCTTTGTGCATTGTGTCAGATAGAGATCCAAGCTTTACTTCTGATTTTTGGAAGAGTTTGCAATAAGTGTTGGGTTCTAAGTTGAGGTTAAGTTCAGCGTATCATCCTCAGACAGATGGTCAGACTGAACGGACTATTCAATCGTTGGAAGACTTGTTGGGGGCATGTGTTCTTGAGCAGGGAGGTACGTGGGATACTTATCTTCCATTGATAGAGTTCGCCTATAATAACAGTTACCATTCCAGTATTGGGATGGCATCTTTTGAAGCGTTGTATGATCGAAGATGTAGAACTCCTTTATGTTGGCATGAATCTGGTGAAAGTGTAGTACTTAGACCTAAACTTGTTCGTGAAACTACTGAGAAGGTGAAGTTGATTCGAGAAAATATGAAAGCTTCCCAAAGTAGACAGAAGATTTATCATGACAAGCGAAGGAAGATTTAGAATTTCAAGTGGGTGACCATGTGTTTTTTAGAGTTACACCTGTGACTGGTGTTGGGAGAGCATTGAAGTCTAAGAAGCTCACTTCTCGTTTTATTGGACCATATCAGATTTCAGAGAGAGTCGGGAATGTGGCTTATAGAGTGGCTTTACCGCCTAATCTTTTGAATTTGCATGATGTGTTTCATGTGTCGCAACTTCGGAAGTATATTTCATATCCATCTCATGTGATTCATATGGATGATGTACAAGTACGAGATAATCTTACGGTGGAGGCGATTCTTGTACGGATCGTGAATTGTGAAACTAAGACTCTAAGGGGCAAGGAGATTGCTTTGGTTAAAGTGGTTTGGCTGGGAGCTACCAGAGAAAGCATGACTTGGGAGTTGGAGAGCAAGATACGAGACTCATATCCTGAGTTGTTTGATTAAGGTAAACTTTCGAGGATGAAAATATTCTAAGTGGGGGAGAGTTGTAACGCCCGTAATTTAATTAATTATTTAATTAATTTATGTTTGGAATATTTGTGAAGATGTGTTGTGATTGGTTGGAATTAATTATTTTATTAAGTGGTGAAATAATATTAGAAGAATGATATTATTTGATGTGGGCTTGTTTTAAAGGAATAGAAGTAGTAATAAGGGGGTGTGTTAGTTTTGAGCCCATTAAGGCATAAAGAGAATAATAGGTTATATTACTATATTGTTAGAAGTAATAAGGAGAAGAAGCAATAGAAGAATAAGTGTTAGAGAGGAAGAACGTGAAAGCTGTTGGAAAAGAGGAAAGAGGCAGAACGGGAATCAATTGGAGAAAGTTATAGAGCAACCTTCAATCCAAGGTAAGGGTGGGGTTCTAACTTTATAACAGGGTTCATGATAATTGGTATGTGGAATTAGATGTGAAAGTGTTATTTTATTCATGATTGAATTATATGATGTTGTATGACGAGAATTGATGATTGAAAGATGAATGATGATGTCCCAATGTTGTTTATTTGATGTAGAATTATAGGATAATTGTAAGAGATGATCTTCTATGATTAGAAGTTGTTTTTAGGGCTTAAAGTATGGAACCCGTAGTGAAAATACAGATAAATCACAGAAAATATCCTTAGCAGAATAGTATGTGTCGACCCCAAATGCTATGTGTCGATACAAGAAAGTTTAGAGACTCAGTATGAGTCGACATGAAGGGGTCCTGCGTCGATACATGAAGGCTTTTAGACTCAGGATGAGTCGACACGAAGGAGCATGTATCAATACATATAGTGTGACAGACTCAGTATGAGTCGATACAAGGGAGTAATGCATCGACTCATGTGGCATGTTAAACTCAGTACGTATCGACCCAAGACGTTATGCGTCGATCCATGTTGCCTGGTTTTTGGCAGATTCAGTTTGAGAATGTTGTAACTTGAGTTTTCGGACTCCGTTTCAGGTACCGTTCGAAGCGTTAAATGGCTAATGCAACAAACTTAATTCTTAAGGATTAAAATGAAGAATAGGAAGGATAATCCTAGTATCTAAATTAGTATTAGAGTTAGTTCCCGCGGTAATCACTATGTTAGTTTTTGTGAAGAAGGATGAGGATGAGACGTTTATAGAGTATTGTCTGGTTTGTAACAGTAGGATTAATGATAATAATGATGTAATATTACAGAATAGTAGTATGTAGAGATTTGGTGATTTAGAAGTAAGCCTTAGTTGATTAACTAATTATAGGTAATATGTTGTATAGGCATATTGCCAACGTTGTGAAATTGACGAGTTACTGCCGTATTACTGTACGAATGAGTTGTTGATTAGATGATGTTAATGAGAGTTTGTTTTGATGAATTATGATGTATAAATGATGTTTGATGATTCATGATGATAAATGATGTCGATGAATGATGTTGATGAAGAGATGTTGAGATGCTTTTAAGAGGTAGGCCTTTGGCCAATGATGGTGTTGTATTGAGATGTTGTCAATTATGGTGTTGTTATTACATTCATGATTGTGTCGCATACATTGCATTTTGAGATGGAGCTTATGCTCGTTGAGATGGCCTGTATTGGTGAATATTGAGATGAAGGCTTATACCTTGCTGATGCCTCTATTAATTGGCAATTTTTAAGATGGGAGTTCTGCTCCAATGGTACCACATGTATTAGCATAGTATTGAGTCGCATTATTTGACTTAATAAAGAGGTTGTACATCGAAGTGGCATATGTGTATATTGTTGATATTCTATTACGATGTTTGTTGTTTGTAATATGAGAAGTGGTGATATTATGTGATCTAATTTAATATGTTAATTATCATGCGCTTTATTATATTGTTAAATATCTCATCCCTTCTGTTTGAATGTTACCCTTACGTTGGTAATGTGTAGGTAATCGAGAGTGAAGGTTGTATACCTTCGATAGTTCGAGTCAGTGTCATTGCTCTGATATGTAACACTCGGGGGGGGGGGGGGGGGTAGATCAGCGCTTGTTTCTTTTGATTGTAGATTATTCAGTTGTTGAACTTTAAGTTGATTATTATTAAGTATGTGTTGTTTTGGAGTTGCTGTAACGATGATAAAGATGTTATTAAGAATTTCGCTGCGTAGATGTTAAATTGTTGAATTATTTAATTAAAATATTTATGTTGATGGTTCATTCGGAGTTTTAAAGTGTTATGTATCCACGATGAATGCAATGAGTTTTTAACAATGAATTTGTGACATCTCGATTTGTTTGCATGAATGATTTTATAACTCTGATTTATTTATATAATTGCCGGGTAGAATTGGAGTGTTACAATGGGAATTCTATATTGACTCTTTATGTCAAGTGTTAGCTTCTTGTTGGTTAGACGGTTCTTTTCCATAGCTTTTACCTTATGCTTTAGGATAGTCCCTTCATCTCCTCACATATTCTTTAATTTCAAAAATCTTCTCCCTCCTTTTCAAAACTTTTCTGGTTTTTCTAACTTGAACTGCTTTCATAATAAACTTGGACTTATGTCCATGCATTTTCAAAAATACTTTCTTAATCAAACTTTAACCAACTTAATCATATTTTGACATTTTTATCTGAGAAGACTAAAAGTCAATCAATCTCATTCAAACTATTTTGCCACTTTGGCTTTTCACTTTAAAATTTTCTCAAAATATTATACTCTTGTCGATCCTTGTAGTGCTGCGAGCTACTATATTTCTATGATATGTAATAAAGTGATATATTTTCCACTTGAGTGTTGAGTGAAGTTTTTTTGATTTTAAAATCCAAGTTATATCGTCCAATTTGAGATGATGCAAATTCTCCTTTCTCATAAATGTGGGTAGTAAGTATGTCTTTCACTCGGATATAACGATGATGTCTCGTCTCCTAAAATTAACCAACACACTTGTGTTTTAAAATTTTAAAGGAGAACTACGAGTATAGCGCCCGTTAACTTAATTAATTATTTAATTAAATTATTTTTGGATTATTCGTTGAAGTTGTGAGATGTTGAGAATTGTTGGTATAAGTTGTTAGATTATTATTAATTAATTGATTAGTTAATTAATAATAATAATAATAATAATAATAATAATAATAATAATAATAATAATAATAATAATAATAATAATAATAATAATAATAATAATAATAATAATAATAATAATAATAATAATAATGGAATTAATGGAATAATATAAGATTAAGTTGACAGACTTATTTATATGGTTGTATGTAGCATTAAGGAGGTGTGAGAATTAGGCCAAATAGAAATACTATTATTATTAAGTTTGGTTATAATAATAGAAATTAGAAGTGACAGTAAGGAAAAGAGGTTTTGTAAAGTAGGGGAGGAATAAGAGTTGGAAAAAAGAAAAGAACGTAGAATTTACAGAGAAGAGTAAAAGAGGCAAAGCAGGATTCGATCGGAAAATTGTAGAGCAATCTCTAATCCGAGGTAAGGGTGGGGTTCTGACTCTCTAATAAGTGGTATAATGGTATGGATGTAATGATATGCATGTTAGGTTTTGGTGTAGATTGTTTGATTTAATCCGTTGAAATTGACTATAATCGGTGAATTGATGCTTTGAATTGTGTGGTAATTGATGTATGTTGATAGAAATGATAACTGGATGTTTGATTGTGTATTATTTCATGAAGTTTGTGTCTTTCGAATTGAAACAAATGGATTTTCGTACTACACTTTACAGAATTCGTAAAACTATTTTTCACAGGGTGCAATCGATTGCATCAGAAGAACAATTGATTGCACTGCTTAAAAATTGAGATTTTTGCTTCTGTTTCAGTAGGTAATCGATTGCAGAAGAATAGAAATCAATTGCATTGCTTAAAAACATGATTTTTGGCCTCTGGAACAGGGTGCAATCGATTGCTCCGTTAGTGCAATCGATTGCTCACTGTTTGACAGTATCTTTGAAAACTTAAAAACTCTATAACTTTTGAACCGTAACTCCGTTTGATGGGCCGTTAGAAGCGTTGGAAAGCTAATGCAATGAAATATATTTATAAGGAGTAAAATTAAGGATAATAAGGATAATTCTAATACCCAAATTAAGATAGAGTTAGCTTTCCCGCGTTGAATCGCCATGATGTTTTGTGGTGATGAAGTATGATGATGACATGACGATCTTATGATAATGCTTGGTTCATAATAATAATATCAATGATAATGATGATGTAGTATTATAGTATAACAATTTGTAGAAGTTTTGTAATTAGAAATAAGCATTTAGATAAGTAATTAACCGGTATATTCGAGAATTTCCCGAATAATTATGGGCAATATTATGTTGTAGTCCTATGGCCAATGTAGAATGGTTGTTGACATGTTGTTGTATTATTGTTGTTATGACGTACTAAGTTGTAGGCTTATGCCAATGTTGCGCTAATTATTGTTGTTGAAATGTCAAGTTATAGGCTTATGGCCAGTGTTTAATTATTATTAAGTTGTTAGACTTATAGCCAATGTTGATTTATGTTGAGATGTTGTGTTGTTGTGATTGTCTCAGTGAATTCTTGTTGATAATGAGAAGTTGCAGAGAATTTTAAATGATGATGAATTACCTCTATTTACTGGTAATAATGGTGATGTGGGATTATGCCTTGCGATGGATGATGATTGTTGTGAATATGTGATGGTGCATTCATTGAGTCACATACATTTGCATGCTCTATGATGGCCTGGATTGGCAAACTGCGAAGAAGGCTTATGCCTTGTTGATGCCTCTATTTATTGGCAGATTTTTAAGATGGGAGTTCTGCTCCAATGGTACCACATGCATGTGCATTGTAATTGAATCTCAGTTGATGTTGCATCTTGAGTTATGGTGATGATATATTTGTTGTTGCTTTATGTTGTTGACTTATTGTGACAAGTATTATCTAAAAGCTATGAATTACTAGTTATGTCGTGTTGATGTTTTGTTGTGATTAAAGTTGTTTGTAAGTTGTGAAGTGGTGATCTTATATGATCTGATCTAATATATTATATATCATACGACTTATTATATTGTATGATATCTCACCCTTTCTGTTTGAATGTTAGCCTTTGTTGGTAATGTGCAGGTAATCAAAAAGGATAGTTTTTACCTTGTTAGTTCGAGTTGGTGTCGTTGCTCTAATACGTGGAACTCGGGGGAATGAACGTTTGATGTTTAGTTGTTTATTATCATTTCAGTTGCTGAATTTTTTAGGTTGATTACATGAAATAATTTTTGTCTTGAATTTATTTTAGTTGAATAAAAGATGTTAAGTGAATTGAAGTTGAGTATGTAAATTCCACTTCTTATCAATATAAAGTTGTTTGATTTTAAAGAATAAATCAGGTTGTTATTGGTTTATCTGAGTTAAGTGTTATGTATCTGATTGTATGCGATTAAATGAAGTTTTATTTTAAGTTTTAAATGTAGAATCCTATTTGTGTTGAACTCTGATTTTAATATTATTCGCTGGGTAGAAATGGGGTGTTACGTTAGTGGTATCAGAGAAGGTCGGTTCGTCCGGCCAAGTTATCTAATGTTGTTTGTTCCTTAGTATGCAACAAGTGTGTGGAACACTATCGGTGTTTTCTTTCTTTTCTAATCGCTTGTATGCAGGAGTTGGTTTGAATATAAGTGGGGGAGAATCTTTGATTCTCTGATATGTTTCGGTTGTAAGATGTTGGTTCAGTATGGCGACAGTGCAAGTATTGCTGAAGTTTTGTTGTTTCCCGAATTCGAAGGTGACATGTATTAAAGACTTTCTTTGTTAATCAAGTTGGAACATCTTGAGGGAGGATGATCAGACATTGTTAATGTGTACTTCTCGAAGGATGAGGAGAAATGTAACGGTTATTGATATACGAGTAGAGTGTAAATCCCTGATGTTTCAGAAGGTGATTTTTAAGTAACAAGGATAATCTTTATAAGGTTGAATTTAGAAAGTTGCGATGTTTCAGCGCTGTTGGTGGACTATAAAGTTATCGATTTGAGTAGCCCTTGCGTAAGATGTCGACGTTTGAATGGTAATAGAGTGACAAATTTATGTAGACCTTATCGTGGGATCCTTGTGAGTGATTGTAAAAGTTGTTGAAGTTGTTGGAATATTTTGAATCACGAGTCAGAGTCGGAAATGAGAGGAGATGAGTATGATTTCAAGAATGGAAAGTGTTGGTACTGGTACAAAGAAATTTTGTTCTGATGTTATCATAAGGTGTGTGATAGTATGTCGTTGTATGATGTCGGTGTTCGCATTTTTGGATAACTTTGGAAATTCATATCTTGTGTTTTGAGTATCGGATTAGTGTTCCATTTGAACCTATGATGAAATAGAAATATATTTTATCATATGAAAGTGTTTTCAAATATGGTTGATGCATTCCCATATGGAGGAACTCTGAAGTCGTTTACAGAACTAGAGGCTTTTTGGGCATAAATGATTATTATCGCAGTTGTTCGAGACGAGGTCAAGCATAATATGTTGTTGGCCAATAAGTTGAGAAATGAGATGTTCGGCATTAAAAAGGATAGTCGTTCATCATTTCATATATGGGATGTTGCATGTGAAGGAAGTTTTGTAGAACTAAAGAAAAGATTGACGACTGCTTCGGTATTGGTTTTGCCTAATCCAAGTGAGTCATTTGTAGTGTATTATGAACGCGTCTAAGATGGGACTTAGTGGTGTTTATGTCGAAGATTTGGAGACATTGTCTTTTTGGTTCTAGATTTGAAGTATTTAGCGACCATAAGAGTTTAAAGTATTTATTTGATCAGAAGGAATTGAATAGGAGACAACAAAGATGGTTGGAGCTATTGGAAGATTATGATTTCGGTTTGAATTATCATCCAAGGTAAAGAAAATGTGGTGGCTGATGCGTTAAGTCAAAAGACTTTACATATATCGACAATGATGGTTAAAGAATTGGAATTAATGGAACAGTTCAGAGATATGAGCTTAGTTTGCAAAGTGACACCGAAGAGTGTTATGTTGGGGATGTTGAAGATTAATAATGATTTTATAGACAATATCAAAGAAGCTCAGAAGCTAGATGTGAAATTGGTAGATTCGATGGTTAGACTTGATCAGTCTGAGAATGATGATTTTGAGTTAGATGCGCAGGGTGTGTGGAGATTTCATAATCGAATTTGTACTTATGATGATACGGAGATGAAGAAAGTAATTCTTGAGTTGGGGGATACTTAACCTTCTTGTAAGGCTAAGTGAGTGTAATGTGGACCGCGTAACATGTTGAGCGTTGGTGTCTCATCGATAAAATCGAATGAGAGGGAAATTATGGAAGTAATTGTAAACCTCATTATAAATTATTGGATTATGGTGTGTTAGGTGACTTGAGTACAAGTTCTAAAGGAACACTATTATAGTTCGGTAACAATGGTTTATACTCCATTATGATTATCGGCTATCTATTGACAAATTGAGGAACTGATCACCCTTAATCTCTTGTTGATAGTAGACGAGATCGTGTTGGATTGTATAGACTTGTCTTGATATCTTAATGGTGAGTGAAGTGGTTAAGGTTATATCATGAGGTAGTCACTCACCAGTTTGTGTGAAGTAATAGAGGAATTGCTAGGAAAGAGTTGTGACATATTGAAAAATTTGGAGTAGGGGTTTATATGCGAGCTAACGTCGCAAAGTGAAAGATTGATAATATCAAGTGAACAATGGTTTTATGGTGGATGTTGAGGAAAGTCTGAAACTGAAATGAGACTTGTAAACTGTATAGTTGGCAGAAACTTTAATGAAGACGGTGACTTAAGATGGATTATCAGAGTTGTGCAGTTGAAGCGTATGTGGCACAGTTGCTATGAGTATACGACTCTTCATGCTTGATTTGGTAGATTGTTGATGTAGGGATGATGTGCCAAGGTATTGTGATATCTAGGAGATATTTGTTGATCCTATAAGGAAATTATTGTGGTTGTTAGTTGATGGTGAGTTGTGTGTATATTTGTTGATTTATATTGTTAAGTTGATGTTATAATAATTTTGTTCCCGTTGTTGTGATGTTGTTGTTACTTACCATAAATGATGGATAGTACTCCATAATATGACAAAGTTGACTATTTTGGATATGTTGATGTCACTATAAGCGTGATACAGCGATATGAATGGAGTTGTTGATATTGTGTTGATAATTGACATACATATGTATATATGGGAATGAAATTTCATATGTGTTTTGGTGTTGGGAATGTTGTTAGGATGATATTGTGATGATGTACATCCAAGTATAAGTGTGTTATAGTTGTTGCTACTTTAATTGTGGATATGTCAGATGATGGTTGAGTAGTTGAGATGCTAGTAATGATCGTGTCGCAAAGTGTTGATATTAGCACGTATGAATTTGATTTAAATCGTGTTGAGTTAATGTTATGTCGAGAAAGTAGTGGTCAAAGTGTTGCCAGACACGACTTGGGGATCAGAGACTGTGATGTGAAATTCGCGTTAAGAGTGGTAGTATCGAGTAGATTTTCAAGGACAAAAATATTCTAAGTGGGAGAGAGTTGTAACGCCCATTGATTTAATTAATTATTTAATTAAATTATTTTTGTATTATTGATTGAAGTTGTGAGATGTTGAGAATTGTTGGTATAATTTGTTAGATTATTATTAATTAATTGATTAGTTGATTAATAATAATAATAATGTTGGAATTAATGGAATAATATAAGATTAAGTTGTCGGGCTTATTTATATGGTGATATGTAGCATTAAGGAGGTGTGAGAATTAGGCCCAATAGTAATACTATTATCATCAAGTTTGGTTATAATAATAAAATTAGAAGTGACACTAAGGAAAAGAGGTTTTGTCAAGTAGAAGAGAAATAAGGGTTGGAAGAAAGAAAAGAACGTAGAAGTTACAGAGAAGAGGAAGAGGCAAAGTGGGATTCGATCGGAAAATTGTAGAGAAATCTCTAATCCGAGGTAAGGGTAAGGTTTTGACTCTCTAATAAGTGGTATAATGGTAGGGATGTAATGATATGCATGTTAGGTTTTGGTGTAGATTGTTTGATTTAATCCGCTGAAATTGACTATAACCGGTGAATTGATGCTTTGAATTGTGTGGTAATTGATGTATGTTCATAGCAATGATAACTGGATATTTGATTGTGTATTATTTCATGAAGTTTGCGTCTTTGGAATTGAAACAAATGGGTTTTCGTACTTCACTTTACATAATTTGTAAAATTGTTTTTCACAGGGTGCAATCGATTGCAGCAGGAGAGCAATCGATTGCATTGCTTAAAAATTGGGATTTTTGCTTCTGTTTCAATAAGCAATCGATTGCAGCATAAGAGCAATCGATTGCAGCATAAGAATAATCAATTGCACTGCTTAAAAACGTGATTTTTGGCCTCTGGAACAGGGTGCAATCGATTTCTCTGTTAGTGCAATCGATTGCTCACAGTTTGACAGTATTTTTGAAAACTTGAAAACTCCATAACTTTTGAACTGTAACTCCGCTTGATGCGTCGTTCGAAGCGTTGGAAAGCTAATGAGATGAACTATATTTATAAGGATTAAAATTAAGGATAAGAATGATAATTATAGTACCAAGTTAGAATAGAGTTAGCTTTCCCGTGTTGAATCGCCGTGATGTTTTGTGGTGATGAAGTATGATGATGACATGACGATCTTATGATAATGCTTGGTTCAGAATAATAATATCAGTGATAATAATGATGTAGTATTATAGTATAACAATTTGTAGAAGTTTTGTAATTATAAATAAGCATTTAGATAAGTAATTAACCGGTATAGTCGAGAATTATCCGAATAATTATGGGTAATATTATGTTGTAGGCATATGGCTAATTTTGAATGGTTGTTGACATGTTGTTGTGTTATTGTTGTTGTGACGTACTAAGTTGTAGGCTTATTCCAACGTTGTGCTAATTTTTGTTGTTGAAATATCAAGTTGTAGGCTTATGGACAGTGTTAAATTATTATTAAGTTGTTAGACTTATGGCCAATGTTGATTTATGTTGAGATGTTGTGTTGTTCTGATTATCTCTGTGAATTCTTATTGATAATGCGAAGTTGCAGAGAATTTTAAATGATGATGAATTACCTCTATTTACTGGTAATAATGGTGATGTGGGCTTATGCCTTGCGATGGATGATGATTGTTGTGAGTATGTGATGGTGCATTCATTGAGTCATATACAATTTCATACTTTGTGTTGGCCTGGATTGGAAAACTGAGAAGAAGGCTTATGCCTTATTGATGCCTCTATTCATTTGGCAGATTTTTAAGATGGGAGTTATGCTCTAATGGTACCACATGCATGTGCATTGTAATTGAGTCGCAGTTGATATTCGATCTTGAGTTGTGGTGATGAATATTTGTTGTTGCTTTATGTTGTTGACTTGTTATGACAAGTATTATCTAAAATCTGTGAATTAGTAGTTATGTTGTATTGATGTTTTGTTGTGATTAAAGTTGTTTGTAAGTTGTGAAGTGGTGATTTTATATGATCTGATCTAATATATTATCTATCATACGACTTATTATATTGTCTGATATCTCACCCCTTCTGTTTGAATGTTACCCTCTGTTGGTAATGTGAAAGCAATCAAGAAGGATAGTTGTTACCTTGTTAGTTCGAGTCAGTGTCGTTGCTTTGATATGTAGCACTCAGGAGAATGAATTCTTGATGTTTAGTTGTTGATTATAATTTCAGTTTCTGAATTTTTTAGGTTGATTACATGAAATAATTGTTGTCTTGAAGTTGTTTTAGTTGAATAAAAGATGTTAAGTGAAATGAAGTTGAGTATGTAAATTCCGCTGCTTATCAATATAAAGTTGTTTGATTTTGAAGAATAAATAAGGTTGTTATTGGTTCATCCGAGTTAAGTGTTATGTATCTGTTTGTATGCGATTAAATGAAGTTTGATTTTAAGTTGTAAATGTAGCATCTTATTTGTGTTGAACTCTGATTTTAATATTATTCGCCGGGTAGAAATGGGGTGTTACAACGAGTACCCTGATCCCTATTGCACATAAGGTGATATGTAGGCACTAAAAGTTTGCAAAAGCGGCATGTACAAAATTTATAAAAAAAATACTTCTTTTCTCATCTCCACCATCTATTTATGTATACAACACATATAGCCAAAATACACAAATTTTCAAAGAGGTTTATGCGGAGTACCATAGATGTTTAGGGTGTTAATACCTTCCCTTTTTGCATAACCAACCCCTGTACCAAGATTCTCTCCTCCTCTTTTTTGGGTTATTCGCTCTTTTCCCATTCCTCTGGAAATAATAAAGAGCGGTGGAGATTTTTATTTGATTTGTGCGAGTTAAGTCAATCCAATGGCTTAGTCTCAACATTTTTACCGCTACATAACCCCTTCTCTTATTTTGATCTTGAGAAAGACCAAGACACAATAGATCCTAATTGAATTTTCAATATTGCTACTCATTTGCATTCTTTATAACCAAAGCTTTTACGCATGTTCAATTGTACTTATTGCAACATAATACTTCAATTCAATTCACAGTTGTCGCGCTACTTCATTTAGGTTCTTTATCTCCAAAGGATCCTTTGCATTATTTGTCTAAAAAGGCTTTTACTAGGATGCAATCCTCTCTTGAACGTCTTGCACGAAAACCCCCAAATCAATCAATGATCTTGGAGGACAAACTCGCGGTTTTTCCGGATGAAGACCCCTGCAAATCTCAACCCAATATTCTCGGTTACACAAGAACCTAATTTGACATTATCAAACCTTGTCTAGATGGCACCCAAACAAAATATTATTATGTGTGATTTGTTAGTGTGTATGCATAGGTTAAAGGTTGAACGTGAAGAATAATTTCAATAAACTTGTATGGTATCATCAAGTTGTAATGATGCTTGAATGATGTATTTATATTTGTGGAAGTTTAGATGCGAAAAGGATATTTCCGGAATTAAAAATAATTGAAAAACTGACTCAATCAAGCAGTGTGTATCAACCTAAAATTCGCATGTGTTGACACATACGTCAAATTTCAATTGCATGTGTCGACCTAAAAGAATGGATGTGTCGATCGAATCATGGTAGTAGCTTTAAGCCTTCAAAAAGAATTACATGTGTCAACCTGAAATTCGTATGTGTCGACACATAAAATAATATTTTTTGCAATTTCTTAAAAGATTTAGTATGTGTCTACCTATATGCATGCATATGTCGACCTAAGCCCTCTAGAGGATATAGGCTTCAAAACTCAGTTGCATGTGTCGACCTGGAATACGTATGTGTCGACACATGCAATAAAAATTTATGTAGAAACTTGTTTTTCAAGACTTTTGTCAATTTCAAAATGGTTTTTAATGATTCCTAAGACCCCTAATACAAATGAGTGCCAAAAGACATAGAGATACCGTCCAATATACGTAAATGCTAAGTTTTCCTATTGTTGACATCATGCAAAACATCTAATGGTGAAGTTGTACTCACATACTCCCCCTTTTTGATGATGACAAACCTTACGATGATGCATTTCATGTAGTTATCGAAGGCTCCCCCTGATTTTATGCTTCCCAACTTCATCTTGCATATGCTTATCCACCTTTGACAACATAAAAAGAAAGATAGAAAATCCTGAGAAGTATCATGTTCCAATACAAATACTAATATATCACCCAGGCTTTTCTTTCATAGAAGAGCATCAATCACATATCCCCATATATATTTAATGATGCGAAATTGATAAATAACAAGCCAACAACATTATAACATGTGTAATGCAATGCATAACGAATAAATAAGGCAATATGTTGTACCCAAAAATTTAACCTCACATTTATCAAAGTATCATCTTGGACCCTCAGGTTTGCTTCCATCCAATTCCAAGCCTTGAATTATAAATTTTCCAAGAAAGTCGTTCACAAGGGCAAAAATGGTCAATTACATGCTGAAAAATCAAATTTTGACTTTTGGATCAAAATCAAGTTTCAAGAATCATATTTCATCAAGACATGTTGGAATATGATATTTGTTTCATCAAGATATTCAAAAGTCAAAATTACTTTGGAAAAGTCAAAACTCTAAATACTTAGAATTTTTCTAAGTGTTTAAGAAATATGACAAGCTCAGAACTTCTGGCCAGATTATCACCATGATGCAAGCTGATTCTGGAAGAACTTCTAACACAAGAGTTGTAGATCTCAAACATTGCAGAACAAAACTTCTCCTAGAAATGTTGAGATTTCAAGCTACAAATCCTTGAAGACACGTCCATGAAACTGAAGCTTTCAGCAAATTCTGGACCTTTCCAAAACCAGATTTGGTTAGAACTTTTGGGCTAGTTTTCATGTAGGTCCAGTCATAATTTATAAGATCAATTCAAAGAGGATTTACAAAGCATGTTACAAGCTTTTGGGAAAGTCTGAGAACTCCTATAGAACATGGTGAAGCAAAGAGATTCCAAGACCATAAGTTGGATGTTCGTACTAAGTTGCATTGATGATGACCTTCTGATCTAGATTAAACTATGGCACATAATATCATATTGCAGGATTTCTGCTTTGATAAATCTCATCATCATTTAATGCTCACAACCACTTTTGAGTTTTTATCCAAAGGATTTCCCCATGTGTGACATAGAAGTACATTGTTGTCCTTGAAAAAAGAAAACTCTTGTACAAAAGTATGTTGGGCCCATGCTTTGCTTTTGCCTCTGAGGGTACTATTCTTTAATTCATACTTACAAATCCAACTTAGGCACGGCTAAAAGCTGCAAACCACCATACTTTTTATCTTGCTTCAAGAACAAGCCAGCATGCTAGCATGATGTTGGTGCTTTTGACTTCTCGAAGATACAGAGTTCTTGCCTATAAATTGAACTTCATTTGCAACTGTGAAAAGGTCCCGGTTGAAAAATTGAAAAGAAAAAGCTTTGAAACCCTTGCTAAAAATTTCAGGAATCCAAAACTGCAAACACAAATACAAAACCTGTTAGTTTTTTATTCTTGCATTCAAACTCCAATTTCCCTCAAGTGTTTCTTGACCAAATCATCCATACACCACTCATAGCCCAAGTTAAAGTTTGTTCCAACTTGCTGAGCACATGAGGAGGCTAATCAGAACATTACAAGCAGTCAGAACATTTTCCAACTGTAAGGTAAGTTTCTGTTGACTCTCATCAAATCACTTAAGCATTGTTAGACTTACATGTTCAAAATACAATGTAGACATCCTGATTCTGATGCTGTACATATTCTGAGGTTTCATGTATTTGCCTTCCTAAATAGGGGGAACATTAGTTCATAACTTCTTAAGGAAACTAGGATTAGCAGATACATGCTTGTTTCTGATTTATAGTTTTGACATTTTTTATGCTTCTGAAACCATGATGGAAAACTGCCATAATTGATATGTCTGTGTTTTATGTTCTGTTGAGATTTGACTAAGTTGCAGATGTTCTGATTAGCTTGAAGAAGGAGGTGGATTTTATCATCAGGGTCTACTTTGTAATACATGTTTATGCTTTTGCTTCTAATACCGGATGTATAGCCACCCTAGTGGTAGACAGTGTGTACGCATAAGACATTAGTGCTAAGGGTCTTGGGTTCTAACCCCAGAAGCATCTTTTTAGGTTTATTTATTGACATGTTTTACCCATTTATCTGTCAGACGATACTCCTAGATCAGAACTTTTAGACAACCTTACCCAACAACATTATCACCTCACTCTCTCAAATAGCCAGAACTTCTGACTTGCCAGTGATATATGAACTTCTAGGTTCCCAGCTACACTATAGCTTCTGAACCCCTTCAACAATCAGAACTTCTAAGTTTTCCTTTATTCCCAGCAACTTCAGAACTTGGTGTACCCAGGCCCAGAACTTCTGACTCTCCACTTTCTCACTAACATTTTCTCTTTTACAGTGTCTCAGAGTCAGAACTTCTGTTCCTTCTCGTTTCAGCAACGTGTTGATTTTGACTCCCTTTTCTCTTATTTATCTTATTTTAGCTTTTAATAACCAAAAAAAAACATTTTTATATTTACATACTTTATTTTATCTCTTTTCAAACCAAAAGATCAAAAATATTTTCTTAAGCCAATTTATTTCTTTTCTTAACAAAAAAAAAACAAGTCCATTTCAATTCTTGTACATTATTTCAATATGGTTGTAATAGATAATTAGGACTTTAATTTCTTGCAATCCCCGTTTGAAAATTTATACACCTCATCCCACCAATAATTGTAATAGCGTAGAATCTTTATTTTCCGTAATTTATCACTTTCATATAAATGCTAGTAATTGGGATTTGTATGGAAAGATAAAAAACAACAAATAACAACCCAAAAATCAAAGACTAAATGCATGAAATCAAACACACTATTCACACATGCACCCTTAGGGTAATCTCACTTGTTTTCTATAGAAAAAATAGTCATGTCCCTCAAATATGGGCGTTTTAGAAAAGACCCTCGATAAAATATCGTAGTCCCTCGTTGACCCTCGATGTTGCCTTCGATAAACGATCTAGTCCCTAAACGACATTGCTAAAATGTCCCATAGGTTGCCTTCTATGACTATTCCAATGTCTCATGCCCGTCCCTTACATCCAATGATGGGGCTTCTTATCAATCAATGGTAAGATAGCAACATCTAAAGGAGGAAGAATATAACATTTAAGACCTTTTGAGTAGGTAGATTCGCTCCTAGTTGCTCGCTTTCTCACAACAAAAATAATTTATACATCAACACACTCATTTGAAACATTTTCAAAAGACAACACTTTGTACGCGTTCTTATAGAAACGAGAGCCATTACAAAGAAGACACCTTTTCAAAATCACTTTCAAAAACACATCCCACAAACACCTCTTTGAACTATTTTTGAAACAACACTTTGTATGCGTTCTTATAGAAACGAGAACCATTACAAAGACATTTTCAAAAAACCTCACCACAAAAACACATTCAAACAAAAGCAAGTGATCTAGCAAGCAACTAAGAGCCTGTAGATAACTACGGATGAAAAGGGTGCTAATACCTTCCCTTTTCATAATCTACCCCCCGAACTCAGAAAACATTTCTAAAGGTCTTTCCTGTTCTTTTCAGCCTTTCCTTTTGGATAAAAGAAAAGTCGGCAGTGACTCTTGCTATCCGCAACATTTGCAATCAAACGTAAAACAACCAAGTCAGTTATCCCACCGTATCACAGAACTAACGACTCTGTTGGGGATTGTAGAGTGGGGTTACCTTAGGGCTAGGTCACATTTACTTGCTTTCATTGTTTGATTTGTTTGCCTTACATTTTGGTTCTTTATTTGGGTTTAAATCCTACACCCAGATCTGGGGCACCTTTTAGGTAAGTAGCAATAAATCATGGAGGTTGTACAATGTAGACCAATATGGACGAAGTGATAGCTACATTAGCATGACACTTTGGCTTGTACTAATGTTCCTTGAGTTAGTCAAGGATAACATTAGGCTTCCTTAGCGTCATTAAGCACTAACTGACCTTTAGAACCTTTTAATTGACTCATCCTAAGCCACTAGAAAGTAGTGAGATAGCCGGATTTGGTTCCAACTGAAGATTGGTTGATACTCGATGCTACACTTATTGAGATTTGACTCTCGAACTTTGTTTGGTGGCAAGTCAGTTGTCAATCAGAATGAAGTTTGTGGGAAAGATCAGTGATATTGAGACCCCTTAGAACCCGGTTACTATTACTAGGATAGGTTTAGCCAACTAAACTTCAAGAGGGTACTTACCTACAAGCTCCATGCAAGCCTAAACCTAAGGACTTGTATGCTTTGTGTATATGATTATTAGAATATAAACTTGTTTACTTTGCATACTTGTACATAACATCATACCATAGCATTTTCAATAACCATTTCAAGGATCTCAAGGGCCTTTAATGCAGGGTTACATTAAACCAGACGTTATCAAGGGCCAAGAGGATTTATTTTCCTCTAACCAAATGACGTCAAAGATCAAAGCACAACAACTTGAGTCAAGGGATACAACTCACTCGACATGGTGAGCTTAATCCTCGTGGAAGGACGTCCACAGTTACAAAGTTCCCCAATCAAAATTGTAAGTGACTACTAACATTTACCCCGCGAGATCCTTGAAAACATGCATCCATATATCATGCATCATATCATAAAAGGTAATCTCCAGTACGGGTCTCTCATGTTCTCGCTGTTTATTTCAGCAATGGCTCTCCAACAAGACAACAGAGATCTTCAAACTCAAGAGGCTCAGTTCATGGAAATGTTCCTTAACCTATCCATGGGGCAGGAAGAATTGAAAGCACTCCTCGCTGGGAATTTGACCAAGAAACGTCCTGATAACAACAAGGATGACCAGGTTGAACAGCTGCAGGTTGAGATGGAAGCAATGAGAATCCAAATGTTGGGGAAGATGGCTCTTATCGAAAGCCTAGCCCCGGGGCAAGAAGAGCTAATGACCATTGTCAACGAGTTCCATCAAGACGGATGCAATCGTATGAAACGAATAGTCGAGGTTGGGGACCAAGTCATTAATCAACCTCCGAGAAGACAAGAAGTTAGACCTTTCCAAATTGCTACTACCTCACGAGTCCAACAATAACCTCGCCAACAACAACAGGGCAATCAGCGTAAGCATAATACATATGAAAGACGCTTTACCGAAATCAATATGTCATTGGCTCAAGCGTTGCAACACATGTTAGAGACCAAGTTGGTTACGTTAAAAGACCCCCCTCAAAATCCCAACACAGCCTCCCCAAGGTACAATCCAAATGTAAGATGTGTGTACCACTCCAACAGTCCTGGACATGACACCAATAGCTGTTGGACATTGAGAAATAAAATTCAAGACCTGATTGATGAAGGAACGCTAGAATTTGCACCAGATGGTCAACTGGAATTCTTCTGCCATCCCTCAAAGGCTCACCACCTAAAGTGACAAGTTCAGACAAAGAGGCTTCTGTTCATTTTGAATTTTCAATTGTAATTTCTTTTGTTATTCAAACAATTATCTATTAATGTCAAATTTTGTTTCATTAATGCATTGCATATGTTTATCTTGAATTCATCCTTTCGTTTTCACTATATTTAAACTATGTTTTTTTTTTCTTCTTATGACATTCAACTCTTGCTAAAAGTTACAAGCCTTTAGAGGGAGGATAATGAAAACAATGCCATAATCTCATACAATGTGCTTTTGGACAGACCTTGCTGACGATGTACAAGCGTTCTTTCAAATCCTAAACACTGGAGTTATAAGGAAGATAATCCCTAGTCAACCCCATTTGAGCCAAAGAAGTAGAAGTTTTCTTTCTTACACAAATTGAAACCTTTAATCAAAACCTGGGATAGGGTAGTCTTTCAGTTAATTCAAATGAGCGTTCACTTCCTATACAACGAGTGATATCAAAAACATTCCTATGGAATCAAAAGACAGTAATGGTTCCCTACCAAATAGGCAGTTATTATCTCTCGAAAAGAAAGGCCCACTAAGTCAAAACCTACGAAGGAGACTTAAAGAAAGTTGGGGCATCCCGCTGACCGTAATCTCAAAACAAGAACAGTCAGGCAAATTAGGGATAACAAAAGAAAGAGGTCACTACAAATCCTCAACAACATGGAAAATGTTGCGAAAAATGACTATTTTCTTACAAACTTAACTTGTCTGAATCATCACCAAAACGTCATTCCAGACTCAATTGGAGTTCAAACACACAATTAGTTGAGTTTAGGACTGAAGAACATCATGAAGAATGGGCGGGTACAAATACACTTTGAGCCTTTATCCATTGTTTCTTAAACTGTGAACCAAGCCACGTTACAACCTTTCAAAAGTCCTAATTGAAGCATGGGTTAGTTCTAAAGCATATTGTTACAAAAGGTATCCTGACTTCTGTAAGGCTTTACTCAAAATCCAGAGTTGAACTTTTCTTACAAAATTTCTTTACTTGCTAAAACGCATTTTCAAAACTTCAAGACAAGCATAAACTTTGTATTATTTAAATATTGTTGTTTGTATATGGCTATTTGTTTGACAGCGGAGAAATTCACACAACAAATATCCGATGAATGAAAGCTCTCTCAGTGAACAAAATCACTTCAAATGGGATTACACTTCCGAATGACAAATCTCCTATCAACAAGGGGGCATGACATGTCACTATGCAGCACACCTGGGGAAGTCCAGTCAAGATTCCAAGAAATCTCTCAAGAAATGCTGAATAACCAGGGGCATGTCACCATCTCCATCACTTGGGGCATTAAATGGGTTACATATAGTCCAACCTCTCCTGGCAGTGCCACAAACACTTGCTACTAGGGGCAGTGATAAATCTCCCCAAAATACTTCTCATAGGATGGCTCCCAACAAGAGTTTCAATCTCTGAAAATCTTTTCCCAAGTGAGTCGACCTCAAGAATCCTCGGGGATCTTCCCCAGTGAAGTCGCTACCTCTCCAACAGACCGGCAACAAGGTTTATTTCCCCAATAAACAACAGGATGACCCAATTTGAGTTTGCCTCTCCGACTACTACAAATCAAAGGACCACAACTCCTCTTCCATAGTAAACTACTCTACAATCCCCAACAAGTTACTGTGAAGCCTGGACCCGACCAAATATCAGTTCAACTTTTTCCATCAAGAGATAACTCTCAGTAGAGTAATGGATAGCCGAGACTCCTGATCTCTTTTCCAAGCAGGAATCAGCACTCTCCAACAGAGTATTCTCAAACAAAGTCAATAATCCCCAGCGGAGTTCTCCTCACCAAAACAGGAATCCTTAGTGGAAACATTCTAGGAAATGTTTGAAGACACACCTACTCTTCAACAATATTCCGGGATTTATTGACTCCCCAGCATTTGTCGAGGATTTATTTTCCCAGACAAAAAATATATTCATTAACATTTCACAAATGATAAGTGCATACGACACAATCTCATTTATTTTGAGAACATCATTACGCAATGCATACATCATGACATTGCATACAACTAACTCTTTATCTTTCAGGGAGAAGATCACATCAATAAGCTACGTCTAACGAAGGGTTATCCCGGGATTTTCCATAGAAAGATGTCCTCGCAAGATTTTCTCTGGATCAGCCAGATCGACACTAAGATCTCTCTGATTACTATGTCAGTCAAGGTTATTTTGAGACCTTTCTCTGGTCCAGTCAAATCAATACTAAGATTTCTATTCTAGTTAAGGAAGCTATGAAGTCCGAAAACTAGCCGGATGATAGTCAATCAACAATTTAAGACACTATGAAGCCTAGATTTCGACCAGATAACAATATAAAGTACTGCGAAGCCTAAAATCCGACCAGATAGTAGTTCACTTCTTCAAAGGTACTGTGAAGCCTAGATTTCGACCAAATAATAGTATAAGTGTTGCGAAGCCTGGAATCCGACCAAATAGTAGTTCAATTTTTCAAAGAAACTGTGAAGCCTGTATTTCGACCAAATAATAGTATAAGGTGCTGCGAAGCCTGGAATCCGACCAGATAGTAGTTCACTTCTTCAAAGACACTGTGAAGCCTGGATTTTGACCAGATAACAGTATAAGGTGCTGCGAAGCTTGGAAACCGACCAGATAGTAGTTCACTTCTTCAAAGACACCGTGAAGCATGGATTTCAACCAGATAACAGTATAAGGTGTTGTGAAGCCTGGAATCCGACCAGATAGCAATTTACTATGTCAGTTACTATGAAGCCTGGACTCGACCGGATAGTAGTATACCTCAGATTCAAGTTGAAGCCTGGACCCGACCAGATAACAGCTTAATCACCGAAGTTCAGATACGATCCAGATTCGGTTGTCATTCTATTACTCATTCAGATACAATCCAGATACGATCCAGATTCATATGTCATTATGTCACTCATTCAAATACAGTCCAGATACGATCCAGATTTGGATTTCATTCTGTCACTCATTCAAATACAGTCCAGATACGATCCAGATTCGGATGCCATTCTGTTACTCATTTAAATACAGTCCAGATACGATCCAGATTCGGATGTCATTCTGCCACTCATTCAAATGCAGTCCAAATATGATCCAGATTCGGATGTCATTCTGTCACTCATTCAAATACAGTCCAGATACGATCCAGATTCGGATGTCATTCTGTAACTCAAATACAGTCCAGATACAATCACCTTCGGGTGTCATCTTTAAGCCCATCTCCAACAACTATCCATAATTTCTCCAAATTTCATATTTAAGCCCATTCCCTACCCAATAAACCACCACATCATCGAGTGCAAATTTCTGGGCACTCTAGTGTTCAATCATCTTCCGCCTTCAAGTCACGAATGACAGATTCGCCAATCTAACTCTTCAAGCGTAATAAGATTGAACAGGGACAATTGTACCCAAAAATTTTCCCTCTCATTTCTCAAAGGATCATCTTGGACCCTCAGGTTTGCTTCCATCCAATTCCAAGCCTTGAATTACAAATTTACCAAGAAAGTCGTTCACAAGGGCAAAAATGGTCAATTGCATGCTGAAAAATTAAACTTTGACTTTTTGATCAAAATCAAGTTTCAAGAATCATATTTCATCAAGACGTGTTGGAATATGATATTTGTTCCATCAAGATAATCAAAAGTCAAAATTAATTTGGAAAAGTCAAAACTCTAAATACTTAGAATTTTTCTAAGTGTTTAAGAAATATGACAAGCTCAGAACTTCTGGCCAGATTATCACCATGATGCAAGCTGATTCTAGAAGAAATTCTAACACAAGAGTTGTAGATCTCAATGAGATCTCAAACATTTCAGAACAAAACTTCTCCTAGAAATGCTGGGATTTCAAGCTACAAATCCTTGAAGACACGTCTATGAAACTGAAGCTTTCAGCAAATTCTGGACCTTTCCAAAACCGGATTTGGTTAGAACTTCTGGGCCAGTTTTCATGTAGGTCCAGTCAGAATTTGCAAGAGCAATTCAAAGAGGATTTACAAAGTGTGTTACAAGCTTTTGGGAAAGTCTAAGAACTCCTACAGAACATGCTGAAGCAAAGAGATTCCAAGATCAGAAGTTGGATGTTCGTTCTAAGTTACGCTGATGATGAACTTCTGATCTAGATTAAACTATGGCACATAATCTCATATTACAGGATTTCTGGTTTGATAAATCTCATCATCATTTAATTCTTACAACCACTTTTGAGTTTTTATCCAAAGGATTTCCCCACGTGTGACATAGAAGTACATTGTTGTCCTTGAAAAAAGCAAACTCTTGTACAAAAGTATGTTGGGCCCATGCTTTGCTTTTGCCTCTGAGGGTACTTTTCCTTAATTCATGCTTACAAATCCAGCTTAGGCATGGATAAAAGCTGCTAACCACCATACTTTTTATCTTGCTTCAAGAACAAGCCAGCACGCTAGCATGATTTTGGTGCTTTTGACTTCTCCAAGCTACAAAGTTCTTGCCTATAAATTGAACTTCATTTGCAACTGTGAAAAGGGCCCGGTCGAAAAATTGAAAAGAAAAAGCTTTGAAACCCTTGGTAAAAATTCCAGGAAACTAAAACTGTAAACACAAATACAAAACCTGTTAGTTTTTTATTCTTGAATTCAAACTCCAATTTCCCTCAAGTGTTTCTTGACCAAATCATCCATACACCACTCATATCCCAAGTTAAAGTTTGTTCCAACTTGCTGAGCACGTGAGGAGGCTGATCAGAACATTACAAGCAGTCGGAACATTTTCCAGCTGCAAGGTAAGTTTTTGTTGACTCTCATCATATCACTTAAGCATTGTTAGACTTGCATGTTCAAAATACAATGTTCACATCCTGATTCTGATGATGTACATATTCTGAGGTTTCATGTATTTTCCTGCCTAAATAGGGAGAATATTAGTTCAGAACTTCTTAAGGAAACTAGGATTAGCAGATACATGCTTGTTTCTGATTTATAGTCTTGACATTTTTTATGCTTCTGAAACCATGATGGAAAACTGCCATAATTGTTATGTTTGTGTTTTTTGTTCTGTTAAGATTTGACTAAGTTGCAGATGTTCTGATTAGAAAGAAGAAAGAGGTGGAGTTTATCATCAAGGTCTACTTTGTAATACATGTTTATTATTTTTCTTCTAATACCGGATGTATAGCCACCCCAGTGGTAGACAGTATGTACACATAAGACATTAGTGCTAAGGGTCTTGGGTTCTAACCCCAGAAGCATCTTTTTAGGTTTATTTATTGACATTTTTAACCCATTTACCTGTCAGAAGATACTCCTAGATCAAAACTTCTAGACAACCTTACCCAACAGCATTATCACCTCACTCTCTCAAATAGCCAGAACTTCTGACTTGCCAGTGATGTATGAACTTCTAGGTTCCCAGCTACACTATAGCTTCTGAACCCCTTCAACAATCAGAACTTCTAGGTTTTCATTTATTCCCAGCAACTTCAAAACTTGGTGTACCCAGGCCCAGAACTTCTGACCCTCCACTTTCTCACTAACATTTTCTCTTTTGCAGCGTCTCAGAGTCAGAACTTCTGTTCCTTCTCGTTTCAACAACGTGCTGATTCTGACTCCCTTTTCTCTTATTTATCTTATTTTAGCTTTTAATAACCAAAAACACCACACAAAAAACATTTTTATATTTACATACTTTATTTTATCTCTTTTCAAACCAAAAGATCAAAAATATTTTCTTAAGCCAATTTATTTGTTTTCTTAACAAAAACAAAACAAGTCCATTTCAATTCTTGTACATTATTTCAATATGGTTGTAATAGATAATCAGGACTTTAATTTCTTGCGATCCCTATTTGTAAATTTGTACACCCCATCCCTCTAATGATTGTAATAGCGTAGAATCTTTACTTTCCACAATTTATCGCTTTCATATAAATGCTAGTAATTAGGATTTGTATGCAAAGATAAAAAAACAACAAATAGACAATCCAAAAATCAAAGACTAAATACATGCAATCAAAAAAACTATTCACACATGCACCCTTAGGGTAATCTCACTTGTTGCCTATCGAAAAAATAGTCATGTCCCTCGAATATGGGCATTTTAGCAAAGACCCTTGATAAAAGATCGTAGTCCCTCGATGACCCTCGATGTTTCCTTCGGTAAACGATCTAGTCCCTAAACGATATTGCTAAAATGTCCCATAGGTTTCCTTCTATGACTATACCAATGTCCCATGCCCGTCCCTTACATCCAATGATGGGGCTTCTTATCTATCCATAGTAAGATAGCAATATATTAAGGAGGACGAAAAGAACATTTAAGACCTTTTGAGTAGGTAGATTCGCTCCTAGTTGCTCGCTTGCTCACAACAAAAACATTCTATACACCAACACACTCATTTGAAACATTTTCAAAAGACAACACTTTGTATGTATTCTTATAGAAATGAGAGCCATTACAAAGAAGACACCTTTTCAAAATCACTTTCAAAAACACATCCCACAAACACCTCTTTAAACTATTTTCGAAACAACACTTTGTACGCGTTCTTCTAGAAACGAGAACCATTACAAAGATATTTTCAAAATACTTTCAAAAAACCACACCACAAGAACACATTCAAACAAAAGCAAGTGATCTAGCAAGCAACTAAGATCCCATAGATAACTAAGGATGAAGAGGGTGCTAATACATTCCTTTTTCATAATCTACCCCCCTGAACTCAGAAAACATCTCTAAAGGTCTTTCCTATTCTTTTCAGCCTTTCCTTTTGGATAAAAGAAAAGTTGGTGGCGACTCTTGCTATCCGCAACAATTGCGATAAAACACAAAACACCCAAGTCAGTTCTCCCACCGTATCCCACAATGTAAGAGCATACTTTACAAGTTTCTTCTATAGAGTCACGATTACATAACACATCATAATGGAACTCCCAATGTTGCACACGCACGTGCCAAGCATAGCGACAAGAATATGTCACTACTAAAACCAAAATGAAGATGTTTATCATAACATGTGACCAACTACAACAGGAAACACATATTGCAACTAACACACATACAAATAACTCAAGCACAAATGCAAGAAATAATACTTAATAAAAAACATGCTTGCACAACAAGAACAAACTTATACAAATGTGAAAGAATTAATACATGAAGTCATTATAAGCATATACATTAAGAACACACAATGGTTATCAATCAAATATTTTGGAAATGAACATTCATTGTTTTCATAATTTGAGAATATATCAAGCATTTTCAATCAACAAGTAACATGCATCAAGAAAGGTCTTATTTTCAAGGAGAAATTGAAACGACATTACCTCACTCTTGATAGAACGGAAGTTTCACTCACATAATGTAAAATACTCAAACAAAGAGTTAGAGTAAAAGTATAAAGTACAAGTAACAAATAAGAATTAAGCAACATTGGAGATATCGATGATCCCTAATTCCCAATGTATATTGAAAAACGGTTCGATTTCAAGAGGTTTAGTGAAAATATCGGCAATTTGATTCTTACTAACAACATGCTCGAATACAACATCCCCTTTTTCAACATGATCGCGAAGGAAATGGTGACATATCTCGATATGTTTAGTGCGATAATGTAGAACAAGATTCTTAGTGAGATTAATGGCACTAGCGTTGTCGCACATGATAGGAATAACTGAAAGTTTAATGTCAAAATAAAGTAATTGTTGCTTAAGCCACAAATTTTGGGCACAACAGCCAGAGGCAACCACGTATTCCGCTTCGACTATTGACAAAGATACAAAAATTTGTTTTTTACTATGTCAATTAACCAAGGATTTTGAGAACATGTGACAAGTTCCATTAGTGCTTTTTGTAACACCCCAAAATAATTAGATTATTTATTTAATTATTTAATTGATTTATGATGAGTATTTGTGATGTATTTGTGAGCATATGTGATGTTTTGATGAATATGAGGTGTGATGTGATGCTATATATGGTATAGTGGAAATTAAGTGATCTTGGATGTTTTAATTATATTTTAGATCATTAGAGTAATTACTTATAATTATTTTAATTATTGAAATAAGATAATATATTGTGTAGAAATAATAAGGGAAAGGTGGTAATTGGTGAAGTGATAAGTGAGGGCATAAGTGGAAGACCATATTAGGGATCCAGAGGGTAAGTTTGACATAAGAAAAATTTGGGGTTTAGAACATTCATTTTGTATGATCACGCTTGGAGAAGAGGCATAGAGCAGACCTATGGTATTGAGGAACTCAGAGGGATTTTGTAGAACGCGAAGGAGAATCAATTGCTAATTATAATATAAGTTAAGGGGGTTATCCTTATTATTATGATTGGTATGGGTTTAGATATTGGTAGGTTTGTATTTGGGGTTTTGATTGATGATGATAATATGATGATTTGGGATGATGATGGTGATTTGTAATGTGTAAAATGCCATGAAATGATGTATTTGATGTCTATTACGATGTGTTATTATGATTTTGTGAAACCATGATGAATTGTGTGAATTTTGGACTGAATGGATGTTGAAATCATAAGAAATTTGGACTGATTATTTGCAGAAAATGCAACAGCACAGTTGTTGTTTTTGCGCTCTCGTCGGACGAGCTTCCCAAGTCGCCAGATGAAGCATATTTGCCCAGACTTTGCCAGGAGAGAGTGAGGCGAGAGAGAGGGATGATTTTTGGCAGGTTCTAGAAAATATATGGAGAAGGTGTCTCGCTCCAGCTTCATTGGGTGAAGCAGAGGCGAGTGTAAGCTCGCGAGGAGAATGAAAAGAGCCGTTAGGAAAAGGAGATGATGTAAAATAGGTGCTTCTGGAATTTTGTATGGTGAAAGGATTTTCGCCCCAGCCTCATTGGGAGAGCCTTTGGCGAGCACACCGCACCGTCGGGAAAGCCTCATGCGAGGAACAACTGACAGATTTTATAAAGGCCGTAACTTGAGTTTCCTTCTGTTTGACGAGTCGTTCGAAGCGTTAGAAAGCTAACGTGATGTACTATACTTTGGAGAAATAAAACGAATCATATTATGTATTTATCCAGTTATTGTTCTATGATAAAGTGATGTAATTATGCCTTGATGTGATATGATGTATGTTCTTATGATGAATTGATGTCGTTATGATGATGATGTTTGTACTATGAAGTGTGTGATGATATTATGATTATTACATGAATGATGATGAGTTTTAACAAGCAGTGGCCATGTTTTATTGCATTGTTGTGCATCATACATTCATGGCATATGTTAGTACATTAGTTCAGTGATGTTGTTAGGATAATTGGTCCAGTGATGTTAATAGGATGTTGGTCCAGTGATGGCCTCAATCTCATAGTGTGGATTGAGTGCAATATTGTGAAGTGCTTTGGTTCTAAGCGGGAATCGATTCTATGGTGGGGATCTTTGGTACCACATGCATGAGCCAATGATGTTGCATTGCATTATTTATGATATTGCATAATGATTGATTAAGTGATGTTGATGATGTTGTGATCTAAGGGGTGTTTGATGATAGATGTTAATATGATGATATGTGAAATTAATTATGATTTGTGACTTAATGATGTCTTGGTAATGATTGTTGATTTGATGACATGATAATGTTGTGAATGAATTATGATGTGAAAGAGTGAGTATAATATATGATGTATGACTATATGTGGTTTCCTATTATCGTGATGTAACTATTGTACTTATTCTTTATATATTTTATAATGATTTGTGACTACTCACCTTTTCTGCTTGGAAATGTTATCTCGATACGTAGGGTACCTTGCAAGTGATCAAGAATAGTTCGTTAAAGCTTGGAGGATAGCTTCAGAGTGCGTTATTTATTTCTGTTGAATAAAGTGGGTCTTGCTATGATATGTAACATCATGGTTGGGATTGTTTGTTTGGAATACTTATGTTCTTTCATTTATTTGGAGATTTGGAACTACCTTTCATGGTATTTAAGTTGTTTGTATCATGAATCTTGAACAGTGAAGTACAATGAAGTTTCTATGAAGTATTTAAATAAAGGTGTTTTGAAATATGAATTCGGTTGCGAGTAGTTGAAGTTTTAGTGTAGTTATTAATGAAGTATTCATTATAAATGATTTTGACAACCCGTGTTAAGGAGCAGGACGTTTATTATATGATGTTAATATAAATATGTGTCACCCTTGTTGGTGATTTATGTTTGACTTAATAATAAATTATTCATTGGGTTAGAAGGGTGTTACACTTTTCATATCAGATTTAGAACCGGAAAAGTTAGAGTCAGAGTAACCAACCAAGTTACAATTGTTTCTCTTAGAATACCAAAGCCCAAATTTAGATGAACCAATAAGGTATCTAAGAATACGCTTAACCACTTTTAAGTGTGATTCCTTGGGAGCTGATTGATATTGTGCACATATACAAACACTAAACTTAATATCGGGTCTAGATGTAGTGAGATATAGAATAGATCCAATCATACCTTTATATTTCTTAACCTCGACATCCTTACCCTTTTCATATCTATCCAAATTTCCATTTGTTGCCATAGGTGTGTCAATTTCCTTTGCACCATCCATGCCGAATATTTTTAGTAATTTGAGAAAATACTTGGTTTGACATACAAATGTTCCTTCATCAAGTTGCTTAATTTGAAGTCTGAGAAATTAGTTCAGCTCCCCCATTATACTCGTTTCAAACTCTCCCTACATAATCTTAGAGAACTCCTTGACAAGATGCATGTTAGTTGATCCAAAAATGATATCATCAACATAAATTTAAACAAGTAAAATATATTTTTCTTGATGTTTAATAAAGAGTGTAGTGTCTACCTTCCCTCTAGAGTATCCTTGATAAAGCAAGAACTTGCTAAGTCGGTCATACCATACCCTTGGGGCTTTTTTAAGACCATACAAAGTACGTTTTAGCTTAAAACATGATTATGAGACTCATAATTTTCAAAATCGGAAGGTTGTGAAACATACACTTATTCATTTATATATCTGTTAAGGAACACACTTTTAACATCCATTTGATATAATTTGAAGTTCTTAGAGCATGCATACGCTAATAAAAGGCGTATAGCCTCAAGTCGGGCAACTGAAGCATAAGTCTCCTCATAATCAATACCTTCATTTTGGTTATACCCTTGAGCCATAAGACAGGCTTTATTCCTTGATATCACACCATTTTTGTCAAGTTTATTCCTTAATACCCATCGAGTGCCTATAATTTGATGATTTTATGGACGAGGGACAAGGTCCCAAACGTCATTTCTCTCAAATTGATTCAATTCTTCTTGCATGGCCATAATCCAATGCTCATCAACTAAGGAATCCTTATCGTTTTTAGGTTCAACTTGTGATGCATACGCGTGGTGATGAAAAAATTACTTATTTTATATCGATTTGTTACCCCTTTGGTGATATCACCAATAATGTTCTCAATAGGATGATCCTTGGAGGTTCTCCACTCCAATGGAAGACCATAATCTTCTTGTTGACCTTGGTCAACATCTTTCTTTTTTTGGTTGTCATCTTCCTCCTACTCAATTTACATCTCTTTAGGTTGATCAACTCCTTTTTCAGTGTCCTTGAGTATGTATTCGGTAGATGCACCTACACCATGAAAAGAAATACCTTTCCCAACACTACTTGGGGAAGACTCGTCAAAAGTTACATGAAACGACTCTTCAACAATAAGAAATCTCTTGTTATAAACTCTATTTGCTTTACTAGATTATGAGTATCCAATAAAGATACCTTCATCGTATTTCACATCAAATTTCCCAAGATTATCTTTTCTGTTATTTAAAACAAAACATTTACATCCAAAGATATGAAGATGCGATAAATTTGGTTTTCTACCTTTTAAAAGTTCATAATGAGTTTTGTCAAGTATAGGATGAATAAGTATCCTATTTAAGACATAACATGTCGTTCTAATAGCATCGGCCCAAAAGTATTTTGGTAGACCATAATCATTGAGCATTGTTCTTGTCAACTCCTCTAAAACACGAATTTTGAGTTCCACAACACCGTTTTATTATGAAGATCTAGGAGCTGAAAAGTTATGTTTAATATCAAATTTATCACAATATTATTCAAAGATGTGGTTTTCAAATTCACCTTTATGATCACTTCGAATGGAAACTATTTTAGAATTCAATTTATTTTTAGAAAACTTGGTGAAATGTGTGAAGGCCGAGAATGTTTCATCTTTGCTACGTAAGAAAATAGTCCAACAAAACCTTGAGTAATCATCCACAATAACAAAACCATAGTAATTACCACGCGTTTGTTATGATCACCTTAGGATACATAACCTTTCTTCTTTGCTACAAAGTCAGCGAATAGAGAAATGTTTCCTGTCATGTGTCTTGAACAACCACTATCGAGAATCCATCTTCCCGTCATAGTATCAAGACACTCAACCTACAAAAATCAAACAAAATAGGTAGGTACCCAATTATCATTGGGTCCTTGGGAGTGAGTGAAATAATTGTTGCTTTTGATAAACCATTGGAAATTGCCTATAGGAACTAAAAAGCACCTAAACTTGTTTTTTCAAATGGTATGACCTTTCTTGCAACAATGGTGATATAGAAACCTATGATGAGTTTTACTTTTTCTATTTGAGTCTTTCTTAATGAAATTATAATTTTTATAGGGTTTTTCAACCTTGGAAAAATCATTAGCAAAAGCAACACAAGGTTGTGATGCCTTGTTCACTTTGGTTTCAAGAGTACTCACCTCTTGTTGCCAAATTTGACAAGTTTCACAACCAAATTGACATGGTTCCTCATCCTCCTTTTTATGAATTAGACTCTCTATAATAGATCACTTTAATGATTTAAATCTTCTGTTGGTTTCTTTAATCTTTGCTTCCAAGTATGTAAAAAAATCATTGGAATAAAGTTTCTTAGAAGCATATAATGTTTCTTTTTGTAGATTACCAAAAACAATTTTTAATTCCATAAAAGACAACTTATCAACATTAGAATATTTAGAATGACTTACATTCTTTTTCTTGCTTTGACTTTCATTTTCCATGAAACAGTAGTTTTCCTCTTTATCACTATCACTTGAGCTTTCATCACTTGAGGCATCATTATCACTATCCCAAGCAACATAAGATTTTCTAGAATTCCTAGAGTTGTTTCATTGGCTATTTCCTTTCTTATTGGTAAGAGATGGACACTCTGGTCTATAATGACTCGACTTTCTGCATTCATAGCATATACCATTTTCCGTATCTCTTTTGTTGTCTTCATCTTTAGAGGATGTGGATTGTCTTCTAAGTTCGTAAGATTATTGTTGGAGTGTTTGAAACTATTATTACGAATGTATTGATTGTATCTCCTTATAAATAATCCCATTTGTTCATCATAAGAATCTTCTTCATCACAAGAATCACTATCATTAGTGTGCTCATCCTTTGAGGTTCTTGAACTTGAAGCCCTTAGAGATTTAGACTTCAATCCTTCCTCCTTATTGGTGTCTTTCTCCTTTTTATTCTTTTTCTTAAGCTTTTTCCCCATGTTTTTCCAAGCAATTGAGTTCTTGCTCGTGTTCTTGCAACTTTCTAAACAAGGCGGTGAGATCAAGTGTTGTAAGATTGTTGGTTTCCTTGACCACAATGACCTTTTTTTGTCAATTCCTAGTAAGACATCTCAAAACCTTGTTAGTAGAAATAACATTAGAAATAAGATTACCTACCAAATTTAAATGATTAATAAGATGCGAGTACCGCTTTAGCATTTGAGCAATGGTTTCACCATGCTTCATGCGAAAGAGTTCAAAATCTCGATTAAGTGTATTAATTCTAGCTTGTTTGACCTCATTAGTTCCCTCATAGGTAACTTGTAGTATATCTCACATAGTCTTAGTGGTCTCACAATGGAAAATAAGATAAAACTCATCAACACCAAGAGTGGATATGATAATGTTTTATGATTTCCAATCATGTGTCCACTTCTTATAATCATCCTCATTCCATAAGTTTTTCGGTTTTAGTACGATAGCACCATCAACAATATATGTCACCGGTATTGGACCATTTTGAATGGCTTCCTAAACACCTTTTTCATATGAGTTGACATGAATTTGCATACAAGCATTTCAATAACTATAGTTTTCTCCCATGAAAATTGGGGCTCTTTTATAATCCCCTTTAGGTTCGTACGCCATTTTCTAATAAGTTTAGAAGACGGAATGAACCGGGCTCTTGATGCCACTTGTTAGATGATGGTGCCTTATCTAGAGGGGAGGTGAATAGATCACCAAGCCAAAACAATCCAGATAAAAATAATGGTTTTAAACTTGTTTAGAAAAGAGTGCACGCAGAAAATTTTCAAAAAGGTGTCGTCTATACTAACCATGTTATTGGAAGTCGGATATGAAAATACAAAAAGGACTATGAAATGAATACAATAATCCGAAATTTATACTTCAATCAAGTAACAAGATATAAATTGTTTATAGCAAGTTACTAGCAATACTATTTTCAATGGCAATTATCAAAAGAACAAACAAAACACTTTGTCAAACACTTGGTGTGAAATCGAATTTTCAAAATTTTCCTTTGAGTTTTATTGATACAAAAAGGAACTTATAATAAAAAGTGATTATAAGCAACATCAACACCTAATTTAAAACAAAAACAGTCACGGAAAAATTCCTACGAGACGATTGATTACTCAATGCTATTAGACAAAATGATTGATGAAAATTAAAGCAAGTAAAATGATAAGAAAAAGAGACACAAGGATTTTTATACACAGTTCCCCACTTTCATTCCCGTGTGTGGGTACGTCTGCACCTAATTCTAATGTGGAATTAGGATAATTATTACTATGCAAAAGTTGATACAAGAGAAATTCCAAGAGAAACCCTACAAGCCCTAACCGTTTGTTGTTGATTTAACCCCTTCTCTTATTTTGATCTTGAGAAATTCCAAGACACAATAGATCCTAATTGACTTATCAATATTGCTACTCCTTTGCATTCTTTATCTCCAAAGCTTTCGCACACGATCAATTGCACCTATTGCAATACAAGAATTCAATTTGATTCACCATTGTCGACCTACTTCCTTTGTGTTCTTTATCTCCAAAGGATCCTCTGAATTCTTTATCTCCAAAGGATTTCACTAGGATGCAATCCTCTCTTGAATGTCTTGCACAAAAACCTCCAGATCAATCAATGATCTAGGAGGACAAACCCACGGTTTTTCCGGATGAAGACCCCTGCAAATCTCAACCTAATATTCTCGGCTACACAAGAACCTAATTGAACGTTATCAAACCTCGTCTAGATGGAACACCAAAAAAAGATTATTATGTGTGATTTGTTAGTGTATATGCATAGGTTAGAGGTTAAAAGTGAAGAGCAATTCCAGGAAATGTTTATGGTATCATCAAGTTGTAATGATGCATGAATGATGTATTTATAGTTGTGGAAGTTTAAATGCAAAAAGGAGATTTTTTGAATTAAAAAGAATTGAAAAATTGACCCAATCAAACAGTATGTGCCGACCTAAAATTTGTATGTTTCGACACATACGTCAAATTTCAACTGCATGTGTTAACCTAAAACAATGGATGTGTCGACTGAAGCCTGGAAGTAGCTTTAAGCTTTAAAAAAATAGTATATGTGTTGACTTGAAATTCGTATGTGTCGACACATAAAGTAAGAATTTTTGTAATTTCTTAAAAGCTTCAGTATGCGTCGACCTATATGCATGCATGTGTCGACCTAAGCCCTCCAGAGGCTACAAGCTCCAAAACTCTGTTGCATGTGTCGACTTGAAATATGTATGTATCGACACATGCAATAAAAATTTATGAAGAAACTTGTTTTTTAAGACTTTGGTCAATTTCAAAATGGTTTTTAATGATTCCTAAGACCCCTAATGCAAAGAAGTGCCACAACACATATAGATATCATCCAATATATATATATATATATATATATATATATATATATATATATATATATATATATATATATATATATATATATATATATATATATATATATATATATATATATATATATATATATATATATATATATATATATATATATATATATATATATATATATATATTAGGGTTTCCTTTTCTGTATTAGGATTGTCATTTTTAAGTCTGTTTTAATAAATTAAAAGCATGTTTTATTCTATTAACATTTTGATTTAGCACATGATTTGTTTCTTTTTTTTATCCAAATAGTTTTCTATATAAAGGATATTTCTCATCATTTTATTTCACGTAATATTTTGAAACAAGAAACATCTATTCTATTTTATACTCTCTTTCTAATATTCTTTTTTTCACTAGAGTTTTTGTAGTGTTGAAAGAGTGAAAAGTCCTTCTAAGAGTTATGTTTTACTGGTGATGTGCTTAATTTGTTTTATTCAAGAATATAATTCTCATGTGTAATATGTTTGTAAAAGATTTTAAGGTTTTAAGCTAAACCTAAAAAAATTGTGTGAAGGTTATGGAGTTAAGCAGGTGTGGGTGCTTTATTTGTTGTTAGAAGGTTTGTGGGTGAATCCTATGTAAAATCTTAAAGACTTGTTAAAGGTTGTTTGGGATGATCCTGTAAGAACTTTAGGTTTCTTTTAGTGGAACTCTCAAGAGAAAATGATTGATGATAGGAGTATGTCAAGTGGTTAGGTTGAACCTGTATAAATCTTTGGTGCAATATCATCCCTCTCTTTATTTTCCGTTGTTTATTTTCTTTCCACTACGTATCTATCTTATTCTTGATCGTGTATTTTCTATCCATAGTTCAGGTGCAAGATATTTTCTATCCATAGTTGATGTTTATTCATGAAAACTGTGGGCATTCATCCATAAGACTAAGGATGAAACTTTTGATAACTTCAAAAATTGGAAGACTCTTGTTGAAAACCAAACTGGAAAGAAAGTCAAGAGGTTGAGAACAAACAATGGTATTGAATTATGCAATGAGGCATTTGAAAACTATTGTGATATTCTGGTATTGCAAGGCATAGAACTACTGCAGAAACTCCCCATTAAAATGGTTTAGTTGAAAGGTTTAATAAAACCATTTTGGAAAAAGTTAGATGCATGTTGGTTGGTGATGGATTGAAGAAGGTGTTTTGGGTTGAGCCTGTTTTGATAGTAGCATATCTGATAAATAGATGTCTCTCGACTACCTTGGGGATGAAGACACCTAAAGAATTATGGTAAGGACATCCATCTAATCTCTTCAAACTTAGACTATTTTGGGTGTGTAGCTTATGCTCATTTTAGGCAAGACAAAGTCGAATTTGGAGCTCTGAGATACAGGTTCATGGGGGTACCCTGAAGGAGTCAAAGCTTATAGATTGTGGTTCCTAGAGCCAGGTTACATGAGGTGTATCACAAGTCGATATGTACTTTTCAATGAAGAATAAATGACATTCAAGAAAACTAATGATGCTGTTCGAAATGCAGAAACCTCTAAAGAGGAGATGGAACATGAAGAGATTCATGTTGAGGTGGAGCATAGTGATGGTGAATTACATAACCCATATGAAGTCGAAGAAGAAACAAAAGTTGTTGATGAAGATGAGGAAATTGATAATGACTGCCTGTTGGAAAGAGACATGTTGAAAATAGTCATCAAGCCACCTCATAGACTTGGTTATGTAGATCTCATTGTGTTTTCCTTAATCTCTTAAAGTGAGGTTCTTGATGAAGAACCTAAAGACTACAAGCAAGTTATGAGGAGTCAAAATAAGACTGAATGGATGAAAGCCATGGGTGATGAGATGAAATCTCTTTATGATAATAACACTTGAGAGTTGATCGAGAAACCTATAAGGGTCGGGTTAGTCAGTTGTAAGTGGGTTTTTAAGGTTAAGAAGGAATCAAATGAGTGATGTCAAAGAGATATAAGGCAAGGTTGGTTTCTAGAGGGTTCACTCAAAAAGAATGAGTCAACTTCAATGATGTGTTCTCACTTGTTATGAATCATAAATCCATTAGAATGTTGTTAGCCATGGTGGCAAAGTTCGACATAGAACTTGAATAGGTGGATGTGAAGACTGCATTCTTGTATGGTGATCTAGATGAAACAATCCTGATGAGGAAACCTGAAGGGTATACAGAAAAGTGAAAGGCAGATTATGTGTGCAACCTCAATAGATCTTTATATGGACTGGCACAATATGCTCGATAATGAAATAGAATATTCAACAAGTTCATGGCACACATCAGTTTAACTAGGATCTAATTCAACCACAGTGTTTGTTTCAAATTTTGACCTAGAAATTCACTTGTTATTCTGTTGTTGTTGTACCCAAAAATTTTCCCTCTCATATTTTTCCAAGATTTTTCTCTTATATAGGTGATTACAAACACTTGATTAAAGAAAAAATAAATCTTTTTGAAGATAAACAAGGAGTCTTCAATTGGCATTTTAACAAAGTCTTTCAATTGGCATGTCAAAGGGTCTTTTGATTGGCATTTTGACAGGCTTCGATTGAGCGCCTAATCTCCTCCAAGCTTGCCTCAAATTTCCAAGCTTCGATTGAAGTTTTGGACTTTTTCTTGCTTGTTGTATACAAGCTTCGACTGGGCACATGTTTCCTTTGAAATAGCATCCTTCGATCCAAAAGGGAAAGGCATCCTGTTAGTGCTCCTTCAATTGCACCATTTGCTTTGCATGTTGTCTTGATTTACAATGTGTTGTACCCCAAAATTTGCCCTCCTCTTTTTCGCAAGAAATCACAGCTTCGGCCTTTTCCTGATTTTTCAGATTGGTTTAAGAATCGGTCAAACAGACTTTTCTCATCAGTCAGACAAAATTAGGGTTTCCATTGATTTAGAATCAGTTCAAGCAGATTGTTAGGGTTTGGTTGAGTTTGGCTCAGGGTTTGGTCAAGCAGACGCTTCTTTGACATTAAATCAAGAATTAGGGTTTGCACGCGCATTTTTAGAAGAATTTGAATCCACAGTGTCTTAATTGACTGTCACATGGTTTTTGACGTTTGTTCAGGATTTCTGTTTAGTCTAAACATCTGGGATATGGTTTGAGGCTTATGATTGAAAGTTTGAAGTTTAAGTTTATTCAGTGAGATAAAGGACATATGGACGTTTGTTTGTTTAACTGTGCATTGCTTTTGGTTATTCGGAACGCCGGACGTTTATTGATTATTTAATTTCTAAGTTAAAATTATTGGATAATTTCCAATTATTATAATTCAAGAAATTTAAGTAATTAAATAAATAAATGCAGAAGAATTAAAAGAGATATCTGACAAAGAAAGATTTTTATTCATTTTTAATTGTTTGTTACAAATATTATTTGAACACTGTAAATTTATTTACAGTTGTTTACACTAATATTATTACAATAATTAAAAGTAAATTAAAACTATATCCTAAGTGTCTTGAAATCTTCATCTGCTACTGCTGCTCCCCATTGCTCAACTGATATTTATCTGCAAAGACAAAAAAAAAGAAGTCAAACACAGATGAATTAAAAAGGCAGACAGATAATTAAAACTAATCATTAAAAGTGTTGGCCAGAATCAGTTTGTTCGCCCTCTCTGCAAATCACAAGAAGACTCTTGGTTCACAAAGAGGGAAAGAAAATTATCTTGCAAGCGTATGAATTAAATACAAGGCAGCATGTTAAACAAAATTCCCAAGAATGCATAAATTCAAACAAGACTGTCACTAAAACAAACAAGTTACAAACAAACTGCACATGGCAAACTAAATTACCAAGAGATGTCAACCAAATTGCATTGTTCAAAATGTCAACCAAGCTGTCCAAATAAAGCTGTCAACAAGTACACAATGCAGCAAATCTGGGAGATAAGTACAAAATGTAGAGGAAAACTAACAATGCAAGCAAACATTTCAAAATTATCATCATTTTCCAGCCACACTTTTTCAGAAAAAGGACACTCTAAGCAATATAATATGCTTACTTTTCTGTGGAAAGAGAAAAAGAGAGAGAAGTAGGGAGGCTTACAGTTTGCAGGCTTAAAGACAAATAGATATAAAACAAACAGCTCAGAATTGTCAAAGAGGAGGCAAAAAAACACCACATAGAAAAGATATACCACAAGCCTCAAACTTCAAGCCTGTAACTAAAAAAACAAGCTCTCAAAACCTGCTAAGCTTCAACCTGCATAATACCTCAAGCCAAAACAGCAGCAAACACATAAACCTATTACAACTATAAGCCTAAAAACACAAAGCTGTAACATTGCCAAAGCCAAGCAAAAACATACAACCTGCCTCAAGCTTGCTCCAAACCAGCCTGAAGCCATACATCCTGCCTAAAACCACAAAACTGTATCCAAGCAAACCTGCATAAACCTTCAATAAACCTGTCCAAAACACAACCCAAAAATATGCCTCAAACTCAGTAAACATCAAGTCCTGAAGCCTGCATAAGCATAACCTGCAAACTTGCTTCAAACCTGTGTTAAGAACACCACAAGCCTGCTCTAACTACCTTAAACCTGTCAAAACCAGAAACCCCTCCAAACATGTGTTGTAATACAACAAACCAGCCCACAAGCCTTTCAAAGCCTAAGCTCCAAACAAGCCTGCATAAGCCTGACAAACACGAGTCTATCTTACAAACTGCATAGCATTCAAAGCCAAAATGCCTCAGAATCAAAATCAACATAGGCTAAACAATATCTAAACTCTCAGAACTAAGGTTCATCATTGAGTAACAACAGCATCAAGAGAAGAAAAATCAGAAGCATAACAATAGGCAACTCAGATATCATAATCATCAAAAGCAACATACTGAGGCAAAAGCAAAAAACAAACGGGCCAGTAAACAGAAGAAGAAGAGAGAACTAAAAGCTAGGGTTTTCAGAAGCATGATGCTCATCACTAAACCAAAGCAAGGTTAAAGTTACTGAGTACCAGGAAGCAAGCCAGCAAGCAAGACATCACAAGCTCCCACGCCTTGGCCACCGGGGAATGCCTCCTATCCGGATCCTCCACTCCTCCATCTCCAAAACTCTCCAAAGGTATAATTTCCTCTTACCTTTTCTTTTTACACCTCACACAAGCCCAAAATAATACATAAAGATCAGAACACATAGAAATAATAACATGCAAGATTGCGATCCAAAAAAAACCTAAAACATGAAAACAGTAACCGGTACCTTGTTGTCACTGCCTGAGCAACCATGAGGAGGAGGAAATGGAGATGGCGCTCTGGCAGTTGAGGCGAAGAGAGACATCCGAAGCTTTCGTTTGAGAAGCTTGAAGAGGCGAAGAAGAAAGGATAGAAACGGCGCCGCTCATCAAACTGTACAAACCCTTATTCTGAGACAATACAAAACAACCCTAAACAAAAACATGTAAAATGCTTGGGCCTGCCTCTTGAACAAACTGTTAAAGCCCAACGCATTGCTGGCATTACACCCCCCCCCCCCCTCTGATTCTCCTTCATTTTTTATTGGGCCAACCCTCTTCCTTCAAAAGCCCATTTAACCTTTTTTCTTTTTTACAAACTAATACTACTTTTTATTATTTTATTTTCCCCTTAATTTTCATTTTTTTTATATAACCTAATTCTTCTTTGTTGTTAAATAATATGTTAATTTTTCATGTAAGAATTTTGTTAATACCTTTTTTCTATTATTACACTTAAAATATGTAAATATTAGATTAATTAGGTTAATAGATTTTTGTCTTAAAACTCTTTTTAATAAATCTTTTTACATAAACTTTAAAACATTAACTAAATACATAAACATTAGTTTTCTTTAACTTAAACATTTTTATTTTCTTTCTTTAAGAACCTTTTGTTTATAACATTAATAAAAAACACAAAAATAAATAAATACTTAATAAATACATTAGGTTAATATTTGCATCATTTGTAAATAATCACATACATTGCATAATACTTTTATTTTTCTTTGATTCTTATACATTGCTACATTTTACATTGAGAATGCGATTCGATTTGGTTGTAAATAACATTTGGATACTACTATCCTGATAAGTCTCATCCCCATTTGTAAATATTTGTACCCCCATTCCCAGATACTTATTTGTAATAGCTTAGGCTTTAAATTCCCGCAGTTTATCGCTTTCTATATACTGTATAGTAATTAGGGTTTGTATGCGAAGATTCAAAATCAACCGCTAGATGACCTAAACACAAAGATAAATGCATGACAATAAATACACCATTCACACTTGCACCCCTAGGGTTCCTCCGCTTGTTGCCTTCCAAAATGGGCCATGTTTGTATGTCAAGTACTTTGGCAAAACAAAAACAAATCAAATGATCATAGTCCCTCGATGACACTTTCGAAGTTTCCTAAACAAAATGATCAAGTCCCTCAAGAAAATTGCCAAAATACTTGACACTATTGCATCCATGGTCTATACGATGACCCGCGCCCGTCCCGTTGACATCCTAACACAAGATTGTCCACCAAATACAATGGTGGAACAATACTGTTAAAAGGGTTAAAACATAGGAAAGATCTTTGAGTAAATTTAGGGGTAGACAACTCTTAGTTACTTGATCAAACTTGCAAAACACACTTGCCTACTTTCAAAACACACTCCACAACACAACTTTCAAAACAACTTTCAAAAACATTGAAACATCTTTTCAAAAAGACAAACACCTTTGTAAAACATTCGAGTAAAGAATTGTTACAACGGTTGCCTAGACAAGGCATCTTTTTCAAAACATTTTCAAAACCACACACACAAAACACCATTTCACACAATTGAAAATCAAGGCAAGTGATCTAAAATAAGTAACTAAGAGCCCATGGATAACCATGGATGAAAAGGGTGCTAGCACCTTCCCTTTTCATAATCTACCCCCCGAACCCACGAAAACATCTCAAAGGTTTTTCCTGTGCTTTTTAACCTTTCCTTTAGGATAAATAAAAAGTCGGTGGCGACTCTTGCTAAACCGAACAAGTGCGAATACAAACGCAAAACCTCAAGTCAGTTCTCCCACCGTATCACAGAACTGGCGACTCTGCTGGGGAAATTTTTAAGTGGGGTTACCTTAGGTTTTAGATCACCTTTACATACTTGCTTTGATTGCTTTGATTGCTTTACTTTTTGGGTCCTTGTTTGGGTTTGTTGTAAAATCCTACACCCGGATTTGGGGGCACCTTTTTAGGTAAATAGCAATAAAACTGTGAGGGAACTGTGCGGGGTATACCGACATGGTTGAAGCAGTAAGCTATGTTAGTGCGAAATATTTGCGAGTACCGGTAGCCCTTGAGTAGTCAAGGAGAATACGGGGCCGCTGAGCGATGTCATGAAGCACTAACGAACTCTTAGAACCTTACTTGACCATCTTAGCCTTTTTAGGGGTAGTGAGATGACCGACTTTGATGCAGTCCGAAGTTGGTAGATACTCGATACTACACTCATTGAGGATTGTTTTCTTGGAATATTTTGGTCGCCAGTTAAGTGGCTAAACCAAAACAATGAACACAGAAAATAATCCAGTGATATTGAGCTCCTTAGAACCCGGTTTCTATTTTAGGACAGGACGAGCCAACTAACTTCAAGAGGGTACTTACCTACAAACCCCATGCAAGCCTAAACCCAAGGACTTGTTTGATTTGTGTGAATATGATTACCTGTATATACACTTACTTGCTTTTGCATACATGTACATAACATCATACCATAGCATTTTCAATAACCATTTCAAGGATCTCGAGGGTCTGTTGATGCAGGGTCACATTGAACCAGGCGTCTACCAAGGGGCAAGAGGATTCTCCTCTAAACAAATGTCATCAAAGATCAAGTGCAACAACTTGAATCAGGGGCTATGACCCACTTGACATTGTGAGCTTGATTCTCGTGGAAAGACATCCACCAGTGCAAAGTTCTCCAATCAAAGACCAAAGTTCAACCTCTAACATTTTCTTGTGTTTACCCTGAGAGATCCTTGAAAACATGCATTCACATATCATGCATTGCATCATAACAGTTTTTCCTTTTCAGGTTTCCTTATTCTCCTACTGTTTATTTCAGTAGAGATGGCTCTAGAGAAGACTGTCAAAGATATCCAGGATCAAAATGCTCAACTTCAAGAAATGTTCTTGAACCTGTCCCAGGGGCAAGAAGAAGTGAAAGCTCTCCTCACAAGGGGATTGGTCCAGGGGAATTCAAGCAATTCCAGGAGTGATCGGTTGGAGGAACTGCAGTTTGACCTGGCAACAATGAGGATCCAGATGATGGGACAACTGGTGGGCCAGATGGCTCTCATCCAGGACTTGGCTCAAAGATAAGAGGAGCTCAGGGTTCTCGTCAACCAACTGCTTCGAGACAACCAAGTGGGGAAAACGTCTGAGGTTGAAGATCAAGTCATCATTCAACCCCCTTTGAGACAAGAAGACAAGGGAAAGGCTCCTCTACTTGCTTCAGGGTCACAAGCTCACCAACAACCTCGTCAGCGTCAACGGGGTAATCGGCGTAAGCAAAATATATCGGGAAGACAGTTCACTGAGACTGACATACCGTCATCTTTAATACTGGAACGCTTGTTAGAGGTCAATCTGACTGCTTTGAGGGATCCTATTCAGAAGCCCAATACCTCTGCTCCTAGCTATCATCCTGACGCATTTTATGTATACCATTCCTATAGTCCGGGACATGACACCAACGACTGTTGGGCCTTGAAGAACAAGATTCAAGATCTGATTGACATTAGAGTGCTGAGATTCATGCCAGATGGCGAGATGAAAATCTTCCGTTAAGGGTTTCTCCGCCTGAAATGACAAAGCTCGAACTGAGAGACTTTTGTTCCATTTGAATTTTCAAAGTTGTAATTTCTTTTGTGATTTAAACAATTATCTATTGATGTCAAACTCTGTTTCATTAATGCATTGCATATTGTGATACGGTGGAAGAACTGACTATGGTTTTCCGTTTGTTTTCGCAAATGTTTCGGTTGAGCAAGAGTCGCCACCGACTTTTTATTTTATCCTAAGGAAAGGTTTAAAAAGCATAGCAAAAACCTTTGAGATTTTTCTTGGGTTCGGGGAGTAGATTATAGAAAGGGAAGGTATTAGCACCCTTTCTATCCATGGTTATCCATGGGCTCTTAGGTACTTGCTTAGATCAACTTGCCTTGGTTTTCAATTGTTTGAAATGGTGCTTTGTGTATGGTTTTGAAAATGTTTTGAAAAAGATGCCTTGTCTAGGCTAACCTTGTAACAATTCTTTACTCGAATGTTTTACAAAAGGTGTTTGTCTTTTTGAAAAGATGTTTCAAGGTTTTTTGAAAGTTTGTTTTGAAAGTGTTTGTGAAGTGTGGTTTGAAAAATAGGCAAGTGTTTTTGTTTTTGCAAGTTGACAAGTACCTAAGAGCTATCAACCCTAAAGTTCTCAAAGATTTTTGTTATGTTTTAACCCTTTTAACAATTTTGTTCCACCATTGCATTTGGTGGACAATCTTGTGTTAGGAGGTGAAAGGGACGGGCGCGGGACATCGTTTAGACCATAATTGCAATGGTGCTAAGTACCTTTGGGCAATTTTCCTTTAAGGGACTTTGATCATTTTAGGCAACTTTTCGAAAGCGTCATCGAGGGACTATGATCAATTGATTTGTATTTGTTTTACCCAAAGAAACCTAACATGCAATATGGCCCATTTATTGAAGGCAACAAGTGGAATACCCTAGGGGTGCTAGTGTGATATGTGTTGTCCATTTTCATGCTTTGATTATCTTGAAATTAGGTCAAACTATTTTGTTCTTTTTATTTGCATACAAACCCTAATTCTAACATGGTATATTTAGAAAGAATTAAAGTGCGAAAAATAAAGTTCTAAGCTATTACAACACAATATGGGAAGGGGGTACAAATGTTCAAATGGGGGTTTTGACAAGGAATTTAAACCTAGCTATTACATCAATTTTGGAATATTTACAAGATAATTAATTGCATAAATTAAATGGAAAATAAAATAAAGATGCAAAATGCAAAAAGGGTTTTTATATGTATGGAAAAAAGGGTGTTTTTTATGTCAAATAAATAAAATGAATAAAATAAAAAAGTAATATTTTTGGAGTTTTTGTGTTTTAAGGGTAAAACCCTAATTTCATTAAGTAAAAGGTAATATTTATTTAAAGTGTACAATATTTAATAATTATGTACAAAATAAAATAAAAATGAAGTATATTCATAAAAAAAATAATTTTCATGTCAAATATTAATAAAATAAAAAATGTATATATTTTTTTGTATTATTTACCTAAATATACTAATATATATAAATATCTTTATTATTTACTAAATAAATATTATATATACAAAAATAATAATAATTAATATTTATAAAAAGTATTTTTTGAGGTCAAATATTAATAAAAGAAAAATGTATGTATTTTTTGTATTCTTGCCCTAAATATATTAATATATGTATGAATATCTTGATTATTTACTAAATATATTATATATACAAGAATAATAATAATTAATATTTATAAAAAAAGTATATTTTATATAAAATATTTTAAGAAGATAAAACAAAATAAAAATGAAAATAAAATGGTGTTTACATTATTTTTGGTATTTTTAAATAAAAGTAAGTTTATATATTTATTTATATACAAATAACTAATCTAAACAAATAAATGCCTATAAATTCAAAAATGGTGTGAAAAATATTTTTATATTTTTAATATCATGAGGAAAAATAAATAAGCCAGAATGAAAAAGGAAAAGTCAAAAAATCAATAAAACAAACAAAATGGGCTCAGGGGGTGTAAAACCAAAAACATGGTGTGAAAAGAAATATCAAAGCAGGCCCAGCCCACCAAGTCTTTCTTCAACCTCCAGCCAGAAAAATGTTCCAAAACGCGCGCCTGTATTCAAGTTCAAACATCTGGATTCCTTGACTTTTTGCACAAACTTTCAACATAAGAAATGTTAATCATCAAGCCACGATTCTAAATATGTAAAGAACTCATCCTAACTCTCAGAAATGAGAGAGAATTTTAACATTCCCAAATCTTGACCTAACTTTTCTTCCATATTCAGACCTTAAATTCTCATAGCTCAGGCAAAATAAATGAAAAGTAAAAGTATGTACAGATTCAGGGGCATGAGTAGAACACTTCTTATTCACAAACCTAGAGCTAACAATGCCTACATTAAGAGTTAGAAGTTCAAGAAGATACATGTTCAGCTGAAGTTGTATCTGGCAATGGGGGAGCTTTCAGGGCAAGATGATGATCTGTACAGCTTGCCTGAAGTGTAGTGATGCTATTCCAATGCTTACTTTGCTTTGAAAGACCTTGAATCGAGCTATGGACCTTCAACTGCAAAACAAGAAAGTGAAAATGGTGGAACTGACTAGAGGAGTTACAGGCTGTGTTTTATGTTTGGGTTAGCTTCAAGTGATGCTAGGGAATGTGTTTGATGAGCTTTTAGCAAGAATGCATGAAAGGGATGAGAGTTGGCACTCAAACTGCAGCAAGCCCCGTTTTTGTGCAGTTCAATGGTGATTTTGAGTTTGTGGAGGTATTGGAGGTGTTGGAATCGTGTGCTAGCTCAGTTAGGGTGTCTTGAATGTGTACAAAGTATTTGCTTAAGGGTTCTATTACTGAGATGAAAGTTGTCTAGTGTTATGCTCTATTTCTTCACACTTAAGCAAGCAAAGGCCAAGTTGGTGTTTAGACAGGTAGAGGCCCCCATAACATGCTGCAAACCTTGGCATTGATCAGTGTGATTAGTCCCTAAACTTGTGCCAAGGGGATTTGATCTGTACTTCTTGGATTTTCATTTTGATATAAAGCTTACTTTTGCAAAAATGGTTAAAGTGCTTTATCTATTTTGGGATTAATCCATCATACAATGCTTGAACACATAGAACATGGTCTTGGCACAAAGAGTTTGCATTAAATTTATGAGTGTTGGATGGTTTAGAGGCCTGTAATCAAGTTGCATGCTGATTTGAAAAGTTTGCACAAGTTATGAAAATGGAAATTGGCCAATTCAAAAGTGAGTTTTTGCCATATTGCAAAATTCGATTCTCTCAAGTCATGAGGTTGTTTGATGAGTTCTTGGACATTTTGGAAAGCTTGGAATGTGTACTACAATCCATCTTTGAAATGAAAATTGAAATTCCAAGGGGTAGTATGTGAAAAATGGTCTTGAAGTTAGGTAAAAACCTTGCCAAAATAGGTCAAATTTTCACTAAGTTCAAAATGGTTTAGTACCCTTATTCCAAAAATTGTAACTTGAGATACAAGCCTCTTTTGGGAAAACTTTGTGAATCAAAGTTGTAGATCATGCAATAGTCTACAACTTTCATGTTTTGACTTTTACTTGAATCCAAATAAATCTTGGTGAGAAGGTGGGGCAAAGTTAGGAAAAAATTAGGGTTTTTCATAACTTAGAAAAATTCTAAGTTATGAAAAATTCTCATTTCAAACCCTAATTTGCAATTTTGGATTTCTTGATGAACAAGTTTCATGATTTGGCATGTTTTGATAAAAAATGAATCTTGACACTTGATTTTGACCAAAAAGTCAAAGTTTGACTTTTCAGTATACAGTCAAAATTGATCAATTGACTGGGAAATTCAACTGTCAATCTTGTGTATTTGGGATCTTTTGAACTTGTTGAGCATGTAAAGACAATTCCATGGGGTCCTTGAATCCATATGTGAGCTTGGTTTGCCATTGGCTAGGTCAAACAGTCAAAATTTGCCTTTGTGCAGTCAAAACCCTAAAAATGACCATTTTGCCCCTTTGATGATCTGATCAAATTTCTTGTGGAATTGTGATCCAAACTTGATCAAATGGTCCATGTGAGTTTATAATGTTGATGTGGGTCAATTTTCATGAGGTTTGACTGTCAATTGGCCACAGTTGACTTTTTCCCTAATACAACTGATTTCTAGGTCAACTGCCCAATTGACTGGGCAAAACTTGGAATCAAGGCTTGAAACTTGATATGGATAAACTTGGGAGTCCAATATGAAGCAAGAAAGTCATCTTAGGTATTTTAGGTCAAAACATCTTTGTGCAAACACAAACCCTAATTTGGGTCAACAGTGCAAGGAGAAGTCTTGAGCAGATGAAACCCTAACTGGATCTTGATCTCCAAGGGCTTGGTGATGAGAAATGTTGAGAAAATGGGAGGGCAAATTTTAGGGTACAACAGTTGCCCCTGTTCAATCTTCTTGAATCCTAAGAGTTAGATTGGCAAGTTTGCCTTTCGTGACTCGAGGGTAAAAGGAGATTGGACACTAGAGTGCCCTTAAATTTGCACTCGTCAAAGCAATGGATGCGGGAATGGGCTTAGAGATGCCATTTGGAGATGGGCTTAACGATGCCATTGGGAGGAATGACAGAAACTTGTCGGGGATGGGCTTAAAGATGCCATCTGGAAGGGTGACAGAAATCTTGTCGGGGATGGGCTTAAAGATTCCATCTGGAATGAACATCAGAAAGGTGTCCATGTTTTGAACCACATCTGAACTGGGGGTCTGAATAAGCAATAGATTGACATCTGTTGTTTAGAAGATTCCATAAACTATTTTCAGAAGTTGAGAAGAGTCTGAACAAGCGATAGATTAACATCCATTGTTGGGAAGAATCCGTAAACTATTTTCAGAAGTTGAGAAGAGTCTGAACAAGTGATAGATTAACATTCGTTGTTGGGAAGAATCCGTAAACTGTTTTCAGAAGTCTTGCATCTGAACAAGTGATAGATTAACATCCGTTGTTGGGAAGAATCCATAAACTGTTTTCAGAAGTTGAGAAGAGTCTGAACAAGCGATAGATTAACATCCGTTGTTGGGAAGAATCCGTAAACTGTTTTCAGAAGTCTTGCATCCGAACAAGTGATAGATTAACATCCGTTGTTGGGAAGAATCCATAAACTGTTTTCAGAAGTCTTGAGAAGAAAACTGAATAAGCGATAGGTTAACATCTGTTACTTGGAGAACCGGTGAACTGTTTTCAGAAATCTTGGAGTTGAATAAGCAATAGAGCAGCATCCGTTGTTGGGAAGCGTCCGTAAACTATTTTCAAAAATTGCATCTGAACAAGTTAATAGATTAACATCCGTTGTTGGTAAGAATCCATAAACTGTTTTTAGAAGTCTGGAGAAGAATCTGAACAAGCGATAGGTTAACATCCGTTACTTGGAGAACCCGTGAACTATTTTCAGAAGTCTTGAATTTGGAGGAAGAACCGGTGTAGGGTTCCCTGATGATGAGCTTGTGTGAAACTGCATCTGGATAAATCTGGAATAAGCATTAGAATGTTGCCGTGTCTGGGTCACACCCGAACTATTCCTGGAAAGAAATCTCGGAAGATAATGATTTTAGTCTTTCGACTGATCTTACCTGAAAGGTAAAGAGTTAGTTATATGCAATGTCATGATGCATGATACAATGTATGTTATGTGATATGAATGTAAATGGATGCGCATGTAAGCTGGAGAGTTGTCTTGCAAAGGATAGATGAATTCGGGATGGCTGAAAATAAAAGTATCTTGACTGCTGTTGGGAAGAATAATTCCTGGTTGTTGCTAGAGAATAAAGAGCTTGGGTTGTATACCAATCTTCTGGGGAATTCCTGATGACTTCTACTGGGGAGTTCCAATCTAATAGACTCATGCTGGGGAGGTAAGACTGAGAATCTTCAGTTTGGTGGGAAGTATTTCTGGCGACTTCACTGGGGAACTCAAGATTTGCCTTCCCAAAATTTTGTGGGGAGAAGGTTCACTAGTCTGGCTCCGCTGGGGATTGACAATTTGAAGCTTTAGGTTGGCCGGGGATATTGAAACTTAGTTCCGAGGGGAATTGAGTTCCGGAGGATCCTCTGGTTGGGGATAACAAAAACAAACTCCTCTGGGGATTGTATTGATAAGTTATGTTGGGGAACTCTGATGAACTCCACTGGAGGTAGGAAGAATTTTGGCGAGTGCGATCTTCCGTGGCAATAAGCTGAGGATAACCCAGTTATAAGCCCTTGTGAGGAATAACTTTGAATAAAACTCGGGAGAGACGTCCGTACTCTGCAGGGGATAAGCTTCCAAAATCTACTGGGGATAAGCTTCAGGGTTTGCTGAGGATATGGATTCCAAATCTCCTGGGGGTTTCCTTTGAAGGGTATCAAGATATCCAACTGCACCTTTGACCTATCAGTAATCCTCTTTCTTGTAAGGAAATGATTATGTTCAAATGCATATGCCTATTTAACAAAACATTGGACGTTTCTCAAAATAAAACAAATAGTGCAAGAGAAAAGAAAAGGAAATGACACAAATTTCTGGGAAAAGTATTTGTATTGACTTTCTATGAGTATATTTGTACAAAGGAGACAATCATCCTAGTAAGAGGATTTTGTCGTAAATATTGAAAGATTTATACAAAATAAAGGATGGCTATGTGAAATAATTCCATGGGATTCCATTCCGCTATAGCTTTCACAACTCTGAATATCTGTCCATTCAATGCTTCGTTTGTCGATGACTGGATTGATCAGAAGCCTGGAACTGGTTAATGAAGAGATTGTCTTTGAAGTGATCCGACGAGACATAGTCATACGCTTTAATTCCCTAACTTTTGCCTGAATCGCCCTTTCGGGTTTTCGATCCACCGGGAAACCCCTTTTTGCCCAAGCCGCCCCTTCGGGTTTTCAGCTTGCCGGGTGTACAGATTTTTTATTTTTATCCCTAACTTTTGCCTGAACCGCCCTTTCGGGTTTTCGGTTCACCGGGATGCCCATTTTTGCCCAAGCCGCCCTTTCGGGTTTTCGACTTGTCGGGTTATTTATGCGTAGTATCTTTTGACTATGTCTGCGTTCGCAGGGTGCGGCAAATCGTCGCCGTCCATGGTGGTCAGAATCATTGCACCACCAGAAAATATGCTCTTTATCACAAATGGTCCTTCATATGTAGGAGTCCATTTGCCCCTGGGATCACTTTGCGGCAAGATAATCCGCTTGATTACGAGATCTCCGACTTGATACACCTGACGTCTGACTTTGTTATTGAAGGCCTTGATCATCCGCTTTTGATATGTCTGACCATGGCATATAGCAGCGAGTTGCTTCTCGTCGATCAAATTGAGTTGATCAAGTCGGGTCTGCATCCAAACATCTTCATTTAAACCTGCATCCTTCATAATCCTTAGAGAAGGAATCTGGACTTCCATAGGCAAGACAGCTTCCATGTCATATACCAACGAAAACGGGGTTGCCCCGGTTGAAGTACGTGCCGTCGTACGGTATCCATGCAGAGCAAACGGTAACATCTCATGCCAGTCTTTGTAAGTGACTGTCATTTTCTGAATGATCTTCTTAATGTTTTTGTTCGCAGCTTCAACAACACCGTTCATCTTCGGCCGATAGGGAGATGAATTGTGATGATAAATCTTGAATTGTTCGCACAATGCGGTGATTATCGTGTTATTCAGATTTGTACCGTTGTCTGTGATGATCCTGTCTGGAACACCATACTGTCATATGAGATTTTGCTTGATAAAGCGGGCAACCACATTTTTAGTAACAGAGGCGAAGGAAGCTGCTTCGACCCATTTAGTGAAATAGTCAATAGCAACCAGGATGAAGCGATGTCCATTGGAAGCCGTGGGCTTGATCTCTCCAATCATGTCAATGCCCCACATTGCAAATGGCCAAGGAGCAGTCAGAACGTTGAGAGGAACCGGAGGGATATGAACTTTGTCAGCATAGACTTGACATTTGTGGCAAGTACGGGAATGTTGATGGCAGTCAGCTTCCATGGTAGACCAGTAATAGCCTGCCCTTAGGATCTTCTTAGCCATTGTATGCCCGCTCAAGTGAGTGCCAAATGTACCGCTATGTATCTCAGTCATAATTAACTCTGCTTCAGCTTTGTCTATGCATCGGAGTAACACGCAATCATGGCTTCGTTTGTAAAGGATTTTGTGATCGGTGAATCTGGAACTGACTGTTTAACGCTGGTTCGCGAAATGTCGCGGAAAGCAAGAGTCGCCACCGTCTTTTATTTTCTCCAAATGGAAAGGACAAAAGCACAGAAAAATTCCTTAAAGAGATTGCTCTCGGTTCGGGAGGTAGATTATAGAAAGGGAAGGTGTTAGCACCCTTTCTATCCATGGTTATCCATGGGCTCTTAGATACTTGCTCAATGTGTTTTCAAAAATGTTTGCTTGCTTTTCAATTGTGGGTTTTAAAAGTTTCTTTGAAAATTTCAGTTCGACTCGTACGTCAGAGTGTTTGAAAAATTTGCTTTGAAAGCTTTTGAAAATGTGTTGGTGTGAAAAGGTTTTTGAATTTGTTTTGAGATTGGAGCAAGTACCCTTGAGAACCTATCTACCCTAAGGAATTCGTCTGTGTAAATGTCCTTTAAAGTAGTGCCATCCCACCATTGAGAGGTAGGTAGCACCACCGTTGGAGGTGTTCGGGTCAATTCGAGGTTGTCGGGACATGGTGATCACCAGAGCAATGGGAAGACACCTTAGAAGCTACCCTCATGCCAGGTTCCCGGATCATGAGGACTTACTAAGACATCCTCTACTCGACGATCACCTTTCGAAAGGCAACAGTGAGGCGTACCCTAGGGGTGGTGTGTGCTATTCGTGTGTCGTTTTCAGATATTTGTCTTGTCATGTTTATTTGCGTTCTACGCTTGATTTTAATTAAGACATTCATTCTTGCATGCTTTTTAACAGTTATAAAGTTTGCGGGAAAATAAATCTAAGGCTATTACAAATGGCGCGGGTCCACATCGCCAAAATTAAACCGGACCCGATTTGACGGAAAATAAATAAAGCAATAAGATAAAAGTGCGAGAAATAAAATCGTTACAACGCTTTGGGAGAATTACATAATTATAATAAACGACATAAAATAAATGCGCGAAATCAAATAAACTACGAACATGGGCGTTGGACCCTTTTGCAAAATTAAAATTAATAAGAAATAAAAATTAAAACAATTAAAGTTAATGAAGGATAAAAATCAAAATTAAATATTTTTTGGTATTTTATGTTTTTTAAGATTTAATGGAAAAGAATTAATTAAAAGTAAAACAAAATGTGAACCTAATTCTAATTATTTTTGGGTTATTAAGAAAGATATTGAATTTTTAACCTAATTTAAACCTAAATTATTTATATACAATTTAATTATGAAAATAAATAAATAATAATATTATGATAAAAAGGAAAAATTAAAAGGAATGAAAATTGTCAATTAACCTAATTCTACCTTTTTTTATATTTAATATGAAAAGAATTAAAATTGCAAAGATCCTAATTAAAGCTAAATAATTACATGTTAATTTATTTACAAGAAAATAATTACAATAAAAATATTTATTATTTTTTTTGGTCTTTTCTGATTTTTTAATGAAGTTTTTGTATTTTGTTAAAAAATAATTAATTAAATAAACAGTAATTAAAATAAAAATAACAATTAAAACAAGAATAAAAAATAAATAAAAAAAATAGTGAAGGCAAACCAGGGGGGGTAGCCCCAAATTGGAGGTTTTGGTTCAGCAAATCAGGCCCAATAAGCATGGCCTTGTGGACTTTTCAGAGTCGCGTGTAGCAGCGTTGACTCACGCTCATGGTGTACACCAATCTTCAGCCTTGGATGGGAACCTCCTGGACACGTGGGCATCTGGATGATGGTGGTACATGATATGCTTCAACGTCGTGCCTGCATAGGAACTTAAATTGAAAAATAATATGAAATGCTATACAGACCTGGGACTCGTACCCAGGTCTTGCACTTCACCAGCCAACACCTGGACCACTACGCCATTTAGCGCGTTGCTAATATATAATAACAATTAAACAATATAAGAGAAAAGCAAAGTTAATGGGAGTCAGCGCGCCAATTTTTAAACCAACGAATTACTGATTGACACGATTCCATCTTCTTCATCGTTTTTATTTTTTTTCTGAAACAAGGTTGTAAGGCAACGGTTTTCATGGCGTGGCCTAAGACCATATACCAGAAAATAGCGATTAGGGTTCTGTTGGTCATAAATTCATCGCGGGACATGAACTTGCTTCGTCTAAGCTTGCTGAGTCCAATGGTCATAGTCTAGAGCTCTGATTTTTCCTCTTTGCAAAAGCCCTAAAATCACAACCTGAAAACCCTAAATTTTACTCATGGCATAATCTCGTATAGTCAACAAAAATGCAATTAGAGGTGTTGGTTAGCTGTAAAACTTCACTATGAACAAAAATCAATAATTAGAATGTCATGATAATGCATAGAATTGAAAATACGATTGTGCCTTTTTATGGAAAAAAATGGACTTCTGTATGCCGATTCCACGCTTGTTGATGGTTGTTCTTGATTGGGGAATGCTCAGTGATGTTTCAGGAAGCTATTGGAATGGAAATTAAGGCTTGAATCCACCTCTAACCACGTTTTCAGAATTGAGTTTGTTTAACAATTTTTCAAGTTTGTACCTTGGTTCTTTAGCGCAGCTTTCAGTCTTTTTGGCTTAGGGTTGTATTCCTGTATTTGTATGGAAGGCATTAGGTTAACAAAACTAGCACAAATCTCTTGCAATTATGGATTAAGGATTTGATTTGTTAAGGATCCTTTTCATATCTTTCCATGTGCATTTTGTATCAATTTGCATCCAATTAGTCCAAATCTTTCCCTATTAACCTATGCACGAAATATTGATGGCAAATTATGCATAAAAAGATTGGTTAAGGTAAGTTTTATATTTTCCACATATTTATATAATTTAAATGAATTAATATTAATAGAAATTCAAATAAATAAATAAAAAATGATAAAATACTTCCCTTTGGGCCACATGGTCGTGCATAGGCTTGGAATGATGAATCATGGAAGAAAATAGGGCCCATTAGCAATTTTAGGTCATTTGAAGTAAAGTTGACTTTTCAAAATTCCCAAAAATTTCCCAACTTCCACAAGGCATAACTTGCTCAATTTTTAAGCTTTTCACATGTTCTTGGACATTTTGGAAAGGTCTTTGAGTCCTTTAACCAATGCCTTTGGTCCCATGTCATTTTGATTTACCAATATCAAGTTATGGCCTTTGACTTACAGTCCCTTTTTGTTGACTTTTGAAAATGACCTATAATGTTGAAATTGATAACTTTTTGTGAGAGCATTTATTGGACTTGAAGTATGAAGATCAGTTGTAGGGAATGTCTTTCTCTTCAAAATGAGCTTTGGATGGAATTTTTCTGATAATCCATGTGAAAGTTATGCCCTGGTCAATTTCAGTTGACTTTTTCAGCTGTCCAAATATAGTAACTTTTGCATCTTTGATGATTTCTGAGCCAAATTTTGAGAATCATGATCAAGCATTGATCAAATGATGTTTGTGGCTTCAAAATGATATGTTGACCAAAAATTTGAACTTTTGACTGTCAAATGACCATTTTGCCCCTACAGTTGACTGTAGTGCAATCTAGGGTTTTGACTGTGCAATTTTGAGCTGAATGCCTTGAAACTTGATATGAAGATGCTTGACCACATTTGTAGGCATATGGGACTTGATTGGGCCCTTGAAAACTTCCTTTTCTTGATCAGACTCAAAACCCTAATCTTGACTGTATAGGAGACCCTTGAACTGTGCAACCTTTGGGGAATTTTGCAGCTTGACTTGGCAATTTCTTGGAGAATATGGGAGGGCAAATTTTGGGGTACAACAGATTTCGTTGCTCAGGAAGAACTTGGCAGCAAATTTCCTTAAGAACTTCTTGTCATTTACGGAAGCTCCTTCGGGATAATCTCTAGTCTCGAGATACCTTTTGATTTCATGGAACCAAGGTTGTTCCACTACTTCTTCGGTATCAATCTCGTGACAATGCGCAGGTTCATCCATTCGCTCGATGGTGATTTGGGGAGCCTCGTTATCCCAGTTGAGTTTAAACATGGAGGACATTGTGGCTAGAGCATCTGCTAGCTGATTCTCTTCTCGCGGGAAATGCTCGAAGGTAATTTGCTTGAAATGAGGCAACAATGTCAGGACATGTTCTTTGTATGGGATAAGATTAGGATGCTTGGTATCCCACTCTCCTTTGATTTGACTGATAACCAAATCCGAGTCCCCAAATACGATCAAAGATTTGATTCCCAAATCTATAGCAGCCTTGAGACCAAAGATGCAAGCTTCGTATTCAGCCATGTTGTTCGTGCAACTGAAGCAAAGTCGGGCCGTGAAAGGGGTGTGACAACCTTCCGGAGAAATGAGTATTGCGCCGATACCGTTTCCAAGTGCATTTGAAGCTCCATCAAAGTACAGGGTCCATCGGGATCCCTTTTCGGGTCCGTCATACGGTCCGTTACTTTCAATGTTGTCTAAATTCATGATGTCCTCGTCTGGGAAGTCAAATCTCATGGGTTGGTAATCTTCGATAGCTTGATGAGCCAGATGGTCAGCTAGTACACTCCCTTTTATAGCTTTTTGGGTGGTGTACTGGATGTCATACTCAGTTAGGATCATTTGCCATCTAGCTATCCTTCCAGATAAAGCGGGCTTTTCGAAGATATACTTGATAGGATCCATTTTGGAAATCAACAAGGTAGTATGAGTCAACATATATTGTCTTAGTCGGCGAGCAGCCCATACCAAAGCGCAGCAAGTTTTCTCGAGCAGTGAGTAGCGAGTCTCACAGTCGGTAAACTTGTTGCTAAGGTAATAAATAGCATGCTCTTTTCGACCAGACTCGTCATGCTGGCCCAAAACACACCCCATTGAGTTATCCAAGACGGTCAGATACATGATCAATGGTCTTCCTTCGACAGGTGGCATCAGAATAGGAGGTTCTAGCAAATACTCCTTGATCTTATCAAAAGCAGCTTGGCAATCGTCGTTCCATTCGACTACCTGATCTTTCTTCAAGAGTTTGAAAATTGGCTCACAAGTAGAAGTCAAATGAGAGATGAATCTGGCAATATAGTTCAAACGCCCCAAGAACCCTCTAACCTCCTTTTCAGTACGGGGAGCAGGCATCTCTTGTATTGCTTTCACTTTTGCTGGATCAACCTCAATGCCTTTGTTGCTTACGATGAATCCTAGAAGTTTACCAGACCTTACTCCAAAAGTGCACTTGCTTGGATTCAGCCTGAGTTTGTATTCTTTCAATCTGGCAAACAACTTTTCTAGATGTTCAAGGTGCTCCTCCTCTGTTTGTGACCGAGCTATCATATCGTCTACGTAAACCTCAATCTCATGATGTATCATATCATGAAATAAAGCTACCATGGCGCGTTGATAAGTTGCCCCTGTGTTCTTCAGCCCGAACGGCATCACCTTGTAACAGAAAGTGCCCCATTGTGTGACAAAAGTTGTTTTCTCCATATCCCCGGGGGCCATTTTGATTTGATTGTAGCCCGAGAATCCATCCATGAAGGAAAACACTTTGTGCTGAGCTGTGTTGTCGATTAAAATGTCAATGTGTGGAAGTGGAAAATCATCTTTGGGGCTGGCCCTATTCAAATCCCGGTAGTCCACACACATCCTGACTTTGCCATCTTTCTTAGGTACTGGCACGATGTTAGCGACCCATTGAGGATAGGACGTAACAGCCAGAAAGCCAGCGTCGAATTGCTTCATCACTTCTGCTTTGATCTTTTCAGACATGTCAGGCCTCATTCGGCAGACTTTTTGCTTAATCGGTGGACAATCCTCTCTTGTGGGGAGACGGTGAACCACGATGTCTGTGTCTAAACCCGGCATGTCTTCATAAGACCAAGCGAAGATTTCAACATACTCATTCAACAACTGTATCAGGCGTTCCTTGACACTTGGTTCCAGATTGGCACCCACTTGCACCTCCTTCCGGTCTTCCTCGGTCCCTAAGTTGACAGTTTCCAATGACTCTTCGTGCGGTAAGATGGCCCTTTCCTCTTGTTGTAGAAGTCTGGCTAGTTCCCCTGGTACTTCACGACCTTCGTCATCTTCATACTCGGCTTGATTGACCAGATCTTCAGAGTTATTGAAGGATATAGCAGAATAGTCACCCATGGAATCCGGAGTGGATGGGTACCTGCATTGGTGAGTGTGGGTGTGTGTAAGGGATAGCCATCCTTAAAAAAAAATGCAAAAGGAAAGAAAATGAACACAAGCAGTTTATCAAATGAAAAACGTCCAATGAATCATTAAACATGGCACATGGATATGACAAATAATCAAAACCCTTACAAATGGACCTACATGCCCCGGGCAAGGCATGAGGTGAAAAGATAGTGTACGGATTGTTTAAAAATAAATATTACAGACCAAATAGGAAATGTTTAACAGATAAATTACTGATGAATAAAAGTTATGGGGACAAAGTCCTTTGCCTCCCAGTTGCACAATCCTCCTTTGACAGTTGGATAAATCCATTCTTCGATGTTGCTCTCTTTGTCTTCATCCTCCAAAGCGTTGATTCCGTAGGGAGAAATTTTGACGGGCGCTCTTTCAATCTTCGAACGGCGCATAGCCTTCTGGCCTGCAGTAGTGAACCCTAATCCAAATTTGTCTGTCTTATGCAGAATATCAGGTAACTGCCCCCATGCTGAATTCTTCCCTTCCTTTATTGCGGCCCTTGCGTCCTCCAGAGATGCCATCCTAGCCATCTGCCTCGGTGTCTCAGCTGCCAACTTTGCTACTGTTATTTCGGGGAGGACTTCTTCGAAATGCTGAAAAGGCGTCTCAATGAACTCCCCTTCTACCTCCACATACCAGAAAGAATTCAAGTGGCTAATCATGTACTCCTCTTCACCATGGACAGTAATGATATTTCCCTTGACAGGATACTTCAACATCTGATGTAAGGAGGAGGTGACTGCCCCAGCATGGTGTATCCAAGGCCTACCCAGCAAGCAAGAGTATGACGGACAGATGCCCATCACATAGAAAGTAAACTTAAACACCTCAGTGCCTATCTTGATGGGAATTTCAACCTCCCCATGGACCATTCTCTTCGAACCATCGAAAGCTCTGACAACTATATCACTCAGTTTCAACTCCAACCCTTCACAATCTAGTCGGTCCAAGGCCTTCTTAGGCAATACATTCAGCGACGAACCAGTGTCGACTAAGACATGTGCGAGAGTAGTTCCCCGGCACTCGACTGAAATGTGCAAAGCATCATTGTGGTTTCTACCTTTAGGAGTTAGGTCGGCATCAGAGAAACCTAATCCATTGTCCGCAGTCAGGCTAGCCACGCAATTTTGAAATTGATCCGCAGAGGTTTCTTGGGGAACATGGGCTTCCTTCAGGAATTTTATCAGAGCTTTAGCGTGCGCTTCCGAGCAAAGTAGTAGTTCCAGCATGGATATCTTTGAGGGGGTTTGCCCCAGTTGTTCTACCACATCGTAATCACTCCTTTTGATTATCCTCAAAATCTCATCCATTTCCTTCTTGGAGGTTTCCGGGATGACCAAGGGTTGAGCCCTCGTCCTGACGAGCTCATCTTGGATTCCCTTACCTTTGTCAGCAGTGGTAGGAGGGACAGTACTAGGAACAACAACATCTTCAATCAAAGGGGTTCTAGCAGAGAGTTTTATTGGTGCAGGGATGACCTTGTCGGCAGATGAGGGTCCAAAGATTGCTCTTAGAGGGGCAATCTCTGGAGGAAATATTCTCTCGCTCCTGGTGATTTTGCTCGTGCCTGCAATGTTACTAATGCTGGCTTCTTCATCATCCGAACTTTCTTCAGTTATTTCGATTTGTTTAATACCATGGTAGTAGACGTCACCGCCATAGTTCCATGGTATTGACTTCTCAGAAGCATAGGGGACAGGCCCTGGCATTGATATCTTCAAAGGAACAGATTTCGTAGCTGGTGTAATCTTAACAGGCTTTCTGACGGCCTTGGAAAGATTGGCGTGAATGGTTATGATTGAGACATCTTCAGTATGGGTTGGAACAGCAGAAACTTTTTCAAACAAAATTTGTCGACTATCCATAAGGCCTTGGATGCCTTTCTTCAGTAACGGACAATCAAACGGCAGAGAGTAACAACAATAGCAGTCTTCTTTACATCCCGGGAAGATCCCGGCCCTTAACAGATTCAACTTAATGGTTAACAAAGGAGTTATCAGGTCATTAACATCAGCAACATACAAATCTTCTTCAATGGCATTGACATTTCGGCCGTGCTTTGGCATGGGAGCAGATATCACATTAGGCTTCTCCGGAGCGTCAAACTCTACCTCTTTCGCCTCTATCAGGTCTTGGATCTTATGCTTGAGTGCCCAACAATCATTGGTGTCGTGCCAAACACTGTCAGAATGGTAGGCGCATTTAGCATTAGGATGATAATGTGGAGAGGACGTATTCACATTCTTTGGTGCCTCCTTGATGGTGGCGAGATTCAACTTTAACAGATGGGGAAGCACTTGCGCTGGAGTCATATTAATACGGGTTAACTACCGTTGTGGCCGTTCCACTCGTTGTTGATTTGGTCTGGACTGGTTATAGCGAGGCTGCTCACTTGAAGGATTTTGAATCATTACGGCCCCCACAGTTGGCCGATGCTCCGTCTTTCCTGCTCTTCTCTGAGAATTACCACATCCGTTTCCTTCTTAAAAGGCTTCTTCTCAACACTTGCAGCAACACCCTTCTGAATATTTCCTGACTTGATGCCAGCTTCTATTCTTTTGCCTGTTAAGATCAAATCGGTAAACCCCACGGAAGAGTTACCAATCAGATGATTGAAAAATGGCCCAGATAGGGTCCCTAGAAACATATCAACAAGTTCACGGTCGGTTAAAGGAGGTTGCACCCTGCCAGCCAAATCCCTCCATTTTTGTGCATATTCTTTGAATCCTTCGCCTGTTCCTAGTGACATACCCTGAAGTTGGGTACGAGTAGGAGCAAGGTCAGAATTATACTGGTATTGTTTGTAGAAGGTGGTGGCCAAGTCTTCCCAATTTCGGACGCTGGTTCCCTCTAGCTGATAAAACCACTCCAGTTGAGCCCCAGAAAGGCTGTCTTGAAAGAAATGAATCCAAAGGTTTTTATCTGCCGTATAGGGTTGGATCTTTCTCACGTAGGACCTGAGATGCATTTTTGGACAGGACAGCCCATCATACCTCACAAAAACTGGTACTTTGAATTTTGGGGGAATCACAATCCCGGCAACCAAACCCAAGTCTTCAAAATCCAAACCCGGTACTCTTTGTAGCTCCATGGCGGCCAACCTGTCTTCTAAACCTTTGTATTTATCATCAGCTGGAGGGTATTGTTGATCAGAATAATCTTCATCCTCTTCGACCTCCTCTTCTTCCACATCGGACTCGGAAGGTACCGCACCCCCACCTCCTTTGCTGGTTCCTTCATCAGAAGTAGGAGGAAATTCAAGCACTCTCCGAGCTTCTCCGTCAAATCTTCTCCATAAAGTAGCCACCCCGAGTCTCTTTTTCTTCTTTTTCACTGGGTCTTTATTCCCCAGCAAGGTCTTGAGATCCTCCTGACCTTTAGCCAAGGTTGTCAGGAGTTGCTGAAACTGTGCATTTTGAGCTTGTAGGTCTTTGACTGTTTGCTCGAGATCCATCCTACTGAAATAAACAGCAGACAGATAAGGAAACCTGGCGTGAGACTTGCTTATGCACATGATGAATGGTATGCTTATGTATGCAATGCATTCAAGGATTTAGAACATTCAAAATTGTTGCAGACAAAGAAGAACGCACGTCATATTAATAAGAAGAACTTTGTTAGTACATAAATGCCCATGGGCCAAATATTACAAAAACAACTTCTCAAGGTAAAAAGACATTGCGCATCCTTTTTGGTGTGATGTAGGTGTTGAGGGCCTCTTGCTCATGGAGTCGGCGGGTAAGCTCTAGAACCTTCTTCTCACTAGCGTAGAAGCTGGCTTCAAAAGTGTTTCGTTCCTCCTTAAGCTGAATCCAACTTTTCTGCATTTCCTCCCACGATGTAGGCATGTCTGGATGTAGGATGGTGTAAGGAACCTCTCCTTCCTTGACGGGCTCTTTAATCACGGGGAGTACATGAGGATAAGGCATCATTAGACTTTGGGCTCGGGCTCGTACCCACTTGAGATAAGGCTCAAGAGGGATGGAGTTCTTGTGTCCCAGAGTTTTGCTATCAACCTTGTTGGGTCTTCCCCAAGCTCTGATGAATCTTTGGCGAAGTCCTTGCGCATCATTGTCGAAGTCAAAAACTAGGTCAGGAATCAACATGTCATGAGGGCCATCCCTCCGTGCATATCCAAATTGCCTCAAAGCTAGGCAAGGGTTGTAGGTGATACCTCCTCTGATTCCAAGTAAAGGAACATTAGGAAACTCTCCACAACGATCGACGATGATGACATTTTCTCTGGACCGAGAACACCAATGTACATCAGAGTGAGTAAGAGTCATCAACCGTTGGGACCACCTTGAGCCTTGGTCATTCTTCAAGACAGATTATGGAAGGTGCGAAATAAACCACCTTGCAAGGAGAGGAGTACAACACACGAGAACACCCCTCTTTCTCATTGTTCGTGTGTAAAATGAGTGAAGAATGTCCCCAAGCAATGTTGGTATTGGATTTCTGGACAAGAAGATTTTGACGGCGTTGACATCCACCAATTGGTCAGAATTGGGAAATAAGACCAACCCATAGATAAGGAGTGCCACAATCTCTTCAAAGGCTTGTAGGTCCAATGAGTTCCAACATTCTTGTGCCTTCTCAAACAAGAATTTTGCTAAGAATCCCTTGACGCCGCTTCTGGTTTCCCAATGTCCCTTGATGTCGGATGGTTGTAGATGTAATGCTCGAGCAACATCTTCCGGCTTTGTTTCCTTTTCCGTACCGTTGAAGGGTAGTTGATTAAGGATAGGAATTCTCAGGAGTTGAGAAAACTCCTCCAAAGTGGGCACCAACTGGTAATCAGGGAAAGTGAAACAGTGGTGAAGAGGGTCAAAGAACTGGAATAGCATTTTCATCATGTCTTCTTCATTGTTGGTGTTGACTAGGCTGAGCAGACTACCATGTCTTTCACTGAAGGATGAGCTTTCCGGAATTCTTGAGGTGAGCTCCTTGAGTTGAGGAGAAATTCTCACAAGGTTGACTTGGATGGTGTTTCTGCGAGGAATTTCCATGACCTACAAAACAAAAACAAAGATGAAGATCCAAGCCCTTGAAATGGTTAGTGAATGCATATGATGTTTTATGATGTTTATGATGTATGCACAAAACATATGTACAAGCAAATCACACCAAACCCTAGTTTCAGGCTTGCATGGGGTTTCATAGGTAAGTACCCTCTTGAGTGTAGTTGGCTTAAAAACCTGTCCTATAAATAGTAACCGGGTTCTAAGGAGCTCAATATCATTGGATTGTTTTCAATGTTCATTGTTTTGGTTTAGCCACTTAACTAGCGACCAAAATATTCCAAGAAAACAACCCTCAATGAGTGTAGTATCGAGTATCTACCAACTTCGGACTGCACCAAAGCCGGTCATCTCACTACCCCTAATAAAAGGCCAAGATGGTCAAGTAAGGTTCTAGGTCATTAGTGCTTAGTGACATCACTCAGCGGCCCCGTACTCTCCTTGATTGAACTCAAGGGTTACCGGTACTCACAAATATGTCGCACTAATATAGCTATTGCTTCGACCGTGTCGGTATACCCCGCACAGTTTCCACAATGTATTGCTATCTATGAAATGTTTCCCAAAATCTGGGTGTAGGATTTGCAAACCCAAACAAGAGAGCCAAAATATAAAGCAATCAAATCAAACAAATAGTCATGCAAGAGGGTGATCTAAGCCCTAAGGTTACTCCACTTTTAAAAATATTCCCCAGCAGAGTCGCCAGTTCTGTGATACGGTGGGAGAACTGACTATGGTTTTGTGTTTGTTTTCGCAAATGTTTCGGTTAAGCAAGAGTCGCCACCGACTTTTTATTTTATCCTAAGGAAAGGTTTAAAAAGCACAGCAAAAACCTTTGAGATTTTTCTTGGGTTCGGGGAGTAGATTATAGAAAGGGAAGGTATTAGCACCCTTTCTATCCATGGTTATCCATGGGCTCTTAGGTACTTGCTTAGATCAACTTGCCTTGGTTTTCAATTGTTTGAAATGGTGCTTTGTGTATGGTTTTGAAAATGTTTTGAAAAAGATGCCTTGTCTAGGCTAACCTTGTAACAATTCTTTACTCGAATGTTTTACAAAAGGTGTTTGTCTTTTTGAAAAGATGTTTCAAGGTTTTTTGAAAGTTTGTTTTGAAAGTGTTTGTGAAGTGTGGTTTGAAAATAGGCAAGTGTTTTTGTTTTTGCAAGTTGACAAGTACCTAAGAGCTATCTACCCTAAAGTTCTCAAAGATTTTTGTTATGTTTTAACCCTTTTAACAATTTTGTTCCACCATTGCATTTGGTGGACAATCTTGTGTTAGGAGGTGAAAGGGACGGGCGCGGGTCATCATTTAGACCATAATTTCAATGGTGCTAAGTACCTTTGGGCAATTTTCCTTTAAGGGACTTTGATCATTTTAGGCAACTTTTCGAAAGCGTCATCGAGGGACTATGATCAATTGATTTGTATTTGTTTTGCCCAATGAAACCTAACATGCAATATGGCCCATTTATTGAAGGCAACAAGTGGAATACCCTAGGGGTGCTAGTGTGATATGTGTTGTCCATTTTCATGCTTTGATTATCTTGAAATTAGGTCAAACTATTTTGTTCTTTTTATTTGCATACAAACCCTAATTCTAACATGGTATATTTAGAAAGCATTAAAGTGCGAAAAATAAAGTTCTAAGCTATTACAACACAATATGGGAAGGGGGGTACAAATATTCAAATGGGGGTTTTGACAAGGAATTTAAACCTAGCTATTACATCAATTTTGGAATATTTACAAGATAATTAATTGCATAAATTAAATGGAAAATAAAATAAAGATGCAAAATGCAAAAAGGGTTTTTATATGTATGAAAAAAAAGGTGTTTTTTATGTCAAATAAATAAAATGAATAAAATAAAAAAGTAATATTTTTGGAGTTTTTGTGTTTTAAGGGTAAAACCCTAATTTCATTAAGTAAAAGGTAATATTTATTTAAAGTGTACAATATTTAATAATTATGTACAAAATAAAATAAAAATGAAGTATATTCATAAAAAAAGTATTTTTCATGTCAAATATTAATAAAATAAAAAATGTATATATTTTTTTGTATTATTTACCTAAATATACTAATATATATAAATATCTTTATTATTTACTAAATAAATATTATATATACAAAAATAATAATAATTAATATTTATAAAAAGTATTTTTTGAGGTCAAATATTAATAAAAGAAAAATGTATGTATTTTTTGTATTCTTGCCCTAAATATATTAATATATGTATGAATATCTTGATTATTTACTAAATATATTATATATACAAGAATAATAATAATTAATATTTATAAAAAAAGTATATTTTATATAAAATATTTTAAGAAGATAAAACAAAATAAAAATGAAAATAAAATGGTGTTTACATTATTTTTGGTATTTTTAAATAAAAGTAAGTTTATATATTTATTTATATACAAATAACTAACCTAAACAAATAAATGCCTATAAATTCAAAAATGGTGTGAAAAAATATTTTTATATTTTTAATATCATGAGGAAAAATAAATAAGCCAGAATGAAAAAGGAAAAGTCAAAAAATCAATAAAACAAACAAAATGGGCTCAGGGGGTGTAAAACCAAAAACATGGTGTGAAAAGAAATATCAAAGCAGGCCCAGCCCACCAAGTCTTTCTTCAACCTCCAGCCAGAAAAATGTTCTAAAACGCGCGCCTGTACTCAAGTTCAAACATCTGGATTCCTTGACTTTTTGCACAAACTTTCAACATAAGAAATGTTAATCATCAAGCCACGATTCTAAATATGTAAAGAACTCATCCTAACTCTCAGAAATGAGAGAGAATTTTAACATTCCCAAATCTTGACCTAACTTTTCTTCCATATTCAGACCTTAAATTCTCATAGCTCAGGCAAAATAAATGAAAAGTAAAAGTATGTACAGATTCAGGGGCATGAGTAGAACACTTCTTATTCACAAACCTAGAGCTAACAATGCCTACATTAAGAGTTAGAAGTTCAAGAAGATACTTGTTCAGCTGAAGTTGTATCTGGCAATGGGGGAGCTTTCAGGGCAAGATGATGATCTGTACAGCTTGCCTGAAGTGTAGTGATGCTATTCCAATGCTTACTTTGCTTTGAAAGACCTTGAATCGAGCTATGGACCTTAAACTGCAAAACAAGAAAGTGAAAATGGTGGAACTGACTAGAGGAGTTACAGGTCGTGTTTTATGTTTGGGTTAGCTTCAAGTGATGCTGGGGAATGTGTTTGATGAGCTTTTAGGAAGAATGCATGAAAGGGATGAGAGTTGGCACTCAAACTGCAGCAAGCCCCGTTTTTGTGCAGTTCAATGGTGATTTTGAGTTTGTGGAGGTATTGGAGGTGTTGGAATCGTGTGCTAGCTCAGTTAGGGTGTCTTGAATGTGTACAAAGTATTTGCTTAAGGGTTCTATTACTGAGATGAAAGTTGTCTAGTGTTATGCTCTATTTCTTCACACTTAAGCAAGCAAAGGCCAAGTTGGTGTTTAGACAGGTAGAGGCCCCCATAACATGCTGCAAACCTTGGCATTGATCAGTGTGATTAGTCCCTAAACTTGTGCCAAGGGGATTTGATCTGTACTTCTTGGATTTTCATTTTGATATAAAGCTTACTTTTGCAAAAATGGTTAAAGTGCTTTATCTATTTTGGGATTAATCCATCATACAATGCTTGAACACATAGAACATGGTCTTGGCACAAAGAGTTTGTATTAAATTTATGAGTGATGGATGGTTTAGAGGCCTGTAATCAAGTTGCATGCTGATTTGAAAAGTTTGCACAAGTTATGAACATGGAAATTGGCCAATTCAAAAGTGAGTTTTTGCCATATTGCAAAATTCGATTCTCTCAAGTCATGAGTTTGTTTGATGAGTTCTTGGACATTTTGGAAAGCTTGGAATGTGTACTACAATCCATCTTTGAAATTAAAATTGAAATTCCAAGGGGAAGTATGTGAAAAATGGTCTTGAAGTTAGGTAAAAACCTTGCCAAAATAGGTCAAATTTTCACTAAGTTAAAAATGGTTTAGTACCCTTATTCCAAAAATTGTAACTTGAGATACAAGCCTCTTTTGGGAAAATTTTGTGAATCAAAGTTGTAGATCATGAAATAGGCTACAACTTTCATGTTTTGACTTTTGCTTGAATCCAAATAAATCTTGGTGAGAAGGTGGGGCAAAGTTAGGAAAAAATTAGGGTTTTTCATAACTTAGAAAAATTCTAAGTTATGAAAAATTCTCATTTCAAACCCTAATTTGCAATTTTGGATTTCTTGATGAACAAGTTTCATGATTTGGCATGTTTTGATAAAAAATGAATCTTGACACTTGATTTTGACCAAAAAGTCAAAGTTTGACTTTTCAGTATACAGTCAAAATTAATCAATTGACTGGGAAATTCAACTGTCAATCTTGTGTATTTGGGATCTTTTGAACTTGTTGAGCATGTCAAGACAATTCCATGGGGTCCTTGAATCCATATGTGAGCTTGGTTTGCCATTGGCTAGGTCAAACAGTCAAAATTTGCCTTTGTGCAGTCAAAACCCTAAAAATGACCATTTTGCCCCTTTGATGATCTGATCAAATTTCTTGTGGAATTGTGATCCAAACTTGATCAAATGGTCCATATGAGTTTATAATGTTGATGTGGGTCAATTTTCATGAGGTTTGACTGTCAATTGGCCACAGTTGACTTTTTCCCTAATACAGCTGATTTCTTGGTCAACTGCCCAATTGACTGGGCAAAACTTGGAATCAAGGCTTGAAACTTGATATGGATAAACTTGGGAGTCCAATATGAAGCAAGAAAGTCATCTTAGGCATTTTAGGTCAAAACATCTTTGTGCAAACACAAACCCTAATTTGGGTCAACAGTGCAAGGAGAAGTCTTAAGCAGATGAAACCCTAACTGGATCTTGATCTCCAAGGGCTTGGTGATGAGAAATGTTGAGAAAATGGGAGGGAAAATTTTGGGGTACAACACATATGTTTGTCTTGAATTCATCCATTCGTTTTCACTACTCTTATGCTTTCTTTATGATATTTAACTCTTGATAAAAAGCTGCAAGCCTTTAGAGGGAGGATGACGAAACAATACCATAATCTCATACAGTATGCTTTTGAACAGACCTTGTTGACGATGTACAGGCATTTCTTTCAAATCCTAAACACTGGAGTTATAAGGAAGATAATCCCTAGTCAACCCCTTCGAGCCAAAGAAGTAGGAGTTTTCTGTTCTAAAAACAATTTGAAACCTTTGATTTAAACCTGGGGCAGGGTAGTCTCTCAGTTAATTCAAAAAAAAATGCGCATTGAAGTCGCAAACTCTCAGTTCGTAATACAACGAACGACATAACAAAAAAAGACATTCCTTTGGTATCAAAAGACAGTGATGGTTCCTTATCTCATGGGCAGTCATTATCTCTCAAAAGAGAAAAGCCCACTAAGCCAAAACCTATAAAGGAGGCTTAAGAAAGCTGGGGCATCCCGCTGACTGTGATCTCGAAAACAGGAACAGTCAGGCAAAAGTTAGGGATAACAAATCAAAAGAAAGAGGCCGTTACAAATCCTCAATAACATGACAAATGTTGCAAAAATGACTGCCTCCCAAAATTCAACTTGTGTGAACCATCACCAAGAAGTCGTTCTAAATTCAAATAGAGTTCGACGCACAATTAACTGAGTTTAGAATTGAAGGACATCACGAAGAGCGGGTGGGTACAAATATACTTTGAGCCTTTATCCTTTGTTTCTTAAACCGTGAACCAAGCCACGTTACAACCCTTCAAAAGTCCTAATTGAAGCATGGGTTAGTTCGAAAGCATGCTGTTATAAAAGGTATCCTGACTCCTATAAGGCTTTGCCCTAAATCTTGTGTTGAATTTGTCTTATAAAAAGTTTTCTGCTAAAAAACGCATTTTTCACAACTCCAAGACAAGCATAAACTTTGCATTATTTGAATATCGTTGTTTGCACATGGTTATTTGTTTGACAGCGAAGAAATTCATACAGCGAATGTTCGGAGGAATGAAAACTCTCTCAGTGAGTAAAATCACTTCAAGAAGGATGACACTTCCATTGACAAATCTCCTATCAACAAGGGGGCATGACATGTCACTATCCAGCACACCTGGGGCAGTCCAGTCAAAATCTTTCAAGATTCAGTTAACCTGGGGCAGTCCAGTCAAAATCTTTCAAGATTCAATTAACCTGGGGCAGTCCAGTCAAGATTTCAACAAATCTTTCAAAGCTCAATTAACCTGGGGCAGTCCAGTCAAGGTTTCAACAGATCTTTCAAAGTTCAGTTAACCTGGGGCAGTCCAGTCAAGATTTCAACAAATCTCTCAATTACAGATTAACTTGGGGCAAGTCTCCCTCGCCATCACTTGGGGCATTCGAATGTCAAATCCAAGGTCGTTCAAAATTTCCTTCATCATCTGCTGGAAGTTACAACCACCAACAGAATAACAGACAATTGAAGCTCCTAAAAATCTGTTTCTCTCAAGAATGAAGACTCTCATCCTTAAAACCTCAGAAGATTAGTATACTCCCAGTTTCTGACCATTAACAGAATGAAGATTCTCATCATCTCAGAAGATTGGTATACTCCCAATTTCTGACCCTTAACAGAATGAAGACTCTCATTCTCAGTTCCTTCTAGAGATAGTTCAGATGTGACCCAGATTTGGCGACATTCCGATACTTATTCCAGATTTTCCTTCTAGAGATAGTTTAGATGTGACCCAGATTTGGCGACATTCCGATACTTATTCCAGATTCCCTTCTAGAGATAGTTCAGATGTGACCTAGATTTGGCGACATTCCGATACTTATTCCAGATTCCCTTCTAGAGATAGTTCAGATGTGACCCAGATTTGGCGATATTCCGATACTTATTCCAGATTTCATTCTAGAGATAGTTCAGATGTGACCCAGATTTGGCGATATTCCGATACTTATTCCAGATTCCCTTCTAGAGATAGTTCAGATGTGACCCAGATTTGGTGACATTCTGATAATTATTCCAGATTTCCTTCTAGAGATAGTTCAGATGTGACCCAGATTTGGCGACATTCCAATACTTATTCCAGATTTCCTTCTAGAGATAGTTCAGATGTGACCCAGATTTGGCGACATTCCGATACTTATTCCAGATTCCCTTCTAGAGATAGTTCAGATGTGACCCAGATTTGGCGATATTCCGATACTTATTCCAGACTTCCTTCTAGAGATAGTTCAGATGTGACCCAGATTTGGCGACATTCCGATACTTATCCCAGATCAATACCTGCAGCAATCAAAAGATTCTTGCAATCCACAGCGGAGCTAAAACTTCCAACTATCAATCTCCAAGCAGAACAAAGACTCTCATTCTCAGTTCCTCACAGAGTATTCAAATATTCTTATACATTGCTACATTTTACATTGAGAATGCGATTCAATTTGGTTGAAAATAACATTTGGACACTACTATCCTGATAAGTCTCATCCCCATTTGTAAATATTTGTACCCCCATTCCCAGATACTTATTTGTAATAGCTTAGGCTTTAAATTCCCGCAATTTATCGCTTTCTATATACTGTATAGTAATTAGGGTTTGTATGCGAAGATTCAAAATCAACCGCTAGATGACCTAAACACAAAGATAAATGCATGACAATCAATACACCATTCACACTTGCACCCCTAGGGTTCCTCCGCTTGTTGCCTTCCAAAATGGGCCATGTTTGTATGTCAAGTACTTTGGCAAAACAAAAACAAATCAAATGATCATAGTCCCTCGATGACGCTTTCAAAGTTGCCTAAACAAAATGATCAAGTCCCTCAAGAAAATTGCCAAAATACTTGACACTATTGCATCCATGGTCTATACGATGACCCGCGCCCGTCCCGTTAACATCCTAACACAAGATTGTCCACCAAATACAATGGTGGAACAATACTGTTAAAAGGGTTAAAACATAGGAAAGATCTTTGAGTAAATTTAGGGGTAGACAACTCTTAGTTACTTGATCAAACTTGCAAAACACACTTGCCTACTTTCAAAACACACTCCACAACACAACTTTCAAAACAACTTTCAAAAACATTGAAACATCTTTTCAAAAAGACAAACACCTTTGTAAAACATTCGAGTAAAGAATTGTTACAACGGTTGCCTAGACAAGGCATCTTTTTCAAAACATTTTCAAAACCACACACACAAAACACCATTTCACACAATTGAAAATCAAGGCAAGTGATCTAAAACAAGTAACTAAGAGCCCATGGATAACCATGGATGAAAAGGGTGCTAGCACCTTCCCTTTTCATAATCTACCCCTCGAACCCACGAAAACATCTCAAAGGTTTTTCCTGTGCTTTTTAACCTTTCCTTTAGGATAAATAAAAAGTCGGTGGCGACTCTTGCTAAACCGAACAAGTGCGAATACAAACGCAAAACCTCAAGTCAGTTCTCCCACCGTATCACACAATGCAATGGCTACATGCATGAAAGCTTAATTCCTGCTTCGGTTGGGCATTTGATTTCTTCAGAGCATGCTTAATTCCTGCTTCGACTAGGAAAATAATCCCTCTCCAGCTTGCCTTCAACGCACAAGGCAAAAGGCTTCTTTTGACTTGCCTTTGATGCACAAGGCAAGAACCCCCTACAAGTGTGTTTTGATTCATCAGGCCAAAAGCCCCTTCACACTTGCCTTGGATTCACTAAGACAAAGACTTCCTTTGTGCTCGCATTCAATTCACAGGGCCAAGACTCCTCAGCTCAGTTTCTGCACTATAGCACAATATGGCCTCTTCGAAAGAGCATTCCAAAGGTCCAGTCGAAGGACACACATTGGAGACTCATTCGAAGAAGGAACAAAACATGCATGTGACCCCTTCAAAAGAACACATACATTTGGTTCAAAACAAAGAATACACAAAGGGCCCATTCGAAGGACACTTTGATAGGAAACACATATTGTTGTCTAAAAAGGGGGTCTGGTCGAAGGATGGATCTAGTTGGTTAAAACGAAAGAAAAATATTCAAAGAGGCCTGCTGACCCAAAAGCCAACATACTGCCAGTTCCAAACCAATGTGCACAAGCACATTCATGCCAAAGGAAGCTTCGATTAGCCAGGAAAGATTTTTCGTTTGGGCTAGCTGAATAGGAGTTCAAACGAAGAAGCCCCAATGATGAGAACAAGAGCCAGTCAAAGGGTACACAATAGGTACATTCGAAGAAGCATGTAGAAGGCCCATTCGAAGGCTACACAAGAGGTCCAGTCGAAATAGGTAACTTGAGGCCAGTCGAAGAGTAACACTGGAGGGCATTCGAAGGAGCCAAAATATCCAGGTTCATTCAAATTCAAAAAGAGACAAGTTTCCATGACTTTTACAATGTTACAAAACACCATTCATGGATTTGAAAACACTTGTTTATGGTTGTTTAAACCTTTTCCTTCTTGTCCCATCCATCCCCTCTATATAACGAGGAGACACAAGCCCAGAAGATGGATATTGTTTTGCACGCATACGCTTCCCCATAAACCACCCCAAAGGCATCAAAATCCTCATACTTGGTCCCAATCGAAGGAATTTTCCACGACACTCCATTCGCTCCCTGAAGTTTGCAGGAAGCGTGCCCAAGTACTAGGCAGGTCCAACATATAAGTATCACTCATATACTCCGTCTGTTGGTAATTTGCTTTCAATCTCAATCTAGCTAAATGTGCAATTTTTAATCTAGCTAAATGTGCAATCTGATCCGTTTTCTTTATTTTTCTTCCCCCTAATTTTTGTACATTGTAAATCCCCTCCCTGAAGCCATGTAATAGTATAGGTTTATACTTCCGCACTTTATATTTTGTACATATTTACTGCTAGTAACTAGGCATGTATGAAAATACTAATAACAAAACATTAGCAAACCTAACACAAAAGACAAAAATAACTGAATACAACACATTTTTCACATATAGACCTCTAGGGTTCCCCACTTTGGCCGCATTCGGAAATAAATCAGTCATGTCCCTCGAAACGGGGACGCTTTAGCAAAGACCCATAAAATCAAAAGATCATAGTCCCTCGATGACCCTACAGTCGCCTCTCGGTAAATGATCTAGTCCCTAAACAAAATTGATAAAGCGTCTCCACAAGTTGCCTTCGTTATTGTAATGTCCCTTCAAATGTCCCTTATACATCCAACGATAGGGTTATTTACTCACTAATAGTAGGATAGCATTGTCTAAAGGATAGGAGGAAAAGAATAACATTTTTTGAGTACAAAGTAGATAGTTGTTGTACCCCAAAATTTTCCCTCTCATTTATCAAGACTTTTCTCACAAGACTTCTTGGACTCAAGACAGGATTAAGGTTTAGTCAGCTCAAGACATCTCATCTTGCACTAATAACCCAAAATAAGGGTTTGAGTTTGCACAAGGATTTTTGGACCACCAATGCTTCATGTGACTTTCATACATCATTTTGGACCCCTAAGATTGCTCATGTCAGGTTTCAAGCTTTGAACCACATTTTTGATCAATCAATTGGACAGTTGACCTAAAAATCAGCTGTATTGGGGAAAAAGTCAACCATGGCCAATTTACTGTCAAACTTCATATTTTTTATCCACATCAACATTTTAGACTCATATGTACCATTTAATCAAGTTTGGATCACAACTCCTCAAGAAATATGATCAAATCATCAAAAGGGCAAAATGGTCAAAATTAGGGTTTTGACTAAGAAAGGGCAATTTCTGATTTTTAACCTAGCCAATGACCAATTGAGTTCAAGCATGATTTCAAGGATTCAATGGCATCATCTTGACCTAATTACATGGTTCAAAAGATCTCAAGTTCATTGGATTGACAGATGAAATTTGCAGTCAACTAATCAAAAGTCAATTGTATGCTGAAAAGTCAAACTTTGACTTTTTGGTCAAAATCAAGTATCAAGGGTCATAATTCATCAAGATACGTCAAATATGAAACTTTTTCACCAAGAAACTCAAATTTGAAAATTAGGGTTTTAATTTGAAAATTTTCATAACTTAGAATTTTTCTAAGTATAAAAATTTTCTTATTTTTTCCCAACTTTTTCACCATGATGCATTTTGATTCAAAGAAAGTTCCCAACATGAAAGTTGTAGTCCTCCATGAAATCTAAAACTTTGCTTCACAAAATTTTCTCTAAAGATGCTTGGATCTCAAGTTATGAATTTGTGAATATAGGTCCATAAACTTCTTAACTTAGTGAAATTTTGCCCTAATATAAGCAGGTTTTGGACCCAACTTCATGGCAACTTTTCACCTAGTTCCAAGAGGTATCTCAAATTGCATTTCAAATATGGATTATATAGCACATTTCAAGCTTTCCAAAATTTCCCATAACTCTCCAAGATCATTTTTGAGTAGGGAGAATCGAAGAAGGGAAGTTGGCATTTTCTCACTTTTTGTTCAAGCCATTTTCACATAGCATCAAGTTGCAAATAAAATCTATGCTGGTTATATATTGATTTACAGGTCTTAAGCTTGCTATACACTCCATAATTAAATGCATACTCAGAAGCTAAAGCCTTTATCTTTGCTTTTGAAGCTTTACACAAGGTGCATTTCCATTTTGGGCAAAAAGGCTACAATGCCATTTTCATAAAGATGAACTTTTGTAACTTTGTCAATCTTGAGCATTGAACCTGTCCCCTTGATACAAGCAATCTACACATGTCTCAAGAAATGTGTACCAACTCATTTCAGCCCTCAAGCAAGCTAGTACAAGCATGTTGGATTGGTCATGTCAACTTTGCTTCAAGTACAAGAAAATTGGCAAAAGGTCCAAAGCTTGTACAACTAGTAAGAGCTGACTTTGTATCACTTCTATACATATATGCAAACTTGTTACAAGGCATAATATGCTTGGATTGAACCTGAAACACTCTCAAACTGCAAAACACCACAAAACTGTCCAAACTCACAGATTCTGCAAAAGCACAGCCAACTCTCATTTGGCTCGTGCGTTTTGTGTTTAAATAATTCAAACATCTTATTCACTTGATACCTAGACAATCCAAGCCATCACCCTGGTTCTGTAACCCCTGTTTCAGCATTTTCCATTTTCAATTTGGAAGCTTGCAGTTGGACTTGGTCAGGGAGTTCCAGCCATCCTCAAAGCAAGATAAGCATTGGAATAGCTTCAGGGAAGTTCAAGGAAGCTTAAACAATCACCAGGCCTCCATTAAAGTCCCTACATTGCCCTACTCGATTCCAGTTGAAGGAGGTATTTTCTTAAACTCTATCTCTGTAAATAGGCAACTTCAAGCCACGATTTGTGAAGGAAAAATGTAGTCCTTATCATAACGAAGTTGTACATACCATTACTTTGCATTTATATTACTTGTGCTAAGAGAATTTGAAGATTGAAAACTCTGAAAAAGTTAGGTCACGAATTAGGGATTCAAAAATTCTCTTTGATCTTTAAGAGTTAGATTACATAATTTATATGGTTGAAATCGTGAGCTCAAATGCCACATTTTTCATGTTATGAGTTTTTGTTTTTATGCAAGCATAAGCAAGATCAAGGTTTGAACTAAAACGCGCGCAGGAAGCTTGGACGAAAGACAGGGATGAAGTTTTGGGCTTTTTTTGGCGCCTTGGCCTTTTTGTTTTTGCTATTTGCACCCTCCTGACTTGCTATTTGCACCCCCATGGCTGAACTTTTTATATTTTTATATTTCTCTTCATATTTTTATATTTAATACTTTATTTTGTTTTTCTTAATGATAAAAAATACCAAAAATGATTTATTTATTTTCACACTTTTATTTTATTTATTTTTTATTATTTTCTCACATGAAAAATAGTTTATTTTGATAAATAGAATTTATTTTTCTTAAATAACTTATAAATATAATTAAAAATAATTAATGCTTTTTATTATACATTTTATACATGCAAATACCAATTTTTACACATATTTAATTTTTAATACTTACATATAATATTATTTATTACTTTCTTATACAAAAAATGTACAAAATAATAATATGAAACATTATTTTCTTTGAATAAAAATTAGGGTTTCATCCCTTTCAAAAAGAATTATTTATTTTTCCTTATTTTTTAGGTTTAAGTTAAATATTCCTTCATAGAAAAATAAGACATAAAAAATCTTTTCTTTTACATACACATTGCATTGCATTTTAAATATTTGTCTTGTATTTATTTAAATTCGCGCATATTCGATTTGGTTGTAATAATATATTTAGTTTTATATTTATGCAAATCCCCATTCAAACTTGTATTCCCCCCTCCCATAATAATTGTTGTAATAGCTTAGTATATTTACATTACGCAATTTATCGCTTTTATACCATGATTAGTAATTAGGGTTTTGCATGACAAGAACAAAAACAAAGCAAAATAGAAAACCCTAAATACAAGACAAAAGCATGAAAATGATATACTTTGCACACAAGCACCCTTAGGGTTTATCCCACTTGGTTGCCTAAAATAAAATGGCCATGTTACGCATGCGAAGTATCTTGGCAAAACAAAACAAGTATAAGATCATAGTCCCTCGATGACGCTATTCAAAGGTTGCCTAAACAAAATGATCTTGGTCCCTCAAAAATGCTAAGATACTTGGCAACATTGCTATCATGGTTATACGATGACTCACGCCCGTCCCGTTTACATCCAAAGATAGGGTTGCTTACCAAATCAATGGTAAGTCAACAACATCAAAGGAATAGAAAATGCATAAGAAAGACATTTGAGTAGGTAGATAGCTTCTAAGTTACTTGCTCCTTTTCAAACAATCCTTGCTATTTTCCAAAAAACAAACACACACACACACATTTCAAAACATCTTACAAAACATTGAAAACATTTTCAAAAGACAAACATCTTTGTATACATTCTTACGAACGAGAATCATTACAAAGATTGCCTAAACGAGTGGCCTCTTTTACAAAATACTTTCAAAACCACACCAAACACCATTTCAAACAAAGCCAGGCAAATCAAGTGAACTAAGCAAGTAACTAAGAGCCCATGGAAAACCATGGATGAAAAGGGTGCTAGCACCTTCCCTTTTCATAATCTACCCCTGGAACTCAAGAAAACATCTCAAAGGTCTTTCCTGTGCTTTTTCACCTTTCCTTTTGGATAAAAGAAAAGTCAGTGGCGACTCTTGCTAACCGCGACATTTGCGATAAAACGCAAAACCTCAAGTCAGTTCTCCCATTGTATCACAGAACTGGCGACTCTGTTGGGGACAATTATAAAAGTGGGGTTACCTTAGGGTTTAGATCACATTTATTTGCTTACCTTGTTTGACTTGTTTGCTTTACATTTTGGTTTTATTGTTTGGGTTTGAGTCCTCCACACGGATTTGGGAAACATTATAGGTAAATAGCAATACGTTGTGGAAACTGTGCAGGGTATACTGACACGGTCTAAGCAATAGCTATGTTAGTGTGACATATTTGTGGGTACCGGTAGCCTTTGAGTCAATCAAAGAGAATAAGGGGCCGCTGAGTGATGTCATGAAGCACTAATGAACTTCTAGAACCCTTTACTTGACCAACTTGGCCTTTTAGGATGTAGTGAGATGACCGACTTTAGTGCAGTCCGAAGTTGGTAGATACTCGATACTACACTCATTGAGGGTTGGTTTCTTGGAATATTTCGGTCGCTAGTAAAGAGGCTTGAACTGAAACAATGAACAAGGAAACAATCCGGTGATATTGAGCTCCTTAGAACCCGGTTACTATTTTTAGGACAGGTTGAGCCAACTAAACTTCAAGAGGGTACTTACCTATGAAACCCCATGCAAGCATAAACTAGGAACTTGTTTGATTTGTTTGTACATATATACTTGTGCATAACATCATGGACATCATGAGCATCATATGCATCCACTAACCATTTAAAGGATTTTGGAAATTCATCTTTGTTCTTGTTTTGTAGGATATGGAGTCACTTCGCAGGAAAACTATCCAAGTCAACCTTGTAATAATTCCTCCACAACTCAAGGAGCTAGCTTCAAGGATCCCTGAGAACTCTCCATTCACCGAGAGGCATGGTCGTCTACTCAACTTGGTCACCTCTACTAACACAGAGGAAGACATGATGAAGGTTCTCTTCCAGTTCTTTGACCCTTTGCATCACTGCTTCATATTTCTTGACTACCAGCTTGTGCCTACTTTGGAAGAATTCTCTCAACTATTAAGGATTCCCATTCTCAATCAACTACCTTTCAACGGTACGGAAATATATCCAAAGCCAGAAGAGATTGCTCAAGCCCTGCACTTGCACTCATCTGATGTCACAACCCATTGGGAAACTAGAAGTGGTGTCAAAGGTTTCTTGGAAAAGTTCTTGTTTGAGAAGGCCCAAAGTTGTTGGAACTCTTTGGACTTGCAAGCTTTTGAGGAGATTGTAGCTCTTCTCATCTATGGGATGGTTCTGTTCCCCAATCCTGACCAACTCATAGATGTGAGTGCTGTCAAAATCTTCATGTCACGCAATTTGGTGCCTACATTGCTTGGAGATATCTTACACTCTTTTCACACTCGTAAAATGAGGAAAAGAGGTGTTCTCATGTGTTGCACTACTCTCTTGTAAAGATGGTTTATTTCTCATCTTCCCCAATCAGTCTTAAAGAATGAGCAAGGTTTGAGGTGGTCTTAAAGGTTGATGACACTTAAACATTCAGATATTCATTGGTGTTCTCGATCCAAAGAGAATGTTATCATTGTAGACCATTGTGGGGAATTCCCTAATATCCCTATACTTAGAATTAGGGGAGGCATCAACTACAACCCTTGCTTGGCTCTAAGACAGTTTGGTTATGCCCGAAGGGATGGCCTACATGATATGTTGATTGAATGCTTGGTTTTCGACTACGACAGCGACGATCAAGGACTTCGCCAAAGATTCATCCGAGGTTGGAGGATGCCAAACAAGGTGGATAGCAAGACTTTGGGACACAAGAATTCCATACCTCTTGAGCATTACCTCAAGTGGGTACGAACCCGCAATCAAAGTCTTATGATGCCTTATCCTTCCATTCTCCCAGTGATTATTGAGCCTATTAAGGAGGGAGAAGTTCCATACACTATCCTACATCCTAACATGCCTACATCACTCGAAGACCTGCAAAGGGATTGGATACAGCTCAAAGGAGAACGCGATGCTTTCGAATCCTAATTCTACGCAAGCGAGAAGAAGGTTTTGGAACTCACTCGGTTACTCCATGAAGAGCAGACTCTCAATACCTACATTGCACCAAAAAGGATGCGTAATGTCTTTTTATCTTAGAATTTTGTATTATTTTGCCCTAGGGGCATTGATGTATTCAAATTTTATCTTATTAATATAATGTGTGTTCCTTTTTATTTGAAACAAATTTAATTTTTTTAAATCCTTGAAAGCAATGCATGAATACATATCATTCATCATAAAACATAAACAGGTCTTTGCAACAAGTTTCCTCATCCCTCTACTGTTTATTTCTGCAAGAGATGGATCTCGAACAGACGGTTAAAGACCTTCAAGCTCAAAATACACAATTTCAACAGTTACTCTTGACCTTAGCCAAGGGGCAGGAGGAGCTAAAGACTCTTCTAGAAAAAGAGAAAGAGAAAAATAAGAAGAAGCCAGCTAGTGTGGTTATCATGGGCAGAAGGTTTCAGGGACAAGTCAGAAGGACCTTAGAATTTCCAACAACCTCTGACGAAGGGGAAAGAAAAGGAAAAGAAACGGAAGTACCATCAGATTCTGAAGAAGAAGAGGACTACTCTGAACAACAATACCCTCCGGCTGATGACAAATACAAACACCTGGAGGAGCATCTAACTGCTATGGAAATACAAAGAGTACTGGGGCTAGATTTCGAGGAATTGGGGCTGGTGTCAGGAATTATAATCCCGCTGAAGTTTAAGGTGCCATTATTTGCCAAGTATGATGGGGTGTCTTGCCCTAAAATGCACCTCCGGTCGTATGTCAGGAATATTCAGTCGCACTCTGCTGACAAAGACTTGTGGGTCCACTTCTTCCAAGACAGTTTATCAGAAACACAGCTTGATTGGTTCTACCAGTTGGAAAGGGCCGACGTCCACAATTGGGAAGACTTGGCAGCAGCCTTCTATAAACAGTATTAGTACAACGCCGATTTGGCGCCTACCCGTACTCAACTCCAAAGTATGGCTATGGTATCAAATGAGGGCTTCAAAGACTACGCATAAAAGTGGAGGGATCTAGCCGGAAGGGTGAAACCCCCTCTATCTGAAAGGGAGTTAGTGGACATGTTCCTGGGAACTCTATCAGGCCCTTTCTTTAATCATCTGATTAGGAGTTCCTCTGTAGGGTTTACTGAATTGATTTTAACCGGCGAAAGGGTGGAAGATGGTATAAGAAGTGGGAAGATTCAGAAAGACGCGTCTGCCTCTACAGTTGTAAAAAAGCCCTTCAGTGGGAAGAAGGAAGTGTTTGCTGTATATTCACATAGAAATCAAGGAAGAACTGAGTGCCTACCAACGGTGGGGGCCGTCATGATTCAAAAGCCTGCATCAGACCAGCCAAGAAATAACCAGCCAAGAAATAACCAACCAAGGGTGGAAAGGCCAGTCCAGCAATTCACCAAAATTAACATGACTCCAGCCCAGGTTCTACCTCATCTTCTGAAATTGAAACTGGCGACTTTAAAAGAGGCCCCAAAGAATCCCAATACTGCGTCTCCTCATTACCATCCGAATGCCAGATACGCATACCATTCTGAAAGTCCAGGGCACGACACCAACAACTGTTGGGCTCTGAAGAACAAAATTCAAGACCTGATAGATGCGAAGGAAGTTGAGTTTGAAGCGCCTGAGAAACCAAATGTCATTTCCGCTCCGATGCCTAGGCATGGTCACAATGCCAATGCTGTTGAGGAAGATAGTGAAGAAGATGGTAGCTTGGAAGATTGGATATTTCCTACTGTCAGCGGAGGACTTCACAACTTGGAAGCCAAAGACTTTATCCCAATAACTTTCATATCTCAGTAATTTATCTTTTACATTTCTGTTGGACTTGTAATATTCACAAACAATTCGCACATTTTCAACCGTGTGTTTCACCCGAGACACATTGGTCTATTTGTAAGGGTTTTTATTTCATTTTCATATGAAATTCAATGAATCATGGATGCTTTTTCATATATAAACCTTTTGTGCTCATTGTCTTTCTTTTACATTTTATTGTTTTAAGATGGCTATACCCTTACACACACTCACACTCACAAATGCAGGTACCCATCCATTTCGGATCCCATGGGTAACGATACCGCTATAGACTTCAGTGACTCTGAAGATCTGATCTACCAAGCCGAATACGAAGGTGAGGAAGATTGTGAGGTGCCAGGGGAATTGGCCAGACTACTACAACAAGAGGAAAGAGCTATCCAGCCTCATGAGGAGCCGTTGGATACAATCAATTTGGGTACCGAGTAAGATAAGAAGGAAATCAAAGTGGGTGCCAATCTAGAGTCGGGTGTCAAGGAGCGCCTAATTCAGTTGTTGCATGATTATGTTGAGATCTTTTCCTGGTCATACGAAGACATGTTGGGACTCGATACAGACATTATGATACACCGTCTACCCACAAGAGAAGATTGTCCACCAGTGAAGCAAAAAGTCCGCCGCATGAGACCTGACATGTCAGAGAAGATCAAAGCGGAAGTCATGAAACAGTTCAATGCTGAATTTCTGGCTGTTACTTCCTATCCTCAATGGGTTGCCAACATTGTTCCGTTCCTAAAAAGGACGGCAAAGTAAGAATGTGCGTGGATTATAGAAATTTAAACAGGGCCAGCCCTAAAGATGATTTTCCACTTCCACACATCGATATCCTGGTTGACAATACAGCCCAGCACAAAGTATTTTCTTTCATGGACATATTCTCAGGCTATAACCAGATCAAAATGGCACCCGAGGACATGGAGAAAACTACATTTTTCATACAGTGGGGTACGTTCTGCTACAAAGTGATGCCATTCGGACTGAAGAATGTCGGGGCAACCTATCAATGCACCATGGTAGCTTTGTTTCATGATATAATACATCATGAGATAGAGGTCTACGTAGATGACATGATATCCCGATCACAAACTGAAGAAGAACACCTTGATCACTTGCAAAAGCTGTTTGTCAGATTGAAGGAGTACAAACCAAGATTGAACCCGAAGAAGTGCACATTCGGAGTCCGGTCCAGTAAACTCTTAGGTTTCATTGTCAGCAACAAAGGCATCAAGGTTGATCCTACCAAAGTCAAAGAAATACAAGAAATGCATGCTCCTCGCACTGAGAAGGAAGTCAGAGGATTCTTGGGACGCCTGAACTATATTTCCAGATTCATTTCTCACCTAACCTCTACTTGTGAACCAATCTTCAAACTGTTGAAGAAAGATCAAGTAGTCAGATGGAATGATGAATGTCAGATTGCTTTTGACAAAATCAAAGAGTATTTACAAGAGCCTTCTATCCTGATGCCTCCAGTCAAGGGAAGACCACTGATCATGTATCTGACCATTTTAGAGAACTCAATAGGGTGTGTATTGGGGCAGCATGACGAGTCTGGCCGAAAAGAGCACGTTATTTATTACCTGAGCAAAAAGTTTACCGACTGTGAAACCAGATATTCACTGCTCGAGAAAACTTGTTGCGCTCTGGTATGGGCTGCTCGCCGGCTAAGACGGTATATGTTGACTCATACCACTTTACTGATATCTAAGATGGATCCGATAAAGTACATCTTCGAAAAGCCTGCTCTGTCTGGGAGGATAGCTAGATGGGAGATGATCCTAACAGAATATGACATATAGTACACGACCTAAAAAGCTATAAAGGGCAGTGTGCTAGCTGATCATCTTGCTCATCAAGCTGTAGAAGATTATCAGTCCATGAAGTTTGAATTCCCTGACGAAGACATCATGACATTAGACAACTGTGAAGAAATCAGGCCATATGACAGACCTGAACAAGGATCCCAATGGACCATGTTCTTTGACGGGGCATCTAATGCACTTGGTAATGGTATCGGTGTTGTACTCATATCTCCCGAAGGATTCCATACTCCTTTTACTGCCAGTCTTTGCTTCAACTGTACGAACAACATGGCGGAATACGAAGCATGCATCTTTAGTCTCAAGGCTGCCATAGACCTGGGAATCAAATATTTGGTTGTGTTTGAAGATTTAGCTTTGGTCATCAGTCAGATCAAAGGAGAATGGGACACTAAAAATCCAAATCTTATGCCTTACAAAGAACATGTTTTGACATTGCTACCACATTTTGAGCAGATTACCTTTGAGCACTTCCCGTGAGAAGAAAATCAGCTAGCAGATGCGCTAGCCACAATGTCATCTATGTTTAAACTTAATTGGGATAACAAGGCTCCCCATATCACCATTGAACGAATGGACGAACCAGCACACTGTCACGAGATTAATACTAAAGAAGTAGTGGACCAACCTTGGTTTCGTGAAGTCAAAAGGTATCTCGAGGCTCAAGAATGTCCAAAAGGAGCTTCAATCAATGATAAAAAGTTCCTAAGGAGATTCTCCGCTAAGTTCTTCCTAAGTAACGATATCCTGTACAAACGTAATCATGATTCTATTCTGCTTCGTTGTGTGGATAAGATTGAAGCTGAAAAGATCATGGTCGAATTACATGAAGGCACCTTTGGCACTCATTCTAGTGGGCATACGATGGCAAAGAAAATCCTACAGGAAGGCTATTATTGGTTTACCATGGAAGCAGACTGCTATCGACACTCCCGGACTTGTCATAAGTGTCAAATCTATGCAGATAAGGTGCACGTGCCCCTGGTTCCTCTAAATGTCTTAACAGCTCCTTGGCCCTTCGCAATGTGGGGAATCGATATGATTGGGGAGATCAAGCCTACAGCCTCCAATGGACACCGCTTCATTCTAGTGGCCATTGATTATTTCACAAAGTGGGTCGAAGCAGCTTCCTTCACATCCGTTACTAAGAATGTTATTGCCCGCTTCATCAAGCAAAATCTTATTTGCCGATACGGTATCCCAGAAAGGATCATCACTGATAACGGTACAAACCTTAATAATACTATGATCACCGCCTTGTGCGAGCAGTTCAAGATTCAACATCACAATTTATTCCCCTATCAGCCAAAGATTAATGGTGTTGACGAAGCTGCTAATAAAAACATTAAAAAGATCATACAAAAAATGACAGTCACCTACAAGGACTGGCATGAGATGCTACCGTTTGCTCTCCACGGGTATCGTACCACGGCTCGTACATCAACTGGGGAAACACCCTATTCTTTGGTTTATGGCATGGAGGTTGTTCTACCTATTGAGGTTCAGATCCCCTCTTTAAGAATCATGAAGGATGTAGGTTTGAGTGAGGATGATTGGATTCAAACCCGACTTGATCAGTTGAACTTAATTGATGAAAAGAGACTTATTGTTGTTTGCCATGGTCAGATGTATCAAAAATGGATGATCAAGGATTTCAACAAGAAAGTCAGACGCCAAGTGTATCAAGTTGGAGATCTAGTGATCAAGCGCATCATCTTGCCACAAAGTGATCCCAGGGGAAAATGGACTCCTACCTATGAAGGACCATTTGTAATCAAGAACATCTTTTCTGGTGGGGCAATGATCTTAACCACCATGGACAGCTCAGACATAGTCAAAAGAGACTACGCATAAGAGACCCGCTAGGTTGACACACCTAGGCAAAACAAGGGCATCCCGGCGAACCAAAAGGTTCGGGAAAAAGTTAGGGATAAAATAATAAAAAATGTGTACACCTGGCAAGTTGAAAACCTGAAAGGGCGACTTGGGCAAAAAAGGGTTTCCCGGTGGATTGAAAACCCGAAAGGGCGGTTCAGGCAAAAGTTAGGGAATTAAAGCGTATGACTATGTCTCGTCGGATCACTTTAAAGACAATCTCTTCACTGACAAACTTGGAGCTTCTGATCAATTCAATCATCTTTGGACGAAGCGACAAATGGACAAGATATTCGGAGATACGAAGGCTATAGCAGAATGGGAACCCCATGGGATTATCACACATAACTATCTTTATTTGTATAAATTTTTCCTACTTTTATGACACCATCCTCTTACTAGGATGTCTGTCTCCTTTATACAAAATACTTATTCAAAGTGAATGCAAAGATATCTCTTTAAAGTACAGAAAACTATTTGTCCTTTTCTTTTACACTTGTGTTTTATTTGCAAAAACGTCCAATGATTCATTAATGAACATATGCATTTGAACATAATTATTGTTTACAAATAAACAAAATGAAAAAGAACAATTACTGATAGGTTGAAAGAATAGGAAAACGTCTTTAGGCTATTCCATGAGCAATCCCTACAGTACATCATTAAGATCCCCAATGGAGCCAAAACTTCAAACTATTAATCCACAGTGGAAACCATCCAGTTTCTTCAAATTCCCCAGCAAGTTATCTTGAAGCCCGAAAATCAACTGGATAATAGTTAACTTCTGTTTCTCCCCAACCTAGGATAACTCCCCAGTAGAGTGGCAGACGACTGAAACTCTTGAACTTTTTCCGAACAGGAATAAGCTTTTTCCCACAGAGTTTTCATTGCTCCCCAACAGAATGAAGATTCTCATTATTAATTCCCCAGTAGAAGTCATCAAAATTCTCTGGATTCCCCAAGCAGATTACTCAAGCAGTATTTGGCATTACTCTCACAATGGAATTTTTGTCAATACTCCAACTTCAAGACATGAAGAATCCACATATCCTCAGCAATCAAGGATTTATTTTCCTCGGCAATACAGCAAATCATCTTACATGCACATACATTACATCCATATATCATAAACATTGATAAAGTACATATATTGCATCATACATTTCATGCAACATAACTTTGTGCTTTAGCTAACATTTTACCCTTTTTAGGATAAGATTAACAGCTACCGTTAAACAAAATGCAATCATGATACAGTACGGATACGCTCCAGATACGGATGCCATTCTGTTACTCATTCAGATTTATCTTTCATGATACAGTACGGATACGCTCCAGATACAGATGCCATTCTGTTACTCATTCAGATTCATCTTTCAGATATGGTACGGATACGCTCCAGACACGAAAGTCATTCTGTTACTCATTCAGATGCAAGTTCAGATACGCCCCAGACAGGGATGCCATTTTGATATTCATTCAAATTCCAAGTTCATGATACGGTTCAGATACGCTCCAGACAAGGATGCCATTCTGATACTCATTCAGACCTTAATTTCAAGATACACTCCAGATACGCTCCAGACACGGTAGCCATTCTGTTTCTCATTCAGATTCTAGTCCAGATACGCTCTAGACACGGTTTCCATTCTGTCAATTATTCAGATTCAACTTCAAGATACAGTACAGATACACTCCAGACACGGAAGCCATTCTGTTACTCATTCAGATTCAAGTACAGACACAGCTCGGATATGCTCCAGACATGGACGCTATTCCATTGCTCATACAGATTCAGTCTCTAGATACAGACACCATTCTGATACTTATTCTTTTGACTTACAACTTACAATGCAACAAGCAGTCTTGGATGGCATCTACAAGCCCATCTCCAACAAGATTCTATCACTTCTCCAAATGGCATCTTTAAGCCCATTCCCTTAACAACCCTTTGTCGAGCGCAAATTTATGGGTACTCTAGTGTCCAATCATCTTTTACCTTCAAGTCACGAACGGCAAAGCTCGCCAATCTAACTCTTCAGGTTCAAGAAGATTGAACAGGGGAAGTTGTTGTACCCTAAAATTTTCTCTCTCATTTATCAAGACTTTTCTCACAAGACTTCTTGGACTCAAGACAGGATTAGGGTTTAGTCAACTCAAGACATCTCATCTTGCACTGATAACCCAAAATTAGGGTTTGAGTTTGCACAGGGATTTTGGACCACCAATGCTTCATCTGACTTTCATACATCATTTTGGACCCCTAAGATTGCTCATGTCAGGTTTCAAGCCTTGAACCATATTTTTTATCAGTCAATTGGACAGTTGACCTAAAAATCAACTATATTGGGGGAAAAGTCAACCATGGCCAATTTACTGCCAAACTTCATATTTTTTATCCACATCAACATTTTAGACTCATATGTACCATTTAATCAAGTTTGGATCACAACTCCTCAAGAAATTTGATCAAATCATCAAAAGGGCAAAATGGTCAAAATTAGGGTTTTGACTGAGAAAGGGCAATTTCTGATTTTTAACCTAGCCAATGACCAATTGAGTTCAAGCATGATTTCAAGGATTCAATGGCATCATCTTGACCTAATTACATGGTTCAAAAGATCTCAAGTTCATTGGATTGACAGATGAAATTTGCAGTCAACTGATCAAAAGTCAACTGTATACTGAAAAGTCAAACTTTGACTTTTTGGTCAAAATCAAGTATCAAGGGTCATAATTCATCAAGATATGTCAAAATCTGAAACTTGTTCACCAAGGAACTCAAATTTGAAAATTAGGGTTTTAATTTGAAAATTTTCATAACTTAGAATTTTTCTAAGTATAAAAATTTTCTTATTTTTTCCCAACTTTTCACCACTTTTTCACCATGATGCATTTTGATTCAAAGAAAGTTCCCAACATGAAATTTGTAGTCCTCCATGAAATCTACAACTTTGCTTCACAAACTTTTCCCTAAAGATGCTTGGATCTCAAGTTATGAATTTGTGAATATAGGTCCATAAACTTTTTAACTTAGTGAAATTTTGCCCTAATATAGGCAGGTTTTGGACCCAACTTCATGGCAATTTTTCACCTAGTTCCAAGAGGTATCTCAAATTGCATTTCAAATATGGATTATATATCACATTGCAAGCTTTCCAAAATGTATAAGAACTCTCCAAGATCATTTTTGAGTAGGGAGAATCGAAGAAGGGAAGTTGGCATTTTCTCACTTTTTGTTCAAGCCATTTTCACATAGCATCAAGTTGCAAATCAAATCTATGCTGGTTATATCTTGCTTTACAGGTCCTAAGCTTGCTATACACTCCATAACTAAATGCATACTCATAAGCTAAAGCCTTTATCTTTGCTTTTGAAGCTTTACACAAGGTGCATTTCCATTTTGGGCAAAAGGGCTACAATACCATTTTCATAAAGATGAACTTTTGCAACTTTGTCAATCTTGAGCATTAAACATGTCCTCTTGATACAAGCAATATACACAGGTCTCAAGCAATGTGTACCAACTCATTTCAGCCCTCAAGCAAGCTAGTACAAGCATGTGAGATTGGTCATGTCAACTTTGCTTCAAGTACAAGAAAATTGGAAAAAGGTCCAAAGCTTGTACAACTAGTAAGGGCTGACTTTGTATCACTTCTATAAATATATGCAAACTTGTTACAAGGCATAATACGCTTGGATTGAACCTGAAACACTCTCAAACTGCAAAACACCACAAAACTGCCCAAACTCACAGATTCTGCAAGCCAACACTCATTTGGCTCGTGCGTTTTGTGTTTAAACAATTCAAACATCTTATTCACTTGATACCTAGCCAATCCAAGCCATCACCCTGGTTCTGTAACCCCTGTTTCAGCATTTTCCATTTTCAATTTAGAAGCTTGCAGTTGGACTTGGTCAGGGAGTTCCAGTCATCCTTAAAGCAAGATAAGCATTGGAATAGCTTCAGGGAAGTTCAAGGAAGCTTAAACAATCACCAGGCCTCCATTAAATTCCCTACATTACCCTACTCGATTCCAGCTGATGGAGGTATTTTCTTAAACTCTATCTCTGTAAATAGGCAACTTCAAGCCACGATTTGTGAAGGAAAAATGTAGTCATTATCATAACGAAGTTGTAGATACCATTACTTTGCATTTATATTATTTGTGCTAAGAGAATTTGAAGATTGAAAACTCTGAAAAAGTTAGGTCACGAATTAGGGATTCAAAAATTCTCTTTGATCTTTAAGAGTTAGATTACATAATTTATATGGTTGAAATCGTGAGATCAAATGCCACATTTTCCATGTTATGAGTTTTTGTTTTTATGCAAGCATAAGCAATATCCAGGTTTGAACTAAAACACGCGCAGGAAGCTTGGACGAAGGACAGGGATGAAGTCTTGGGATTTTTTTGGCGCCTTGGCCTTTTTGTTTTTTCTATTTGCACCCTCCTGACTTGCTATTTGCACCCCCTGGCTGAAATTTTTATATTTTTATATTTCTCTTCATATTTTTATATTTAATACTTTATTTTATTTTTCTTAATGATAAAAAATACCAAAAATGATTTATTTATTTTCACACTTTTATTTTATTTTTTTTATTATTTTCTCACATGAAAAATAGTTTATTTTGATAAATAGAATTTATTTTCTTAAATAACTTATAAATATAATTAAAAATACTTAATATTTTTTATTATACATTTTATACATGCAAATACCAATTTTTACACATATTTAATTTTAATATTTACATATAATATTATTTATTATTTTCTTATACAAAAAATGTACAAAATAATAATATGAAACATTATTTTCTTTGAATAAAAATTAGGGTTTCATCCCTTTCAAAAAGAGTTATTTATTTTTCCTTATTTTTTAGGTTTAAGTTAAATATTCCTTCATACAAAAACAAGACATAAAAAATCTTATCTTTTACATACACATTGCACTGCATTTTAAATATTTGTCTTATATTTATTTAAATTCGCGCATATTCGATTTGGTTGTAATAATATATTTAGTTTTATATTTGTGCAAATATCCATTCAAACTTGTATTCCCTCCTACCATAATAATTGTTGTAATAGCTTAGTATATTTACATTACGCAATTTGTCGCTTTTATACCATGATTAGTAATTAGGGTTTTGCATGACAAGAACAAAAACAAAGTAAAATAAAAAACCCTAAATACAAGACAAAAGCATAAAAATGATACACTTTGCAAACAAGCACCCTTAGGGTTTCTCCCACTTTGTTGCCTAAAATAAAATGGCCATGTTACGCATGCGAAGTATCTTGGCAAAACAAAACAAGTATAAGATCATAGTCCCTCGATGACGCTATTCAAAGGTTGCCTAAACAAAATGATCTTGGTCCCTCAAAAATGCTAAGATACTTGGCAACATTGTTATCATGGTTATACGATGACCCACTCTCGTCCTGTTTACATCCAAAGATAGGGTTGCTTACCAAATCAATGGTAAGTCAACAACATCTAAGGAATAGAAAATGCATAAGAAAGACATTTGAGTAGGTAGATAGCTTCTAAGTTACTTGCTCCTTTTCAAACAATCCTTGCTATTTTCAAAAAAACAAACACACACACATTTCAAAACATCTTATAAAACATTGAAAACATTTTCAAAAGACAAACATCTTTGTATACATTCTTACGAACGAGAATCATTACAAAGATTGCCTAAACGAGTGGCCTCTTTTACAAAATACTTTCAAAACCACACCAAACACCATTTTAAACAAAGCAAAGCAAAGAAAGTGATCTAAGCAAGTAACTAAGAGCCCATGGAAAACCATGGATGAAAAGGGTTTTAGCACCTTCCCTTTTCATAATCTACCTCCCAAACTCAAGAAAACATCTCAAAGGTCTTTCCTGTGCTTTTTCACCTTTCCTTTTGGATAAAAGAAAAGTTGGTGGCGATTCTTGTTAACCGCGACATTTGCGATAAAACGCAAAACCTCAAGTCAGTTCTCCCACCGTATCATAATAGCTGTTAGAAGTTTGCTCAAAACATTTTGCACTTACACAAATACTACTTTTCAAAAACATTTGCTTTGTCAACACTCTTGAGGACTGATACAAAAGTTAACGCAAAACAAATCTCCGCACTAAATAATTTCATAACATTTTTTTAAACACACAAAGCATAAAGGTATTTCAAAATGAGTAAACCTCTAAGATCCCGTAGATAACTACGGATGGAAAGGGTGCTAACACCTTCCCTTTCCATAATCTACCCTCCTTACTCAAAATAATCTCAAAAAAGGTTTTTTTCTGTTCTTTTCACCCTTTCCTTAATTTGGATAAAATAAAAGTCGGTGGCGACTCTTGCTTACCTCAACATCTGTGAACACAAACGCAAAAAACCAGTATTTAACACTCGCTTATGCCACTGTATCACAGTTGTAATATGTGGATGATATTCTCATAGCAAGCAATAATGTCGAGGATGTAATGAAGGTGAATTTCGAACTCAATAAGGAGTTCGACATGAAGGATCTGAAAGCTACATCCAGGATCCTTGAGATTGACATTCAGAGAGATATAAATCAGACAAGATTATGCTTATCTCAAGATACATACCTGAAGAAGATTCTGGACAAACTTTGTATGTCAAACTCAAAGCCTGTTGTAACCCTGACAAATCCTTAATTCAATCTGAGTTTGAATCAAAGTCCTAGAACTGAAGTTGAAAGATCCTATATGAATAACATTCCATATGCTAGTATAGTAGGTTCTTTGATGTATGCCATGGTACGTACAAGGCTAAACATAGCATATGAAATAAGCCTTGTAAGCAGATATATGGAAAATTCTAGTAAGGCACACTAGAAAGCATTAAAGTGGATTCTAAGGTACATAAATGGGTCTCTGAACAGAATCCTAATTTATGGGGGAGCACGTGGTGATGATAGTAAAGTAGAAATCGGAGGATATGTCGACTATGATTATGCAAGTTGTATGGATTCTAAAAAAATCTATTTTTGGATATGTGTTCACTATGTTTGGCACAACAATAAGTTGGAAAGAGACACTTCAAAAGGTTTTTGTCTTATCAACCACTGAAGTAGAATATATTATTGTCACTAAAGTTATGAAAGAAGCATTTTGATTTGAAGGTTTTGCTAAGGAGCTGAAACTTCAAGGTAGAGTTATCACTGTTAAATGTGATAGTCAAAGTGCCATACATTTTTCGAAGAATTCTGCCTATCATGAGCAAACCAAGCACATTGATGTGAGGGTCCAGTTTGTTAGATAAATAATCGAGCATGGAGAAGTTCAAGTGCTGAAGGTTTTAATGAAATATAATAATGCTGATATGATCACCAAGACATTTCCAAGCTACAAATTGTCTCGCTGTATGTATTTGATAAAACAACATAAAGAAAGCTAGTTTGTTCCCTTGATATTGTAGAGTTTGTTCCAAGGTGGAGATTTGTGATATTTTAGATCAAACTCTAGTCTCGACAAGGGTAGCTTCTTGGTTCGACAATGTTTAAGCATGTTGTCGAAGTCTGTTCACATGCTGATGTCGAAGTCCTACATGTTGTAGTCAAAGTACGCTTAAACATGCAGTAGTCAAAATGTTAGGATTATTAGCATATCTAATTGGGCATGTTTGTTTATTTCAACTGTTTAAGTTAGCTTATAGATTAAGTTAGCTTAGTAGTATATAAATAGACTAGTTCTCTCTAGTTGTTGAGAGAGGTTGGTTGTTGTTATTCACTTGTAATCTCTGAACACTTATTGAGTAAGTGAATAGTACAACAATTATAACCAATCCTGATTTGCTTCTTCTTCCATCTTCTCTCTCTCTCTCTCTCTCTCTCTCTCTCTCTCTCTCTCTCTCTCTCTCTCTCTCTCTCTCTCTCTCTCTCTCTCTCTCTCTCTCTCTCTCCTCTCTCTCTCTCTCTCTCTCTCTCTCTTTCATGAAAACCTAATAGGGTTTCTTGTGTATGTTTAAGAAACTCAATCTTTCTCATAATTCTGGTTTGTTCTTGACGACACTCTGTTACAATATTAAAAATTAATTAGATAATCACACGAGTATGTTACTCGATAAACATTCATTTAAAGTGGTTAAGGATAATGATTTTGAAACTCTTATGTAATAAATTTCAATCACTTCGCATTAAGAAGGGTTGTTGTTGGGAATTTTTTTCTCCATATATTTTTAGATGAAAAATTCAGGCTTGAAATTAATTTAAGTCTAATAAAGCTACAATAAAAGGATTATTAAAGGTGAGAAAAACATAAGAATGATGGATTGAATTGGGTTAAGTTTTTCTTCCTTTTTCAAATTCTTTTATCAGATTCTGACCACAAGATGTAAAATTTGTTTTAAGGTAATTTATTTATAGCGAATTAAACAATATCATAGTAGATAGTAAGAGAAAGAGAGACACAAGCATTTATCCCGATTCCTTCTACAAATCAGGAGTAGTTTAGTCCCCTTGTACAACAAGAGATTTTCACTATAATCACAACTAATTACAATTTGCTCAAGCACACAAGCAAGAGACTTCATTTGCTCAAACATACAAGTAAAAGATTTTTAATGCTCAAGGAAACAAGAAAGAGACTTCAAATACTCAAGCACACAAGAAAGCAACTTTAGATGCTCAAGTATTCAAGAAAGATACTTCAAGTTCCCAAGCACACAAGCAAGAAACTTCTATAATCTAACTTAGAAAGAAAAGATTGCTTGAGTATTACACTTGATATACAATGTTAGGTGTAAATAGAATAAAATACATAGGACTCTTAAGACTTAAGAATTTCTTGAATATACAAGTGTTAAGAAATTCTAAGTTAAACTTATGCTATAGTTTTGACAGAGTAACAACTCTTTAGTTGTCAAGGTGCAATCTATTAGTTTTTTCAAATCTTCAGCTCCTTAAATAGAGAAACCTAAAAAAGTTGATGAAGAAGACTTCATGCACAAGGAGACTTTTAGATAAGCATCATCAAAGATGTTGGAAAGTTTCCTGATATGGTTAATGACGTCGAAGTGCCATTTGAAAGTCCATTTCTTCAAGAGGAATTATTTGTTGCATTCCTTCAGTCTTCTGTAGAAATCTGCTAAATTTTCTCGTGATCAGAAGAAGACAACATGTCCTCAAAGACTAATAGTGATTGGTCATAGTCTTCTTGATCCTTGAGCTTTGACTGGCTTCAGAGTTTGAATCTTTAGAATTTGGATCTTCAGAGGTTGACTTTCTTCAGAGTCTGATCTTCATAAGTTAACTTCTTCAGAGTCTAAGCCTAAGAATCTGGACCTTCAGAGGTTGACTTTCTTCAAACTATGGTCTTCAGAAGTTGACCTCTTCAGAGTCTGATATCCAGGTTCTGATCCTTCAGATTCTAATTCTTTCAACTTCTCTTTAATGTTTAATCTTGATGTTAAAACTTAACCCGTATTACAAATTTTAGTCTATGGTCCTACACAATTGAACAAATATTAGTAACCCAATTATTCTTTAAATAATTTGTTATCAACAAAATCTTAGGGATATGGTACAAACCAATTTTATTCCAATAATTATAAGCTTAAATTTTGTTCCAAATTACAAAGGTGACACCATTGGTCAAAAAGTTAGAGTAATTGAGGGATTAGAATTTTATGAATTTGTATATAATCATCGTTGATAATACATCATTCATTCATTAATGTGGTTGTATCATATTTGAAGAAGAAAATTGGGATCAATTGCTTAATGGGTTGAATTTGGAAGTGATTGTTAATTTGGAAGATTGAAACACTTCTAGTTCCAACATTCATAATGTTGTTAGATTTGTTAGGTCTTCCCTACACGACTTTAAAATTCACATGATGTATAAAATGCTCAAGAATTGCATGTAAAACCCTAAACCCTAAACCCTAAACTTTAAAATTTACATGATGCATAAAATGTTCAAAAATTGCATGTAAAACTGGGTTGTCTTGATGTTTCAAAAGGTGGATGATGATTTTAGTTATTTTAGGATTAGTTTGAAGCTATTTGTCCTCGTAGAAGTATTGATTAGGAAAAATTTACGGCTTTTGTGAATTTTTTTAAAAGATTTTCTATGACATAACTAGGATTTTATTTCATCATTGTAATAAGTAAGCATGACAATGGAGTGAAGCATAGACAATTTTTACCTTTTTCATACTCAAACTCAAATCTCTGATAAATTCTCATCCATTTCCCCGATCCTTAACAAAGATGAATAATTGAACTTCATGCTCGTCCCAAACAGGTTCGGATATCCCCGTCCCGCTCCTATCCCCACAATGAATTTTAAAAAAATAAAATAGTCTCTTTTTCCTTCATCAAATTACATTACAAATAATAAAGTAAATATATCTCGAAAATTCCAAAAATACATTTTACAAACTAAATTATTAAAGCAATGACCATGCCACTAATATTTCAAATGATCTAAATAATAAAGTACTAATCAATATAAACGAGGAAAATTCGAAATAGATATTAGGATCTCTATTGCCGAATCTGTCTCTATATTTTGTAATCGCAAAAATTGATAAATTTAAGATAAGTACTAGGATCTCCATTACTAAATCTGTCTCTGTATTTTATAATCGAAAAATATTCAAATTCAGAAACAAATTTTCTCCATCAAATAGAAAATGAGTTAAGATGATTATCCATGAATACAAGTTTTTTTTGTTATATCAAATAATCATTGGCATTGCGGACTGCTTTCACTTGTTAGCTTTAGTATTAAGTAACCTTGAATATTGTTTTAGATAAAACGTAAATATAACAAGAATTAGGGGAACATTGCAAACAACAACCACATTATTTTATTTTGGAGTTATCTTTAAACTTCCGTTATAAATTTAAATACACCAAGTGGTTTGATGGAGTGTGGTGTTGGATCTTACTTGGTAAAAGATCCGGACAATTTAAATGGATGGATATCCATAAAAAAAGAAGTTAATTTAAATATATTTATTTATTTATTTATTTAATTTTTTTGTATTTATATAAAAATTGATATTATGTATTTTTAGAAAAAAAAAATCTATTTTTTGTATTTCTGATAAAAAGTAGATTTTATGTATTTTTGATAAAAACTCGATTTATTGAATTTCCATAAAAACACTTGATATACTGGATTTTCACAAAAAATTCGATTTACACTATTTTCGTAAAAAAACTTGATTTATTGTATTTTTGCAAAAAAATTGATTTATTGTACTTCTATAAAAAAAATCAATTTATTGTATTTCCACAAAAAACTTGATTTATTATATTTCCACACAAAAATTCATTTTACTATATTTCTATAAAAAAATCTTAATTTACTGTATTTTCGAAAAAAAACTCAATTTACAGTATTTTTGTAAAAAAAACTTGATTGATTGGATTTCCACAAAAACTCAATTTTACTGTATTTTGGTAAAAAATATTGATTTACTGAATTTCCTTAGAAAACTACATTTATTGTATTCCACAAAAAACTCTATTTATTGTATTTTTGCTAAAAACTCAATTTACTGTATTTTCGTAAAAAAAATCGATTTATTATATTTTGGGAAAACCTTGATTTATTATATTTCCGTAAAAAAATTTGATTTATTGTATTTTCGCAAAAACTCAATTTACTGTATTTTAGTTAAAAAAATATTGAGTTACTTTATTTCCATAAAAAACTCAATTTATTGTATTGTCGCAAAAAACTCGATTTAATGTATTTTTCATTAAAAAACTCAATTTACTGTATTTAATAAAAAACATGATTTTCTGTATTTTCGCAAAAACTCAATTTAAATAATTTCCATAAAAATTTCGATTTACTGTATTTTCGTAAAAATTCATTTTACTGTATTTTGATAAAAAAATTAATTTACTGATTTTCGTTAAAAAAACTCGATTTATTGTATTTATGCTAAAAACTCGTTTTACTTTATTTTCGCCTAAAACTTGATTTATTGTATTTCCATAAAAAATATTGATTTATTGTATTTATAAAAAACTCGATTATCTGTATTTCTGGAAAATTCAATTTACTGTATTTCTGCAAAAACTTAATTTATTATATTTTATTAAAAATTCTCAATTTGATGTATTTCCGCAAAAAAAACTCGATTTATTGTATTTTCGTAAAAAATATAATTTTTTTATCATTTAAAAAAAACAATTTAATGGATTTAAAGTAAGGTTAAATAAGTTTTTAGTCCCTCTAAATATCTAAATTTTGTTTTTAGTCCCTCTAAATTTTTTAAAACGAAATTCGAGATATTCAGAGAGGCCAAAAATTTATTTAACCCTTTAAAATATATGATTAAAGTAATTGATTGAATTATTTAAATATGTTGGATGGATTGAGTCGATCTATATATATATAAATAGATGAATTTTATCTAATTTATTAATTTATTTTTATGTGATAGATAAATTAAATAAATTTTTTAATAAATGAATTGAAAAGATTTTGTTTTAATAGATTTAATTGTCAATTTGACTCAAATTTCTCAAACAACAAAGTAACGGGTTTGAAATAGAGTGATTAATGGGTAAGTAATACGCTCGCTGTAAATAGTAGTAGCAAATATTATAATTTAAATTAAAAAAAAAACATTTATAAATTACTAGATTTTTTCTAACTTAATAATTAAAAAAAAATTCTAATAAAAAATTAGTTAGTTGGTGCTAATTCAAGTAATACACGTTAGATCTTAAAAAGTGATACTCAAAAGAGAATAATAATAATAATAATTATTATAATAATAATGATGATGATGATGATGGTTGGAGTAATATACTATTAATGTTGTACCATATCACATTTCTAGTAAAGTCTACTACTACCTACCTACTACCCCAATCCGACGTAGATAGTTTCATCACATACCCTATACTCGACAAAAATAATAATACACTACTGCACACTATAATATATAATAAATAAAAAATTTAAATTAAATACACTAGTAGTAGTAGATAGTAAAATATTTAAAAAAATATTGTCATGATAATCCAATTGTTAAGAAAACCGTAGCCAACGAAAGCCATCGGAAACATCTTTAATTAAACTAAGCTAAAAAAGTTGTAAAAAATTAACAGTAACAAATTATTAATTTCATGTGACAATTAGTTGTCACTATCTCAACCCGTGATATTATGAAAGTGATTAACACGAAATTAAGATTAAACCTAATTAAAATTAATTTACAGTTTTAAAAAAAGAAAGAAAAAAAACAGATAGAGAGATATTGAAAATTGGTCCTATTATGGCACACAAGCTTTAAATGCGAGTTGGTTGATCGTACTTTCTTTCTTTCTTCTCTCTTACAGATTAAGCTTTCTCTTATTATAAATATCAATTTTATCTTTTTTTTTAAATCATATTATTATTCATCATTTTTTCTTCTACTTTTTATTTATTATTATTGTGTTATTATATATATAACTCCTTCTTAAACCCAATTCTTGTGACATCAATTTAAACCGAACATACTTTACCAATTGTTTTTGTTGTTGTTTTGTTTGTACAATTCGTGCGATTTTGACAAACCTAGATGGAAAATCCTTGTCCATCTCGTTCGTCTTTGTTCGATTCCTTCGGGAATTTGGTTGATAAGGTTAAACAAATTGGTACTCTCGCTGTTTCCGCGATCATTGGGAACATTTTCTCGGCGATCTTGACCTTTTGCTTCGCATTAGGTTTGTTTCTTGTTTCCGATCATTGTTATGATTATTTGATTTGTTTCATTTTTGGGGGTGAATTTGCAATGTCAATGTAAGTGGCCGGTGTTGTATTGTAATTTCGTTTTTCGGAAATGAGAAATTTTCGGTTTGGGTATGTGAAATTTGGAAGAAAAAATGAAACTTGCGATTTGGGTGTATGCAATTTTGTTGATTGGTTTGTGTGTTCGTTGTTTTGATTTTTAAACGTTGAGATGTGGCATTTGTGTTTTTTAAGGTTTAATGGGTTGTTGTTTTGTGATGCAGTGGGGACGTTGTTGGGTGCTATGACAGGAGCTTTGATAGGTCAAGAGACAGAAAGTGGTTTCATTCGAGGTGCTGCTGTTGGTGCTATATCAGGAGCTGTTTTTTCGATTGAAGTGTTTGAATCATCTCTTGTTCTTTGGCATTCTGATGAATCTGGGATTGGTTGTCTTTTATATTTGGTGAGTAGGTTTGTTGGAATGAGATATTTTCTTGTGTTGGAAGCTTTTCTGTTGTAGCTACGTGATTGCAAAATGTGAAGTTTTAGTCCTTTTGAGTTTTTATATATCATTCATATTCATAATGGCATGTTTTGTGGTTTGGATTTTGATCCTTTTGAGTTATGCAGATTGATGTTATTGCTAGTTTGTTGAGTGGAAGACTCGTGCGTGAGAGGATTGGTCCTGCAATGTTGAGTGCTGTTCAGAGTCAGGTATATTGATTTGTACATAAGATTTTTCAATTTTGCACTGATCACTATTTCATAGAGTTTCTGACACTTGTGATATTTTTTTTATAGATGGGTGCTGGTTGAAACCAGCTTTGACGAGGTTCAAAACCTCTTTGACATTGGTGGTTCCAAAGGGTTATCCGGAGATTCCGTTGCGAAAATCCCAAAAATCAAAATCACCGCCGACAATGTCGATGCATCAGGGGAGAAAGTTTCTTGTTCAGTTTGTCTCCAGGTTGTTTTTTATTGTTGCACTTTTTCTTGTTATTCTGTGTTTCAATTTTCAATTTGATATTGACATTTTCTGATTGTTATATGCAGGACTTTCAGCTCGGCGAGACTGTTAGAAGTTTACCTCATTGTCATCACATGTTTCATCTACCTTGCATAGATATGTGGCTCTTGAGGCATGGTTCTTGCCCATTATGCAGAAGGGATCTGTAATTTTGTATATGATAATTGAAAAGAGGTTTTTTTGTTTTGTTTTGTTTATAAGGTAATTTAATTCTAGGTCTTACTTACAGTTGATTATAGCTACTGAGAGGTAATGCAGTTATGTGATTTGTACTAAATTAGTGTAAAGAAAATTTTGAGATAAACCATTTTCCCCTTGTTGTATATGATGATATGAGTAGATGACCATTTTATTTGTCTGTTCTGAACTTGTTCTATTTTATCTTTAGTTTGCTAAACAAAGAACATGAGACAGTAATCTAGTTGTGTGATTTTATTCTTGCAAAGTTTTAAGAGTCTGTCTTTGTCATAACGCAAGTGTTTGTTTACCTGACACTTGCTTCATTCTGAACATGAACATTCTGCACGAGTATCTATTTTGATCAATATTCTGTAAGAGTATCATCTATGTGTAATTTTGGATTCAAAGTGAATATTACTATGGTGGAATCATAATCTTTACAAATTATACTTTGATGCTTTATCAAAAGCATTATGTGAATGTGACTTAGCCAAACTCATTGTCGATTCAGACACGCATAAAAAAAAGTAACAGGAATGATCGAGATACTATGGATAAAAAACCATGCACCTATAATTTTAAATAGGGATCTGGTGTAGTTTTGACATGAAAATATCACAAAAATAACTAGACCTAAGTTTAGTTCTATTCAAAAGTACTGGTATGTAGTAATATATTGAGGAAATTGTTATGATAAAGTCAAAGTTGTAGATGATCATGTGGAAATGCTTGGAGTTTACACAACAGGGTAGTGGAGACTGTAGCATGACCTTATAGTATAAGAAATGACATGATTACATGTAGTGTTTTGTTGCTTTTCTTATTTTCAGTTCAACCTTAAACAGTCAGTTGATGCAGTTAATGTGGCAGGTGATGATTGGAGTAGTTATTTATTTATTAGGATTGAAATTTGAAACTTTAGATTAAACAGAAGAACAGAAAATGTTACCATATCAAACCATATTGTCCTTACAAGCCACCAACTCCATCAATGTTGCCATGTTCACTCATCTACCACATTTAAGTGTTTCTTTTCCATTCTTTGCAAGCAGCACTCGGGCCAAGCAAGAAAAAAAAAAGTACTCAATTGGTGTCACTTTATAATAGTGGAAAAAGTATCTATAATTTAGTAATGAGTCTAATGGTTATGCTTTAACAACGTAAAATACTATACTTTGAATTCAAATTTAAAAGTATAAATTTCTGATAATTATCAATTACTTTATCTATATACAAAAGAGAGAGGTGTCTGTAATTTTGACGTGGGAGATAATCTGAGAGTGTAACCAAGACTAAAAAATATTGGATTCAAAATGAACGATGAAAATTAACATAATCACGAAATTATTAGTCAAGCATCCTACTAATATACCCTTTAAGTTTCTTGACGCCAAATTCAAAGTTCTGACATATTATTAAATACCTTTGAAAAAATCTGAAGATAATTCGGTTAAAAGGGAATATGGTTGCTATTGTTATTAATAGCCTTTGAAAATTCACACCTCAAGCTTCCCACTAGGGGCTACCACCAAACCTCACCAAATTTTCAAAAGCTCTTGTAAATAAAACTACTAAGATATTCGTGTTCAATTTATTTGATAGGATATAAAAAATTAATTATTATAAAATTCAATTATATTAAATAATTATATAAAATGAAAAGGAAAAAAGAAATTAATGAGATAGAGAAAGAAAAAAAAATTGAAAAATTGAAAATAAAGGTTTTGATTTTCAAATAAAAGTCATTGTTAATTAAAACAAAATAGGTATTGTATTGAAAGTGATCCATAAGATTAAATATTTTATTATCGTATTTATGTGCTAATTTTGTATGTAATACGTAATTTGGTCAATTAAATAGTAATTGTTTGATAGTAGATGATCATAAAAATTCAACTATATTAAATAATCATATAAAAAAAGAATATGTGAATTGAAGGAAAAAATAGAATTTTAACAAATATAAATGTAAGATTTTAGATATAAATAGAAAATTTGAAATCATTTACTTATTTGTAAAATGAACAATAATCATATAAATTTAATTATATTAAATAATCATACAAAGTGTGTGTTTGAATTGTCGGGGAATAAAATTGATTTTGACAGAATTGAGTTTGATAGAATTGATTTTGACAGAATTGAATTTGACAAAATTGATTTAAGTTAGGATATATTCGTGTAAAAGTGATTGTTATCGAATAATATTGTTTGGATAATCTTTACCAAAATTGATTTTAAGTGTATAATTACTAAAATGGACATTGTTAAACACATAAATATAAAAATTACTAAATTAACATAATAGTTAAACATGAAGCATGTCAAAAGAAAATTACAAACAGATAATAAAATTTAAAATGCATTATAGTACTAAAATATTATAACAATACTAATTTCTTAACTTGTACTCTATAATTTTATCGCGAATTGAATCTCGAACGCGATCCATCTCTAATGAAGAAGAGACATTTAAAACTTGTGATTGGTCTAAGTTAGATGATCTAGGATAATCATCATGGTAAATGATTGTATTTTCATCTTTATAAAGATCAAAATCAATATTAATTTCTGTATTCCTTCTAACAAAGTTGTATATAGCCATTGTTGCGACGACTAATTGAACCTATGTTTGAAATTTGAACTTAGGCATACACTGTAGAATTGTAAATATCTTCTTACATACTCTAAAAGTTCTTACTATTGTGCACCTTAAACTTGAGTAGTAATAATTAAATACTTTATTATTATTTGTGAATCTGTTAGAACGCCTAAAATTAGGAAGGTGATAACGTTCACATCTATTGGTGTTGGATAGCCAGAGTCTACCAAATAATACTTACCTATAAAAATAAATAAATAATTTAAAAGTGAAGTTAAATATTATTAATATAACAAACCATTTGTAGTAATAAAAAGAACAAACTTGGAGGAAGGTGTGGAAAATTAAGATTCACATTTGTGAGAGCTTGGTCAAAAACACGTGCATCATGAGCAGTGCCTTGCTAACCGGCTAATATAAAAGTGAAACACATATTCCAATCACATACAACCATTATATTTTGTGTAGGTAATCCCTTTCTTCCAATAAACTTGGTTTACTCGCTGGCACTAACTACACATGACACGTGTATATCATCAATTGCTCCTATAGCATTCTTAAAAAAAGGCCAATAACATTGATCGTTTTTTATTTTGGGATGACAATCATGAAATGTAGGATCTTCAGGTTTAATATATTTGAGAGATAACTTAAGACAAGCACGAAGTACCCGATGAAAATGTATACTAACAGTCTTCCCGAGTATTTCTTAAATCATTCTATTACCTACCCCGTGTTCAACAACAACTAAAAACATTGCAATCATTTCTTCAACTCCCATTATTTTAGAATACTTTAAACCATGAGCAACTAGTTCAGTGCAGAACAAACTAAAAATATATCTTTCCATTCGAAACATCTCATAACAACGAGTGAAGTTACCTTGCAATATTTCTTGGACCCATCCATGACCGCTTAATGATGGGCGAGAAAACACTTAAAGGGGGGGGGGGGGGGGGGGGGGGGGGGGGGGGGGTTGGTTGAATAAGTTTTTCCTTTTTCTCGTGCAATAATAATGGAAGGACACAGGTAATTTTATGTTGGTTCGTTTGAAACTCAAACTACTCTAGTCCATCCGCCAAGGTGATTTCGCCTCTCTCAACGAGGACTTAATCCACTATAATCAAAAGTGATTACAAATGTATAACCAAATTGTTGTGACTAACAATACAATACACAAGTCAAATGCAAGTGACTAACACCTCTAAGACTCAACTAGTCCTAGCCCTCTTGAGAAATCTGACCCAACTGGTCTCTCAAGGAACAATTACAAAGATTATCTCTTAACAGTAGTGAATCAGAATGCTTCTAATAAGCTATATCATAAATTGTGATTTATCACTAAGATTTTAGCCCAGCACTTAAGAATTACCCACTATATACAAAGAGTTTACAAGAATGAAAATAGTGAGCTTCAGTATATTTTGAGTGGATCAGTAACATTGCTTTGAAACAAATGGTCTTCTATATATAGCTTCAAATTTTGACCGTTACTACATTGAAGAGAGAGTATGTATTAATGATGCGTGTTAGCTTGACCTTTATGTTTCCAATGCTCTCGTGCGTAGTACCATTTGAGTGTGTTAGCCGTCTTAGCATTAAATGATCAACGGTATTGTCAGAGCTTGTCTCTGGAAGTTTAAGAGTTTGCTTGCAGTGTTGCAACATCAGAGTTTGCTTTAACTTTTCTTCTATCAGAGTTTTCTATATCACTCCTTCTGTCAAAGTTTTCTTCATTTTATGTTCATCAGAGTTTGCTTCAGCTTGCATTATCAGATATTGCTTTCAGCGTGCTTCTTTCAAATCTTTGATTCAGCTAGCTTTATCAGAGGTTGCTTAAGATTACTTTTTATCAGAGTTTGCCTTGGAGTGCTTCCTTCAGAGTTTGCTTCAGACTTGTGTTTACATAAATTTTCTTAGGAACTTCTTTATCCTTTTTCTGCTCAGCGTAGAATGATGTTTCACTTTTGAGAATGCTTGAGTCAGAACATCATCTGAATTAAAAAACATGCACATCAGAGTATAAAATATATTATCAAAATTTATTTCATTGTTATAATTAAAACTCTAAGATATGATTAGAACCAAATTTTGTTCTAACAATCTCCCCCTTTTTTATGATGACAAAACAATTCAGATTTTGATTTTTTAAATTTTTTTCTCCCTTTTCTCCCTTTTCCTTGGATGTAGATCCTCTAGAGTTCTCTCTTATTCTCTTCTCTTTTCTCCCTTTTCTCCTCTTTTCCTTTTTCTTTTCTTATCTTGTTTGGACAACTTCCCTCTTACTAACTCTATTTTTTCCTTGTTTTTATCAAAACCTATGTTTCATTAATGGGATTATCTCACCCACTCACACTAACGTGGCACTAATCTCACACTTACTAAACCAACTATACATATAACACATATTCCCAATTTATAAAATAAATCATATATCACACATCACGCCAATTAATCAAAATAACTCGCATATTCACAAAATCATGGAACTTAACTAATTATTATATTATATAATAATTAATAAAGTAAATAACTAAAAAATAACTAACAAATAAAAATCAGGGTGTTACAACTCTCCTCCACTTAAAAGATTTTCTTCCTCGAAAATTACCTCAAGCAAACAACTCAGGATAACACTCCCTCATCTAACTCTCGAGTTCCCAAGTCACGTTTCCACCCTCCAGTCCTCCCCAAGTTACCTTCACCAAGACAATCTCTTTATCACGAAGTTGCTTCAACTCCCGATCCTCTATCTGCATAGGTGATGTCTCTATAATTAGGATATCTCTTACTTGCACATCATCTGATTGGATCACATGAGACAGATCCACAATGTATCTCCTCAACTGAGACACATGAAAGACATCATGGAGATTAGCAAGTGACGGTGGCAAAGAAATCCGATAAGCCATTTCACCTACCTTCTCTAAAATATGATAAGGACCAATAAAATGTAGCGTTAACTTACACGACTTCAACGCTCGACCAACACCCATTACTAGAGTAACTCTAAGAAAAACACGATCTCCCTTCTCAAACTCAAGTGTTTTCCTCATCTTATCATGATAACTCTTCTGACGACTTTGAGAAGCCTTCATCTTCTCCTGAATCATATTAATCTTATCAGTAGTCTGCTGGACTATCTCAGGTCCAATCACAACACTCTCTCCTAATTCATACCAACACAAAGGCATCCTACACCTTCTACCATACAGAGCCTCAAACAGCACCATCCCAATAATCGAATGGAAATTGTTGTTATACGTAAACTTAATAAAAGGCAAGTATGTATCCCAAGAACCTCCTTGTTCTAATACACAAGCTCTTAAAAGATCCTCAAGTGACTGAATCGTCCTCTTAGTCTGACCATCTGTATACGAATGATAAACAGAACTCAAATGCAACTTCATACCCAAAGCATTTTGTAAACCTTCACAAAATCTCGAAGTAAATCTTGTATCCTTATCATATACAATGCTAGATAGAATACCAAGAAAACTGAAAATCTTCTCAATGTATAACTTTGCTAGCTCCTCCATTGGATAATCCATTCTCATCAGAATAAAGTGAGCAGTTTTTGTCAAGCTGACCACAATAACCTAAATAGCCTAAAAATTACTCGGTGTTTTGGTTAGACCAGACACAAAATTCATAGAGATACTATCCCATTTCCATTCAGGAATAGATAACGATTGCATAAAACTAGACGGTTTCTAACGTTCGATCTTTGACTTCTGAAAAATTAATCAAGAATACACAAATTCCGCAATCTCTTTCTTCATACCTGGCCACCAAAATAATTTCCTCAAATCCTAATGCATCTTACTAGCTCTAGGATGAATACTCAATCCACTATGATTCCCTTCCTAAAGAATCCTCTTCTTCAAATCGACTATATTCATAACACAAATTCTATCATGACACCTCGTAATACCATTCTCATCAATCTGAAAATATCCACCTCGACCTTGGTTGATCAACGTCAATCGATCCACCAAACTCAAATCAGATTTTTAACTTTCTCGAATCTCATCAAGAATGCCACTAGTAAGCTTAAACATACCAAGATTAACTCCAGAAGAAGTCTATTCACAAACCAAACTCATATCTCAAAATTGCTCAAGTAATTCCAACTCTCGCACAATCAACATCGACATATACAAAGACTTCCTACTTAATGCATCAGCCACAACATTTGCTTTACCCGGATGGTAATTCAAATCAAAATCATAATCCTTCAAGAATTCCAACCATCTTATTTGCCTCATATTAACTATTTATGATCAAACAAATATTTCAAACTTTTATGATCACTAAACACATCAAATCTTGATCCAAACAAATAATGCCTCCAAAGTTTCATACAAACACAACAACAGCTAACTCTAAATCATGAGTAGAATAATTCCTTTCATGCACTTTAAGTTACCTTGAAGCATAAGCTATAACTTATTGATTCTACATAGGAGCAAAATCAGGCAAAATCAAAATAGGAGCAATTGTCAACCTTCTCTTAAGCTCTTGAAAACTAGTTTCACATTGTGCAATCCAAATAAAAGCTTGAACCTTCCTAGTCAATTACGTTAACGATAAATCTAACCTGGAAAATCCTTCAATAAACTTCTGATAATAACCTGCTAAACCAAGAAAACTTTTAATCTCAGAAATAGATCTGGGAGCTTCCCATTAAGACACAACCTCAATATTCGATGGATCAACAACAATATCACCTTTCGATATCATATGCCCAAGGAAACTCACTTCCTTCAACCAAAACTCACACTTAGAAAATTTAGCATACAACTGCTTCTCTTTCAACACATATAGCACAATCTTCAGATACTCAGCATGATCCTCTTCACTCTTTTAATAGATCAAAATATCATTAATGAAAACAATAACAAATTTATCCAAATACTGATGGAAAATCATGTTCATGTATTCCATAAATGCACCAGGTGCATTGGTCACACCGAACGGCATCATAGAATACTCATAGTGACCATACCTTGTTCTAACAACAGTCTTCACACGAATTTAATGATACCCAGACCTCAAATATATCTTATTGAACACACTTGCACCAACCAAGTGATCCATCAAATCATCAATCCTCGGAAGTGGATACTTATTCTTGATAATCACCTTGTTCAGTTGTCTATAATCCATACATAACCTTATAGTACGTTCTTTCTTCTTTATCAACAAAACTGATGCACCCCATGATGACACACTAGGACGAATAAATCTCTTTTCAAGAAAATCCTCAAGTTGACTCTTTAACTCTTTTAATTCAGATGTTGACATCTGATATGAAGCCATCGATACTGGACTATTTCCAGTAACTAAGTCGATCATAAACTCCATCTCACACTCTGGCATTAAATCACTTACATCTTTAGGAAATACCTCGGGAAAATTAAGAACTATTGCCAATTCACCAATCGTTTGTTTCCCACTAATATCCAATGTCGCTATCAAAGCCAACAACACAACACCATCCAACACAAACTCATTCACTTGCTTGGCAGACATAAACAAATCTCTCTCAAGACTGGAATCAAGAAAGATAACCATCTTGTCAAAACAATTGATATAAATATGATTGTATTCCAACCAGTTCATCCCAAGAATAACATCAAGTTGATCTGACGAAAGACACACTAAATCAACTCCAAAGTCTTTATCAAAAATACTCAATGGATAATTCAAAAACACATATGTAGTAGCCACTGAACCCATAGCAAGAGTGTCAATAACCATAATTCCATTCATATCAGATAACTCAAGATTTAATCTCATAACACAGTCCAAAGAAATGAAAGAATGTGCCACGCCAGTATCAATAATAGAAATCAAAGGTGTACCATTAATAAAGCATGTACCTCGGATTAGTCTATCCTTAGCATAAGTCTTAGAACCAGATAGATCAAACACTTTCCTTTTAGCTTGTTCCTTCTTCGGATTGTCACACTTGGTACTAATGTGCCCTTGCTCACCACAATTATATCAAGCCACACTCACAACTCCTATGCAATAATGAGATTTGTGACCTAGCTTGCCACACTTGAAACACTTCACATCAGAACTTATGCACTCAGGAGCATGATGTCCTTCGACACCACATCTGTAGCACCTAACCGGAGTAGGAGCTTCTCCCCCACTCGGCTTCCTGTCATAACCAGCTTTTTGTTTCCCCTTATCAGTAGGAGTCACGTACGACTTTCCTCTGAATTGGCCTTTTCCCTTCTTGTCATTCAAAGACTTATAGTGAGTAGCATTATCTCTATTATCCTCATCATAAATCCTACTCTTGTTAACCAACTCAGAAAATCATGTAATCTATTGATAACTCATAACCTTCTTGATCTCAAGTCTCAAACCATTCACAAACTTAAGACACTTAGATATCTCAGCATTAGCAGTGTTGTAATGAGGAAAAAACTTAATCAACTCCTCGAACCTTGTAACATGCTCAACCACAATTCCATTACCTTGCTTCAGCTCAAGAAACTCAATCTTCTTCTTCCCACGCACATCCTCTGGAAAATGCATCTCTGAAAAGTGCCAAAGTAACCTCAATCCCATGTTCTTCAAAACTTTTAACAATGTTATTACACCAATCCTCAGCTTCCTTCTCAAGCATATGGGTGCCAAATTGCACCTTCTGCGCATCTGAACAATTCATGACTCAAAAGATCTTCTCAATCTCTTTCAGCATATTTGTGCTTTGTCAGGTTCATGAGCTCCTTCAAAGATTGGCAGATTGTTCCGCTGAAACTTCCCCAAAGCACAAAATTCATCATCATCTCTGTTTCCAGCATTGACGTGTGGTTGTTGCCCAATCGCACCAGCCAACATTGCCAATGCCACAGTAATAACATTGCCATTTCTTCCTACAACCATCGTCCTGAGATTTCCAATCAACCAACAATTGTCATCAGATAAACAATACGGATTGTGTCATATACACATACCGAATACAAAAATGAAATAAACACATTAACAACCTGGCCAACTGGCCGACCATGCTCTGATACCACTAATGTAACACCCTCTAAACTCATGTGTAATAATATAATATAATCAGAGTAAATTAGCATACATACCAAAAGAGGACGTCACATGTATTTCAAAACCAACACAAATACACTGGTCATACTCATAATACACATTTAAAATGATATTCCATATACTAACTGTGATACGGTGGGAGAACTGACTTGAGGTTTGCGTTTGTATTCGCACTTATTCGGTTGAGCAAGAGTCGCCACCGACTTTTTATTTTATCCTAAAGGAAAGGTTAAAAAAGCACAGCAAAAACCTTTTGAGATATTTCGTGGGTTCGGGGGGTAGATTATGAAAAGAGAAGGTATTAGCACCCTTTTCATCCATGATTATCCATGGGCTCTTAGTTACTTGGTTTTATTTAGATCACTTGCCTTGATTTTCGATTGCTTGAAAATGGTGTGTGTGTGTGTGTGTTTTTGAAAATGTTTTTGAAGAGATGCCTTGTCTTAGGCAACCAATGTAATGACTCGTGTTTGAGTATATATAAAGGTGTGTATCTTTTCGAAAAGATGTTTCAAATGTTTTTGAGAGTTTGTTTTGAAAGTGTGTATGAAGTGTGATTTTTGAAAAGAAGGCAAGTGTTTTTGCAAGTTGATCTCAAGTAACTAAGAGTCTTGTCTACCCCTATTGTACTCAAAGGTTTTCTCCATGTTTTCAACCCTTTTTAACAATTTTGTTCCACCATTGAATTTGATGGACAATCTTGCGTTTAGGATGTTTAACGGGACGGGCACGGGTCATCGTATGGACCATGAATGCAATGGTGCCAAGTGTCTTTGGCAATTTGCTTTGAAGGGACTATGATCATTCCATTTAGGCAACTTTCGAAAGCGTCATCGAGGGACTTATGATCATTTGAATTTGTTTTGCCAAAGATACTCAACGTGCAAGCATGGCCCATTTTGGAAGGCAACATGTGGGATTACCCTAGAGGGTGCAAGTGTGATTGTGTATTAATTTCATGCATTTGTCTTTGTATTAGGTTATCTAGCATTTGGTTTTATGTACATGCAAACCCTAGGTCTAACCATGGTATAATTTGAAAGCGGTAAATTGCGGGAATTTAAAGTCTACGCTATTACAAAATAAGTATCCGGGAGTGGGGGTACAAATTTACAAATGGGGATGAGACTTTAGGAATGTAATGTCCAATAATTTACAACCAAATCGAATTGCGATAAAAGTGTAAACAATGTATAGTAACGTATAAGAATAGCAAATGTATATTGTCAAATGTAAAGTGTATTGTGTAGGTGTACGTGTAAGTGTATATGTGTATGTAATTTACAGGTGCGGAAATGTGAATTTAATGTGTATTATTAAGTATTGTTTATGTTCTTGTTTTGTATTTTGGTTAAGTATGTACAAAAGTATATTTACTAAAAGAAAAGAAAATGTTCTAAGTTTGAAAATTGTCATTTTACATTTGATATAAATTTGTATCTTCATATTTTTGTTTAATATATACAAAAGAGGTATTTTAATTAAAAGAAAAAAAGAATGTTTTTTTTTTTAATTTTAATTATATTATGTAAAAAGATGATATCTTGAAAAAAGAAAAGTATTTATCTTAAAAGAAAAATTATGTAACTATGTATTTATGTACAAATTGATGTATTTTAAGAAAAGAAAGGAAAATATTTTAGATTCTATTCTTTTACGTATTTTTACAAATAATAACATTTTAATAAAAGAAAGAAAAGAAAAGTTTTTAGTTCCATTATATTATGCGTCATTGTATAAATAAAGTGTTTTAATAAAACAAAAGAAAAAAAGAAAAATGTTTTAGTGTTTTAATTATATTAATTTAACAAGTAAAAAAAGATGAGGAAAAGAGTTGAAGAGGCCAAAAGGGGTTATGTTGGCCCAAATAAATGATCAGAATAAGAAGTAAAAAGGGGGGGGGGGGGGGGTGCGCTTGTTAGCTTGACAATGGGCTTAAGCGTTGAAGAGGGCAAGGCCCAGCATTTGACACAAAAATGTTTTTTAGGGTTCTCACATTTGTTTTAATTAGGGAATGGTTAGGGTTTGCAGAGGCGCGCCGTTCGTTCGTTCACTTCATCGCTTCTTCTTCTTCGTTCACTCTCATGCCAGCTTCTGAGTTCCTTTAGTTTAAGGCCACCGGCGCCACCGTTCCCCCTTCTCCCCCAGTGGAGCGTTCAGGCGATGCTTGTAAGGTTTGAACTCTGTCTTTCTCGCGTTTAGGGTTTTCATTATATCTTTTGATTCGATTGGACTTTGATTCATGTGTTTTCTTTCGTTATTTTGACATGCATGCAAGGAATATAGGAAGGATACCTTTCGGAGACGGAGGAGGGAACCTGGAGGCGCGTAGGCGGCTTTGACGGCGGAGGAAAATGTGGTGGAGCTTCTGCTTCCTGGTTTGTGTATTTTTGACCCTTAGGTTTAATGATGACACTGAAAACCTCTTTGATTTCACTTCTTCTCGTTGACTCGTTGTATGCTTGGCCTTTGATGATTGCTGTATGATTTTGACTTTATTAGCCCAATGATGAAGCTTTCTGAGGGCCCTTGTGATGAACTCTTTATGTTTCTGAGTAGACTTCTTTATCTCCTTCTAGTTGCCTCTTGGAATGCTTGTTAGGGTTGCCTTCGAATGCTTCTTCTGTGGGCCTGGCTTATATGTTTATGTATGCTTCTGATATGTTGTTTTACTGAGTTGTTACCTCATCTTCTCCTGGTCGCCTTTGTATGCTTGAGATGCTGGCTTGTGAATGCTTGAATGTTGGGTTTGATAGCCTAATGATGAAGAAATTCTGAGGGCTTGTGGCTTGGTTACAACACAGGTTTTGAAACAAGTTGATAGCTTTTTGGGGGTTTATGTGAACTTACAGGTTATGGCCTTGGATGGTTATTTGACAGGTTAAAGGTTTTTAGGCTTCAATGTTTTTGTTTGGATACAGGTTTTATGCAGGATGGTATTTTGGTTGTTGGCCTTTGACAGGTTGGGCCTTACTGGTTTGATGTGTTTGATGCTGCTTCTGGTTCCTGCACAGGTTTGAGCTTTACTGGTTTAAGGCTTGATTCATGTTATGGCCTTGGTGAGGCTTTGGTTTGATAGCTGGTACAGGTTATGGCTTTTGAAATGTTTTGGCTTTAGTTAATGCAGGTTGATACCAGTTTAGGCTTGTGGTGTTTCAGGCTTATGCTGATTTGTTTGAGTTTGATTGCAGGTTTTTTGCTTGTTGGTCTTGAAGCTTTTTGGTTTATGGCTTAGGCTTGACCTGGGTATTGTTTAGGTTATGGGGCTTTTTTTTGGTGGAAGGCAGTTTGGATGGTTTTTGTTGTATATTTATGATGTGAGCTGATCCTTGTTTATGTTGTTTCCCCCCCTTTTACTGTGTTATGAACAGGTTGCTTTATATTTTTGTTTCTCATGCCTAAATCCTAAGCCTGCAAAACCTGCACCTCTTTTGTCTCTTTCTCTCTCCAGTACAGCTTTTAGCATATTATATTGTTTATGCTTGTACTTTTACTGAAAGGGCAGCACTGGGAAATGATGATATGAGAAGCTTGCTTGCATTACATGTTTACTCTGCATATTTGTCTCTTTTCTTCCAGATTTTGTGTTGCACCTTGTACCTTTTGATACTTTGATATCCTCTTTTTGACAGCTTTGAGTAGCCTTATCTTTGACAGTTTTTTTGAATGGTTTGAAATTTGAACTGAGTTTGGGACTTTAGTTAGGCCATTCTGTTTGCCTTTGGACTCTTGTAGTTTGATTTGGACTTGGACTTTGCATCATGCTGTTTGAGACTTGAACTATGCAGTTTGACAATTTTGACTTGTGAATTTCAACTTTGTGCATTCATGATTAGCAAACAAATATTCATCCCTCTTTGTGAACCGGGAGAAATCCCTTGATTTGCAAAGAGGGCTAACTGATCCCAGACAGTTGCCCTTAATGATGAACTTTAATTTTATCTGTCTCTCTCTTTAATATTTATCTGCAATTGACTTTTCTTTTGTTCTTTGTTTTGCAGATAAAATTCCATGGAGTACTGGAGCAAGGGATAGAAGATGAAGAATTGAAGATTTAGAAAAATACTTAGGATAGTTTTTATTTAAATTTAAATAAATGTAATATTGTCATTGTAAACATTTTGTAAACAGAAAACAATTATACAAATAATTTAAAGATAAATAAAAGTCCTTTTATTTGATTAATTCTTTTCTTCTCCAATTGTTTATTTATTATTTAAAATTCTTTAAATTATAATAAATGGAAATAAATTCCAATCATTTAAATTCAGAATAGTAAATAATCAAATAAACATTTCTTCGGCATTGATCAATTAAATTTGGCACTTCACAAATCCAAATTAATGCACAGTCAATCATAACAACTGCCCAGATCTATTCTTCCTTTTACTGATTCAGTCAAGCAAACGTGAATTCAATCCAAATGCATTCTTTTACTGATTAAGTCAAACAATGCGAATTCAGACCAAATCTCGGAACAACTTGCAAAGCATCGTAGAATTAAATCTTTCTGAGGAACTACGCACGAAAACCCTAATTCCTGATTAAATGCCAAAGAATGTTCGCCTGATCAAAGTTGAGCCAAAATCAACCAAACCTTAAACAAACTGTGTGAACTGTTCTAGAGCCATGAAAACCAATGAAAACCCTAATTTTGTCTGACTGACGAGAAAAGTCTGTTTGACCGATTCTTGAGCCAATCTGAAAAATCAGGAAAAGCCTGAAGTTGTGATTTCTTGTGGAAAAATACGAGGGCAAATTTTGGGGTACAACAGTTGCCATTGTTCAATCTTCTTGAACCTGAAGAGTTAGATTGGCAAGTTTGCCTTTCGCGACTCGAAGGTAAAAGAAGATTGGACACTAGAGTGCCCTGAAATTTGCACTCAGTGATGTGATGGTAGAGGGAATGGGCTTAAAGATGCCATTTGGTGATGGGCTTAAAGATGCCATCTAGTGACTACTGGTAGGAGGATGGGCTTGTAGATGCCATCTGGAAATGGGCTTAAAGATGCCATTTAGAAATGTTTGTAGAAGGATGGGCTTATAGATGCCATTTGGAAATGATTATTGAACTGTATGTCATTGGTGAATGGACGAGTATCAGAAAGGTATCCATGTTTTGGAACATCTCTGAACTGGGGTCTGAGACAGCAATAGATTGACATCCGGTGTTGGGAAGAATCCGTGAACTATTTTCAGAAGTCTGAAGGAGGAACCGGTGTAGGGTTTCCTGATGATGAATCCGTGTAAAACTGCATCTAGATGAATCTGGAACAAGTATCAGAATGTCGCCGTGTCTGGGTCACATCTGAACTGTCTATGAGTGAATCTGGAATAATTATCAGAATGTCGCCGTGTCTGGGTCACATCTGAACTATTTCTAGAAAAGAATCTCGGAAGATGATGGTCTTTGACTGGTCCTTCCTGAAAAGGTAAAGAGTTAGTGGTATGCAATGTCATGATGCGTGATGCAATGTATGCGACATTAATGTTTATGACATGAATGTGATGAATGCGCATGTAAGCTAATGAGCTGTCTTGCTGAGGATAGATGAATCCTGGATGACTGAAGATAAAAGAATCTTGACTGCTGCCGGGGAGAACAATTCCTTGGCTGCTGCTGTGGAGGGCAAGAATCTTTGATTGTCGTAGGCACTTGATCTCGAGAATGGGCTTACAGATGCCATTTGGAGGTAGGATGGATAATCACTGGAGATGTGTTGAATTGTAAGTTGAAAGAAGGAACCTGTGTAGGGTTTCCTGATGATGAGTTCGCGTAGAACTGCATCGGGTTTTGAGAAGGAACCGGTGTAGGGTTTCCTGATGATGAATCCGTGTAAGACTGCATCTGAGGTTGAGAAGGAACCTGTGCAGGGTTGCTTCATGATGAGTCCGTGTAAAACTGCATCGGGAGTTTGAGAAGGAACCTGTGTAGGGTTGCTTCATGATGAGTCCGTGTAAAACTGCATCTGAGGTTGAGAAGGAACCTGTGTAGGGTTGCTTTATGATGATGAGTCCGTGTAAAACTGCATCGGGAATTTGAGAAGGAACCTGTGTAGGGTTTCTTCATGATGAGTCCGTGTAAAACTGCATCTGAGGTTGAGAAGGAACCTGTGTAGGGTTGCTTTATGATGATGAGTCCGTGTAAAACTGCATCAGGAATTTGAGAAGGAACCTGTGTAGGGTTGCTTCATGATGAGTCCGTGTAAAACTGCATCTGAGGTTGAGAAGGAACCTGTGTAGGGTTGCTTCATGATGATGAGTCCGTGTAAAACTGCATCGGGAATTTGAGAAGGAACCTGTGTAGGGTTTCTTGATGACGAGTCCGTGTAAAACTACGTCTGGAGAGAGAGAACCTGTGTAGGGTTTCTTGATGACGAGTCCGTGTAAAACTACGTCTGGAGAGAGAGAACCTGTGTAGGGTTTCTTCGGGGTAAATTCATGTAAAACTTCTGGATGAACCGGGGTAAGGTTACCTTGGGGTAAATCCGTGTAAGACTTTGGGAGGAACCGGTGTAGGGTTACCTTGAGGTAAGTCCGTGTAAGACTTTGGGATGAATCGGGGTAAGGTTACCTTGAGGTAAGTCCGTGTAAGACTTCTGAAAGAAAAGGAACCGGTGTAGGGTTACTTGTGGAGGGTGAGTCCGTGTAAGACTTCGCCTGGAAATTGAGAAGGAACCGGTGTAGGGTTGCCTGATGATGAGTTCGTGTAGAACTGCATCTTAGAGTTGAGAAAGAATTGTTGGACACTTTTGACATTCGAATGCCCCAAGTGGTGGTGAGGGAGGCTTGCCCCAAGTTAATCTGCAATTGAGATTTTATTGAAGTCTTGACTGGACTGCCCCAGGTTAACTGAACTTTGAATGATCTGTTGAAACCTTGACTGGACTTCCCCAGGTTGATTGGATAGTGACATGTCATGCCCCTTGTTGATAGGAGATTTGTCGTTGGAAGTGTCATCCTTTTGAAGTGATTTCGCTCACTGAGAGAGTTTTCGTTCCTCCGAACATTCGCTGTATGAATTTCTTTGCTGTCAAACAAAAAGCCAAATGCAGACAGTGATATTCAAGCAATGCAAAGTTTATGTTTGTCTCGAAGTTTTGAAAAATGCGTTTTTTAGCAGAAAACTTTTTATAAGACAAGTCAACACAAGATTTAGAGCAAAGCCTTACAGGAGTCAGGATACCTTTGGTAACAGTATGCTTTCGAACTAACCCATGCTTCAATTAGGACTTTTGAAGGGTTGTAACGTGGCTTGGTTCACGGTTTAAGAAACAAAGGATAAAGGCTCAAAGTATATTTGTACCCACCCGCTCTTCATGATTTTCTTCACACCTAAGCTCAGTTAATTGTGCGTCGCACTCTGTCTTGAGTTTGGAACGACTTTTTGGGTGATGGTTCACAAATTGAATTTGGGGAGACAGTCATCATCTCCTTTTCCTTTTTCAACATTTTTCATGTTGTTGAGGATTTGTAATGACCTCACTATTTTGATTTTGATTTGTTATCCCTAACTTTTGCCTGACTGTTCCCGTTTTCGAGATTACAGCCAGCGGGATGCCCCAGCTTTCTTAAGCCTCCTTTATAGGTTTTGGCTTGGTGGGCTTTTCTCTTTTGAGAGATTGACTGCCTATGTGATAGGGAACCACCCTGTCTTTTGATTCCGAGGGAATGCTTTTCTTTTTCTTTGACGTCGTTCGTTGTGTTACGAACTAAGAGTTTGCGACTTCAATGCACGTTTTCTCTTGAATTAACTGAGATACTACCCTGCCCCAGGCTTATATCAAAGGTTTTGATCGTTCAGAACAGAAAACTCCTACTTCTTTGGCTCGAAGGGGTTGACTAGGGATTATCTTCCTTATAACTCCAGTGTTTGGGATTTGAAAGAAATGCCTGTACATCACCAGCAAGGTCTGTTCAAAAGCATATTGTATGAGATTATGGTATTGTTTCGTCATCCTCCCTCTAAAGGCTTGCAGCTTTTTATCAAGAGTTAGATATCATAAAGAAAAGCATAAGAGTAGTGAAACGAATGGATGAATTCAAGACAAACATATGCAATGCATTAATGAAAACAGAGTTTTTACATCAACAGTTAATTGTTTGACAACAAAAGAAATTACCACTTTGAAAATTCAAAATGAAGCAAAAGTCTTTCAGCTTGAGCTTTGTCACTTCAGGTGGAGAACTCCTTAACGGAAGATTTTCATCTCGCCGTCTGGCATGAATTCCAACACTCCAATGTCGATCAGATCTTGAATCTTGTTCTTCAAGGCCCAACAGTCGTTGGTGTCGTGTCCCGGGCTGTAGGAGTGGTAAACACAAAATGCGTCGGGACGATAGTTAGGAGAGGAGGTATTGAGCTTCTGAGGAGGATCCCTTAAAGTAAGCAAGTTGACCTCCAACAGGCGCTTCAGTATGAAGAATGATGGTATCTCAGTCTCCGTGAACTGTCTTCCCGACGTTTCTTGCTTACGCCGATTACCCCGTTGACGCTGGCGAGGTTGTTGATGGGCTTGTGACCCTGAAGCAAGCGAAGGAGCCTTCCCCTTGTCTTCTTGAGTGGATGGAGGTTGAGCGGTGACTTGCTCTTCAACCTCAGATGCTTGCCCCAATTGGTTGTTTTGAAGCAGTTGGCGGACAAGAACTCTGAGTTCCTCTTGTCTTTGAGATAGGTCTTGGATGAGAGCCATCTGGCTCACCAACTGTCCCATCACTTGGGTCCTCAATGTTGTCAGATCAAACTGCAGCTCCGCAAGTTGATCACTCCTGGTATTGTTTGAATTCTCCAAGCCCTTTGTGAGGAGAGCTTTCATTTCTTCTTGCCCCAGAGACAAGTTCAGGAACATTTCCTACAGCTGAGCAGTCTGGTCTTGGATGTCTTTGACAGACCTTTCTAGAGCCATCTCTTACTGAAATAAACAGCAGGAGAGTAAGGAAACTTGAAAAAGGAAAGACCGTCAAGATGCAATGCATGATATGTGGATGCATGCTTTCAAGGATCTCTTGGGGTAAACACAAAAATATGTTAGAGGTTGAACTTTGCTCTTGGATTGGAGAACTTTGCACCGATGGATGTCTTTCCACGAGAATCAAGCTCACCATGTCAAGTGGGACATAGCCACTGATTCAAGTTGTTGCACTTGAACTTTAATTGGAGACCTTTGTATCGGTGGATGTCTTTCCACGAGAATCAAGCTCACCATGTCCAGTGGGTCATAGCCACTGATTCAAGTTGTTGCACTTGAACTTTGATTAGAGACCTTTGTATCGGTGGATGTCTTTCCACGAGAATCAAGCTCACCATGTCCAATGGGTCATAGCCACTGATTCAAGTTGTTGCACTTGAACTTTGATTGGAGACCTTTGTATCGGTGGATGTCTTTCCACGAGAAACAAGCTCACCATGTCCAGTGGTTCATAGCCACTGATTCAAGTTGTTGCACTTGATCTTTGATTTGCATTGGTTAGAGGAGAAACCTCTTGCCCCTTGGTAGACGTCTGGTTCAACGTACCCCTGCATCAATAGACCCTCAAGATCCTTGAAAAGGTATGAAAATGATATGGTATGATGTTATGATGTTATGTACATGTATGCACAAGCAAGTAAGTGTATATACAGGCAAACATATTCACACAAAGCAAACAAGTCCTTAGGTTCAGGCTTGCATAAGGTTCAGGTACTACCCTCTTTCAGTTTCGTTGGTTAAAACCTGTCCTATCAAAAGTAACCGGGTTCTAGAGGATCTCAATATCATTGACTACCCTCAATCGGTCATAACTCCAGCATCGCAATCTTTTCTTGCGGCCAGAACCATCGCGAGAGTTTAGACTCAATGAGTGTAGCATACTGCTACTGTTCTAATGGCCAAGTTGGGTCAATTTAGGGTTCTAAGGTCGGTTGGTGCTTAATGACTCCTTGGAAGACCCATATTCTCCCCGTTTCAACACGAGGGATATCGATACAGACCAAGGTGCCACACCAACGTAGCCACTGCTTCACCCATGTCGGTATATGTCGGACAGGTCCCTCACAGATTATGCTACCTAAAAGGGTATTCCCCAGATCCGGGTTAGGATCTATGAAACTCCGATGCAAAGCCCACAAATGTAAAAGCAAACAAAGCAATTAATTGAAAACAAAGGTGATCTAAACCCTAAGGTAACCCCACTTTTAAGTACTCCCCAGCAGAGTCGCCAGTTCTGTGATACGGTGGGAGAACTGACTTGAGGTTTGCGTTTGTATTCGCACTTATTCGGTTGAGCAAGAGTCGCCACCGACTTTTTATTTTATCCTAAAGGAAAGGTTAAAAAAGCACAGCAAAAACCTTTTGAGATATTTCGTGGGTTCGGGGGGTAGATTATGAAAAGGGAAGGTATTAGCACCCTTTTCATCCATGGTTATCCATGGGCTCTTAGTTACTTGGTTTTTTTAGATCACTTGCCTTGATTTTCGATTGCTTGAAAATGGTGTGTGTGTGTGTGTGTGTGTGTGTGTGTTTTTGAAAATTTTTTTGAAGAGATGCCTTGTCTTAGGCAACCAATGTAATGACTCGTGTTTGAGTATATACGAAGGTGTGTATCTTTTCGAAAAGATGTTTCAAATGTTTTTGAGAGTTTGTTTTGAAAGTGTGTATGAAGTGTGATTTTTGAAAAGAAGGCAAGTGTTTTTGCAAGTTGATCTCAAGTAACTAAGAGTCTTGTCTACCCCTATTGTACTCAAAGGTTTTCTCCATGTTTTCAACCCTTTTTAACAATTTTGTTCCACCATTGAATTTGATGGACAATCTTACGTTTAGGATGTTTAACGGGACGGGCGCGGGTCATCGTATGGACCATGAATGCAATGGTGCCAAGTGTCTTTGGCAATTTTCTTTGAAGGGACTATGATCATTCCATTTAGGCAACTTTCGAAAGCGTCATCGAGGGACTTATGATCATTTGAATTTGTTTTGCCAAAGATACTCAACGTGCAAGCATGGCCCATTTTGGAAGGCAACATGTGGGATTACCCTAGAGGGTGCAAGTGTGATTGTGTATTGATTTCATGCATTTGTCTTTGTATTAGGTTATCTAGCATTTGGTTTTATGTACATGCAAACCCTAGGTCTAACCATGGTATAATTTGAAAGCGGTAAATTGCGGGAATTTAAAGTCTACGCTATTACAAAATAAGTATCCGGGAGTGGGGGTACAAATTTACAAATGGGGATGAGACTTTAGGAATGTAATGTCCAATAATTTACAACCAAATCGAATTGCGATAAAAGTGTAAACAATTTATAGTAACGTATAAGAATAGCAAATGTATATTGTCAAATGTAAAGTGTATTGTGTAGGTGTACGTGTAAGTGTATATGTGTATGTAATTTACAGGTGCGGAAATGTGAATTTAATGTGTATTATTAAGTATTGTTTATGTTCTTGTTTTGTATTTTGGTTAAGTATGTACAAAAGTATATTTACTAAAAGAAAATAAAATGTTCTAAGTTTGAAAATTGTCATTTTACATTTGATATAAATTTGTATCTTCATATTTTTGTTTAATATATACAAAAGAGGTATTTTAATTAAAAGAAAGAAATAATGTTTTTTTTTTAATTTTAATTATATTATGTAAAAAGATGATATCTTGAAAAAAGAAAAGTATTTATCTTAAAAGAAAAATTATGTAACTATGTATTTATGTACAAATTGATGTATTTTAAGAAAAGAAAGGAAAATATTTTAGATTCTATTCTTTTACGTATTTTTACAAATAAGAACATTTTAATAAAAGAAAGAAAAGAAAAGTTTTTAGTTCCATTATATTATGCGTCATTGTATAAATAAAGTGTTTTAATAAAACAAAACAAAAAAAGAAAAATGTTTTAGTGTTTTTATTATATTAATTTAACAAGTAAAAAAAGATGAGGAAAAGAGTTGAAGAGGCCAAAAGGGGTTATGCTGGCCCAAATAAATGATCAGAATAAGAAGTAAAAAGGGGGGGTGCGCTTGTTAGCTTGACAATGGGCTTAAGCGTTGAAGAGGGCAAGGCCCAGCATTTGACACAAAAATGTTTTTTAGGGTTCTCACATTTGTTTTAATTAGGGAATGGTTAGGGTTTGCAGAGGCGCGCCATTCGTTCGTTCACTTCATCGCTTCTTCTTCTTCGTTCACTCTCATGCCAACTTCTGAGTTCCTTTAGTTCAAGGCCACCGGCGCCACCGTTCCCCCTTCTCCCCCAGTGGAGCGTTCAGGCGATGCTTGTAAGGTTTGAACTATGTCTTTCTCGCGTTTAGGGTTTTCATTATATCTTTTGATTCGATTGGACTTTGATTCATGTGTTTTCTTTCGTTATTTTGACATGCATGCAAGGAATATAGGAAGGCTACCTTTCGGAGACGGAGGAGGGAACCTGGAGGCGCGTAGGCGGCTTTGACGGCGAAGGAAAATATGGTGGAGCTTCTGCTTCCTGGTTTGTGTATTTTTGCCCCTTAGGTTTAATGATGACACTGAAAACCTCTTTGATTTCACTTCTTCTCGTTGACTCGTTGTATGCTTGGCCTTTGATAATTGATGTATGATTTTGACTTTATTAGCCCAATGATGAAGCTTTCTGAGGGCCCTTGTGATGAACTCTTTATGTTTCTGAGTAGACTTCTTTATCTCCTTCTGGTTGCCTCTTGGAATGCTTGTTAGGGTTGCCTTCGAATGCTTCTTCTGTGGGCCTGGCTTATATGTTTATGTATGCTTCTGATATGTTGTTTTACTGAGTTGTTACCTCATCTTCTCCTGGTCGCCTTTGTATGCTTGAGATGCTGGCTTGTGAATGCTTGAATGTTGGGTTTGATAGCCCAATGATGAAGAAATTCTGAGGGCTTGTGGCTTGGTTACGACACAGGTTTTGAAACAAGTTGATAGCTTTTTGGGGGTTTATGTGAACTTACAGGTTATGGCCTTGGATGGTTATTTGACAGGTTAAATGTTTTTAGGCTTCACTGTTTTTGTTTGGATACAGGTTTTATGCAGGATGGTATTTTGGTTGTTGGCCTTTGACAGGTTGGGCCTTACTGGTTTGATGTGTTTGATGCTGCTTCTGGTTCCTGCACAGGTTTGAGCTTTACTGGTTTAAGGCTTGATTCATGTTATGGCCTTGGTGAGGCTTTGGTTTGATAGCTGGTACAGGTTATGGCTTTTGAAATGTTTTGGCTTTAGTTAATGCAAGTTGATACCAGTTTAGGCTTGTGGTGTTTCAGGCTTATGCTGGTTTGTTTGAGTTTGATTGCAGGTTTTTTGCTTGTTGGTCTTGAAGCTTTTTGGTTTATGGCTTAGGCTTGACCTGGGTATTGTTTAGGTTATGGGGCTTTTTTTTTGGTGGAAGGCAGTTTGGATGGTTTTTGTTGTATATTTGTGATGTGAGCTGATCCTTGTTTATGTTGTTTCCCCCCCTTTTACTGTGTTATGAACAGGTTGCTTTATATTTTTGTTTCTCATGCCTAAAGCCTAAGCCTGCAAAACCTGCACCTCTTTTGTCTCTTTCTCTCTCCAGTACAGCTTTTAGCATATTATATTGTTTATGCTTGTACTTTTACTGAAAGGGCAGCACTGGGAAATGATGATATGAGAAGCTTGCTTGCATTACATGTTTACTCTGCATATTTGTCTCTTTTCTTCCAGATTTTGTGCTGCACCTTGTACCTTTTGATACTTTGATATCCTCTTTTTGACAGCTTTGAGTAGCCTTATCTTTGACAGTTTTTTTGAATGGTTTGAAATTTGAACTGAGTTTGGGACTTTAGTTAGGCCATTCTGTTTGCCTTTGGACTCTTGTAGTTTGATTTGGACTTGGACTTTGCATCATGCTGTTTGAGACTTGAACTATGCAGTTTGACAATTTTGACTTGTGAATTTCAACTTTGTGCATTCATGATTAGCAAACAAATATTCATCCCTCTTTGTGAACCAGGAGAAATCCCGTGATTTGCAAAGAGGGCTAACTGATCCCAGTCAGTTGCCCTTAATGATGAACTTTAATTTTATTTGTCTCTCTCTTTAATATTTATCTGCAATTGACTTTTCTTTTGTTCTTTGTTTTGCAGATAAAATTCCATGGAGTACTGGAGCAAGGGATAGAAGATGAAGAATTGAAGATTTAGAAAAATACTTAGGATAGTTTTTATTTAAATTTAAATAAATGTAATATTGTCATTGTAAACATTTTGTAAACAGAAAACAATTATACAAATAATTTAAAGATAAATAAAAAGTCCTTTTATTTGATTAATTCTTTTCTTCTCCAATTGTTTATTTATTATTTAAAATTCTTTAAATTATAATAAATGGAAAATAAATTCCAATCATTTAAATTCAGAATAGTAAATAATCAAATAAACATTTCTTCGGCATTGATCAATTAAATTTGGCACTTCACAAATCCAAATTAATGCACAGTCAATCATAACAACTGCCCATATCTATTCTTCCTTTTACTGATTCAGTCAAGCAAACGTGAATTCAATCCAAATGCATTCTTTTACTGATTAAGTCAAACAATGCGAATTCAGACCAAATCTCGGAACAACTTGCAAAGCATCATAGAATTAAATCTTTTTGAGGAACTGCGCACGAAAACCCTAATTCCTGATTAAATGCCAAAGAACGTTCGCCTGATCAAAGTTGAGCCAAAATCAACCAAACCTTAAACAAACTGTGTGAACTGTTCTAGAGCCATGAAAACCAATGAAAACCCTAATTTTGTCTGACTGGCGAGAAAAGTCTGTTTGACCGATTCTTGAGCCAATCTGAAAAATCAGGAAAAGCTTGAAGTTGTGATTTCTTGTGGAAAAATACGAGGGCAAATTTTGGGGTACAACACTAACACATATACATATCACAACAAAATAATTTTCTTTTCAAAACAATATCAATACTTGAATCTCATAAATAGAAATAATATATTAAAACATTAGGAACTAAAGGTCACTCATCACATAATCTCAATGCAACATGAATAAAAGAGATTATATCAAACATCTCTTAAAACAACATGAGTTCAAATGTTTCCCCGTGTTACATAACCAGAACATGACTCGCTACTTAAATACGGATAAACAAATAACTAGCTCGTTTTACTAATCCTCGCAAGAAGCACCACTCTCTTCAGTACTTGAGTGATATCGTATAAAACATCATTCCAGCAGAAGGGTGAGAATTCACATCATTACAGAAATATATAATAATAAGCAAGGTATAAAATATATACATCAATTGAATTCATCACACTTCATATAATCATGTATACACATTATCTGATCAAATTCACATGGTTACATATACAACATAACTCAACAATTCATGATTCAATAGATAATCAATCACAAATACCACAAATATTATATTCACATCAATATCACATATTTTAAACCAATTCAACATTTCACATTGACACATGTGACTCAAATGCAACTCGATGTAATATGCATGTGGTTCCAATTATTATCCTTAATAATTTTTACGTTTAAACCGTGTCCATCCCTCAGATAGATAACCACCAAAAAGCCCGTCCCATAAGCTTCAAACCAATCCCCTAGGTTTGGGACAAGTCACTAGCCTCCACGAAACTAGCAAAAATTTCCTCTTGACAACAAATGATGCATGTGCAATCTTAACAATCATATGCAATTAAGATCATCTCTCAATATTAATTATACAAGCATACATCACATAATTCATCATATTTGAATTATCTCACCATTGCACAAACATACATAATTCATGTCATCAATCACATAAAATGCACTCTCATAGCATTAATCAACTCAATACACCACAATAACACATAGCAAACAAATCCAAACCATTTTATTCTCATGAATCAACAATTCATAACATACATATACACAAGATTGAAGTGTTATGTTTTCATCAAAAAGTCATCTCATACGTATCCAATACACATTTAATATTAAAATTCATGGAAATCCCTTATAAATCATAAGCATACAGAATCCTCAATAAATTAATCAAAATCTAAAACTTTTCATTCCATACCGCGCTAAGCGCAATCCATGGCGCTAAGCGCCCTCTGCGAAATGCAGAAAAATCTGCTTCGGGCAGCATTATGTCCTCCACGAATTGGGGTTACAAAATCCACTCCAAGTAGCAATATTCATGTAATTAAATGCATTTTAACATACATCTAACATATAGTATCAATTGAAAACATCAAAACATGATCAAACATCAATTTCATGGATTCTCATTCAAAACCTAAGCATGTCAAAATCTAGAAATTGAAGAACAAAATCCCTAAATCATGTAGCTACCCATTACATACATCACATACTATCATAATCAAATGAAAACCAACCCTTATCTTGGATGTAGATCCTCTAAGGTTCTCTCTTCTTTACTTATCTTTTCTCCCTTTTCTCTTCATTTCCTTTTTCTTCTCTTCTCTTCTCTTGTTTTGACAACTTTTCTCTTACTAACTCTATTTTTTCCTTGTTTTTATTAAAACCTATGTTTCACTAATGGACTTATCTCACCCACTCACACTAATGAGACACATAAGATCCAATTAATTAATAATGCTATTCTCACACTTACTAACCCAATTACACATATAACACATATTCCCAATTTATAAAATAAATCATATATCACACATCACACCAGTTAATCCAAATAACTCACATATTCACAAAATCACACAATTTAATTAATTACTATATTATATAATAATTAATAAACTAAATAAATAATAAATAAAAATAGGAATATTACAGTTACTGATAAGTGTAAAAATGTAGTTGTTTTGTATATTTATTTTGTAACACTTATAGGTTCTTTTATTGATATTCATTGAATAATTCCATGTTTTGTTTGTAAATACGTTTAGTTTGTGTATATTTAATTTTTTTGATTCATTTGTGTACCGTTTGATATATTTTACTTCTTTTGTAGGTATTTGTTACATTTTTGGAGCACTGAGGAATAAGGTGTCGAAGGCACTGCTCAGATGCACGTTTTCAGAATAAAAGACCAAGTTTTAGGGAGTTCTGCTCAGAGGACCGCACTAAGCACATCCTCTAGCGTGCTATGTGCAGTTTTGAAGATTTGACATAAGTGATTTTATGATCCTGCTAAGCGTGATTAGCCCGCTCAGCGGGATTTTAGGCGATTTAACGTGTAAATATTGTGCAGCCCGCTTAACCCAGTGAGTTCGTTAAGTGCGACATGCTGAGATTTGTTTTATAACTTTCATTTCTTCATTTGTTAGGTTATGGTTTTGGGGGTGTTTTTGTTCTCTTAACTTCATCACCTCGTTTTTAGTAGATTAGCTTAGAAAACAACTATGGAGCTTGCATACGGATGATCTGGGGTGGATTACTCATCGATCGGCACTGACAAATCGGGATATTTATGGTTCATTTCTCTTATTCTTTGTGTATTCTCTATTTGTTGGATTGTGTATATGTATTTACTTTGAACACATGTATATTTTTCGCTCATGAAATTGTATAAAGCTTGCTTTATAAATCTTTGTTGATTATTATCCTGGATTTTCTCTGCGTTTGGGGTTTGAGGTGTTATAGACATATACTGTTCAAATTCTTTTCTAGGATGATTATCTAATAGTGTCTAAATTCTAGAGATAGATTTAGAGCTATTATTCACTTGGGTGTGTGCGATTAATACCTTTGTGTTGGTTGTGTTGTGCTGAGAGATCGTCAACGCGAGTAGCACGGTTGACTTCTATGTTGTTGAAGTTGGTTGAGAGATCGCCTCCTTCATGAAGCATTGGGTGTTGTGTTTGATACATGATGACATTGGTGAATCTTGTAGGTTGATTATAACTGGTCGATAGGTTTAAGTTTGTGAAGAGTGGATTATATGCATCCTTGATAAGTCTCTTCTCTGAAGAATGAATTCTTTTCCTGTTAATAACTTTAATTCCCGCATTTTATTTAAATTCATTCAAACCCAAACTCATAAACACGAGACTTGTAGAACGAAAATTAAGTAGCACTAATCCATGTGGAGATGATACAATATAACCTATATCAAAATAAATATTACTTTTGCTTGCCACTTTACTGCTTCAGCAAAATGACGTAGTTGCCGGGGATTGGTGTTTTTATTGGATCGCATTGTGATAGTTTCTTTTTATTTTTATTTTTGTAGATATCATATATATTGTCTATTTTCACTTGTGTATATGGATATTTGTATATGTTTACCAAACTTGTAAATTGTTACATGTTTTTTATACTTGTATATGCTTGTTTGTCTTCACCTTTACTAAGTGTTTAGTTAGGTTTCACTGTCGGTGAGCGCTAACCCTGTAAAAAGGAAACTTGGAGAATTGAGTACAAATAACAGGTGTAAAGTTGAGTATTGTTTATTTGAAGTGTAATCTTCTTTTGGTTTTTAATCTAGTCACAAGGTTTGTGGTTGTAGGTATCACTGCGGTGATTGGAAGTGAGAGGGGGTCTCATATCTAGATGATGATTTCTAGGTAGAAGTTGCACAAGGTAGTGATTAGGCGAGAAGTTGTAAACTATGACTATTTAGGCTTTAAACTAGTACTATCATAGAGAATTTCCTTCCTGGATTGGTAGCCCCCAAAGTAGGTGATGTTGCACCGAATTGGGTTAAGAATCTTTTGTGTTATTTATCATTCTGCAATTTATCTTATAGTTTGATATTATTCTGTATCAGGAATAGATGTCTCAACATCTGTCTTGACATTGTGATCTAATATTGGGTCATCAGTATTAACATGTGTTGCAAGTGCCAGAATTTCACAAAACTTTTAAATTTTGGATTGAACGTATGTATTTTACCGAAGTTTTTGAAAAACCTAGAAACATTTATGCATTTTTCAAAAAATCCAGAAAACGTTATGCATTTTTATCAGATCTTTTGAAAAATCTGGTTAAACGTGTGAATTTTTACCATATTTTTTAAAAAATACGGAAAAAAAACTTTGCATTTTTACCATATTTTTACAAATATGCGGTAACAAATCATGAAAAAATCGAAAAAATCCTTAAAAATACGTTAAAAAATCATACTTACAAGTCATCAATAACAAATATCCGGTAGTGTCTAAGAAATGTAAAAAAAATTACAGTTCTTTTCTAAAAATTCGAATTTCTCCCATACTTTTTGTGAAATGAGATAAAATATTGTTTAGGGCTAATATGGTAAAAACATAGGGGTGTGGGGGTGCCAAGTAAAATTTAAGGGGTGGGAGGAAGAAACCTTTAAACCAAATTCGGATTAAGTTGGGTAACATCAAGGAGGACTGGATTCAGCTTGTAGGCCAAAATCAAAATTGGGAATCCCACTATCTAACCCATACGACTTCTCATAATAGGAGAGTTTAGAGGTTATAACTTGCCACCCCCAAGTTGAACCTCGCATCCCCCATATTTTGATAATTTCAAAAATGACTCTGGTAAAAAATAGAACAAATTGTCCGAACGAAATTATTTATAGTATACATGGAATAGACTCAAATAACTAGCAAGTTGTCTAGTTTCAAAGACAGTTGCAACTCCAAGTGTCATATACATAAAGGTCAATGCAACGCATTCCCAATCCCAACTGCTAGTCTCAAGGCTACTGAACAACCATAAGTACCAAGCATCAATACAAATATGAGACTTATCTACAAAGAGAGTACATGCTACTAGATGTAGTATGTACGCCCTTGCGAAAACCTCATACCTATGTGCCTTCACAAGGTTGTGGTACCTATCCCAAAACCAAGACATCTGAAGGTGAGTTCCCCTGTTAAATTCAAACTCTTATAGCACATCTTCCTTAGTGACTTGCAAATCCTCTACAAACAGTATCAATGATTTCGTCTGGTTAATGACAAGAGCATTAAAGAATCTACCAGCGATGAGGAGATGGAACAAGGAGGAGACATCACTCAAAGTGATAGTCATCTTCCTAAATGAAAGACGAAAGGAAGATGTCTCCTTGTGCCACCGCTCAACAAAAGCAGCTAGAAGTGAAGCATCAAGCATGGTCAGTGAGAAGTTGGCGAACTCCAGGAGACCAAAATAAAAAACAATACACCTGACATGCTCAGGCATCAAACTGGGTGGGAAGTTATTCATCTTTGAATCGTGAGTGGTCACCTTCAACGTCAAACAGTCTTGTAAAAAACGATGTTAAAAAATTATTTGTAAACTTTCAACACATCTGTTGTACCCCAAAATTTGCCCTCCCATTTCCTCAACATTTTCTCATCAACCTTGAAGATCAAGATCCAGTTAGGGTTTCCTCTGCTCAAGACTTCTCCTTGCACTGTGGACTCAAATTAGGGTTTGTGTTTGAACAAAGATGTTTTGACCTAAAATGCCTAAGATGACTTTCATGCTTCATATTGGACTCCCAAGTTTACCCATACCAAGTTTCAAGTCTTGATCCCAAGTTTTGCCCAGTCAATTGGACAGATGACCTAGAAATCAGCTGTATTGGGGAAAAAGTCAACTGTGGCCAATTGACAGTCAAATCTCATGAAAATTGACCCACATCAACATTATGAACTCATATGGACCATTTGATCAAGTTTGGATCACAATTCCACAAGAAATTTGATCAGATCACCAAAAGGGCAAAATGGTCATTTTTAGGGTTTTGACTGCACAAAGGCAATTTTTGACTGTTTGACCTAGCCAATGGCAAACCAAGCTCACATATGGACTCAAGGACCCCATGAAATGGTCTTGACACATTCATCAAGCTCAAAAGATCCCAAGTACACAAGATTGACAGTTGAATTTCCTAGTCAATTGATCAATTTTGACTGTACACTGAAAAGTCAAACTTTGACTTTTTGGTCAAAATCAAGAGTCAAGATTCATTTTTCATCAAAACATGCCAAATCATGAAACTTGTTCACCAAGAAACCAAGAAATGCAAATTAGGGTTTAAAATGGAATTTTTTATAACTTAGAATTTTTCTAAGTTATGGAAAACCCTAATTTTTTCCCAACTTTTCCCCACTCTTTCACCATGATTCATTTGGATTCAAACAAAAGTCAAAACATGAAAGTTGTAGCTTGTTGCATAATCTACAACTTTGATTCACAAAGTTTTCTCATTTGAAGCTTGTATCTCAAGTTACAAATTTTTGAATAAGGGCACTAAACCATTCTTAACTTAGTGAATTTTTGACCTATTTTGACAAGTTTTTCTACCCCACTTCAAGGCCATTTTCCATACACTTCCACTTGGAATTTCAATTTGCATTTCAAAGATGGATTGTAGTACACATTCCAAGCTTTCCAAAATGTCCAATAACTCATCAAACAACCTCATGGTTAGGGAGAATCGAATTTCACAATATAGCAAAAACTCACTTTTGAATTGGCCATTTTTCATGTTCATAAGTTATGCAAACTTCTCAAAACCAGCATGCCCTTGATTACAGGTCCTTAAACCAAGTTACACTCAATAATTAAATGCCAATCCATTGTGTTTTAGCTTTGTTTTATTCATATAGTCATTACACAAGGAATTAAGCCTTAATTGGAAAAAGTGGTTTATCCATTTTTGAAAAGAAGAACTTTATGTCAAATTTACAAATCAAATGGTACAATGCATATCTTTGGACACAAGATTCATGGACATAACACTCTGATCAAGACAAAAAGATGCAGCATAGTGTGAGGGCCTGTACAGGCTAGAAGGATCAAGTGGCTTTTGTTTGCTTCAAGTTCAAGAAATATGGCATAACTTGTACCAACTCAAAAACCAGCTTACAAACACTTAGACAAAGTTATCAAACACATTACACACATCATAACCAAGCTATTGCACGAGCCATTTACCTCCAAAACATCATCAAACCAAAAAACACCATCAAACTGCAAAAACAGAGTTGCCTCTGCAGTTTGAGTGCCAACTTCTATTTCTCTCAAGCATTCTTGCCAAAACCAGTTCACACACCTTCCATACCATCTATGCAAGCTAACCAAAAGCAAAAGTACGACCTGTAATCACTCTAACCACTTCCACCATTTTCACATTTCTGACTTGCAGGTGAAGTTCTCTAGCTCGATTCAGAAGCTTTCAAGACAAAGTAAACATTGGAATAGCATCCCTGGACCTCAAGGAAGCTTCTCCAATCATCACCTTGCACTGAAAGTTCCTACATCTCCAGATAGAACTTCAACTGAACAGGTAAGTTTTTGAATTCGTATCTCTCTTATTAGGCATCATTAGCTTTAAGTTTGTGAAGAAACAAGGTTCTACTCATGCCACTGAACATGTACATGTTTTTACTTTTCATTTCTTTTGCTTGAGTTGTGAGAATTTGGAGTTTGAAAATGGCAGAAAAACTAGGTTAGGATTTGGGGGAGGAGAAATTCTCCCTCATCTTAGAGAGTTAGATCAAGTTATGCATATGGTTAGAATCGTCTCTTCATGCTGAACATTTTTTATGTTATGAGTTTTTGCTAAAAAGCCAGGAATCAAGAGTTGGAAGATGAGGAACAGGGCGCGCGTTTTTTTTCAAACATTTGTTTGCTGGAGGTTGAAGACAAGTCTTCTGGGCTGGGCCTGGAACATTTTTCATATTTGCACCACATAATTGCTTTTACACCCCCAAGGCCCATTTGCTTATTTCTTTGACTTTTTGACCTTTTTCTTTTTTGATTGACTTTGTTTATTTTTTCTCATAACATAAAAAATATAAAAATATTTTTTCTCACCATTTTTAATTTATTAGGTATTTATATGATTTTTCTTTTGATTAATACTTAGATAAATAAATACATACATTTCATTAAAATATTGAGAAATAGGTAAAAATGCTTTTATTTTATTTTACCTTCTAAAAATACTTTATATAAAAAATACTTTTTTTACAAATATTAAATATTATTATTATTTATATATATATAATGCATACCTAAAATAATACATATATACATATATTTATTAATATATTTAGAGTAAATACAAAATATATACACTTTTGTCTCTTTTTATTGTTATTATTAATATTTAATATAAAAATACATTTTTGACAAATACCTCATTTTATTTTATTTTTGTATATATAAATAAATATTTGTACATAATAAATGAATAATGTATTTTATTTAATAGAATTAGGGTTTTACCCTAAATATGAAAATACTCCAAAAAATAATACCTTTTTATTTTCTTTTATTTTACATAAATAATACTTTTTTTTCATACACATAAAAATTCTTTTTACATTTTTGCATATTTATTTCAATTTCCATTTAATTATACAATTATTTGTCTTGTAAATATTTAACATTGATGTAATAGTTTTAGGTTTAAATTCCTTGTCAAAATCCCCATTTGAACATTTGTACCCCCTTCCCATATTTGGTTTTGTAATAGCTTAGTAAATTTATTTTCGCACTTTATTGCTTTCTAATTATACCATGTTAGAATTAGGGTTTGTATGCGAAAAACGACAAAATAGTTATGACCTAATCTCAAGACAAACAAGCATGAAAATGAACACACAAATCACACCTGCACCCCCCTAGGGTATTCCATTTGTTGCCTTTCAAATTGGGCCATATTGCATGTTAAGTCTCTTTGGGCAAAACAAACAAACCAAATGATCATAGTCCCTCGATAACATCTTCAAAATACTTCCAGAAACAAATGATCAAGTCCCTTAAAGAAAATGCCCAAAGATACTTGGCACCATTGCAATTATGGTCTAAACGATGACCCGTGCCCGTCCCTTTCACATCCTAACATAAGATTGTGCACTAAATACAATGGTGGAACAAACTTATTAAAAGGGTTAAAACATAGCAATAATCTTTTGAGAAATTTAGGAGTAGATAACCTCTTAGTTACTTGAATCAATCTTGCAAACTAAAACACTTGCCTATTTCAAAAACCACATATCACTACACTTTCAAAACAACTTTCAAAAAACAAATGAAAACCTTTTTCAAAAGACATACACTTTTGTATACATCCCCACATGGATCATTACAAAGGTTGCCACCACATTGGCTTCTTTTCAAAACATTTTCAAACCCACACACACAAGCACCATTTAAAACAATTGAAAACAAAAGGCAAGTGATCTAAGCAAGTAACTAAGAGCCCATGGATAACCATGGATAGAAAGGGTGCTAATACCTTCCCTTTCTATAATCTACTCCCCGAACCCAAGAAAAATCTCAAAGGTTTTTGCTGTGCTTTTTAAACCTTTCCTTAGGATAAAATAAAAAGTTGGTGGCGACTCTTGCTCAACCGAAACATTTGCGAAAACAAACGCAAAACCTCAAGTCAGTTCTCCCACCGTATCACAGAACTGGCGACTCTGCTGGGGAGAATTTTTAAAGTGGAGTAACCTTAGGGCTTAGATCACCTTTGTTTTCAATTGTTTACTTTGTTTGCTTTTATATTTGTTGGCTTTGCATCGGAGTTTCATAGATCCTAACCCGGATCTGGGAAATACCCTTTTTAGGTAGCATAATCTGTGAGGGACCTGTCCGACGTAGACCGACATGGGTGAAGCAGTGGCTATATTGGTGTGGCATCTTAGTCTGTATCTATATCCCTTGTGTTGCAACGGGGAGAATATAGGTCTTCTAAAGAGTCATTAAGCACCAACCAACCTTAGAACCCTAAATTGACCAACTTGGCTATTAGGACAGTAGCAGTATGCTACACTCATTGAGGCTAAACTCTCGAGATGGTTCTGGCCGCGAGAAAAGATTGTGATGCTGGAGTTATGACCGATTGAGGGTAGCCAATGATCTGAGATCCTCTAGAACCCGGTTACTTTTGATAGGACAGGTTTTAACCAACTAAACCAAAAGAGGGTAATACCTGAAATTCATGCTGGCCTGAAACCTAAGGGTGTCTTGTATGACTTGTGTGCCTTATCATGTTTGCCTGTGTGAATACTTGTGGTGTGCTTCATCATAGCATCATGCCATCATACCATTGCATGCATCCGGTATAAAGGACTAACCCATTTCAAAGACAAAAAGGTTTCATCTTTGCTCTGTTTTGTAGGACATCATGATGCCCGTACGTAGGAATACCATCCGGCTCAACTTTGTTCAACCACCAGTTTTACTCAAGGATTTGGTTGGAAGGATTCCAAACACTTCTTCCTTCATCAACAGACATGGTTCTCTCCTTGGCTTGATCACTGCAAAATGGGACCAACAACTGATAAGTGTTCTGACCCAGTTTTATGACCCTCTGTATCATTGTTTCACCTTTCAAGACTTCCAGCTGGTTCCTACCCTGGAAGAATTCTCTTATCTGCTTGGGATCCCTGTTTTGGAACAAACTCCCTTCACTGGTTTGGAAAAGACTCCTAGGCCTGAAGAGATTGCTGCAATTCTCCCCTTGACCAAAGAAGAGGTATTAGCCAATTGGGAAACTAGAAATGGGGTCAAGGGCTTTTTGGTCAAATTTCTGGTTAGCAAGGCTAATGATTTCTGGAATGACTTGGACTTCAGGGCTGTTGTACCCCAAAATTTGCCCTCCCATATTCATCAAGACATTTAATTTTTAACTTTAATTCTCATGAATTTAATTATTCTTGCAAAAAGGGTTCAACGCCCGTCGCTTTTAATTATTTAATTTTTGCGCATTTATTTTATTGCTTATTATAATTTTGTAATTGTCCCGAAGCGTTGTAATTTTTATTTCTTGCATTTTTATCGCTTTATTTATTTTCCGCTAAATCGGGTCCGGTTTAATTTTGGCGATGTGGACCCGCGCCATTTGTAATAGTCTAGCTTTATTTCCTCGCAACTTATAACTGTTAAATATGCATGCAAGAATGAATGGACTTAAATTAAAATCAAGCGTAGATCACAATGACATGACAAAAGACAAATAAATAACTGAAACATGACACACAATTCGCACACACCACCCCTAGGGTACGCCTCACTGTTGCCTTTCGAAAGGTGATCGTCGAGTAGAGGATGTCTTAGTAAGTCCTCATGATCCGGGAACCTGGCATGAGGGTAGCTTCTAAGGTGTCTTCCCATTGCTCTGGTGGTCACCATGTCCCGAACCTTCGAATTGACCCGAACACCTCCAACGGTGGTGCTACCTACCTCTCAATGGTGGGATGGCACTACTTTAAAGGACATCTGCACAGACGAATTCCTTAGGATAGGTAGGTTCTCAAGGATACTTGCTCTAATCTCAAAACAAACTCAAAAACATCTTTTCACCAACACATTTTCAAAAGCTTTCAAAACAAACTTTTCAAACACTCTGACGTATGAGTCGAACTGAAATTTTTCAAGAAAACTTTTTTAAACCCACAGTTGAAAAGCAAACAAACCATTTTTGAAAACACAAATGAGCAAGTATCTAAGAGCCCATGGATAACCATGGATAGAAAGGGTGCTAACACCTTCCCTTTCTATAATCTACCTCCCGAACCGAGAGCAATCTCTTTAAGGAATTTTTCTGTGCTTTTGTCCTTTCCATTTGGAGAAAATAAAAGACGGTGGCGACTCTTGCTTCCGCGACATTTCGCGAACCAGCGTTAAATAGTCAGTTCCAGATCCACCGATCACAGAACTGGCGACTCTGCTGGGGACCCTTTATAAAGTGAGGTGTACCTTAGGGCTAGCTTATAACTATGTTTTCAATTGTTTTCCTTGTGTGCTTTAAATTGTGGGTTGCTTGGGAGTTCTATAGATCCTACACCCGGATCTGGGGGATACCTTTCTTAGAAAGTAGCAACAAGGCTGTGAGGGAACTGTGCGGGGTATACCGACACGGTTGAAACAGTCTGCTACGTTGATGTGGCACTTTGGTGTGTACCGGTAACCCTTGAGTTCAGTCAAGGAGAGTACGGGGCCTCCGCGTGGTGTCGTGAAGCATCAACAGACCTTAGGAACCTTAATTGAACTATCTTGGCCTCTTTAGGGTAGTGAGATCACTGACTTTGGTGCAGTCCGAGGTTGGTGGATACTCGATACTACGCTCAATTGAGGGTTGCTTTCCTGGAATATTTCGGTCGCCAGTTCAGTGGCTAAATCGAAACGATGAACAATGAAAGCAATCCCGTGATATTGGGAACCTTAGAACCCGGTTACTTTGATTAGGACAGGTATGAACCCACCAACTCAAGAGGGTACTACCCAGACCCCATGCTGGCCTTAAACCTTAAGGGCTTGTCTTGTGTGCCTTGTGTGCCTTACATGTTTGTCTTTGTAAATATCTGTGTTGTGTTTAATCATAGCATCATGACATCATCCAGCATCATATGCATTGACTAACCATTTCAGGGGTTCGAATTTTCATCTTTGTTCTTGTTTTGTAGGACATGGAAACTGCTCGTAGAAAGACAATTCAGGTCAATCTGGTAAGGATCCCTCCTCAGCTTAAGGAGCTTATATCCAGGATTCCCGAGAACTCTTCATTCAGTGACAGGCATGGAAGCCTCATCAGCTTGGTCAACACCAACCTTGAGGAAGATATGATAAAAGTCTTGTTCCAGTTCTTTGATCCCCTGCATCACTGTTTTACCTTCTTGGACTATCAGTTGGTACCTACATTGGAGGAGTTCTCCCGGCTCCTGAAGATCCCTATCCTTGATCAGCCACCTTTCAACGGTACAGAAAAGGAACCTAAGCTCGAAGAGATTGCTAAAGCCTTGCACCTACAGTCATCTGACCTCAAGGGACATTGGGAAGTTAGAAGTGGCGTCAAAGGGTTCTTAGCCAGGTTTCTGTTTGAGAAAGCCCTTGAATGTTGGAACTCTCTTGACTTGCAAGCTTTTGAAGAGGTTGTGGCCCTCCTTGTTTATGGTTTGGTATTGTTCCCTAATCCAGATCAGCTTATTGATATCAGTGCCGTTCAGATCTTTATGTCCAGGAATCCTATACCTACATTGCTGGGGGACATCCTTCACTCATGTTACACTCGAACCATGAGAAAAAGAGGTGTCCTTATGTGTTGCACTCCTCTCCTGGGAAGGTGGTTTATTTCGCACCTTCCCCATTCAGTCCTGAAGAATGAGCGGGGTTTGAGATGGTCACAACGGTTGATGACTCTTACACATGCAGATATACATTGGTGCCCTAGATCCAGAGGAGATGTCACTATCATTGATCGTTGTGGGGAGTACCCTAATGTTCCTTTACTTGGAATCAGAGGAGGTATTACTTATAGCCCATGCCTGGCTTGGAGACAGTTTGGTTATGCTCGGAGGGACGGTCCTCATGACATGTTGATTCCTGACATAGTTTTTGACTTCGACAGTGATACTCAAGGACTTCGTCAGAGATTTATCAGAGCCTGGAGGATGCCTAGTAGGATAGACAGCAAGACACTGGGGCATAGGAACTCCATCCCTTTGGAGCCTTATCTCAAATGGGTACGCGCCCGTTCTCAGAAGTTAGTGATGCCTTATCCTCACATGCTTCCAGTAATCAAAGAACCTGTCTTGGAAGGGGAAGTGTCTCATGTTATTCAGCACCCTGATATGCCCACATCCTGGGAAGAGATGCAGAAGAGCTGGATCCAGCTTAAGGAGGAAAGGAATTCTCTTGAGACTAGTCTGCATGCCAGTGAAAAGAAAGTCTTGGAGCTCACCCGTCTGCTGCATGAGGAGAGGAACCTCAACACCTACATAGCTCCGAAGAGGATGCGCAGTGTATTTTGGGATTGACTTGACTTTTGTATTTCCTTTTGCTCATGAGGCCTTGATGTATTAAACAATGATTTCATTAATGATAACGTGTGTTCTTTTCTTGTCTACAACGAATTTGAACTTTCGGACCCTTGAATGCATTGCATACGCATTTCATACATCATGTGCATAGCAGGTTTTTTCCCCTTTTCAGGTTGCTTACAGTTCTTCGCTGTTTATTTCAGCATCATGAATCCCGGATCTGAATCTACAGAGACTTCAATCAAGGCTCTCCAGGCGCAGAATGCGCAGTTTCAAGAAATGATCATGGGTCTAGCTAAGGGCCAAGAAGAACTGAAGACTATGCTCTTGAAAAAGAAGAAGAAGAGAAGAACTGTTCTGTTCAACTCGGGCCGAAGGTTGGGTAATACTCTGCATCAGGAAGAGGCTGGTTCTTCTGTTGGCAGGAGTCCTTCTCAGGCAGAAGTCAAGGTTCCTACTCCAGTGGTCTCCGACAACGAGACGGATTTTGATGAAGAGCAGTACCCTCCTGAAGACAACAAGTACAAACAACTGGAGGACAGGTTGAAGGCTATGGAGGTGCAACAGACACCTGGGCTGGATTTCGGAGATCTGGGTTTGTCGACTGGCATAATTATCCCACACAAGTTCAAAGCTCCCACCTTCTCCAAGTATGACGGGGCATCTTGTCCCAAGCTGCATTTGAGGTCCTATGTTCGGAAGATTCAGCCGTACTCTGCGGACAAGAATCTATGGATCCACTTCTTCCAGGAGAGTCTTTCAGGGACTCATCTCGAATGGTTCTATCAGCTGGATGGGACCAAAATTCGTAACTGGGAGGAGCTGGCCACTGCTTTCTACAAGCAGTATCAGTATAATGCCGACCTTGCCCCCACGCGTACCCAACTCCAGGGTATGTCGTTGGGCGTAAGCGAAGGTTTTAAAGAGTACGCGCAGAAGTGGAGAGACTTGGCTGGCAGGGTGCAGCCACCTTTGACTGATCGGGAGTTGGTTGACATGTTCTTGGGGACCCTATCTGGGCCATTCTTTAACCATCTCATTGGGAATTCTTCTGCTGGTTTCACTGATTTGATCTTGACTGGAGAAAGGATTGAAGCTGGGCTGAAATCTGGGAAGATTGCAAAGGCTGCATCATCATCTAGTTCGGACAAGAAACCATTTAAGAAGGAGTCTAGTGCTGTGTATGGCTCCAGAAAATCAGAAAGACCTGATCGCCGCCAATCTGTCAGTGCGGTCATGATTGCTACGCCTGCTGCCGCTCCCCGGCCCAACAATCCTCAAAGGGCTGATAGACCCCGGAGAGAGTTCACTCGGTTAAGCATGACCCTGTCGCAAATCCTGCCACAGTTACTATCCACCAATTTGGTAACTGTCAAGGAGGCGCCAAAGTTCTCAAACACTACCTCTCCTAAGTACAACCCGAATGCCCGTTGTGCTTACCATTCAGACAGCCCGGGGCATGCCACTGATGACTGTTGGGCGTTAAAGAATAAGGTGCAAGACCTCATCGATGCTAAAGAGATACAATTCGAGGCGCCCGCAAAACCGAATGTAGTTACTGCCCCTATGCCTCAGCACGGGGTAAATGCTATTGATGAAGATGTTTATGCTGTTTCTGTGGATGACCTAGCCACTCCTTTAAAGATCATTAAGAAGAACCTACTGCAGGCCGGTTTATTTCCGGGTTGTAGTGAGGGTTGCCTGTTCTGTGTTGTGTCCCCATCCGGTTGTCCCTTGCTCAAGTTAGGTGTCCAAAACTTAATGGATAGCAAGGAGATTTTATTCAAGAAGTCTGCTGTTCGTATGGTTCCAATGGAAGAAGTCTCTGTGGTGACTATCTTCAACAATCCGATCCCGGCTCTCCAGAAGAAGCCTGTCCAAATTCTGACCGTTGCACCTGTTACTATCACTGTTCCTGGGCCCCTGCCCTATGTATCCAACAAAGCTGTCCCTTGGCACTATGGGGCAGATGTATATATAAACGGAGTGAAACAAGAGCTCAACGCTGGCGCCAGCATCTGTGACATCACTGGCCCGGCCAAAGTTACCCGCAGTGGCAGGCTCTTCTCGCCTGACATTGCGCCACCTGCTGCTAGAAGACCACTCCTGATAATTCCTGCAAGTACACCTGCTCCCGTTGCCGATCGAGTTGTTGTTCCTGCTACTGATCCAATTGTTTCTCCTGCTGCCGAGTCATCCAATGCTCGGGGCAAGGGAATTGAAACTGAGCCTGCCCAGATGGAGGTACCCATACCCATAGCTGCTGAGGCCTCCCCACAAGAGATGGAGGAGATTTTGAAGATTATAAAGAAGAGCGATTTTAATGTTGTGGAACAGCTGGGGCATACGCCCTCCAAAATCTCCATGCTCTCTTTACTGCTGTGCTCTGAGGCCCATGCAAAGGCCCTCATCTCATTCCTTAAGAAGGCTCATGTGCCACATGAAACTTCTGCAGTCCAATTCACTGATTGCGTGGCAAGTCTAACGGCGGATAATGGCTTGGGTTTTTCAGACGCTGATTTGACCATGAAGGGGAAAGATCATAATGATGCTCTGCATGTCTCAATCGAATGCAGGGGCACCACCTTGGCACATGTGTTGGTTGATACCGGGTCATCTTTGAATGTACTACCCAAGAAGGCTCTGGATCGTCTAGATTGTGAAGGCCTGGATTTGAAGCCCAGCAACATCATTGTCAGGGCCTTTGATGGTTCAAAGAGGATGGTCCATGGGGAGGTGGACATTCCGATTCGTGTAGGCTCTCAGGTGTTCGACTCCACTTTTTATGTGATGGACATCCGTCCATCTTACTCTTGTCTGCTGGGTCGACCCTGGATACATAAGGCTGGGGCAGTGACCTCTACCTTGCATCAAAAACTGAAGTACCCCGTCAGAGGGAAGATCGTCACCGTGCAAGGTGAGGAAGAATACATGGTGAGCCACCTAAACTCGTTCAGATACATTGAGATGGATGGGGAGTTCATTGAGACCCCCTTTCAGCATTTCGAGGAGGTGTTTCCAATCGCAGCAGAAACAGCAGAAGCAGGTGGTCCTCTGAAGATGGCTTCCCTAAAGGATGCCAGGGCTGTAGTGCAAAAGGGTGAAGGTGCTAACTGGGGCAGACTGCCAGACTTCACCCAGAAGACTGATAAACTTGGGCTGGGTTTCACCTCAGAAGGGCAGAGAGCTATGAGGAAGGAGAAGATCGGAAGGCCTCCGGTATTTATCAAGGGTTCAGAAGTGAATGCCGTCGGGGAAGACTTTGAAGTAGACGAAGCCGAATTCAACAGCTGGATTTATCCGACGACCGAAGACGGATTAAACAATTGGAGCGCAAAGGACCATACCCCTGTTACCTTTGTGACACAGTAATGAATTCCAATGTTTTTGTTATTTCTGTAATAAACAATGATAAACTCTATGGCCCGGTGTCTTACCCGAGGCACTGTGGTTCTATTTGTGAGGGCATATGAACTGTCATTTTATACATCATGAATGAAAATCTTGGACTATTTTCGCATTGCAAATATTGTGTTCCTTTTCTATCTTTCCTTTTCCTTTACATAATTTTCAAAACAGCTGTATTTACACACACACTCACTCATACAGGTTCCAATCCACTCTGGATCTCACTGATAACAGCTCTGCTAATGCCAATTATGACTTCGAAAATCCGATCAACTTAGCCGAAGACGAAGGTGAAGATGATTGCGAAGTGCCTGGCGAGCTTGCAAGACTGTTACTTCAGGAAGAGAGGGCAATTCAACCCCATGAAGAGCCAGTGGAAACCATAAACCTGGGTACTGAGGCAGACAGAAAAGAGGTAAAGATTGGTGCTAACCTAGAGCTCAGCGTGAAGCAACGGTTAACCGAGATGTTACATGACTATATGGAGATCTTTGCCTGGTCCTACGAAGACATGCCAGGGTTGGATACCGATATTGTTGTCCATCATTTGCCGACTAGAGAAGATTGCCCTCCAGTTAAACAAAAGGTTCGTCGGATGCGTCCAGAGATGTCCGAGAAGATTAAAGCCGAGGTCATGAAACAGTTCGATGCCGGGTTCCTTGCAGTGACTTCTTACCCTCAGTGGGTTGCTAATGTGGTGCCGGTACCTAAGAAGGACGGTAAGGTCAGAATGTGTGTAGATTACAGGGATCTGAACAGGGCCAGTCCCAAGGATGACTTCCCCTTGCCTCACATTGATGTCCTTGTTGATAATACAGCTCAACACAAGGTATTCTCTTTCATGGATGGTTTTTCAGGCTACAATCAGATAAAGATGGCACCTGAAGACATGGAAAAGACTACATTTGTTACTCAGTGGGGCACCTTCTGTTACAAGGTCATGCCGTTCGGGTTAAAGAATGCTGGGGCAACCTACCAGCGTGCCATGGTTGCCTTGTTTCATGATATGATCCATCATGAGATCGAAGTGTACGTGGACGACATGATTGCTAGGTCCCAGACTGAAGAAGAGCACCTAAATCATCTACAGAAGTTGTTTGACCGGTTGAAACTATACAAGCTGAGATTGAACCCGAACAAGTGCACCTTCGGGGTAAGATCTGGGAAGTTGCTAGGCTTCGTGGTCAGTGATAAAGGTATTCAAGTAGACCCTGCTAAGGTCAAAGCTATTCAAGAGATGCCAGTTCCTAAGACAGAGAAGGAAGTCAGAGGCTTTTTAGGGCGCCTGAATTACATCGCTCGATTCATATCTCATTTGACTGCTACCTGTGAGCCAATCTTCAAGCTGCTGAAGAAAGATCAGGTAGTACGTTGGAACGATGAATGTCAGGTTGCTTTCGACAAAATCAAAGAGTATCTCCAAGAACCACCTATCCTTATGCCGCCGGTTGAAGGGAGACCTCTGATCCTATATCTGACAGTGCTAGACAACTCAATGGGGTGTGTGCTGGGGCAGCATGACGAGTCTGGCCGAAAAGAGCATGCCATTTATTACCTTAGCAAAAAGTTTACCGACTGTGAGACCCGATACTCACTGCTTGAGAAAACTTGCTGCGCTTTGGTATGGGCTGCTCGCCGGCTGAGACAGTATATGCTGACTCACACTACCTTGTTGATCTCAAAGATGGATCCGATAAAGTATATATTTGAAAAGCCTGCTCTGTCTGGGAGAATTGCAAGATGGCAAATGATCTTGACGGAATACGACATTCAGTACACCACCCAGAAAGCCATCAAAGAGAGTGTATTGGCAGACCACTTAGCTCATCAAGCTGTAGATGACTACCAATCAATGAACTTCGAGTTTCCGGACGAAAGCATCATGATAGTAACTGATTGTGAAGTACCTGGGCCGGATGAAGGACCTGAACCAGGATCCCGATGGTCCATGCACTTTGACGGAGCTTCCAATGCTTTGGGAAATGGTATCGGCACCATAATCATATCTCCACAAGGTACTCATACTCCACTCACTGCCCGGCTGTGTTTCAACTGTACCAACAACATGGCGGAGTATGAGGCGTGTATCATGGGTCTTCAAGCTGCTATTGACCTAAGGATCAAATTTCTAAACGTTTTCGGAGATTCCGCCCTTGTGATCAATCAGATCGACGGAGAGTGGGATACGAAACATCCAAACTTGATTCCTTACAGAGAATGTGTGTTGACCATGATTCCCCACTTCACAGAGATAACCTTTGAGCACTTTCCAAGAGAAGAGAATCAGTTAGCGGACGCGTTAGCTACAATGTCTTCAATGTTCAAGGTCAAATGGGATAATGAAGCTCCCCAGATCACCATCGAGAAACTGGACGAACCGGCATACTGTTGTGATATCGAAACTGAATCGGTAACTGAGAAGCCTTGGTACCACGAAGTGAAGAGATATCTGGAAGCTCAGGAATACCCTGAAGGTGCCTCTGTCAATGATAAGAAATTCCTGAGGAGGTTTGCAGCCAAATTCTTCCTAAGCAACGGCATCTTGTACAAGAGGAACCATGATTCAACCTTACTGCGTTGTGTGGACAAAATTGAAGCGGAACGAATCATGGAAGAACTACATGAAGGGACCTTTGGTACGCATTCCAGTGGGCATACTATGGCTAAGAAAATCCTACGGGCAGGATATTACTGGTCCACAATGGAAACTGACTGCTACCAACACTCCAGGACATGCCACAAGTGCCAAATCTATGCAGATAAGGTGCATGTTCCTCCGGTTCCCCTGAATGTTCTGACTGCGCCTTGGCCGTTTGCAATGTGGGGCATAGATATGATTGGCGAGATCAGACCTACGGCATCCAACGGACATCGCTTCATCCTAGTGGCGATCGACTATTTTACGAAGTGGGTTGAAGCAGCATCCTATGCTACAGTAACCAAGACTGTTGTGGCACGGTTTATTCGGCACAATCTGGTTTGTCGATACGGCATCCCTGAACGGATTATTACAGACAACGGTACCAATCTAAACAATAAGATGATCGCTGAGCTCTGCGAACAGTTCAAGATACAGCACCATAATTCTTCTCCTTACAGACCGAAGATGAATGGGGCTGTAGAAGCAGCTAACAAGAACATCAAGAAGATCGTGCAAAAAATGACAGTAACTTACAAAGATTGGCACGAGATGTTACCGTTCGCTCTGCATGGGTACCGTACCTCAGCAAGGACGTCAACCGGGGCAACTCCTTTCTCTCTGGTTTATGGTATGGAGGCAGTCTTGCCGATCGAAGTGCAAATTCCCTCTCTCCGGATAATGAAGGATGCAAATCTGAACGAAGATGATTGGATCCAGACACGACTTGACCAACTCAACCTCATTGACGAAAAGAGACTTGCTGCTATCTGTCATGGTCAGACGTATCAGAAACGGATGATCAGGGCATTTAACAAGAAAGTCAGACCACAAGAATATCAAGTTGGGGATCTGGTTATCAAGAGAATCATCCTTCCTCAGAGTGATCCAAGGGGCAAATGGACCCCTACGTACGAAGGGCCATTTGTGGTTAAGCATGTGTTCTCAGGAGGAGCAATGATCTTAACCAACATGGATGGTGACGACCTTCCTCATCCCGCCAATGCAGACATAGTTAAAAAATACTACGCATGAAAAAAGACCCGCTAGGCTGACATGCCTAGGCAAAAATTAGGGCTTCCCGTCGAACCAAAAGGGTTCGGGCAAAATGTAGGGATGAAAATGAAAAAATCTGTACACCCGGCAAGTCGAAAACCTGAAAGGGCGGCTTGGGCAAAAATGGGTATCCCGGTGGACTGAAAACCCGAAAGGGCGGTCCAGGCAAAAATTAGGGATAAAAGCGTAAAACTATGTCTCATTGATCACTCTGCATCCAGAATCCGGTATCTGCATCAAGTTCAAAACGGCATCGATCAGTCAGCTTCACCTTCAACCAAGGTCATCAAGTGATGAGACGCTCGGAGTTATAAAGGCAATAGCAGAGTTGAAACCCAGTGGATCATTCATCTTTCACACAGCTGTTTTATTTTCTTTTGTACAAAACCTTGTATAAACTCTTTTGATCGGCGACGTACCTCTTACTAGGACGTCAGCCTCTTGTACACAAAACGCCTATTCAGGCCATTCAAAATCAATAAAAATATATTTCCAGTTAAACGCGCCCAAGTGTTTTTCTTTTTCTGTTTTGCTTTGCGAAGAACGTCCAAGGTTGAATTTATGATGTATGCATTGACAATAATTTGCTAACTCATGGATATTTGCATACGAAACAAAGGAATTAATTGCAGGTGACACTGGAAACAGGGGCAATAAAAGAGTTGTCTGAGCAGTCTAATTGTTCTATCCTCCAAGGTACTAAGATAGGTTCAGCTAAAGAACACGGCCAAGTGTATCTTAATTCCCCAGAGAGTGGTTCAACAAGTCAGTACATTCCTCTCCAATCATCAAATACCAAGGAAATTGAGTATCCTCCTGTAGATCTCAATACCTCCCCAGCAATACATATTCTTAACAAGCATCCCCGGCAGTCTTGGTCTAAAGATTGTTCCCCGGCGGTATACCACTATTCAAAGGAATCACTTCCCCAGCATATCAAACTCCCCAGAAGAGTCCAATCCAGCTTCACCAACAAAGTTGGAAATCATATCCCCAAGCAGTAAGCTTATCCCCAGTAGATTCTGGAAGCTTATCCCTCGCAGAGCACGAACGCGTCGTCCCGGCTTGATTTAAAGAGTTATTTCCGTAACAGGATATAACTGGGTTATCCTCAGCCAAAAGCCACGGAAAGAGCGTCCTCGGCAAAATATCTTCCTACCCCCAGCGAAGACTATCAACACTTCCAGCACAACAAGGATATCCCCAGCATAACTCATCAACGGTATCCCCAGCGGAGTTATCTTCGACATTTCAGCAAAGCATCGCTGTCCCCACAGAGTAGCACTCCCCAGCATGATCGCTAGAGTATCTTTTCTCCCGCAGAATTATTTCATTTGCCAAGTGTATTCCTCAACGGAGTTATCTTCTCCTACCGGTATTCTTGCAATAATCATCCACAGCGGAAGCAAAATCTCTTCCTCAACATCAGCCCAGGATATGACTTCCCGGCACCCGTCAAGGATTTATTTTCCTAGACGAAAACATAAAACTTTACATACATCATCATAGCATGCATAACACACTGCATCATACGAATCTCATTTATGTTGAGAACATCATCGCTTGATCCATATCATGCATTGCATATAACTGACCTTTAACTTTCAGGAAAGATGCAGTTGAAATTCTCAAACATATTTCTCTAATCCAGTTAAATCGACTCCAAACAGATTTTTCTGATAAAGACTCAGTAGAAGTTCTCTTATGGTCCCCTCTCCAACGGCGTGTGAGGTGGTAATTCCTTCTTCAGATGTTTTCCTCTCCGGCATGAGCGTGAGGTGATATTCTCTTATGGTCCCCTCTCCAGCGGCGTGTGAGGTGGTAATTCCTTTTTCAGATGTTCCCCTCTCCGGCATGAGCGTGAGGTGATATTCTCTTATGGTTCCCTCTCCAACGGCGTGTGAGGTAGTAATCCCTTTTTCAGATGTTCCCCTCTCCGGCATGAGCGTGAGGTGATAGTCTCTTATGGTCCCCTCTCCAACGGCGTGTGAGGTGGTAATTCCTTCTTCAGATGTTCCCCTCTCCGGCATGAGCGTGAGGTGATATTCTCTTATGGTCCCCTCTCCAACGGCGCGTGAGGTGGTAATTCCTTCTTCAGATGTTTCCCTCTCCGGCATGAGCGTGAGGTGATATCTCCTTTCAGATTATAATTTCCTATAGTTCCCTCTCCAACGGCGAGTGAGGTGACTCCCTTTGAGATTATAATGTCCTTTGGTTCTCTTCCTGACACTACGAAGATGGTAATCCTCACCAAGATTTTTCTCAACGAGCGTTGTTGAAGTTAAAGTCACCCAAGATTTTTCTCAACAAGCGTGGTGGAAGTTAAAGTCGCCCAAGATTTTTCTCAACGAGCGTTGTTGAGGTTAAAGTCGCCCAAGGTTCTCTTACCATTCCTGTTAAGGCAGTAACCATCCCTGGTTCATTCATCAGCGTTTGAAGCTCCAGACCCAGCTCCTGTAACCAGTCAGGACACATCTATACCAAGCATCTAAAATCAGCTCCTGCGACGTGTCAGGTACTCATTTTTCTGTTTTGCAGGTATGCAGGTTCTAACGAAGGAATCTCTTACGTAGTCAGCATCCAGATGGCATCTATAAGCCCATCATCCTATCCAGCAACCTCTAAATGGCATCTATAAGCCCATTCCCACCATCATCATTGCTACTATGTGAGCGCAAATTTCTGGGCACTCTAGTGTCCAATCATCTTCTACTCTCGGATTACGAAAGGCACGTCAGCCAATCTGCATCCTCAGGTCTAAGAAGATTGAACAGGGGCAACTGTTGTACCCCAAAATTTGCCCTCCCATATTCATCAAGACATTTAATTTTTAACTTTAATTCTCATGAATTTAATTATTCTTGCAAAAAGGGTTCAACGCCCGTCGCTTTTAATTATTTAATTTTTGCGCATTTATTTTATTGCTTATTATAATTTTGTAATTGTCCCGAAGCGTTGTAATTTTTATTTCTTGCATTTTTATCGCTTTATTTATTTTCCGCTAAATCGGGTCCGGTTTAATTTTGGCGATGTGGACCCGCGCCATTTGTAATAGTCTAGCTTTATTTCCTCGCAACTTATAACTGTTAAATATGCATGCAAGAATGAATGGACTTAAATTAAAATCAAGCGTAGATCACAATGACATGACAAAAGACAAATAAATAACTGAAACATGACACACAATTCGCACACACCACCCCTAGGGTACGCCTCACTGTTGCCTTTCGAAAGGTGATCGTCGAGTAGAGGATGTCTTAGTAAGTCCTCATGATCCGGGAACCTGGCATGAGGGTAGCTTCTAAGGTGTCTTCCCATTGCTCTGGTGGTCACCATGTCCCGAACCTTCGAATTGACCCGAACACCTCCAACGGTGGTGCTACCTACCTCTCAATGGTGGGATGGCACTACTTTAAAGGACATCTGCACAGACGAATTCCTTAGGATAGGTAGGTTCTCAAGGATACTTGCTCTAATCTCAAAACAAACTCAAAAACATCTTTTCACCAACACATTTTCAAAAGCTTTCAAAACAAACTTTTCAAACACTCTGACGTATGAGTCGAACTGAAATTTTTCAAGAAAACTTTTTTAAACCCACAGTTGAAAAGCAAACAAACCATTTTTGAAAACACAAATGAGCAAGTATCTAAGAGCCCATGGATAACCATGGATAGAAAGGGTGCTAACACCTTCCCTTTCTATAATCTACCTCCCGAACCGAGAGCAATCTCTTTAAGGAATTTTTCTGTGCTTTTGTCCTTTCCATTTGGAGAAAATAAAAGACGGTGGCGACTCTTGCTTCCGCGACATTTCGCGAACCAGCGTTAAATAGTCAGTTCCAGATCCACCGATCACAAGGGCATACGAAGATATTCTGGCTCTTTTGATCTATGGTCTGGTATTGTTTCCCAACCCTGACACCTTTATCAGTACCCATGTCATAAGGATCTTCATGTCTCGGAATCCTATACCCACTCTTTTGGGTGACATTCTACAACAACTCTATGCTCGCACTGCTCGAAAACGGGGAACTCCGTGGTGTTGTGCTTCTTTGCTAGTAAGGTGGTTTATTTCGCACCTTCCTAAGTTCGTGCTGAAGAATGAAGAAGGAAAAGGTTGGGCTCGGAGGTTAATGTCTCTCACTGATAATGACATCACCTGGACTCTCAGAGGTTTGGATGAGGTAGCTGTTATTGACCGTTGCGGAGAATACCCTAATGTTCCGTTGATTGGTATCCAAGGAGGAATCTCTTATAATCCATGCTTAGCTCTCCGTCAGTTTGGAAGAGCCAGAGGAGATGGGCCTCATGAAATGCTGGTTCCTCACTTCCATTTTTGAATTTCAGGCAGACAGTGACAAACTACGCCATGGATTCATTAGAGCTTGGGACAGAATTCACAAAGCTGACCCATATGAGTTGGGACCAAAGACTTCTCTACCAATGGAGCCCTATTGCAAATGGGTCCGCATCCGTGCTCAGAGGTTAGGTATGCCATACGAAGCTGTTAGACCTCTCATTCTTGAATCTCCTGATGAAGATGGGGTTCCTCCAACTGTCCTCCCTCCTCAGATACCCACTGATTTTGACACGATGAAGAGATCTTGGGCACAGCTAAAGGAAGAACTGGATTTCTATCGGGAGAAGTTCAACGAGCAGGAACGGAAGATCCAGAGGCTGACTAAGCAATTGGAGGAAGAACGGGTCCTGAACAACTACATCAGCACTGAAAAGAGGAGGCCATGGGAGCATTGATGTGCTTTGGATATTTCCTTTTATAGTTTTATTTCCTTTCTAGTATTTTTCATTCCTGTAATGCCTAAGGGCAAATTGTTGAACAATTGAAAATTTTAATCTAATGAAGTGTGTTTCCTTTTTGTCTACAAAGTTGAATCTTGTTTTTCTTTGAAAACATAAAACATACGCATTCCATTGCATCATATGCATAGCAGGTACCCTATTTCACAGGTTGCTTAATCTCCTTCGTTGTTTATTTTGAACAGTCATCATGAATCCAGACTCCTCCAGTGAGCAAGCAATCAAGGCCCTTCAGGCCCAAAGTGCACAGTTTCAAGAGATGGTCCTAAGCCTAGCCCAAGGTCAGCAAGAGTTGAAGACTCTACTCCTGAAGAAGAAGAAGAAAAAGAGGACTGCGTTGTTCAACGCCAGACGCAGATTTGGGAACACACTTCATAATGAAGCTGAACCAACTACTTCCTCTGCTGAGAAAAACAGTCCCCAAGGGGGAGGAGCTCCTAGCCCCGCAGTCTCCGACAACGAGACAGACTATAATGACGAACAATACCCACCTGTTGCTGACAGATACAAGCAATTGGAAGACCGCTTGAGCGCCATGGAAATTCAGAATGTGCCGGGACTGGATTTCGGAGATCTGGGGTTATCTTCTGGGGAAGTAATTCCTCACAAGTTTAAGGCGCCTGCTTTCGCCAAGTATGATGGGGTCTCCTGCCCAAAGCTGCATCTGAGGTCGTACGTAAGGAAGATCCAACCTTACACGGCGGATAAGAACCTCTGGATTCACTTCTTCCAAGATAGCCTCTCGGGGTCACAGCTTGAATGGTTCTATCAATTAGATGGAACTAGCATCCGACACTGGGAAGACTTGGCAACCGCATTCTACAGACAATACCAATACAATTCTGATCTCGCTCCTACGCGTACCCAACTTCAGGGTATGTCTCTAGGAACGGGTGAAGGGTTCAAAGAGTACGCACAAAAATGGAGAGATTTGGCTGGCAGGGTGCAGCCTCCATTGACTGATCGTGAGCTGGTTGATATGTTCCTAGGGACTTTGTCTGGTCCGTTTTTCAATCATTTGGTTGGTAAATCCTCCGCTGGGTTTACGGATTTGATTCTAACGGGAGAAAGAATTGAAGCTGGCATCAGGTCAGGCAAGATACAAAAGGCTGCCTCTACAAGTACTGAGAAGAGGCGGTTTAAGAAAGAAGCAAGTGCCGTCTATGGTCCTAGAAGACAAGTCAAGCCCGAAAATCGCCAAGCCGTCAACGCTTTGGTCATCTCAAAACCTGTTGCTGCTCCTCAGCAGTACAATCAACAAAGAAGTGAAAGACCCAAGAGGCAGTATACTCGGCTGAGTATGACCTTATCTCAAATTTTACCCCAACTGTTATCAACCAACTTGGTGACCCTCAAAGAAGCTCCTAAGGTCGTCAACACTGCATCTCCTAAGTATAACCCAAATGCCCGGTGTGCTTATCATTCTGATAGTCCCGGGCACACTACTGATGATTGCTGGGCCTTGAGAAACAAAGTGCAAGATCTTATCGACACAAAGGAAATTCAGTTTGAAGCGCCTGAGAGACCGAATGTTGTAACCGCTCCTATGCCCCAGCATAGAGTAAATGCCATTGAGGAAGGGTTGTATGCTGTTTCGGTAAATGAAGTTGTTACCCCTCTTTTGACTGTTAAGAGGAACTTGCTACTAGCCGGTTTATTTCCGGGTTGTAGTAAGGGTTGCCTCCTGTGTGCTGTTATCCCTACCGGTTGTCCACTGCTAAAATCAGGCATCCAAGGCCTGATGGATAGCAAGGAAATTCTATTCAAGAAAACTGCTGTTCCGTCTGTTTCCATTGAAGAAATATCTGTTGTCACAATTTATAATCCTGCCAAAGCTCCCGTAAAGAAACCAGTCCAGATTATGTCTGTTGCACCCATCACTATTACTGACCCGGGGCCTCTCCCGTATGAGTCTGATAAAGCGGTCCCATGGCATTATGGAGCCGACGTGTATGTGCTTGGGGTGAAGCAGGAGTTCAACACCAATACCAATATCAGTAATATCACTGGTCCCGCAAAGATTACCCGCAGTGGCAGGCTCTTCTCGCCTGACATTGCACCGCCAGTTATCCGAAAACCTCTCACCATCACACCCGCAAGTGTGCATGTTCCAATTCAAGTTCCTGTGTCTACTACTGCCTCCGAGTCCTCTGATACTCGGGGCAAAGAAGTTGCTACTGATTCGCCTGCCAGGACGGAGGCACCAAAAAAGAAGACTGTTGTGGAAGCCTCCCAACAAGAAATGGAGGAAATTCTTAAGATTATCAAAAAGAGTGACTTTAACGTTGTTGAACAGTTGGGGCATACTCCCTCCAAAATCTCTATGTTATCATTGCTGCTATGCTCAGAGGCCCATGCAAAAGCCCTGATTTCATTTCTGAAAACGGCCCATGTTCCGCAAGGGACCTCCGCGGATCAATTCACTGACTGTGTGGCTAATTTGATAGCTGACAACGGATTGGGGTTCTCGGATGCTGACCTCACCGCCAAAGGGAAAAATCACAATGATGCCCTGCGTGTTTCCATAGAATGCAGGGGCACCACTCTTGCACACGTGTTAGTGGATACCGGCTCTTCCCTGAATGTTTTGCCCAAGAAAGCATTGGATCGCTTGGATTGTGAGGGTCTGGAGTTGAAACCTAGCAACATCAATGTTAGAGCCTTCGACGGTTCTAAGAGGATGGTGCACGGTGAAGTAGACATCCCCATTCGTGTGGGTTCCCAAGTTTTCAACTCAACATTCTATGTAATGGATATTCGTCCATCTTACTCCTGCTTGTTGGGGCGACCCTGGATTCACAAAGCTGGGGCAGTAACATCCACTCTACACCAAAAGCTCAAATACCTTGTCAAAGGGAAGATTGTTACTGTGCAGGGTGAGGAGGAATACATGGTGAGTCACTTGAATTCATTCCGGTATATCGAGATGGACGGGGAGTTTATTGAAACCCCCTTCCAGCATTTTGAGGAAGTACCTCCAGTGTTGGCATCAGCTGAGGCAGTAGTTGAAGAAGACTTTCCGTTGAAGATGGCGTCATTGAAGGATGCCCGGGCTGTAATCGAGAAAGGCAATTGTGCAAACTGGGGTCAGCTTCCTGACTTCACTCAAAAGAATGACAAGTTTGGGCTGGGCTTTACCGCAGAGGCTCAGAGGGTTGTGCGCAAGGAGAAGATCAGAAAGGCTCCGGTGTTTATCTCCCACCCAAGGGTGAATGCTATCGAGGAGGAGGTGGAAGAAGCAGAGTTTAACAGTTGGATCTACCCGACTGCCGGCAACGGACCGAGCAACTGGACGGCAAAGGATTTTACACCTATCACATTTGTCACGCAGTAATTAATTTCTTTTGATTTCCAATTTGTAACAAACAATATGTTAAAACTTTGTTGGCTCGGTGTCCTACCCGGGGCATCGTAGCTCCATTTGTGAGGGCTTTTTGTATGACATTTCCATATATCATCAATCAAAACATTGGACGTTTGTTGCATTTCAAATCTTGTGCTCTTTTTTCTTTCTGTGTTATATATATTGCAAAACAGCTATATTTACACACACTCACTCATACAGGTTTCAATCCACTCTGGATCTCACTGGTAACAGCTCTGCTACCGCCAGTTATGACTTCGAGAATCCGATCAACTTGGCCGAAGACGAAGGTGAAGATGATTGCGAAGTGCCTGGTGAACTCGCAAGACTGCTACTCCAGGAAGAGAGGGCTATTCAACCACATGAAGAGCCGGTAGAGACGATTAATCTGGGTACTGGGATAGATAGGAAAGAGGTCAAGATTGGGGCTAATCTAGAGCTCAGCATGAAGCAACGATTGATCCATATGCTACAGGATTACATGGAGATATTTGCTTGGTCCTATGAAGACATGCCTGGTTTGGATGCCGACATCGTAGTTCATCACCTGCCAACCAAGGAAGATTGCCCTCCGGTAAAGCAAAAGGTCCGACGTATGCGCCCAGATATGTCTGAAAAGATCAAGGCCGAAGTTATGAAGCAATTCGATGCCGGGTTTCTTGCAGTGACTTCTTACCCTCAGTGGGTTGCCAATGTGGTGCCAGTACCAAAGAAAGATGGTAAAGTCAGAATGTGTGTAGACTACAGGGATTTGAACAGGGCCAGCCCCAAGGATGACTTCCCCTTACCATCGACGTTCTTGTCGACAATACTGCTCAACATAAGGTGTTCTCCTTCATGGATGGTTTTTCAGGGTATAATCAGATCAAGATGGCTCCGGAAGATATGGAGAAGACTACCTTTGTGACTCAGTGGGGGACCTTCTGTTACAAGGTCATGCCGTTCGGATTGAAAAATGCTGGGGCAACCTATCAACGTGCCATGGTTGCTTTATTTCATGATATGATCCATCATGAGATTGAGGTATACGTTGATGACATGATTGCAAGGTCTCAAACTGAGGAGGAGCACATTGACCATCTGAGGAAGTTGTTTGACCGACTCAAGTTATACAAGCTGAGGTTGAATCCCAACAAATGCACCTTTGGGGTGAGGTCCGGAAAATTGCTAGGTTTCATTGTAAGTGATAAAGGTATCCAGGTGGACCCTGCCAAGGTTAAAGCCATTCAAGAGATGCCGACTCCAAAGACAGAGAAAGAAGTCAGAGGCTTCCTGGGACGACTGAATTACATTGCCCGATTCATCTCACATCTGACTGCTACTTGTGAGCCAATCTTCAAATTACTGAAGAAAGATCAAGTAGTACGCTGGAACGATGAATGTCAGGCCGCCTTTGAAAAGATAAATGAATATCTCCAAGAGCCACCCATTCTTATGCCACCGGTGGAAGGAAGACCTCTGATATTATACTTGACAGTACTTGATAATTCAATGGGGTGTGTGCTGGGGCAGCATGACGAGTCTGGCCGAAAAGAGCACGCTATTTATTACTTGAGCAAAAAGTTTACCGACTGTGAGTCTCGTTACTCACTTCTTGAGAAAACTTGCTGCGCTCTTGTATGGGTTGCTCGCCGGCTGAGACAGTATATGCTGACTCACACTACCTTGTTGATTTCAAAGATGGATCCCATCAAGTACATATTTGAAAAGCCTGCTCTGTCTGGGAGAATAGCGAGATGGCAAATGATCTTGACAGAGTATGATATCCAGTATACAACTCAGAAAGCTATTAAGGGAAGTGTACTGGCAGATCATTTGGCACACCAACCTGTGGACGATTACCAATCATTGAACTTTGATTTTCCAGACGAAGACATCATGGTGGTAACTGACTGTGAAGTACCTGGACCGGAGGAAGGACCTGAGGAAGGATCCCGATGGTCTATGCATTTTGATGGAGCCTCCAATGCTTTGGGTAACGGCGTCGGCGCTGTAATCATATCTCCCAAAGGAACTCATACTCCGCTCACCGCCCGATTATGTTTCAGCTGCACCAACAACATGGCGGAATATGAGGCATGTATCATGGGTCTGCAAGCTGCGATCGACTTAAGGATCAAGTTTCTGAGTGTCTTTGGAGATTCTGCTCTCGTGATCAATCAGATCAAAGGCGAGTGGGATACGAAACACCCAAATCTTATTCCTTACAAGGAGTATGTGTCAACCTTGCTTCCCCACTTTGAGGAAATAACTTTTGAGCACTTCCCAAGAGAGGAGAATCAGCTAGCGGACGCACTAGCTACGATGTCTTCAATGTTCAAAGTTAAATGGGACAATGAGGCTCCCCGGATCATTATCTGGAAGTTGGATGAACCGGCATACTGCTGCGATCTCGAGGCCGAGAAGGTGACTGAAAAACCTTGGTATCATGAGGTGAAGAGGTACTTGGAAGCTCAGGAATACCCTGAAGGTGCATCTGTCAATGACAAGAAGTTCATGAGGAGGTTTGCGGCAAAATTCTTCCTCAGCAACGGCATTCTCTACAAACGGAATCATGATTCGACTCTACTACGTTGTGTGGATAAGGCTGAAGCAGAGAAAATCATGATAGAACTGCATGAAGGTACATTCGGAACGCATTCCAGTGGGCACACCATGGCTAAGAAAATCCTTCGGGCAGGATATTTCTGGTCCACAATGGAAGCTGATTGTTACCAACACTCCCGAACTTGTCACAAATGCCAGATCTATGCTGACAAGGTGCATATTCCGCCGGTTCCTCTGAACGTCCTGATGGCACCTTGGCCTTTTGCAATGTGGGGCATTGATATGATCGGTGAGATCCGACCAACGGCATCCAATGGGCATCGCTTCATCTTGGTGGCGATCGATTATTTCACGAAGTGGGTTGAGGCAGCTTCCTACGCCACAGTAACCAAGAGCGTCGTGGCACGTTTCATCCGGCATAATCTGATCTGTCGGTACGGCGTCCCAGAAAGAATCATTACGGACAATGGTACCAATCTCAATAACACAATGATCACTGAACTCTGTGAACAATTCAAGATACAGCACCACAATTCTTCTCCCTACCGGCCGAAGATGAATGGGGCTGTAGAGGCAGCTAATAAAAATATCAAGAAAATTGTGCAGAAGATGACAGTGACCTATAAAGATTGGCACGAGATGTTACCGTTCGCTCTTCATGGGTACCGTACCTCAGCAAGGACGTCAACCGGGGCAACTCCTTTCTCCTTGGTCTATGGCATGGAGGCAGTCTTGCCAATTGAAGTCCAGATACCCTCTCTCCGAATAATGAAGGATGCAGGCTTGAGTGAAGATGACTGGATCCAGACTCGACTTGATCAACTAAATCTGATTGACGAAAAGAGACTCACTGCTATTTGTCATGGTCAGACGTATCAAAAACGGATGATCAGGGCATTTAACAAGAAAGTCAGACCACAAGAGTATCAAGTTGGGGACCTGGTAATCAAGCGCATCATCCTTCCTCAAAGTGATCCCCGGGGCAAATGGACCCCTACATACGAAGGGCCATTTGTGGTTAAACATGTGTTCTCGGGAGGAGCCATGATCCTAACCAACATGGATGGTGACGACCTTCCTCACCCCGCCAATGCAGACATAGTGAAAAAATGTTACGCATAAATAAAAGACCCGCTAGGTTGACATACCTAGGAAAAAATTAGGGCTTCCCGGCGAACCAAAAGGGTTCGGGCAAAAATAAGGGATGAAATGAATAAAAATCTGTACACCCGGCAAGTCGAAAACCTGAAAAGGCGGCTTGGGTAAAAATGGGTATCCCGGTGGACTGAAAACCCGAAAGGGAGGTCCAGGCAAAAGTTAGGGATAAAGCGTAACACTATGTCTCATTGGATCACTTTGCATCCGGAATTCGGCATCAACTATCTGGCTCAGACTTCGGCATCGACCAATCAGCTTCATCTTCAACTAGGCAGCAAAGCGATGAGACGCTTGAAGACATAAAGGCGATAGCAGAGTTGGAACCCAGTGGGATTGTTCACATAGCTGTTTTGTTTTCTTTTCAAAATTGTAAACTCTATGTTATTTGGCGGTGTCCTCTTACTAGGATGTCAGCCTCTTGTACAAAAACGCCTATTCACGGGCAAAATTCAAATCAATACAAATTCACTTGTCCATACAAATTGCCATTGCTTTTCCTTGTTATGTTTTGTCTTGCGAAGAACGTCCAATGTTCATTTTTGATATATGCATTTGACATTAAATTGCTAATTCATAAATATTTGCATATGAAACGAAAGATTAATTACAGGTGACATCAGAAACAGGGGCAAATGTGGAGTTGTTTGATGCAGTCTGGTTGCTTTGTCCACCAAGGTACCCAGGTAGATTCGACTGAAGAATGTAACCAAATCATCTCAACGCCCCGCAGAGTAAGACAAGATTCAGCAATACTTTCCCCAAGCGGAGTTTATTCCCTGTCAATCCTGAAAAGGCACAACATTCCCCGACAGGTCTTAAAGCTCATCCCCGGTAGATTCTGGAAGCTTGTTCCCTACAGGATACGGACGTCTCTCCCGAGTTTTATTCAGAGTTATTTCCTCACAAGGACTTATAACTGGGTTATCCTCAGCTAATTGCCACGGAAGATCGCCCTCGGCGAAGTTCTTTCATTCCCCAGCGGAGTTTATCATCATCATCCCCAGCGGAGTCCATCATTGAAGTCCTCAGCAGGCCTCTCAGCAAAACTTCGGCAAAATATCTCTTCCACAGAGCAATTCCCCGACCGGTCGTCAAGGATTTATTTTCCTAAGACGAAAATACATTTATAAACATTTCGCATTTTCATACATCTTGCTTACATACATGATAAAGTGCATACAACACTATCTCATGTTGAACATCATGACATCATGCATATCATACATCATGACATTGCATACAACTTATGTTTTTGCCTTTTCAGGGAAAAAGACAATCCCAAAGACAACTACCTTCAACTGTCACAATTCCAGATTCGATTCCTGTATCTAGCCAGGGCACGTCTGAAGAGTTCGAAGATTTGATTCCTGTATCCGGCCAGGGCATATCTAACAACTATCACAATTCCGGATTCGACTCCTGTATCCAGCCAGGGCATATCTGTTGACCATATTTCCAGACTCGATTCCTGTATCTAGCCAGGGCACGTCTGAAGAGTTCGAAGATTCGATTCCTGTATCTGGCCAGGGCATATCTAACAACTATCACAATTCCGGATTCGGCTCCTGTATCCAGCCAGGGCATATCTGTTGACCACATTTCCAGACTCGATTCCTGTATCTAGCCAGGGCACGTCTGAAGAGTTCGAAGATTCGATTCCTGTATCCGGCCAGGGCATATCTAACAACTATCAAAATTCCGGATTCGACTCCTGTATCCAGCCAGGGCATATCTGTTGACCACATTTCCGGACTCGATTCCTGTATCCAGCCAGGGCACATCTGTTGACGACTATTTCCGGATTCGATTCCTGTATCCAGCCAGGGCACATCTGTGAGCAACCAATTGTAGATTCGACACCTGTATCTAGCCAGGGCATATCTGCATGAGGAGATTGAAGATCAAACACCTGTAACAAGCCAGGAAAACATCTGTCTTTCTCAAATACACAAGTTCTCGCTAAGGAATCTCTTGTGCGATCAACATTTCCAAATGGCATCTATAAGCCCATTCCCGACAAGGTTCTGTCACATCTACAGATGGCGTCTATAAGCCCATCTCCCTATCCACCATCTCTCCAAATGGCATCTATAAGCCCATTCCCGACATCACATTTGCTGATACTTCAACATGCGAGTGCAAATTTCCGGGCACTCTAGTGTCCAATCTCCTTTTACCCTCGAGTCACGAAAGGCAAACTTGCCAATCTAACTCTTCAGGTCCAAGAAGATTGAACAGGGGCAACTGTTGTACCCCAAAATTTGCCCTCCCATTTCCTCAACATTTTCTCATCAACCTTGAAGATCAAGATCCAGTTAGGGTTTCCTCTGCTCAAGACTTCTCCTTGCACTGTGGACTCAAATTAGGGTTTGTGTTTGAACAAAGATGTTTTGACCTAAAATGCCTAAGATGACTTTCATGCTTCATATTGGACTCCCAAGTTTACCCATACCAAGTTTCAAGTCTTGATCCCAAGTTTTGCCCAGTCAATTGGACAGATGACCTAGAAATCAGCTGTATTGGGGAAAAAGTCAACTGTGGCCAATTGACAGTCAAATCTCATGAAAATTGACCCACATCAACATTATGAACTCATATGGACCATTTGATCAAGTTTGGATCACAATTCCACAAGAAATTTGATCAGATCACCAAAAGGGCAAAATGGACATTTTTAGGGTTTTGACTGCACAAAGGCAATTTTTGACTGTTTGACCTAGCCAATGGCAAACCAAGCTCACATATGGACTCAAGGACCCCATGAAATGGTCTTGACACATTCATCAAGCTCAAAAGATCCCAAGTACACAAGATTGACAATTGAATTTCCCAGTCAATTGATCAATTTTGACTGTACACTGAAAAGTCAAACTTTGACTTTTTGGTCAAAATCAAGAGTCAAGATTCATTTTTCATCAAAACATGCCAAATCATGAAACTTGTTCACCAAGAAACCAAGAAATGCAAATTAGGGTTTAAAATGGAATTTTTTATAACTTAGAATTTTTCTAAGTTATGGAAAACCCTAATTTTTTTCCCAACTTTGCCCCACTCTTTCACCATGATTCATTTGGATTCAAACAAAAGTCAAAACATGAAAGTTGTAGCTTGTTGCATAATCTACAACTTTTATTCACAAAGTTTTCTCATTTGAAGCTTGTATCTCAAGTTACAAATTTTTGAATAAGGGCACTAAACCATTCTTAACTTAGTGAATTTTTGACCTATTTTGACAAGTTTTTCTACCCCACTTCAAGGCCATTTTCCATACACTTCCACTTGGAATTTCAATTTGCATTTCAAAGATGGATTGTAGTACACATTCCAAGCTTTCCAAAATGTCCAATAACTCATCAAACAACCTCATGGTTAGGGAGAATCGAATTTCACAATATAGCAAAAACTCACTTTTGAATTGGCCATTTTTCATGTTCATAAGTTATGCAAACTTCTCAAAACCAGCATGCCCTTGATTACAGGTCCTTAAACCAAGTTACACTCAATAATTAAATGCCAATCCATTGTGTTTTAGCTTTGTTTTGTTCATATAGTCATTACACAAGGAATTAAGCCTTAATTGGAAAAAGTGGTTTATCCATTTTTGAAAAGAAGAACTTTATGTCAAATTTACAAATCAAATGGTACAATGCATATCTTTGGACACAAGATTCATGGACATAACACTCTGATCAAGACAAAAAGATGCAGCATAGTGTGAGGGCCTGTACAGGCTAGAAGGATCAAGTGGCTTTTGTTTGCTTCAAGTTCAAGAAATATGGCATAACTTGTACCAACTCAAAAACCAGCTTACAAACACTTAGACAAAGTTATCAAACACATTACACACATCATAACCAAGCTATTGCACGAGCCATTTACCTCCAAAACATCATCAAACCAAAAAACACCATCAAACTGCAAAAACAGAGTTTCCTCTGCAGTTTGAGTGCCAACTTCTATTTCTCTCAAGCATTCTTGCCAAAACCAGTTCACACACCTTCCATACCATCTATGCAAGCTAACCAAAAGCAAAAGCACGACCTGTAATCACTCTAACCACTTCCACCATTTTCACATTTCTGACTTGCAGGTGAAGTTCTCTAGCTCGATTCAGAAGCTTTCAAGACAAAGTAAACATTGGAATAGCATCCCTGGACCTCAAGGAAGCTTCTCCAATCATCACCTTGCACTGAAAGTTCCTACATCTCCAGATAGAACTTCAACTGAACATGTAAGTTTTTGAATTCGTATCTCTCTTATTAGGCATCATTAGCTTTAAGTTTGTGAAGAAACAAGGTTCTACTCATGCCACTGAACATGTACATGTTTTTACTTTTCATTTCTTTTGCTTGAGTTGTGAGAATTTGGAGTTTGAAAATGGCAGAAAAACTAGGTTAGGATTTGGGGGAGGAGAAGTTCTCCCTCATCTTAGAGAGTTAGATCAAGTTATGCATATGGTTAGAATCGTCTCTTCATGCTGAACATTTTTTATGTTATGAGTTTTTGCTAAAAAGCCAGGAATCAAGAGTTGGAAGATGAGGAACAGGGCGCGCGTTTTTTTTCAAACATTTGTTTGCTGGAGGTTGAAGACAAGTCTTCTGGGCTGGGCCTGGAACATTTTTCATATTTGCACCACATAATTGCTTTTACACCCCCAAGGCCCATTTGCTTATTTCTTTGACTTTTTGACCTTTTTCTTTTTTGATTGACTTTGTTTATTTTTTCTCATAACATAAAAAATATAAAAATATTTTTTCTCACCATTTTTAATTTATTAGGTATTTATATGATTTTTATTTTGATTAATACTTAGATAAATAAATATATACATTTCATTAAAATATTGAGAAATAGGTAAAAATGCTTTTATTTTATTTTACCTTCTGAAAATACTTTATATAAAAAATACTTTTTTTACAAATATTAAATATTATTATTATTTATATATATATAATACATACCTAAAATAATACATATATACATATATTTATTAGTATATTTAGAGTAAATACAAAATATATACACTTTTGTCTCTTTTTATTGTTATTATTAATATTTAATATAAAAATACATTTTTGACAAATACCTCATTTTATTTTATTTTTGTATATATAAATAAATATTTGTACATAATAAATGAATAATGTATTTTATTTAATAGAATTAGGGTTTTACCCTAAATATGAAAATACTCCAAAAAATAATACCTTTTTATTTTCTTTTATTTTACATAAATAATACTTTTTTTTCATACACATAAAAATTCTTTTTACATTTTTGCATATTTATTTCAATTTCCATTTAATTATACAATTATTTGTCTTGTAAATATTCAACATTGATGTAATAGTTTTAGGTTTAAATTCCTTGTCAAAATCCCCATTTGAACATTTGTACCCCCCTTCCCATATTTGGTTTTGTAATAGCTTAGTAAATTTATTTTCGCACTTTATTGCTTTCTAATTATACCATGTTAGAATTAGGGTTTGTATGCGAAAAACGACAAAATAGTTATGACCTAATCTCAAGACAAACAAGCATGAAAATGAACACACAAATCACACCTGCACCCCCCTAGGGTATTCCATTTGTTGTCTTTCAAATTGGGCCATATTGCATGTTAAGTCTCTTTGGGCAAAACAAACAAACCAAATGATCATAGTCCCTCGATAACATCTTCAAAATACTTCCAGAAACAAATGATCAAGTCCCTTAAAGAAAATGCCCAAAGATACTTGGCACCATTGCAATTATGGTCTAAACGATGACCCGTGCCCGTCCCTTTCACATCCTAACATAAGATTGTCCACTAAATACAATGGTGGAACAAACTTATTAAAAGGGTTAAAACATAGCAATAATCTTTTGAGAAATTTAGGAGTAGATAACCTCTTAGTTACTTGAATCAATATTGCAAACTAAAACACTTGCCTATTTCAAAAACCACATATCACTACACTTTCAAAACAACTTTCAAAAAACAAATGAAAACCTTTTTCAAAAGACATACACCTTTGTATACATCCCCACATGGATCATTACAAAGGTTGCCACCACATTGGCTTCTTTTCAAAACATTTTCAAACCCACACACACAAGCACCATTTAAAACAATTGAAAACAAAAGGCAAGTGATCTAAGCAAGTAACTAAGAGCCCATGGATAACCATGGATAGAAAGGGTGATAATACCTTCCCTTTCTATAATCTACTCCCCGAACCCAAGAAAAATCTCAAAGGTTTTTGCTGTGCTTTTTAAACCTTTCCTTAGGATAAAATAAAAAGTCGGTGGCGACTCTTGCTCAACCGAAACATTTGCGAAAACAAACGCAAAACCTCAAGTCAGTTCTCCCACCGTATCACAACATCACCGAACAATAATAAACAAATTGAAGTCAAACATAAAATATATATACCTCTCTCTGTCATAATCTTTATGCGACATGGCCAACATACTCTGTGAGCACTGATCGGTCACTAGGTCCTCCCGGAAATGCTCCACTTGTGTGAACATATGTCTCTGTAGAAGCACGTGTCGTAAGGTCTGTATCATCACTAGTAGGAGTATCATCATCAACAATAGGATTTGCCACCACCTCTTCAGTAACCTTTGCATCTCTAACCAGCATCTCCTTCGCAACATGTATCACATCAACAACAGGTACCTGTACCTCATCAACTCTAACTGCTTGATGTAGGGGTGTGTCAAATTGGGCCTAAGACTGCTCAACCAACCCTTTCTGGTGAGAATCGATTGGAGCTACTCGTCTAGCCCGTAGTTGAGAAGCCTCTGCCGCATCAGCCCTAGCCCAGGCTACTACTCTATCGATGATTATGTCGGCAATAATCTTGTCCTTCCCCCTGGCTCTCATTGCAAAATGATAAAATGACAAAAATCAGTGATCGAAAGTCGACTTCCAAGTACCTAAGCAATACCGAAAATTCTAAAATTTCTGGAACAAATGGATTCAAAAGATTTAGAATTTTAAAATTTATGGTAAAAAGTTCAGGTAAATTCATAATTTCCAATAAGAACCTTTGGAAATTTCTGAAGAAACTCCTGGCAATTCTAATACTCTCGATAAATTACTCATTTTTTTTACAAAATTTTCGATAGCTCCTCTAAATTGTCAATATCACACTAGAGATTTTAAAATTTCCATTTTTTGAGAATGTACTATGAAAATGGCGGAAAACTTTAGCAAAACTATTATAATATTATCATTGAGTTTGGGGGTATCAGATTCAACTTGGAGATGACACGTTAAAACCTCGAGATTTTATTGGGACAACACCAAAAGCAAGCCCAATGGTAAAATAGACTACTTTGCTTTTGATGTTTTTTTTGTGTCAAAAAAAAAAAAACTAAACTTTGATAGCATCTCAAAAGCATGTGTTAAACACTCCTTACTTCTTTTTGAGATATTCAAATTTATTGAATGTAAAAAACTTGATAAATATTTCACCAACTTGGTTTCAGCCTTACAATAAACAAGACTTATATTATCACTTTACTTAAAAAAAATGTTTAGCGTGAAACTAGAAAAATCACAATATATAGCATAATTTCTCTTCTAGACATTCAACAACGTTGCATTCTCATAGTTTCATTCAAATTCAAGATATTTGATTTATCAACTTCTTTTTTTAGCAATTTACCATGTTAGCATTTTATTTGTATGTTTCTTTTAAAATACTGCATTATTTGTTGACCATTTTCTAAAATTTTGATTGAGTCGATTAAAGTATTTTCTTTCGGTAGAATATGCATTCCCACATTTAAAATATTAATAGTTGATCGGAACAATTAATATTTAAATTGATATTTTAAATGATAAAATAAAAATAAAATTATGTATTTTACTACATTATAAAATACATTAATTGATCATCACTTAAATTTATAAATTTTGTGATTATAGATTATTGAAATTTGAACTCCATTTGTTGATATGAAAGTTTGTTCACCAAACTTAATCAATAATTTAAATAAATAAATAAATAAAAGTAGCAGTACATAGAAGAAGTCAATATAAACTAAAGAAAATCTCCCACCGGGGTGTTTCCGGGACCCACCTCTCGCCAAATCAACACCCATCGCGCTTTTGACTAATCTTAAACCAAAACATAGGGTATCTTCTCCATGCACACTGCATCTAACAAGAATTAATCACAAATTAAGAAAAATAATTTTAATAAATTATTATTTCCTTATTAGTTGAACGTTTCATAATAACACGGAACTTTCTTACATGTTTCTTGAACAATTTCTCCACACGCAAAAAACAAACTATTAGTTAATTCAACTCAACCATATACATACATATTTCAGAAAAACTCATCACATATTCACATCAAAAACTATAGCTAGCTTCAATTTAACTCAACTCATCAACATATTCATGGCTTTAGTGTTATTAGCGTTATTATTATCTTTAATTTCACAATCACTGAGATGCTATGGTTTAAGTTCATTCGGTTTTGATATCCACCATCGCTATTCAGAACCGGTCAAGGGTATTTTCGGTATTGACAACCTACCCGACAAAGGGACTCGTGAATATTACGTTGCTATGGCCCACAGAGACCGCGTGTTTCACGCTCGCCGCCTTGCGGACGGCGGTGCTATTGATCAGAAACTTCTTACGTTTTATCCCGATAACTCCACCTACCAGATTTCCTCGTTTGGATAGTAAGAGTTTTTTCAAGCACTTGTTAGTTTTCTGTTACTTTAATTTTTATTTTTATTTTTCTTGCTTAATATATTCAAGATGATTATTTGGATTTCAGTTTGCATTTTGCGAATGTTTCGGTTGGAACACCGGCTTCATGGTTTCTTGTTGCATTGGATACTGGTAGTGACTTGTTCTGGCTTCCTTGCAATTGTACGAAATGTGTTCATGGTGGTCTACAGAAATCATCACAGGTATAGTTAAATCTTGTACTCATTAATATTCATATTGTCGCAGTTTAACTATGAACTGAGACAATATTTTATAAACCTTTATTTAGTCACGGTTTAATTGGCACAAATTTTGGATTTGTGCGGTAGTCTGTCTGGCACGGCACGCCTTCAAAGACGGCCTCATAATATCTCTACTATCTTTTGGTAGAAATTTAGATTTAATGATACTTTCTTTGTTGTTTACAGAAAATCGAGTTTAATATCTATGATAATAAGAGATCATCCACAAGTAAAAATGTTGCTTGCAATAGCAGCTTATGTGAGCAGCCGGCACTTTGTTCTTCATCTGGTGGCACTTGTCCATATCAAGTTCAATATTTATCAGAAAATACTTCAACTTCTGGTTTCTTGGTGGAAGATGTGTTGCATCTAATTACAGATCATGGTGATCAAACTAAACAGGCTAACCCACTAGTTACTTTTGGGTAAGTTTTCAGCATCTTGCTAAGATATATTATTGAGTAAGTTCACACCTATGAAGCACATATAAGGACACTAGACACGTTAACACCGATAATAATTTGAAAAAAATGAATAAATTGGACGTGATCACAAGTGTCTGTGTTGTGTGAGTGTTGTCCATATACACACCTTTTTTCAAAAGTGTTGCTGCTTCAGAGATTTACACACATACATGCCATAGAGAAATAAAATTAACACTTCTAGAATAACTTGTTTCCTAAGCAACTTTTCCGACTGGCTCGAAACTGAAAAATCTTTTTTCTGAACATGCTTAAAGAAAATGTTGATTCAAATTCTTAAGGGTTAGACCGTTGTTAAGACTTTCCAACGGGGATGGTTACGCATGTATTCTAAGTTCAATTCTTAAGAATTAGTCTCTTGGAAAAGAGATTACGATAGTGGTTAAGGCTTACATCCGGGCAAGGGGCGACCATCAGAATTCAGATGCCCTGTGCCCGTCAAAATAAAACCTATCAAAAGTTTCATATTTTTCTTTTCTAAATTTATGTCGCCAATTTAGTTATAGAATCAACATTTTTTGTTTTTGGTCTTGGTTTTTTATATTTGTATTTGTCATTGAATATGTTGCAGTTGTGGGCAAGTTCAGACTGGTGCTTTTCTGACTGGGGCAGCTCCAAATGGCTTGTTTGGATTAGGAATGAGTGATGTATCTGTTCCAAGTGTCTTGGCCAAACAAGGACTAACTTCAAATTCTTTTTCAATGTGTTTTGGGGATGATGGTTATGGAAGAATCACATTTGGGGATAATAATAATAGCCCGGACCAAGGAAAAACACCATTCAACATTAGGCCATTGCAGTAAGTAACTACTACTAGTATACAATATATTTATATGTCTTACTTTTAGATTCTTTTTTCATGTTTTCTCGAACACGAAATGGTGACTTAGATGCAAAACATTGAAACATGTCAAATTCTAAACTTCAACAACGACGAGCGTCTGCTTTGAAGTTTTAATTAATATGGGCACTTTTCTGCAGTTCAACTTACAACATCACTGTCACCCAAATTATTGTCGGAGGAAATGTTGCTGATCTCGAGTTAAATGCAATATTTGACACTGGAACCTCATTTACATACCTAAACAACCTGGCTTATAAGCAAATTACTCAAACTGTAAGTAATCTTAACTAATTATAATTTTTCAACAAGAACTAGAGTTTCATTTCATGTCACTTGAGTTCTTTCTTAATTTTCTATGTTGTTTTTGCAGTTTGATTCAAACATTAAACTCCAAAGGCATTCAGCTTCTGTAACTGATGATCTTCCTTTTGAGTACTGCTATAACATCAGGTGATTATTGCTTTGAGAGAACTCTCTTCTTTTTTAATTTCAAATTGATCGATCACCAAGTACGTATGTATTGTTAGATATAATTGGAGTTTGTTGAAGTTAGTTACAAATTAGCTAAGAATTAAGATCTGTTACGTTTACTATGTAAAGTAAAATGTACCATACACTTATTGTAATCAAGTGTTAAGTGTAGTAGTTGCAAGTTAGTTACAATGTCAACTTTGTTTGCAGCCCAAACCAGACGACGGTTCAAGTTCCCACTATTAACCTAACGATGAAAGGCGGAGACAATTATTTTGTCATGAACCCAATAATGATGGTTAGTTACGGGGTACAAGTACGATTTCTAGAAACTTTTTTATTCTGAAATTGGTATATAATGCTTTTCATCCCTCTTAACCTCATGAATGCTTCTTTTTGTATTCATTTCAGGATAATAACAATGTTATTTGTTTGGCTGTCTTGAAAAGCAACAATCTGAATATCATTGGGCGTGAGTATCTTAACCGAATTAAAGCTTTTAAGAAGTACAATTGCAACATTGATCATTATGTTTCTTTTCATGCAGAAAACTTCATGACCGGTTACCGTATAGTCTTCGATCGCGAGAACATGACTCTAGGTTGGAGAGAATCTAACTGTGAGTACAATTCACCTTATTGTTCCTTTACTTCTTCATTAGTTATTATTAAATGAGAAATGATGTTATGTTTGTTATGTTATGTTATTATCAGGTTATGATGAAGTCTCGAGTTTACCTGTTAACCGATCGTACGCTCCTGCTGTTTCTCCTGCTACGGCTGTGAATCCTGAAAAAACATCTAACCAGTCTAATGGTCCTGAAATAATACCATCTAGTCACTCATTGAAGATAAAACCTGCTTTTGCATTTACAGTTTCAATTTTTCTGGTTTTGGCCATTTTTTGAGCATACATTTAGCTGTTAAGTGCTGTATTATTCATAGATTAGTACTATTTTTTTTCAGAACACGCGAGAAAAGCGATATTAGTATACCATTTTTTTGTCTGGAGTTTTAATAGCATTGATTTGATAGGGTTTGTAAATAATGTGAATGCATATATAGTTGTATACCACGTGATTTAAATTTTGTATATTGTAGTTGACTGAACTCACTTTTGGTCTTTAGAACTTCAACGCAAATTTTTAGAAATTAGTTATATAAATATATGTTGCAGAAAAACCGAATCAAACAATTCAAATATATTCTCCAAATTCTAGAATCTGAATCGTGTTTTTGAAGTATCTAGGTTCTAGAATTTTAAATAGTTTAATCTATAAACAAACCTGAGGAGGTTTGACTTTTATTTTAAATATCTATAAAATAATGCAAATAGATGATAGTGATGAATTGATAGTGTAAATTTTTTTTAGGTTGATAGTATATAGTAATTAATCTCAACAAGACGAACATGTTATGTGACAAACTCTATTGAATAATTCAAAATATCAATTAAATACAAATAAGATTATAAATTAGACAAATTCGTTATTTTTTTCTCTTGCTCAATCATATAAGTTGTGATTTCACCAAACGCCCGAGAACAAATCAAGTTTGAACAAATTACATCAACAATTTTGGTTGAGGTGTAGAGCCTAACTCGATAGGTCTCGAGAAATGATATTAATGAAGTATTAAGATCATGATTCTCATATCATTGTTGTTTTATAGTTGCATGCTAGTTAAGTAAACATGTTCATCGTCGTCGACTATAAGGTAATGATATTCAACATTGACCACGTTTCTTGTGTTATGGTGGTTGAAAAAGAGATTTATTTGATCCAATCAGTGATTTATATCAGACAATGTAAGATCGATATTGATCTTGATCAAATGGGGAGGAGTCTCTTTTCTATAATAAACTGCATGTAGGTTAGAGTTCATTATGTCTGAGTATGGATAAGAAGAGTTTATTATCAAGTTTGTTAAAATTTTGATTTAAAACCTAAAAACTCTATATAGATTTCACGTTTTTATGTTAGCATTTTGTGTTAAATCACATGTAAAAACTTTTTTAAAAATGTAAAATCATATTCTTGGATGATTTCTAATGATTTGAATCGCTCTGAAATTGTGAAAGCGTAGAAAATCGTTGGATTTTACTTTTTGACCCGATTTTACCTTTTTTATCAAATTTTAAAAAATCTATTTTATATTTTGGCACATGAAAAATTTTCTCACACCTTTTTATTTTTATTTTGAGAAATAAAAAATTGACATCATTTGATACACTTACAACGTATCGTTATATGTATAAAATATATTTTTAATTTTTTTATTTATTAATATACACGATGCTTTGTTTCCGTGCAAAACAAAATTTGCATTAAAAATTTTGCACGATGTTGATACGGTGTTGGAATAGAAATGTTCAAATATATCATTTCTCTTTTGTTTTACCTAAAAGTTTTTGAATCTTAGTGTCATGTGTACGACAAGCATCAGATGTTAGAACTTCATCAACTCTGTTAACATCTGATGTGTTGGAACATGCACAAAATAATTTGGTGAATTAATGGTGAAAAGTGATTAATTGGAGAAGATGAAGTTAGAGAGAGAATTTTGGAGATTATGAGAGAGAGAGAGAGTAATTGAGGAAAAAATATTTATTTGGCATTAACAACTAAAAAACAAATATTACATAAGGGTTTATATAGGATACAAAAATACAATTTGAAACCAAACATGCCCAAGAAAACAACTGGAAAATCAAAATATCGCGCTGAAAATCGATTTTCCAAAAAAGGGAATCGATTTCCTGAATTGAAAATGCAAATCCCAGAAAAATCCAATTGTGGAAATCAATTTCCTCTTCGAAAATTCCAAATTTTAGATTTCTAGAAGTACTTCTCAAATAAATTGTTTTCAACTAAACGATTCCCAAAACTTCTACAATGCATTTGAATTATTTTTAAACTTCCAATTCACCACCTTAATTCAAATGCTATAAATTTTTCATACCCAAACTCACCATAAGTGTAAGTGTTTGGTTGTTGGCATGTTTTTTGGTAAAACCAGTTGTGTGAATGTCATGACTGATGTCATAACATTCTGGGATACAAGGTACATTCTACAGAAAAAGAATGTCATACAGGAGCTGCTCAATATGAGTGTTTAGCTGATCATTATGCAATGATCATATTCATTGCATTCTACCAAAATCAGTAAACAGGATTCTTGTTGTCATAACCAATGTTAAGACATCCTGTACTGATCTAACATTTGTGCAGATTTGTTATTTCTGAGAATTTTCAGGAATCTGGTTTATTCAGTCCAGATCAGATTCTCACGTGGACATTAGGTTAACTATGCTTAAACCTAATCTGGTTGTTAAAGACCTATGACCAAGTCTTGAGGTTAACCCTAATTAACCCTAGCTATTTTCGTGGAAGCCCTAACTGAAGAATAGCTGCCTATATATTCCTCATGAAGACTGTTGGTGAAGGACACTTTTTGATAGAAGATCAATAAGGGACTGTATAGTTGTAACTACTGTGAGCCAATCAATTATCATTGTGATAAGTGATTTGGAGTAGGATTGGGTTGTAAGGGTTGTGTATCACTCAAAGCTTTGAAGCATGAGTGTTTGTGTTACTTGATTAAAGCTTTGAAGCAAAGTCAAGTTAGGGTTGTGTATCACTCAAAGCTTTGAAGTACGAGTATTTGTGTTACTTGATTAAAGCTGTGAAGCAGAATCAAGTGTATGTACTGAAGAGAGTCTTCATAATTTCATTAGCCAATTGTTTATTATCACTGCTGTGATTGAGGGGGAGTGAGTAGGAACTCAGGTTTAAGTTGAACTTAGATTGAAGTTGCATTGGGTAGGTCTTAAGTGAAGGAGATAAACTGGTTGGTTTATTCCTGAATTAATATCTCTTATAGTGAATTTCCTCCCTGGCTTGGTAGCCCCCATAGTAGGTGTTGTTACACACTGAACTGGGTAAACAATTGACTGTGTTATTTATTGCTTTTAAATTACTGTCTTTAAGTGTGTCAGATACGGTGTCATAACATTCACTGTGACATTGAGTATCTGTTGCCAGAATTTCAATTGGCATCAGAGCAGGCACACTGCCTGTCTTACTGGGTGAGATCTAGGGATATTATTTTCTGGCGCTATGGACAAAGAAGGAGGATTTGGAAACAGACCACCCATTCTGGATGGATCAAATTATGACTACTGGAAACCTCGTATGATTTCCTTCTTAAAATCACTGGACAAAAAGGCTTGGAGAGCTGCTGACAAAGGATGGAACCATCCCACCATAACTGGGAAAGATGGGACAACCAATCTGAAACCTGAGGAAGAATGGAGCAAAGAAGAAGATGAGGTAGCCCTGGGTGACTCCAAAGCATTAAATGCCTTGTTCAATGGAATTGATAGAAACATATTCAGACTAGTACATCAATGTGAACTGACTAAGGAGGTTTGGGACACTCTCAAAACTACCCATGAGGGCACATCCAAAGTAAAAATGTCAAGACTTCAGATGCTGACTGTGATACGGTGGAAGAACTGACTTGAGGTTTTGCGTTTGTTTTCGCAAATGTTTCGGTTGAGCAAGAGTCGCCACCGACTTTTTATTTTATCCTAAGGAAAGGTTAAAAAGCACAGCAAAAACCTTTGAGATGTTTTCTTGGGTTCGGGGAGTAGATTATAGAAAGGGAAGGTATTAGCACCCTTTCTATCCATGGTTATCCATGGGCTCTTAGTTACTTGCTTAGATCAACTTGCGTTGATTTTCAATTGTTTGAAATGGTGCTTTGTGTGTGTGTTTGAAATTGTTTTTGAAAAGAGGCCAATGTGGTGGCAACCTTTGTAATGATCCATGTTAGGATGTATACAAAGGTGTATGTCTTTTTGAAAAGTTTTCAATGTCTTTGAAAGTTGTTTTGAAAGTGTGTTGTGATGTGTGGTTTTGAAAAATAGGCAAGTGTTTTTGTTTTGCAAGTTGGCAAGTAACCAAGAGCTATCTACCCTAAATTTCTCAAAGATCTTTGCTATGTTTTAACCCTTTTAACAATTTTGTTCCACCATTGTATTTGGTGGACAATCTTGTGTTAGGATGTGAACGGGACGGGCGTGGGTCATCGTTTAGACCATGATTGCAATGGTGCCAAGTATCTTTGGGCAATTTTTCCTTTAAGGGACTTGATCATTTTTTAGGCAACTTTTGAAAGCGTCATCGAGGGACTATGATCATTTGAATTATTTTGTTTTTTCCAAAGATACCTAACATGCAATATGGCCCATTATTGAAGGCAACAAGTGGAGTACCCTAGGGTTGCAAGTGTGATTAGTGTTGTCCATTTTCATGCTTGTTTATCTTGAACTTAGGTCAAACTATTTGTTGTTTTTGATTTGCATACAAAACCCTAATTCTAACATGGCATATTTAGAAAGCTTTTAAAGTGCGGAATTTAAAGGTCCTAAATTATTACAACACAATATATGGGATGGGGGGTACAAATGTCAAATGAAGATATTTTAGCAAGAAATTTAAATCTAACTATTACATCCAAATTGAATTATACAAATTAATTAATTGCACAATAATTAAATAAAATATAATAAATAAGATGCAAAAAATGATTTTTTTTTATATGTGTAAAGGTATTTTTTATGTGTCAAATAAACAAAAATAAAAGGTTTAATTTTTTTGGATTTTTTAGGTTTAGGGTAAAAACCCTAATTTTGCTAAATAAAATGTATTAATTATTTATTATATGCAATATTTATTAATTATGTATAAAAAATAAATAAAAGGAAGTATATTGTAAAAAAGGTATTTTTTAAGTTAAATATTAATAAAAATAAAAAATGTATTATTTTTGTGTTTTAAACCTAAATAGACTAATAAATATATAAGTATTTATTATTTATTAAATATATTAAATATGTACAAAAATAAAATATTTAATATTTACAAAAAAAAGTATATGTTTTATAAAATGTTTTCAAAGGGTAAAATAAAATAAAAATCAGAAAATAAAAGTGTTTGTATTATTTTTTGTATTTTTAAATAAAAGGTATTATGTATTTATTTACATATAAAACTAAATGAAACCAAATAAATATCAAATAAAATGTAAAAAATATATTTTAAATATTTTTTATGCTTTAATAAAAAATAACAAATCAGAATCAAAAAGAAAAAATTAAAAATGACAAATAAAACTCAAAATGGGCCAGGGGGGTGCATGTGAAATGCAGTGGTGCAAAAAGGAAAAGCAATCTCAGGCCCAGCCCAAGAGAGGTTGTCTTCAACCTCCAGACAAACGTTTGAAAATACGCGCGTTCTCTTGCTTCAACCACAACTCCTGATTCTTTGATTTTCAGCACAAACTCATAATATAAAAAATGTCAAGCATCAAACCACGAATCCATACATATAAAGAAATTGACCTAACTCTCATAAATGAGAGAGAATTTCTCCATCCCTAATTCTTGACCTAAGTTTTTTCTAATGTTCAGGTTCCAAATTCTCTCAGCACATGCAATATAAATGGAAAGTAATTATATGTGTAGCTTCAGGGCCATGAGTAGAGCATTTTTCATTCATAAACCTAAAGCTAACTCTTCCTAGATTGAGAGATAAAAGTCCATGAACTTACCTGTTCAGCTTGGATCGTGTCTGACAATGGAGGCACTCTCAAGGCAATGTGAGAACTTGTACAACTTGCTTGAAGTTCAGGGATGCTTCTCCCACCTTTAGCTTGCTTTGAAACCAAGTGAATCAAGCTATGGAAGTCAACCTGCAAAACAGAAAAAGTGAAAATGGTGAAGTTGGTTAGAGGTGTTACAGGTCGTGTCCAATGCTTGGGATAGCTTGTATAGGTGGTATGGAGTGTGTATGAACTGGTTTTGGCCAAGGCGCATGAGTGGATTGAGTTATGGAAGTCCAACTGCAGAGGTGACTCTGTTTTTTGCAGTAGGAGGGTGTTTTGGTGAATGATGGGGTTTGGAAGGTGGTTAGCTCGTGCCTTAGCTTAGGTTTTATATTTGGAATGTGTTTAACAAGTTTACTTTGGCTTGTGGTTGCAACAATGTGAGTTGTGTTACAAAATGCAAGGTTTCTTCTAACTTAAGCAAAAATTGTCAACTTGGTTTCTAGACTTGTGCAGGCCCCCTAATCATGCTGCAACCATCCCTCTTGATCAGTGTGATATGTTCCTGAACTTGTGCCAAAAGGATTTGCATTGTACTACTTGGATTGCAAATTTGACATAAAGCCATACTTTTCAAAAATGGATAAAGTGCTTTTTCCAATTAAGGCTTAAATCTTTGTATAATGATCAAATGCACAAAATAATGCCTTGGCACAATGGATTGGCATTTAATTATTGAGTAAGAAAAGGATTAGAGGCCTGTAACTAGCTTGCTCATGCTGATTTGAAAAATTGCACAAGTTATGAACATGGAAATGGCTCATGAATAAAGTGACTTTTGCCCATATTGACAAATTCGATTCTCCCTAACCACAAGGGTGTTTGAGAAGTTCTTGGACATTTTGGAAAGCTTGGAACGTGTACTACAATCCATATTTGTAATGCAAGTTGAGATTACAAGTGGAAGAAAGTGAAAAGTGTCCATGAAGTTAGGCAAAAATCCTGCCTAAAATAGGTCAAAATTTTTCTAAGTTAAGAATGTTTTGCACCCTTGTTCCAAAAATTGTAACTTGAGCTACAAGCTTCTTTTGAGGAAACTTTGTGAATCAAAGTTGTAGATTTTGCAATGGACTACAACTTTAATGTTTTGAGTTTTCCTTGAATCCAAATGTATCTTGATGAAAAAATGGGACAAAGTTAGGAAAAAATTAGGGATTTTCATAACTTAGAAAAATTCTAAGTTATGAAAATTCTTCATTTCAAACCCTAATTTGTGATTTTTGATTTCTTGATGAACAAGTTTCATAATTTGACATGTTTTAATGGAAAATTAATCTTGACACTTGATTTTGACCAAAAAGTCAAAGTTTGACTTTTCAGTATACAGTCAAATTTGGCTCAGTTGACTGGAAAATTCATCTGTCAATCTTGTGCATTTGGGACCTTTTGAACTTGTTGAAAATGTCAAGACAATGCCATTGGGTCCTTGAGTCCATATGTGAGCTTGGTTTGCCATTGTCTAGGTCAAACAGTCAAAAATTGCCTTTGTGCAGTCAAAACCCTAAAAATGACCATTTTGCCCTTTTGGTGATCTGATCAAATTTCTTGTGGGATTGTGATCCAAACTTGACCAAATGGTTCATATGAGTTCATAATGTTGATGTGGGTAAAAAATAATGAGGTTTGACTGTCAATTGACCACAGTTGACTTTTTCCCTAATACCATTGATTTTTAGGTCAACTATCCAATTGACTGGGCAAAGATTGGAATCAAGGCTTGAAATTTGGTATGGATAAACTTGTGGGTCCAATATGAAGCATGAAAGTCACTTTGGGCCTTTTGGGTCAAAACATCTTTGTGCAAACTCAAACCCTAATTTGGGTCAGCAGTGCAAGGAGAAGTCTTGAGCAGAGCAAAACCCTAACTTGATCTTGAGCTCTAAGGGTCTTGTGGTGAGAAAATGTTGAGGAAATGGGAGGGAAAATTTTAGGGTACAACAGTTTCCCCTGTTCAATCTTCTTGAACCTGAAGAGTTAGATTGGCAAGTTTGCCTTTCGTGACTCGAGGGTAAAAGGAGATTGGACACTAGAGTGCCCGGAAATTTGCACTCGCATGGTAGAGTATCAACAATGTGATGGCGGGAATGGGCTTATAGATGCCATTTGGAGATAGGATGGATAGGAGGATGGGCTTATAGATGCCATCTGGAGACGTGACAGAACCTTGTCGGGAATGGGCTTATAGATGCCATTTGGAAGTGTTGATCGCGTAAGAGATTCCTTAGCGAGCACTTGCGTACTTTGAGAAAGAAAGATGTTTTCCTGGCTTGTTACAGGTGTTGATCTTCAGTCTCTTCATGCAGATATGCCCTGGCTGGATACAGGTATCGAATCTACAATTGGTTGTTCACAGATGTGCCCTGGCTAGATACAGGAATCGAATCTGGAACTGTTGTCTACAGATGTGCCCTGGCTGGATACAGGTATCAAATCTGGAATTAGTTGCTCATAGATGTGCCCTGGCTGGATATAGGAATTGAATCTGGAATTGCAAAAGGTTGGTAGAGATATCTTTCCTGGCTGGGTACAGGTGTAAACTTCTGACCTGAGAATGAAAGATAATTTCCTGGCCTGTTACAGGGGTTGATCTTCAAACTCTTCATGCAGATATGGCATGGCTAGATACAGGTATCGAATCTACAATCAATCACTCACAGATGTGCCCTGGCTAGATACAGGAATCGAATCTGGAATTGCGACAGTTGATAGTAATCATCCTTGGATTGACTTTTCCTGAAAAGGCAAAACATTAGTTGTATGCAATGTCATGATGTGCATGATGTCATGATGCTTAAAATGAGATAGTGTTGTATGCACTTTATCATGTATGTAAGCAGGATGTATGAAATGTGAAATGTTTATGAATGTATTTTTATCTAGGAAAATAAATCCTTGACGACTGGCCGGGGAATCAAATCCTGGGCTGATGTTGAAGAGTAGAGTTCTTCGTTTCCGCTGGGGATGATGGTTGCAAGAATAAACCGGTAGGAGAAGATGACTCCGTTGGGGAATAAACTTGTTGGAGAAATTACTCTGCGGGGAAATACTCTGTGGGAAGAGATACTTCGTTGAGGTTTTGATGAGAGCTCCGCTGGGGATTTCAACGATAGACTCCGTCGGGGATTTCAACGATAAACTCCGCTGTGGATTCTGCTGATAAGTTATGTTGGGGAACTCTGATGGACTCTGCTGGGGATAGGAAGAACTTCGCCGAGGACGATCCTTCCGTGGTAATTAGCTGAGGATAACCCAATTATAGGACCTGATGGGAAATAAACCTTTGAATAAAGTCGGAGAGATACGTATGTAATCTGCAGGGGATAAGCTTCCAGAATCTAATAGGGATAAGCTCCAAGACCTGCTGGGGATATGGATTCCACTCTCCTGGGGAAACTTTAGGTTGTACTTGGGGATGGTTCCACCGGGGAACAATCTTATATTAAGACTGTCGGGGATGCTTGCTGAGGAATGTCTATACTCCGCTGGGGAATGTTGAGATCTTCTGGGGATACCCAACTTCCTTAAGGCTGACAGTAGACTAACTCTGCTTGAGGAGAGCATCGCTGACTTGCTAGGGGAATATTGTGCCTTTTCAGGGTTGATAGGAAACCAACTCTACTTGGGGAAAGTATTGCTGAATCTCGTCTTACTCTGCGGGGAGTTGAGGTAACTTGGTCACATTCTTCAGCCGAACCTACCTTGGTACCTTGGTGGACAGAGCAACTAGATCGCTTAGACATTTCTAAATTGCCCCTTGTGATACGGTGGGAGAACTGACTATGGTTTTGCGTTTGTTTTCGCAAATGTTTCGGTTGAGCAAGAGTCGCCACCGACTTTTTATTTTATCCTAAAGAAAGGTTTAAAAAGCACAGCAAAAACCTTTGAGATTTTTCTTGGGTTCGGGGAGTAGATTATAGAAAGGGAAGGTATTAGCACCCTTTCTATCCATGGTTATCCATGGGCTCTTAAGTACTTGCTTAGATCAACTTGCCTTGGTTTTCAATTGTTTGAAATGGTGCTTGGTGCGTGGTTTTGAAAATGTTTTGAAAAGATGCCTTGTATAGGCTACCCTTGTAACAATTCTTTACTCGAATGTTTTACAAAAGGTGTTTTGTCTTTTAAAAAGATGTTTCAAGGTTTTTTGAAAGTTGGTTTTGAAAGTGTTTGTGAAGTGGGTTTTGAAATTAGGCAAATGTTTTCTTTGTAAATTGGCAAGTACTTAAGAGTTATCTACCCTAAAGTTTTCTCAAAGATTTTTGTTATGTTTTAAACCTTTTGACAATTTTGTTCCACCATTGCACTTGGTGGACAATCTTGTCTTAGGAGGTTGAAGGGACAGGCGTGGGTCATCGTTCAGACCATAATTGCAATAGTGTTAAATGTCTTTGGGCAATTTTTTCTTTAAAAGGGACTTGATCATTCACTTAGGCAACATTTTGAGGGACTATGATCATTTGATTGCTTGTTTTTACCCAAAGAAGTTCAACATGCAATATGGCCCAATTTATTTGAAGGCAACAAAGTGGAATACCCTAGGGGTGCAAGCGTGAAATGTGTTGTCCATTTTCATGCTTATTTATCTTGTATTAGGTCCAACTGTTTTTGTTCATTTTCATTCGCATACAAACCCTAATTCTAGCATAGTATGTTTAGAAAGCGTATAAAGTGCGAAATTTAAATTCCTACACTATTACAACACAATAATATGGGGAGGGGGGTACAAATGTTCAAATGGGGAGATATTTAGATAAGAAATTGAATCTAGGCTATTACATCATTTGCTTTGAATATTTACAATATGATTAAAAGCATAAATAAAATAGAAATAAAACAAATATGCAAGAATGCAAAAAAGAATTTTTATATGTATGAAAAAAAGTATTATTTATGTAAAATAAAAAGAAAATAAAAAGGTATTATTTTTGAGGTATTTTCAAATTTAGGGTAAAAACCCTAATTTTTAATCAAAGGGGTATTAATCAATTATTTATTATTTACATACAAAAATAAAATAAAATATGGTATATTTGTAAAAAGGGGATTTTTTAGTATTAAATATTAAAAAATAAAATATGTACATTTTTTGGTATTTTTATCCTAAACATATTAATATATACCTATATATTCATATTATTTACAAAACATGTATTATATATATTAATTAATAATATTTAATATTTAAATAAAAAGTAATTTTTTTCTATAAAATATTTTTCAGGAAGTAAAAATAAGATAAAAATGTGTATAAAAATATATTTTGTATTATCTTAATATTTTAAACAAAAAGTATATATATGTGTTTATTTATTTATGTACAAACAAAAGAAACAATCAAATAAATACTCAATAAATTCAAAAAATGATGAGAAAAATATTTTTATGTTTTTAATAAGCTGAGTAAAAATAAATGAACCAATCAAAAAAAAGCAAAAGTCAAAAATATTAAAAATGAATGAAATGGGCTCAGGGGGTGCAGAACAAAAATCATGGTGTGAAAAGCAGAACCAAAGTTGGCCCAGCCCATGAGACACCTTCTTCAACCTCTGAACAAAAACTTGTTCAAAAAACGCGCGCAAGAAGCTTCATTTGAATATCCTGATTCTTTGATTTTTTGAACAAACTTCCAACACAAAAAATGTTAATCATGAAACCACGATTCCAAATATATAAAGAACATCTCCTAACTCTCAGAAATGAGAGAGAATTTTAACAATCCCAAATCCTGACCTAAGTTTTCTACCATTTTCAGACCTTAAATTCTCACAGCTCAGACAAAAGAAATGAAAAGTAAAAGAATGTACATGTTCAGTGGCATGAGTAGAACATTGTTTATTCACAAACTTAGAGTTAATGATGCCTAATAAGAGAGATACGAGTTCACCAAGATACCTGTTCAGCTGAAGTTCTATCTGGCAATGAGGGAGCTTTCAGTGCAAGGTGATGATTGGAAAAGCTTCCTTGAGGTTCAGGGATGCTATTCCAATGTTTACTTTGTCTTGAAAGCTTCTGAATCGTGCTAGAGCACTTCACCTGCAAAACAAGAAACTGAAAATGGTGGAAGTGGTTAGAGGGATTACAGGTCGTGCTTTTGCTTTTGGTTAGCTTGCATAGATGATATGGAAGGTATGTGAACTGGTTTGGGCAAGAGAGCTTGAGAGAAATGGAAGTTAGCACTCAAACTGCAGGCCTTGCCCTATTTTTGTAGGTTGAGAGTGATTATGGCAAGGGGAGTGTTTGAGAGGTGCTAGGGTCGTGCAAAAGCTTGGTTCTGATCTTTGGAATATGTTTGATAAGTTTGTCTCTGTGTGCCTAAGCTGATATGAAAGTTGTGTTGTGTTATGGTACTTTACTTCACACTTAAGCAAGCAAAACCAACTTGGTGTTTTAGGCAAGTAGGGGACCTCTAATGAGCTGCATAACCTCTCCTTGATCAGAGTGATTTGCCCCTAAACTTGTGCCAATTAGATATGGTTTGTACTTGTGGATTTGTAATTGGACATAAAGTGAAACTTTTGCAAAAATAGAAAGAATGCTTTATCTAGTTTGGGATTAATCCATCATACAATGCTTTAGCTCATGAAACAAGGTCTTAGCACAATGAACATGCATTAAATTATTGAGTGTTGGATGGTTTTAGGACCTGTAATCAAGGGCATGCTGGTTTTGAGAAGTTTGCACAAATTATGAACATGAAAAATGGCCAATTCAAAAGTGAGTTTTTGCCATATTGTGAAATTCGAATCTCTCAAGTCATGAGGTTGTTTGATGAGTTCTTGGACATTTTGGAAAGCTCGGAATGTGTACTACAATCCATCTTTGAAATGCAAATTGAAATTACAAGTGGAAGTGTATGGAAAATGGCCTTGAAGTGGAGTAGAAAACCTTGTCAAAATAGGTCAAAAATTCACTAAGTTAAGAATGGTTTAGTGCCCTTATTCAAAAATTTGTAACTTGAGATACATGACTCAAATGGAAAAACTTTGTGAATCAAAGTTGTAGATTATGCAACAAGCTACAACTTTCATGTTTTGACTTTTGTTTTAATCCAAATGGATCTTGGTGAAAAAGTGGGGCAAAGTTGGGAAAAAATTAGGGTTTTTCATAACTTAGAAAAATTCTAAGTTATGAAAAATTCTAATTTCTAACCCTAATTTGCATTTTGTGATTTCTTGGTGAACAAGTTTCATGATTTGGCATGTTTTGATGAAAAATGAATCTTGACTCTTGATTTTGACCAAAAAGTCAAAGTTTGACTTCTCAGTATACAGTCAAAATTGATCAATTGACTGGGAAATTCAACTGTCAACCTTGTGTACTTGGGATCTTTTGAGTTTGTTGAACATGTCAAGATAATTCCATGGGGTCCTTGAGTCCATGTATGAGCTTGGTTTGCCATTGGCTAGGTCAAACAGCCAAAAATTGCCCTTGTGCAGTCAAAACCCTAAAAATGACCATTTTGCCCTTTTGGTGATCTGATCAAAATTCTTATGGAATTGTGATCCAAACTTGATCAAATGGTCCATATGAGTTCATAATGTTGATGTGGGTCAATTTTCATGAGGTTTGACTGTCAATTGGTCATAGTTGACTTTTCCCCAATACAGCTGATTTCTAGGTCAACTGTCCAATTGACTGAGCAAAACTTGGAATCAAAGCTTGAAACTTGGTATGGATAAACTTGGGAGTCCAATATGAAGCATGAAAGTCATCTTAAACACTTTAGGTCAAAACATCTTTGTGCAAACACAAACCCTAATTTGGATCAACAGTGCAAGGAGAAGTCTTGAGCAGATGAAACCCTAACTGGATCTTGATCTTCAGAGGCTTTGTGATGGGAAATCATTGAGAAATGGGAGGGCAAATTTTGGGGTACAACAGTTTCCCCTGTTCAATCTTCTTGAATCCGGAGAGTTAGATTGGCAAGTTTGCCTTTCGTGACTCGAGGGTTAAAGGAGATTGGACACTAGAGTGCCCTTAAATTTGCACTCGTCAAAGCAATGGATGCGGGAATGGGCTTAGAGATGCCATTTGGAGATGGGCTTAACGATGCCATCTGGGGGAGTGACAGAAATCTTGTCGGGGATGGGCTTAGAGATGCCATCTGGAAGGGAATATCAGGAAGGTGTCCAAGTTTTGGACCATCTCTGAACTGGGGGCCTGAACAAGCAATAGATTGACATCCGTTGTTGGGAGAAATCCGTAAGCTGTTTTCAGAAATTTGAGAAGAGTCTGAACAAGCGATAGGTTAACATCCGTTACTTGGAGAACCCGTGAACTGTTTTCAGAAATCTTGAAGTTTGAATAAGCAATAGAGCAGCATCCGTTGTTGGGAAGCGTCTGTAAACTGTTTTCAAAAGTTGCATCTGAACAAGTCGATAGATTAATGTACGTTGTTGGGAAGAATCCATAAACTGTTTTCAGAAGTCTTGATAAGAATCTGAACAAGTGATAGGTTAACATCCGTTACTTGGAGAACCCGTGAACCGTTTTCAGAAATCTTGAAGTTTGAATAAGCAATAGAGCAGCATCCGTTGTTGGGAAGTGTCCGTAAACTGTTTTCAAAAGTTGCATCTGAACAAGTCGATAGATTAACATCCGTTGTTGGGAAGAATCCATAAACTGTTTTCAGAAGTCTTGAGAAGAATCTGAACAAGTGATAGGTTAACATCCGTTACTTGGAGAACCCGTGAACTGTTTTCAGAAATCTTGCACTTGAATAAGAACCGTTGTAGGGTTACTTGATGATGAGTCCGTGTAAAACTGCATTTGAAACTGTTAAGGATAGCTTTTTATTCTTATCCTGTAAAGAACAAAATGTTAGCTAGACACCAAATTATGTTGCATGAAATGTATGATGCAATATATGTGATATCAATGTTTATGATATGAATGTAATGAATGCGCATGTAAGCTGATGAGCTGTCTTGCTGGAGATAGATGAATCCTGGATGGTTGAAGATAAAAACATCCTGACTGCCGCCGGGAAGAATAAATCTTTGGCTGTGACTGGGGAATAAGGAGCCTGGGTTGCATACCGAACCTCTGGGGAATTCCTGATGACTTCTACTGGGGAGTACCAACCTAGTAGACTTCTGCTGGGGATGCAAGACTGAGAATCTTCAGTTTGGCGGGAAGCATCTCTGGCGACCTTACTAGGGACTCAAAGTTTTGTTCTCCTAAAACTCTGTGGGGAAAAGGTTCATTAGTCTGGCTCCGCTGGGGACACTGAAACTTAAACTCTGAGGGGAATTGAATTCCGGAGGATTCTCTGGCTGGGGACTTGCAAAGATAAGCTACTGCTGGGGAATTTTGATGAACTCCGCTGGGGATAGGAAGAATTCTGGCGAGTGCGATCTTCCGTGGTTGTTAGCTGAGGATAACCCAGTTATAGGGCCTTGTGAGGAATAACTTTAAATAAAACTCGGGAGGGACGTCCGTGCTCTGCAGGGGACAAGCTTCCAGAACCTACTGGGGATGAGCTTCAGGACTTGCTAGGGATACGGATTCCAAATCTCTTGGGGGTTTCCTTTGAAAGGGTATCGGGTATCCAACTGTACTTTCGACTTATCGGTAATCTTCTTTCCCGACTCATAAGACAATGATTATGTTTCAAATGCATATGCCTATTTAACGAAACATTGGACGTTTCTCAAAATAAAACAAATAGTGCAAGAGAAAAGAAAAGGAAATGACACAAATTTCTGGGAAAAGTATTTGTATTGATTTTCTTTGAGTATATTTGTACAAAAGAGACAATTATCCTAGTAAGAGGATTTTGCCGTAAATATTTGAAAAATTTATACAAAATAAAGATGGCTATGTGAAATAATTTCATGGGATTCCATTCTGCTACAGCCTTCACAACTCTGAATATCTGTCCATTCAATGCTTCGTTTGCCGATGACTGGATTGATCAGAAACCCGGAACTGGTTGATGAAGAGATTGTTCTTGAAGTGATCCGACGAGACATAGTCATACGCTTTAATTCCCTAACTTTTGCCTGAATCGCCCTTTCGGGTTTTCGATCCACTGGGAAACCCCTTTTTGCCCAAGCCGTCCTTTCGGGTTTTTAACTTGCCGGGTGTACAAATTTTTTTGTTTTTATCCCTAATTTTTGCCTGAATCGCCCTTTCGGGTTTTCGATCCACCGGGATGCCCATTTTTGCCCAAGCCGCCCTTTCGGGTTTTCGACTTGTCAGGTTATTTTATGCGTAGTATCTTTTGACTATGTCTGCGTTCGCAGGGTGCGGCAAATCATCGCCGTCCATGGTGGTCAGAATCATTGCACCACCAGAAAATATGCTCTTGATCACAAATGGTCCTTCATATGTAGGAGTCCATTTGCCCCTGGGATCACTTTGCGGTAAGATAATCCGCTTGATTACGAGATCTCCGACTTGATACACTTGACGTCTGACTTTCTTATTGAAGGCCTTGATCATCCATTTTTGATACGTCTGACCATGGAATATAGCAGCAAGTCGCTTTTCGTCGATCAAATTGAGTTAATCAAGTCGGGTCTGCATCCAATCATCTTCACTCAAACCTGCATCCTTCATAATCCTTAGAGAAGGGATCTGGACTTCCATAGGCAAAACAGCTTCCATGCCATAAACCAGAGAAAATGGGGTTGCCCCAGTTGAAGTACGTGTCGTCGTACGGTATCCATGCAGGGCAAACGATAACATCTCATGCCAGTCCTTGTAAGTGACAGTCATTTTCTGAATGATTTTCTTGATGTTTTTGTTCGCAGCTTCAACAGCACCGTTCATCTTCGGCCGATAGGGAGATGAATTGTGATGATAAATCTTGAACTGTTCGCACAATGCGGTGATCATTGTGTTATTCAGATTTGTACCGTTGTCTGTGATGATCCTGTCTGGAACACCATACCGACATATGAGATTTTGCTTGATAAAGCGGGCAACCACATTTTTAGTGACAGAGGCGAAGGAAGCTGCTTCGACCCATTTAGTGAAGTAGTCAATGGCAACCAGGATGAAGCGATGTCCGTTGGAAGCCGTGGGCTTGATTTCTCCAATCATATCAATGCCCCACATTGCAAAGGGCCACGGAGCAGTCAGGACGTTGAGGGGAACCGGAGGAATATGAACTTTTTCAGCGTAGACTTGACACTTGTGGCAAGTACGGGAATGTTGATGGCAATCAGCTTCCATGGTAGACTAGTAATAGCCTGCCCTCAGGATCTTCTTAGCCATTGTATGCCCGCTCAAGTGAGTGCCAAATGTTCCGCTGTGTATATCAGTCATGATCAACTCTGCTTCAGCTTTATCTACGCATCGGAGTAATACACAATCATGGCTTCGTTTGTAAAGGATGTCGTTGCTCAGGAAGAACTTAGCAGCGAATTTCCTTAAGAACTTCTTGTCATTCATGGAAGCTCCTTCAGGATAATCTCTAGTCTCGAGATACCTTTTGATTTCATGAAACCAAGGTCGTTCCATTACTTCTTCGGTATTAATCTCGTGACAATGCGTGGGTTCATCCATTCGCTCGATGGTGATTTGGGGAGCCTCGTTATCCCAGTTGAGTTTAAACATGGAGGACATTGTGGCTAGAGCATCCGCTAGCTGATTTTCTTCTCGCGGAAAATGCTCGAAGGTAATTTGCTCGAAATGAGGTAACAATGTCAAGACATGTTCTTTGTATGGGATAAGATTAGGATGTTTGGTATCCCAGTCTCCTTTGATTTGACTGATAACCAAAGCCGAGTCCCCAAATACGATCAAAGATTTGATCCCCAAGTCTATAGCAGCCTTGAGACCAAAGATGCAAGCTTCATACTCAGCCATGTTGTTCGTGCAGCTGAAGCAAAGTCGGGCCGTGAAAGGCGTGTGACAACCTTCCGGAGAAATGAGTACTGCGCCAATACCGTTTCCAAGTGCATTTGAAGCACCATCAAAGTACAGGGTCCATCGGGATCCCTTTTCGGGTCCGTCATACGGTCCGTCACCTTCAACATTGTCCAAATTCATGATGTCCTCGTCCGGGAAGTCAAATCTCATGGGTTGATAGTCTTCAATAGCCTAATGAGCCAGATGGTCAGCTAATACACTCCCTTTTATAGCTTTTTGGGTGGTGTACTGGATGTCATACTCAGTTAAGATCATTTGCCATCTAGCTATCCTTCCAGATAAAGCAGGCTTCTCGAAGATATACTTGATAGGGTCCATTTTGGATATCAACAAGGTAGTATGAGTCAGCATATACTGTCTTAGTCGGCGAGCAGCCCATACCAAAGCGCAGCAAGTTTTCTCGAGCAGTGAGTAGCGAGTCTCACAGTCGGTAAACTTTTTGCTAAGGTAATAAATAGCATGCTCTTTTCGACCAGACTCGTCATTCTGGCCCAAAACACACCCCATTGAGTTATCCAAGACGGTTAAGTACATGATCAATGGTCTTCCTTCGACGGGTGGCATCAGAATAGGAGGTTCTAGCAAATACTCCTTGATTCTATCAAAAGCAGCTTGACAATCGTCGTTCCATTCCACTACCTGATCTTTTTTCAAAAGCTTGAAAATTGGCTCACAGGTAGAAGTCAGATGTGAGATGAATCTGGCAATATAGTTTATGCGCCCCAAGAATCCTCTAACCTCCTTTTCAGTACGGGGAGCAGGCATCTCTTGTATTGCTTTTACTTTTGCCGGATCGACTTCAATGCCTTTGTTGCTTACAATGAATCCCAGGAGTTTGCCAGACCTAACTCCAAAAGTGCATTTGCTTGGATTCAGCCTGAGCTTGTATTCTTTCAACCTGGCAAACAGCTTTTCCAGATGTTCAAGGTGCTCTTCCTCTGTTTGTGACCGAGCTATCATATCGTCTACGTAAACTTCAATCTCATGATGTATCATATCATGAAATAAAGCTACCATGGCGCGTTGATAAGTTGCCCCTGCGTTCTTCAGCCCGAACGGCATCACCTTGTAACAGAAAGTGCCCCACTGTGTGACAAAAGTTGTTTTCTCCATATCCTCGGGAGCCATTTTGATTTGATTGTAGCCCGAGAATCCGTCCATGAAGGAAAACACTTTATGCTGAGCTGTATTGTCGATCAAAATGTCAATATGAGGTAGCGGGAAATCATCTTTTGGGCTGGCCCTATTCAAATCCCGGTAGTCCATGCACATCCTGACTTTGCCATCTTTCTTTGGTACCGGCACAATGTTAGCGACCCATTGAGGATAGGACGTAACAGCCAGAAAGCCAACATCGAATTGTTTCATTACTTCCGCTTTGATCTTTTCAGACATGTCAGGCCTCATTCGGCGAACTTTTTGCTTGATTGATGGACAGTCTTCTCTTGTGGGGAGACGGTGAACCACGATGTCTGTGTCTAGACCCGGCATGTCTTCATAGGACCAGGCGAAGATTTCAACATACTCATTCAACAACTGTACCAAGCGCTCCTTGACTTTTGGTTCCAGATTGGCACCCACTTGCACCTCCTTCCGGTCCTCCTCGGTTCCCAAGTTAACAGTTTCCAATGGTTCTTCATGCGGTAAGATTGCTCTTTCCTCTTGTTGCAGCAGTCTGGCTAGTTCCCCGGGTACTTCACAACCTTCGTCATCTTCATACTCGGCTAGATTGACCAGATCTTCAGAGTTATTGAAAGATACAGCAGAATAGTTACCCATGGAATCCGGAGTGGATGGGTACCTGCATTGGTGAGTATGGGTGTGTGTAAGGGATAGCCATCCTTAAAAAAAATGCAAAAGGAAAGAAAATGAACATAAGCAGTTTATCAAATGAAAAACGTCCAATGAATCATTAAACATGGCATATGAATATGAAAAATAATCAAAACCCTTACAAGTGGACCTACATGCCCCGGGCAAGGCAGGAGGTGAAAAGATAGTGTACGAATTGTTTGAAAGTAAATATTACAGACCAAATAGGAAATGTTTAACAGATAAATTACTGATGAATAAAAGTGATGGGGACAAAGTCCTTAGCCTCCCAATTGCTCAATCCTCCTTTGACAGTTGGATAAATCCACTCTTCAATGTTGCTTTCCTTGTCTTCATCTTCCAAGGCGTTGATTTTGTAGGGAGAAATTTTAACTGGCGCCCTTTCAATCTTTGCACGGCGCATAGCTTTCTGGCCAGCGGCTGTGAACCCTAATCCAAACTTGTCGGTCTTATGCGGAATGTCAGGTAACTGCCCCCATGCTGAATTCTTCCCTTCTCTTATTGCGGCCCTTGCGTCCTCCAGAGATGCCATCCTGGCCATCTGTCTCGGTGCCTCAGCTGTCAACTTTGCTACTGCTATTTCAGGAAGGACTTCTTCGAAATGTTGAAACGGTGTCTCAATGAACTCTCCTTCAACCTCCACATACCGGAAAGAATTTAAATGGCTAATCATGTACTCCTCTTCGCCATGGACAGTGATGATCTTTCCCTTGACAGGATACTTCAACATCTGATGTAAGGAGGAGGTGACTGCCCCAGCATGGTGTATCCAAGGCCTACCCAGCAGGCAAGAGTATGATGGACGGATGTCCATCACATAGAAAGTGGATTTAAACACCTCAGTACCTATCTTGATGGGAATTTCAACCTCTCCATGGACCATTCTCTTCGAACCATCGAAAGCTCTGACAACAATATCACTCGGCTTTAATTCCAACCCTTCACAATCTAGTCGGTCCAAGGCCTTCTTAGGCAAAACATTCAGCGACGAACCGGTACCAACCAAAACATGTGCAAGAGTGGTTCCGCGACACTCGATTGAAATATGCAAAGCATCATTATGGTTTCTGCCTTTAGGGGTTAGGTCAGCATCAGAAAAACCTAATCCATTGTCCGCAGTTAAGCTAGCCACGCAATTTTGAAATTGATCCGCAGAGGTTTCCTGGGGCACATGAGCTGCCTTCAGGAATTTTATCAGGGCTTTAGCGTGCGCTTCTGAGCAAAGTAGTAGTGCCAGCATGGAGATCTTGGAGGGGGTTTGCCCCAACCGTTCCACCACATCGTAATCACTTCTCTTGATTATCCTCAAAATCTCGTCCATTTCCTTCTTGGAGGTTTCCGGGATAACCAAGGGTTGAGCCCTCGTCCTGACGGGCTCATCTTGGATTCCCTTACCTTTGTCAGCAGCGGTAGGAGAGACAGTACTAGGAACAACAACGTCTTCAATCAGAGGAGTTCTAGCAGAGAGTTTTATTGGTGCAGGGATGACCTTGTTAGCTGATGAGGGTCCAAAGACTGCTCTTGGAGGGGCAATCTCTGGAGAAAATATTCTCCCGCTCCTGGTGATTTTACTGGTGCCCGCAATGTTACTAATGCTGGCTTCTTCATCATCCGAACTTTCTTCAATTACCTCGATTTGCTTGATACCATGGTAGTAGATGTCAACGCCATAGTTCCAAGGTATCGACTTCTCAGAAACATAGGGAACAGGCCCTGGCATTGTTATCTTCAAAGGAACAGATTTTGTAGCTGGTGTAATCTTAACAGGCTTTTTGACGGTCTTGGAAAGATTGGCGTGAATGGTTATGATTGAGATATTTTCAACATGAACTGGAACAGCAGAAACTTTTTCGAACAAAATTTGTCGACTATCCATAAGGCCTTGGATGCCTTTCTTCAGTAGCGGAAAATCAAACGGCAGAGAGTAGCAACAATAGCAGTCTTCTTTACATCCCGGGAAGATCCCGGCCCTTAACAAATTCAACTTAATGGTTAGCAGTGGAGTAGTCAGATCACTGACATCAGCAACATACAAATCTTCTTCAATGGCATTGACATTTCGGCCGTGCTTCGGCATGGGTGCAGATATCACATTAGGCTTCTCTGGAGCATCAAACTCTACCTCCTTAGCCTCTATCAGGTCTTGGATTTTATGCTTGAGTGCCCAGCAATCATTGGTGTCGTGTCCGACACTGTCTAAATGGTAGGCGCATTTAGCATTGGCATGATAATGCGGAGAGGACGTATTCACATTCTTTGGCGCCTCCTTTATGGTGGCAAGATTCAACTTCAATAGATGGGGAAGCACTTGCGCTGGAGTCATATTAATACGGGTGAACTGCCGTTGTGGCCGTTCCACTCGTTGCTGATTTGGTCTGGATTGCTTATAGCGAGGCTGCTCACTCGGAGTATTTTGAATCATTACGGCCCCTACAGTTGGCCGACGCTCCATCTTCCCTGCTCTTCTCTGAGAATATACCATAGATGTCTCCTTCTTAAAAGGTTTCTTCTCAACACTCACAGCAATACCCTTCTGAATCTTTCCTGACTTGATGCCAGCTTCTATTCTTTCGCCTGTTAAGATCAGATCGGTAAACCCCGCGGAAGAGTTACCAATTAGATGATTGAAAAATGGCCCAGATAGGGTCCCGAGAAACATATCAACGAGCTCACGATCGGTTAAAGGAGGCTGCACCCTGCCAGCCAAATCCCTCCATTTTTGTGCATATTCCTTGAATCCCTCACTTGTTCCTAGTGACATACCCTGAAGCTGGGTACGAGTAGGAGCAAGATCAGAATTATATTGGTATTGTTTGTAAAAAGCGGTGGCCAAATCTTCCCAATTTCTGACACTGGTTCCTTCTAGCTGATAAAACCACTCCAACTGAGCTCCCGACAGGCTGTCTTGAAAGAAATGAATCCAGAGATTTTTATCTGCCGTATAGGGTTGAATCTTTCTCACGTAGGACCTGAGATGCATTTTGGGGCAGGACAGCCCATCATACCTCACAAACACTGGCACTTTGAATTTTGGGGGAATCACAATCCCGACAACCAAGCCCAAGTCTTCAAAATCCAAACCCGGTACTCTTTGTAGCTCCATGGCAGCCAATCTGTCTTCTAAACCCTTGTATTTATCATCAGCTGGAGGATATTGCTGGTCAGAATAATCTTCATCCTCTTCAACCTCTTCTTCCTCCGCATCAGACTCGGAAGGCACCGCAACACCATCTCTTTTACTAGTCCCTTCGTCAGAAGAAGGAGGAAATTCAAGCACTCTCCGAGCTTCTCTGTCAAATCTTCTCCCCAAAGTAGCCACCCCAATCCTCTTTTTCTTCTTCTTCACTGGGTCCTTATTCCCCAATTGAGTCTTGATATCCTCCTGACTTTTAACCAAAGTCATCAGGAGTTGCTGGAACTGTGCATTCTGAGCTTGTAGGTCTTTGACTGTTTGCTCGAGATCCATCCTACTGAAATAAACAGCAGACAAATAAGGAAACCTGGAGCAAGACCTGCTTATGCACATGATTAATGGTATGCTGATGTATGCAATGCATTCAAGGATTTAGAACATTCAAAATTGTTTCAGACAAAGAAGAACGCACGTCATATTAATAAGAAGAAATTTGTTAGTACATAAATGCCCCTTGGGCCAAATATTACAAAATAAACTTCTTAAGGCAGAAAGACATTGCGCATCCTCTTTGGTGCGATGTAGGTGTTGAGGGCCTCTTGCTCGTGGAGTCGGCGGGTAAGCTCTAGAACCTTCTTTTCACTGGCGTAGTAGCTAGCTTCAAAAGTGTTCCGTTCCTCCTTGAGCTGAATCCAACTTTTCTGCATTTCCTCCCATGATGTAGGCATGTCTGGATGCAGGATGGTGTAGGGAACCTCTCCTTCATTGACGGGCTCTTTAATCACTGGGAGTACATGAGGATAAGGCATCATTAGACTTTGGGCTCGGGCTCGTACCCACTTGAGATAGGGCTCAAGAGGGATGGAGTTCTTGTGTCCCAGAGTCTTGCTATCAACCTTGTTGAGTTTTCCCCAAGCTCTGATGAATATTTGGCGAAGTCCTTGCGCATCGTTGTCGAAGTCAAAAACTAGGCTAGGAATCAACATATCATGAGGGCCATCCCTCCGTGCATATCCAAATTGCCTCAAAGCTAAGCAAGGGTTGTAGGTGATACCTCCTCTAATTCCAAGTAAAGGAACATTAGGAAATTCTCCGCAACGATCGACGATGATGACATTTTCTCTGGACCGAGAACACCAATGCACATCAGAATGAGTAAGAGTCATCAACCGTTGGGACCACCTTGAGCCTTGGTCATTCTTCAGGACAGATTGTGGAAGGTGCGAAATAAACCACCTTGCAAGGATAGGAGTACAACACATGAGAACACCCCTCTTTCTCATTGTTCGTGTGTAAAATGAGTGAAGGATGTCCCCAAGCAATATTGGTATTGGATTTCTGGACAAAAAGATTTTGACGGCGTTGACATCTACCAACTGGTCAGGATTTGGGAACAAGACCAACCCGTAGATAAGGAGTGCCACAATCTCTTCAAAGGCTTGTAGGTCCAATGAGTTCCAACATTCTTGTGCCTTCTCAAACAAGAACTTTGCTAAGAACCCTTTGACGCCGCTTCTGGTTTCCCAATGCCCCTTGATGTCAGATGGTTGTAGATGTAATGCTCGAGCAACATCTTCCGGCTTTGGTTCCTTTTCTGTACCGTTGAAGGGTAGTTGATTAAGGATAGGGATTCTTAGGAGTTGAGAGAACTCCTCCAAAGTGGGTACCAACTGATAATCAGGGAAGGTGAAGCAGTGGTGAAGAGGGTCAAAGAATTGGAATAGCACCTTCATCATGTCTTCTTCAATATTGGTGTTGACTAGGCTGAGTAGTCTACCATGTCTTTCACTGAAGGATGAATTTTCCGGGATTCTTGAGGTGAGCTCTTTGAGTTGAGGAGAGATTCTCACAAGGTTGACTTGAATGGTATTTCTACGAGGAATTTCCATGACCTACAAAACAGGAACAAAGATGAAGATCCAAACCCTTGAGATGGTTAGTAAATGCATATGATGCTTTATGATGTTTATGATGTATGCACAAAACATATGTACAAGCAAATCACACCAAACCCTAGTTTTAGGCTTACATGGGGTTTCATAGGTAAGTACCCTCTTGAGTGTAGTTGGCTCAAAAACCTGTCCTATAAATAGTAACCGGGTTCTAAGGAGCTCAATATCACTGGATTGTTTTCAATGTTCATTGTTTTGGTTTAGCCACTTAACTAGCGACCAAAATATTCCAAGAAAACAACCCTCAATGAGTGTAGTATCGAGTATCTACCAACTTCGGACTGCACCAAAGCCGGTCATCTCACTACCCCTAATAAAAGGCCACGATGGTCAAGTAAGGTTCTAGGTCATTAGTGCTTAGTGACATCACTCAGCGGCCCCGTACTCTCCTTGATTGAACTCAAGGGTTACCGGTACTCACAAATATGTCGCACTAATATAGCTATTGCTTAGACCGTGTCGGTATACCCCGCACAGTTTCCACAACGTATTGCTATCTATGAATGTTTCCCAAAATCCGGGTGGAGGATTGCAAACCCAAACAATAGAGCCAAGATATAAAGCAATCAATTCAAACAATTAGTCATGCAAGAGGGTGATCTAAGCCCTAAGGTTACTCCACTTTAAAAATTTCTCCCCAGCAGAGTCGCCAGTTCTGTGATACGGTGGGAGAACTGAATATGGTTTTGCGTTTGTTTTCGCAAATGTTTCGGTTGAGCAAGAGTCGCCACCGACTTTTTATTTTATCCTAAGGAAAGGTTTAAAAAGCACAGCAAAAACCTTTGAGATTTTTCTTGGGTTCGGGGAGTAGATTATAGAAAGGGAAGGTATTAGCACCCTTTCTATCCATGGTTATCCATGGGCTCTTAAGTACTTGCTTAGATCAACTTGCCTTGGTTTTCAATTGTTTGAAATGGTGCTTGGTGCGTGGTTTTGAAAATGTTTTGAAAAGATGCCTTGTATAGGCTACCCTTGTAACAATTCTTTACTCGAATGTTTTACAAAAGGTGTTTTGTCTTTTAAAAAGATGTTTCAAGGTTTTTTGAAAGTTGGTTTTGAAAGTGTTTGTGAAGTGGGTTTTGAAATTAGGCAAATGTTTTCTTTGTAAATTGGCAAGTACTTAAGAGTTATCTACCCTAAAGTTTTCTCAAAGATTTTTGTTATGTTTTAAACCTTTTGACAATTTTGTTCCACCATTGCACTTGGTGGACAATCTTGTCTTAGGAGGTTGAAGGGACAGGCGTGGGTCATCGTTCAGACCATAATTGCAATAGTGTTAAATGTCTTTAGGCAATTTTTTCTTTAAAAGGGACTTGATCATTCACTTAGGCAACATTTTGAGGGACTATGATCATTTGATTGCTTGTTTTTACCCAAAGAAGTTCAACATGCAATATGGCCCAATTTATTTGAAGGCAACAAAGTGGAATACCCTAGGGGTGCAAGTGTGAAATGTGTTGTCCATTTTCATGCTTATTTATCTTGTATTAGGTCCAACTGTTTTTGTTCATTTTCATTCGCATACAAACCCTAATTCTAGCATAGTATGTTTAGAAAGCGTATAAAGTGCGAAATTTAAATTCCTACACTATTACAACACAATAATATGGGGAGGGGGGTACAAATGTTTAAATGGGGAGATATTTAGACAAGAAATTGAATCTAGGCTATTACATCATTTGCTTTGAATATTTACAATATGATTAAAAGCATAAATAAAATAGAAATAAAACAAATATGCAAGAATGCAAAAAAGAATTTTTATATGTATGAAAAAAAGTATTATTTATGTAAAATAAAAAGAAAATAAAAAGGTATTATTTTTGAGGTATTTTCAAATTTAGGGTAAAAACCCTAATTTTTAATCAAAGGGGTATTAATCAATTATTTATTATTTACATACAAAAATAAAATAAAATATGGTATATTTGTAAAAAAGGGATTTTTTAGTATTAAATATTAAAAAATAAAATATGTACATTTTTTGGTATTTTTATCCTAAACATATTAATATATACCTATATATTCATATTATTTACAAAACATGTATTATATATATTAATTAATAATATTTAATATTTAAATAAAAAGTATTTTTTTCTATAAAATATTTTTCAGGAAGTAAAAATAAGATAAAAATGTGTATAAAAATATATTTTGTATTATCTTAATATTTTAAACAAAAAGTATATATATGTGTTTATTTATTTATGTACAAACAAAAGAAACAATCAAATAAATACTCAATAAATTCAAAAAATGATGAGAAAAATATTTTTATGTTTTTAATAAGCTGAGAAAAAATAAATGAACCAATCAAAAAAAAGCAAAAGTCAAAAATATTAAAAATGAATGAAATGGGCTCAGGGGGTGCAGAACAAAAATCATGGTGTGAAAAGCAGAACCAAAGCTGGCCCAGCCCATGAGACACCTTCTTCAACCTCTGAACAAAAACTTGTTTAAAAAACGCGCGCAAGAAGCTTCATTTGAATATCCTGATTCTTTGATTTTTTGAACAAACTTCCAACACAAAAAATGTTAATCATGAAACCACGATTCCAAATATATAAAGAACATCTCCTAACTCTTAGAAATGAGAGAGAATTTTAAAAATCCCAAATCCTGACCTAAGTTTTCTACCATTTTCAGACCTTAAATTCTCACAGCTCAGGCAAAAGAAATGAAAAGTAAAAGAATGTACATGTTCAGTGGCATGAGTAGAACATTGTTTATTCACAAACTTAGAGTTAATGATGCCTAATAAGAGAGATACGAGTTCACCAAGATACCTGTTTAGCTGAAGTTCTATCTGGCAATGAGGGAGCTTTCAGTGCAAGGTGATGATTGGAAAAGATTCCTTGAGGTTCAGGGATGCTATTCCAATGTTTACTTTGTCTTGAAAGCTTCTGAATCGTGCTAGAGCACTTCACCTGCAAAACAAGAAACTGAAAATGGTGGAAGTGGTTAGAGGGATTACAGGTCGTGCTTTTGCTTTTGGTTAGCTTGCATAGATGATATGGAAGGTATGTGAACTGGTTTGGGCAAGAGAGCTTGAGAGAAATGGAAGTTAGCACTCAAACTGCAGGCCTTGCCCTGTTTTTGCAGTTTGAGAGTGATTATGGAAAGGGGAGTGTTTGAGAGGTGCTAGGGTCGTGCAAAAGCTTGGTTCTGATCTTTGGAATGTGTTTGATAAGTTTGTCTCTGTGTGCCTAAGCTGATATGAAAGTTGTGTTGTGTTATGGTACTTTACTTCACACTTAAGCAAGCAAAACCAACTTGGTGTTTTAGGCAAGTAGGGGACCTCTAATGAGCTGCATAACCTCTCCTTGATCAGAGTGATTTGCCCCTAAACTTGTGCCAATTAGATATGGTTTGTACTTGTGGGTTTGTAATTGGACATAAAGTGAAACTTTTGCAAAAATAGAAAGAATGCTTTATCTAGTTTGGGATTAATCCATCATACAATGCTTTAGCTAATGAAACAAGGTCTTAGCACAATGAACATGCATTAAATTATTGAGTGTTGGATGGTTTTAGGACCTGTAATCAAGGGCATGCTGGTTTTGAGAAGTTTGCACAAATTATGAACATGAAAAATGGCCAATTCAAAAGTGAGTTTTTGCCATATTGTGAAATTCGAATCTCTCAAGTCATGAGGTTGTTTGATGAGTTCTTGGACATTTTGGAAAGCTTGGAATGTGTAATACAATCCATCTTTGAAATGCAAATTGAAATTCCAAGTGGAAGTGTATGGAAAATGGCCTTGAAGTGGAGTAGAAAACCTTGTCAAAATAGGTCAAAAATTCACTAAGTTAAGAATGGTTTAGTGCCCTTATTCAAAAATTTGTAACTTGAGATACAAGCCTCAAATGGAAAAACTTTGTGAATCAAAGTTGTAGATTATGCAACAAGCTACAACTTTCATGTTTTGACTTTTGTTTGAATCCAAATGGATCTTGGTGAAACAGTGGGGCAAAGTTGGGAAAAAATTAGGGTTTTTCATAACTTAGAAAAATTCTAAGTTATGAAAAATTCTAATTTCTAACCCTAATTTGCATTTTGTGATTTCTTGGTGAACAAGTTTCATGATTTGGCATGTTTTGATGAAAAATGAATCTTGACTCTTGATTTTGACCAAAAAGTCAAAGTTTGACTTCTCAGTATACAGTCAAAATTGATCAATTGACTGGGAAATTCAACTGTCAACCTTGTGTACTTGGGATCTTTTGAGTTTGTTGAACATGTCAAGATAATTCCATGGGGTCCTTGAGTCCATGTATGAGCTTGGTTTGCCATTGGCTAGGTCAAACAGCCAAAAATTGCCCTTGTGCAGTCAAAACCCTAAAAATGACCATTTTGCCCTTTTGGTGATCTGATCAAAATTCTTATGGAATTGTGATCCAAACTTGATCAAATGGTCCATATGAGTTCATAATGTTGATGTGGGTCAGTTTTCATGAGGTTTGACTGTCAATTGGCCATAGTTGACTTTTTCCCCAATACAGCTGATTTCTAGGTCAACTGTCCAATTGACTGAGCAAAACTTGGAATCAAAGCTTGAAACTTGGTATGGATAAACTTGGGAGTCCAATATGAAGCATGAAAGTCATCTTAAACACTTTAGGTCAAAACATCTTTGTGCAAACACAAACCCTAATTTGGATCAACAGTGCAAGGAGAAGTCTTGAGCAGATGAAACCCTAACTGGATCTTGATCTTCAGAGGCTTTGTGATGGGAAATCATTGAGAAATGGGAGGGCAAATTTTGGGGTACAACACCCCTGTTTCTGATGTCACCTGTAATCAGTCCTTTGTTCGCATGCAACTAACCATGATAAGCAATTAATGTCAAATGCATATATCAAAAATGGACATTGGACGTTCTTCGCAAAACAAAACAGAAAAAGGAAAAACAATGGATAATTTGTCTGAGAAATTGAACTTGTATTGATTTTGAAATTTGCCTGAAAATAGGCGTTTTTGTACAAGAGGCTGACGTCCTAGTAAGAGAACGCCTCCGAGCAACATAGAGTTTATACAATTTCGTGAAAGGAAACAAAACAGCTATGTGAAAAATAAATCCCACTGGGTTCCAACTCTGCTATCGCCTTTATGTCTTCAAGCGTCTCATCACTTTGCTGCTTAGTTGAAGATGAAGTTGATTGATCGATGCCGTCTGAGCCCGATAATTGATGTTGAATTCTGGATGCAAGGTGATCCAATGAGACATAGTGTTACGCTTTATCCCTAACTTTTGCCTGGACCGCCCTTTCGGGTTTTCAGTCCACTGGGATACCCATTTTTGCCCAAGCCGCCTTTTCAGGTTTTTGACTTGCCGGGTGTACAATTTTTTTTTTATTTCGTCCCTTATTTTTGCCCGAACCCTTTTGGTTCGCCGGGAAGCCCTTATTTTTGCCTAGGTGTGTCAACCTAGCGGGTCTTTGATTCATGCGTAGTATCTTTTTACTATGTCTGCATTGGCGGGGTGAGGAAGGTCGTCACCATCCATGGTGGTTAGAATCATAGCTCCTCCTGAGAAGATATGTTTAACCACAAATGACCCTTTGTATGTAGGGGTCCATTTTCCCCTAGGATCACTTTGAGGAAGAATGATGCGCTTGATTACCAGGTCTCCGACTTGATACTCTTGTCGTCTGACCTTCTTGTTAAATGCCCTGATCATCCGTTTTTGGTACGTCTGACCATGACAAATAGCAATGAGTCTCTTTTCGTCAATTAGGTTTAATTGATCAAGCCGAGTCTGGATCCAGTCATCTTCACTCAGGTCTGCATCCTTCATTATCCTAAGAGAGGGTATCTGGACTTCAATAGGCAAGACTGCCTCCATGCCATAGACCAAGGAAAAGGGAGTTGCCCTTGTTGACGTCCGTGCTGAGGTACGGTACCCATGAAGAGCAAACGGTAACATTTCGTGCCAATCTTTGTAGGTCACTGTCATCTTCTGCACAATCTTCTTGATGTTCTTATTCGCTGCTTCGATAGCCCCATTCATCTTTGGCCGGTAGGGAGAATTGTTGTGGTGATGTATCTTGAATTGCTTGCAGAGCTCAGTGATCATCTTGTTGTTAAGATTGGTACCATTATCCGTAATGATCCTCTCAGGTATACCGTATCGACAGATCAGGTTGTGCCGAATGAGCCGTGCCACGACGCTCTTGGTTACGGTAGCATAAGAGGCTGCTTTAACCCATTTTGTGAAGTAATCAATTGCTACCAAGATGAAGCGGTGCCCGTTGGATTCCGTCGGTCTGATTTCGCCGATCATATCAATGCCCCACATTGCAAAAGGCCAAGGTGCCGTCAGGACGTTCAGAGGAACCGGAGGAATATGCACTTTATCAGCATAGATCTGGCATTTGTGACAAGTCCGAGAGTGTTGATAATAGTCGGCTTCCATTGTGGACCAGAAATATCCTGCCCGGAGGATTTTCTTTGCCATGGTATGTCCACTGGAATGTGTTCCGAATGTACCTTCATGTAGTTCTGCCATGATCTTCTCTACTTCAGTCTTATCCACACAACGCAGTAAGGTTGAATCATGGTTTCGTTTATACATAATGTCGTTGCTGAGGAAGAACTTTGCCGCGAACCTTCTCAGGAACTTCTTGTCATTAACAGATGCACCTTCGGGGTATTCTTGAGCTTCCAAGTACCTCTTCACTTCATGATACCAGGGTTTCTCTGTTACCTCTTCGGCCTCAAGATCACAGCAATATGCAGGTTCGTCCAATTTCCAGATAATGATCCGGGGCGCCTCGTTGTCCCATTTGACTTTGAACATAGAAGACATTGTAGCCAACGCGTCCGCTAACTGATTCTCCTCTCTTGGGAAGTGTTCAAAAGTTATCTCCTCGAAGTGGGGAAGCAATGTCAGCACATACTCCTTGTAAGGAATAAGATTTGGGTGTTTCGTATCCCACTCGCCTTTGATCTGATTGATCACGAGAGAGGAATCTCCGAAGACACTCAGAAACTTGATCCTTAAGTCGATTGCAGCTTGAAGACCCATGATACATGCCTCATATTCTGCCATGTTGTTGGTGCAGTTGAAACATAGCCGGGCAGTGGGTGGAGTATGAGTGCCTTTAGGGGATATGATCACAGCGCCGATACCATTACCCAAAGCGTTCGAGGCTCCATCAAAGTGCATAGACCATCGGGATCCTTCCTCAGGTCCTTCATCCGGTCCAGGTACTTCACAATCAGTCACTACCATGATATCTTCGTCTAGAAATTCAAAGTTCAATGACTGGTAATCGTCCACTGGTTGGTGTGCCAAATGGTCTGCCAATACACTTCTCTTGATTGCTCTTTGAGTCGTGTACTGGATGTCATATTCTGTCAAGATCATTTGCCACCTTGCTATTCTTCCGGACAAAGCAGGCTTTTCGAATATGTACTTGATTGGATCCATTTTTGAAATCAACAGAGTAGTGTGAGTCAACATATACTGTCTCAGCCGGCGAGCAGCCCATACCAAAGCGCAACAAGTTTTCTCGAGCAGTGAGTACCGAGTCTCACAGTCGGTAAACTTTTTGCTCAGGTAATAAATGGCGTGTTCTTTTCGGCCAGACTCGTCATGCTGCCCCAGCACACACCCCATTGAGTTGTCCAGTACTGTCAAGTATAAGATTAGAGGTCTCCCTTCAACCGGTGGCATAAGAATGGGTGGTTCTTGGAGATACTCTTTGATATTTTCGAAAGCGGCCTGGCATTCATCGTTCCAACGTACTACTTGATCTTTCTTCAGCAGCTTGAAGATTGGTTCACAGGTAGCAGTTAGATGTGAGATGAATCGGGCAATGTAGTTCAATCGTCCTAGAAAGCTTCTGACTTCTTTCTCTGTCTTAGGAGTTGGCATCTCTTGTATGGCTTTCACTTTGGCAGGGTCTACTTGAATGCCTTTGTCGCTTACGATGAAGCCTAGCAATTTTCCAGATCTTACCCCAAAGGTGCACTTGTTTGGGTTCAACCTCAGCTTGTACAACTTCAGACGATCAAATAGCTTCCGTAGATGGTCAAGGTGTTCCTCCTCAGTTTGGGACCTTGCAATCATATCATCGACATACACTTCTATCTCGTGGTGGATCATATCGTGAAATAAAGCAACCATGGCACGTCGGTAAGTTGCCCCAACATTCTTCAACCCAAATGGCATGACCTTGTAGCAAAAGGTGCCCCACTGAGTAACGAAAGTGGTCTTCTCCATGTCTTCAGGAGCCATCTTGATCTGATTATAATCGGAGAAGCCGTCCATGAAGGAGAAAACTTTATGCTGAGCAGTGTTGTCAACCAGGACGTCGATATGAGGCAGAGGGAAATCATCCTTGGGGCTGGCCCTGTTCAAATCCATGTAATCAACACACATTCGGACCTTACCATCCTTTTTCGGCACTGGAACCACGTTGGCAACCCACTGAGGGTAAGAAGTCACTGCTAGAAACCCGGCATCAAATTGTTTCATAACCTCAGCTTTGATTTTCTCGGACATCTCTGGGCGCATACGGCGGACCTTCTGTTTTACCGGAGGGCAATCTTCCTTGGTAGGCAGGTGATGAACCACAATGTCGGTATCCAACCCAGGCATGTCTTCGTAAGACCAAGCAAAGATTTCCACGTAGTCATGCAGCATCTGAATCAACCGTTGCTTCACACTGAGCTCTAGATTGGCACCAATCTTGACTTCCTTTCTGTCTGTCTCAGTACCCAGATTTACCGTTTCCACTGGCTCTTCATGTGGCTGAATGGCCCTCTCTTCCTGGAGTAACAGTCTTGCAAGTTCACCAGGCACTTCGCAATCATCTTCACCTTCGTCTTCGGCTAAGTTGATCGGATTCTCGAAGTCATAACTGGCAGTAGCAGAGTCGTTACCAGTGAGATCCAGAGTGGATTGGAACCTGTATAAGTGAGTGTGTGTAAATATAGCTGTTTTGCAATATATGATAAAGAAAGAAAAGGAGCACAAGATTTTTGAAATGCAACAAACGTCCAATGTTTTTATTGATGATATATGAAAATGACACACAAAAGCCCTCATAAATGAAGCCACGGTGCCCCGGGTAGGACGCCGAGCCATAAAAGTTTCAACATATTGTTTGTTACAAATTGAAAACAAAAGAGTTCATTACTGAGTGACAAAAGTAATAGGTGTGAAGTCTTTGGCAGTCCAGTTGCTTGGTCCACTGTCGGTTGTTGGGTAGATCCAGCTGTCGAATTCAGATTCCTCCACGTCGTCTTCAATAGCATTTACTCCCGGATTGGTGATGAACACAGGAGGTTTTCCAATTCTTGCTTTATGAACAGCCCTCTGAGCTTCTGCAGTGAAGCCCAAACCAAACTTGTCGGTCTTTGGAGTGAAATCAGGAAGTCGGCCCCAGTTTGCACACTCGCCCTTCTCAATAACAGCCCTGGCATCCTTTAAGGAAGCCATCTTCAAAGGAGGGTCTTCAATCACAGTTTCAACTGATGCCAGTGTCGGAGGCACCTATTCAAAGTGTTGGAATGGAGTCTCAATGAATTCCCCATCCATCTCTATGTACCGGAACGAGTTGAGGTGGCTGACCATATACTCTTCTTCCCCTTGAACTGTCACAATCTTCCCTCTAACCGGGTACTTCAGCTTCTGATGTAGTGTGAAGGTCACCGCTCCAGCCTTATGGATCCATAGACGACCCAGCAAACAGGAATAGGATGGTTGGATATCCTTCACATAGAAAGTTGAATCAAAAACTTGAGAACCAACCCTGATTGGAATGTCAACTTCACCGTGTACCATCCTTTTCGAACCGTCAAAGGCTCGGACAACAATGTTACTAGGCTTGAGCTCCAAACCCTCACAATCTAACCTGTCCAGGGCCTTCTTGGGCAATACGTTCAATGAAGAACCGGTGTCTACCAACACATGGGCAAGAGTAGTGCCCCTGCATTCAATGGAGACATGCAAGGCATCGTTATGGTTCTTTCCTTTAGCAGTCAGATCGGCATCAGAAAAGCCCAACCCATTATCAGAAGTCAAGTTGGCCACATAATCAGTAAATTGATCAGCAGATGTTTCTTGTGGCACATGGGCCGTCTTCAGGAAGGAGATCAGAGCCTTGGCGTGGGCCTCTAAACATAAGAACAGTGATAGCATAGAAATTTTTGATGGGGTGTGCCCCAGCTGCTCGACAACATTGAAATCACTTTTCTTGATAATCTTGAGGATCTCCTCCATCTCTTGCTGGGAGGCTTCAACAGTGGTTGTCTTCGGCGCCTCCGTCAGGGCAGGCAAATCAGTAGCAATCCCTTTGCCCCGAGCATCAGAGGACTCGGCGGAAGGGGTAGAAACAAGAACTTGATTAGGAAGTGGAACATGCACACTTGCAGGTGTGATGATAAGGGGTTTCTGAATAGCTGGTGGCACAATATCTGGCGAGAACAGCCTACCACTGCGAGTAATTTTGGCAGGCCCGGTAATGTTACTGACACCGGTACTTGTATCAAACTCTTGCTTTACTCCAAGAACATAAACGTCTGCCCCATAGTGCCACGGGACAGCTTTGTCAGATGTATAAGGGAGAGGCCCTGGAACAGTAATAATGATAGGAGCAATCTTCCGAGTGGACATGATTTGGACAGACTTCTTTGAGAGAGCCTTAGGGGGTTTGTTGAAAATAGTGACAATAGAAACTTCTTCGGCAGGGACAGCAGGAACGACAATTTTCTCGAACAAAATTTCTTTGCTATCCATCAGGCTTTGGATACCTGATTTCAGCAAAGGACAACCAAAAGGCGAAACAGCACATAGAAGGCAATCTTCACCACATCCCGGAAATAAACCGGCTAGCAACAGATTCCTTTTAACAGTCGATAACGGAGTAACAATCTCTTCCACGGAGGCTACATATCGGTTTTCTTCCACAGCATTCACTCCATGCTGGGGCATGGGAGCAGTCACAACATTGGGCCTTTCGGGCGCTTCAAACTGTATTTCTTTAGCATCAATAAGGTCTTGAACCTTATTCCTCAGAGCCCAGCAATCGTCCGTAGTATGCCCCGGGCTATCAGAGTGATAAGCGCAACGGGCGTTGGGGTTGTACTTTGGAGAAGCTGTGTTTACTACCTTCGGAGCTTCTTTGACAGTTACCAGATTGGTTGACAGTAGTTGCGGCAAAATCTGAGATAGGGTCATGCTGAGCCGAGTGTACTGCCTTTTGGGTCTCTCACCCCTTTGTTGATTATACTGCTGAGGAGCAGCAACAGGCTTTGAAATTACCAATGCATTGACAGCTTGGCGGCGTTCCGGTTTAATCTGTCTTCTAGGACCATAAACAGCACTAGCTTCCTTCTTGAAAGACTTCTTTTCGGTACTCACAGCGGCACCTTTCTGTATCTTCCCCGACTTGATACCAACTTCTATCCTCTCACCAGTCAAGATCAAATCTGTAAACCCAGCAGAAGAATTACCAATCAGATGGTTAAAGAATGGACCAGACAAGGTCCCTAGGAACATACCAACGAGCTCACGGTCAGTCAAAGGTGGCTGCACCCTGCCAGCCAAGTCTCTCCACTTTTGCGCATACTCCTTAAATCCTTCGCCTGTTCCCAGTGACATACCCTGAAGTTGGGTACGCGTGGGAGCGAGGTCAGAAGTGTACTGATATTGTTTATAAAATGCGGTGGCCAAGTCTTCCCAGTTTCAGATACTGGCTCCATCCAGCTGATAGAACCACTCGAGTTGAGCCCCTGAAAGGCTATCCTGAAAGAAATGGATCCAAAGGTTCTTGTCTGCAGTGTAAGGTTGGATCTTCCTTACATATGATCTGAGATGCATCTTTGGGCAGGATAGCCCGTCATACCTTGCAAACACTGGCACTTTGAACTTCGGGGGGATCACAATTCCAGCAACTAATCCCAAATCTTTGAAATCTAAGCCGGGAAATCTCTGCAACTCCATAACTGCTAACCTGTCTTCCAAACCCTTGTACTTATCATCGGAGGGCGGGTATTGTTGATCAGAGTAGTCTTCGTCCTCTTCAGCCTCCTCTTCTTCAACCTCGGATTCGGAAGGTACCGCGGCCGCATTCCCTTTACTGGTTCCCTCTTCAGATGTAGGGGGAAATTCAAGGACTCTTATGGCTTCACCCTCAAACCTTCTTCCTAGGGTAGCCACCCCGATTCTCTTCTTCTTCTTTTTCACTTGGTCTTTGTTCCCCAGCAGGGCCTTTAGCTCCTCCTGACCCTTAGCCAATGTCATCAGGAGTTGTTGAAACTGTGAATTCTGAGACTGCAAGTCCTTCACCGTCTGTTCGAGATCCATCTTACTGAAATAAACAGCAGAAAGATAAGGAAACCTGGTGTGGAGACCTGCTTATGCACATGATGAATGGTATGCTTATGTATGCAATGCATTCAAGGATTTAGAAAGTTCAAAATTGTTGCAAACAAAAAGAAAGCACGTCATATTAATAAGAAGAAATTTGTCAGTACATAAATTCCCCATGGGCCAAATATTACAAAAAAAACTTCTCAAGGTAAAAAGACGCTGCGCATCCTCTTTGGTGCGATGTAGGTGTTAAGGGTCTCTTCCTCATGGAGTCGGCGGGTAAGCGCTAGAACCTTCTTCTCACTGGCGTAGAAGCTGGCTTCAAAAGTGTTCCGTTCCTCTTTGAGTTGGATCCAACTCTTCTGCATCTCCTCCCACGATGTAGGCATGTCAAGATATAGGATGGCGTAGGGAACATATCCTTCCTTAACGGGCTCTTTAATCACAGGGAGAACATGAGGATAAGGCATCATTAGACTCTGGGCTCGGGTTCGTACCCACTTGAGATAAGGCTCAAGAGGGATGGAGTTCTTGTGCCCCAGTGTCTTGCTGTCAACCTTGTTAGGCATCCTCCAAGCTCTGATGAATCTTTGGCGAAGTCCTTGCGCATCGTTGTCGAAGTCAAAAACTAGGTCAGGAATCAACATGTCGTGAGGGCCATCTCTTTGTGCATATCCAAATTGTCTCAAGGCTAGACAAGGGTTGTAGGTAATGCCTCCCCTAATGCCAAGTAATGGAACATTAGGGAACTCTCCACAATGATCGACGATGATGACATTTTCTCTGGACCGAGAACACCAATGTACATCAGAGTGAGTAAGGGTCATCAACCGTTGTGACCACCTTAAGCCTTGGTCATTCTTCAAGACAGATTGTGGAAGGTGCGAAATAAACCACCTTGCAAGGAGAGGAGTACAGCACATGAGAATATCCCTCTTTCTCATTGTTCGTGTGTAAAATGAGTGAAGAATGTCCCCAAGCAATGTTGGTATTGGATTCCTGGATAAGAAAATCTTGACGGCGTTGACATCTACAAGCTGGTCAGGATTTGGGAACAAGACCAACCCATAGATGAAGAGGGCCACAATTTCTTCAAAGGCTTGTAGGTCTAATGAATTCCAACACTCTTGTGCCTTCTCAAACAAGAATTTTGCTAAGAAGCCTTTGACACCGCTTCTAGTTTCCCAATGCCCCTTGATGTCAGATGGTTGCAAGTGTAGTGCTTGAGCAACATCTTCAGGCTTTGGTTCCTTTTCCGTACCGTTGAAAGGTAGTTGATTAAGGATAGGAATTCTCAGGAGTTGAGAAAATTCCTCCAAAGTGGGCACCAATTGGTAGTCGGGGAAAGTGAAACAGTGGTGAAGAGGGTCAAAGAACTGGAACAGCACCTTCATCATGTCCTCTTCAATGTTGGTGTTGACTAGGCTGAGCAGTCTACCATGTATTTCACTGAAGGGAGAGCTTTCCGGAATTCTTGATGTGAGCTCCTTGAGTTGAGGAGGGATTCTCACAAGGTTGACTTGGATAGTTTTCCTGCGAAGAATTTCCATGACCTACAAAACAAGAACAAAGATGAAGATCTAAACCCTTGAAATGGTTAGTGTATGCATATGATGCTTTATGATGTTCATGATGTATGCACAAACATATGTACAAGCAATTCACACAAAACCCTAGTTTCAGGCTTGCATGGGGTTTCATAGGTAAGTACCCTCTTGAGTGTAGTTGGCTTAAAAACCTATCCTATAAATAGTAACCGGGTTCTAAGGAGCTCAATATCACTGGATTGTTTTCATTGTTCATTGTTTTGGTTTAGCCATTTAACTAGCGACCAAAATATTCCAAGAAAACAACCCTCAATGAGTGTAGTATCGAGTATCTACCAACTTTGGACTGCACCAAAGCCGGTCATCTCACTACCCCTAATGAAAGGCCAAGATGGTCAAGTAAGGTTCTAGGTCATTAGTGCTTAGTGACATCACTCAGCGGCCCCATACTCTCCTTGATTGAACTCAAGGGTTACCGGTACTCACAAATATGTCGCACTAATATAGCTATTGCTTCAACCGTGTCGGTATACCCCGCACAGTTTCCACAACGTATTGCTATCTATGAATGTTTCCCCAAATCCGGGTGTAGGATTGCAAACCCAAACAAGAGAGCCAAGATGTAAAGCAATCAAAGCAAACAATTAGTCATGCAAGAGGGTGATCTAAGCCCTAAGGTTACTCCACTTTAAAAGTTCCCCAGCAGAGTCGCCAGTTCTGTGATACGGTGGGAGAACTGACTTGAGGTTTTGCGTTTGTTTTCGCAAATGTTTCGGTTGAGCAAGAGTCGCCACCGACTTTTTATTTTATCCTAAGGAAAGGTTAAAAAGCACAGCAAAAACCTTTGAGATGTTTTCTTGGGTTCGGGGAGTAGATTATAGAAAGGGAAGGTATTAGCACCCTTTCTATCCATGGTTATCCATGGGCTCTTAGTTACTTGCTTAGATCAACTTGCCTTGATTTTCAATTGTTTGAAATGGTGCTTTGTGTGTGTGTTTGAAATTGTTTTTGAAAAGAGGCCAATGTGGTGGCAACCTTTGTAATGATCCATGTTGGGATGTATACAAAGGTGTATGTCTTTTTGAAAAGTTTTCAATGTCTTTGAAAGTGTGTTGTGATGTGTGGTTTTGAAAAATAGGCAAGTGTTTTTGTTTTGCAAGTTGGCAAGTAACCAAGAGCTATCTACCCTAAATTTCTCAAAGATCTTTGCTATGTTTTAACCCTTTTAACAATTTTGTTCCACCATTGTATTTGGTGGACAATCTTGTGTTAGGATGTGAACGGGACGGGCGTGGGTCATCGTTTAGAACATGATTGCAATGGTGCCAAGTATCTTTGGGCAATTTTTCCTTTAAGGGACTTGATCATTTTTTAGGCAACTTTTGAAAGCGTCATCGAGGGACTATGATCATTTGAATTGTTTTGTTTTTGCCAAAGATACCTAACATGCAATATGGCCCATTATTGAAGGCAACAAGTGGAGTACCCTAGGGGTGCAAGTGTGATTAGTGTTGTCCATTTTCATGCTTGTTTATCTTGAACTTAGGTCAAACTATTTGTTGTTTTTGATTTGCATACAAAACCCTAATTCTAACATGGCATATTTAGAAAGCTTTTAAAGTGCAGAATTTAAAGGTCCTAAATTATTACAACACAATATATGGGATGGGGGGTACAAATGTTCAAATGGGGATATTTTAGCAAGAAATTTAAATCTAACTATTACATCCAAATTGAATTATACAAATTAATTAATTGCACAATAATTAAATAAAATATAATAAATAAGATGCAAAAAATGATTTTTTTTATATGTATGTAAAGGTATTTTTTATATGTCAAATAAACAAAAATAAAAGGTTTAATTTTTTTGGATTTTTTAGGTTTAGGGTAAAAACCCTAATTTTGCTAAATAAAATGTATTAATTATTTATTATATGAAATATTTATTAATTATGTATAAAAAATAAATAAAAGGAAGTATATTGTAAAAAAGGTATTTTTTAAAGTTAAATATTAATAAAAATAAAAAATGTATTATTTTTGTGTTTTTAACCTAAATAGACTAATAAATATATAAGTATTTATTATTTATTAAATATATTAAATATGTACAATAATAAAATATTTAATATTTACAAAAAAAAAGTATATGTTTTATAAAATGTTTTCAAAGGGTAAAATAAAATAAAAATCAAAAAATAAAAGTGTTTGTATTATTTTTTGTATTTTTAAATAAAAGGTATTATGTATTTATTTACATATAAAACTAAATGAAACCAAATAAATATCAAATAAAATGTAAAAAAAGTGAAAAAAATATTTTTAATATTTTTTATGCTTTAATAAAAAATAACAAATCAGAATCAAAAAGAAAAAATTAAAAATGACAAATAAAACTCAAAATGGGCCAGGGGGTGCATGTGAAATGCAGTGGTGCAAAAAGGAAAAGCAATCTCAGGCCCAGCCCAAGAGAGGTTGTCTTCAACCTCCAGACAAACGTTTGAAAATGCACGCGCTCTCTTGCTTCAACCACAACTCCTGATTCTTTGATTTTCAGCACAAACTCATAATATAAAAAATGTTAAGCATCAAACCACGAATCCATACATATAAAGAATTTGACCTAACTCTCAGAAATGAGAGAGAATTTCTCCATCCCTAATTCTTGACCTAAGTTTTTTCTAATGTTCAGGTTGCAAATTCTCTCAGCACATGCAATATAAATGGAAAGTAATTATATGTGTAGCTTCAGGGCCATGAGTAGAGCATTTTTCATTCATAAACCTAAAGCTAACTCTTCCTAGATTGAGAGATAGAAGTCCATGAACTTTCCTGTTCAGCTTGGATCTTGTCTGACAATGGAGGCACTCTCAAGGCAATGTGAGGACTTGTACAGCTTGCTTGAAGTTCAGGGATGCTTCTCCCACCTTTAGCTTGCTTTGAAACCAAGTGAATCAAGTTATGGAAGTCAACTTGCAAAACAGAAAAAGTGAAAATGGTGAAAATGGTTAGAGGTGTTACAGGTCGTGTCCAATGCTTGGGATAGCTTGTATAGGTGGTATGGAGTGTGTATGAACTGGTTTTGTCCAAGGCGCATGAGTGGATTGAGTTATGGAAGTCCAACTGCAGAGGTGACTCTGTTTTTTGCAGTAGGAGGGTGTTTTGATGAATGATGGGGTTTGGAAGGTGGTTAGCTCGTGCCTTAGCTTAGGTTTTATATTTGGAATGTGTTTAACAAGTTTACTTTGGCTTGTGGTTGCAGCAATGTGAGTTGTGTTACAAAATGCAAGGTTTCTTCTAACTTAAGCAAAAATTGTCAACTTGGTTTCTAGACTTGTGCAGGCCCCCTAATCATGCTGCAACCATCCCTCTTGATCAGTGTGATATGTTCCTGAACTTGTGCCAAAAGGATTTGCATTGTACTACTTGGATTGCAAATTTGACATAAAGCCATACTTTTCAAAAATGGATAAAGTGCTTTTTCCAATTAAGGCTTAAATCTTTGTACAATGACCAAATGCACAAAATAATGCCTTGGCACAATGGATTGGCATTTAATTATTGAGTAAGAAAAGTATTAGAGGCCTGTAACTAGCTTGCTCATGCTGATTTGAAAAATTGCACAAGTTATGAACATGGAAATGGCTCATGAACAAAGTGACTTTTGCCCATATTGACAAATTCGATTCTCCCTAACCACAAGGGTGTTTGAGAAGTTCTTAGACATTTTGGAAAGCTTGGAATGTGTACTACAATCCATCTTTGTAATGAAAGTTGATATTCCAAGTGGAAGCAAGTGAAAAGTGTCCATGAAGTTAGGCAAAAATCCTGCCTAAAATAGGTCAAAATTTTTCTAAGTTAAGAATGTTTTGCACCCTTGTTTCAAAAATTGTAACTTGAGCTACAAGCTTCTTTTGAGGAAACTTTGTGAATCAAAGTTGTAGATTTTTCAATGGACTACAACTTTCATATTTTGAGTTTTCCTTGAATCCAAATGTATCTTGATGAAAAAATGGGACAAAGTTAGGAAAAAATTAGGGATTTTCATAACTTAGAAAAATTCTAAGTTATGAAAATTCTTCATTTCAAACCCTAATTTGTGATTTTTGATTTCTTGATGAACAAGTTTCATAATTTGACATGTTTTAATGGAAAATGAATCTTGACACTTGATTTTGACCAAAAAGTCAAAGTTTGACTTTTCAGTATACAATTAAATTTGGCTCAGTTGACTGGAAAATTCATCTGTCAATCTTGTGCATTTGGGACCTTTTGAACTTGTTGAAAATGTCAAGACAATGCCATTGGGTCCTTGAGTCCATATGTGAGCTTGGTTTGCCATTGGCTAGGTCAAACAGTCAAAAATTGCCTTTGTGCAGTCAAAACCCTAAAAATGACCATTTTGCCCTTTTGGTGATCTGATCAAATTTCTTGTGGGATTGTGATCCAAACTTGACCAAATGGTTCATATGAGTTCATAATGTTGATGTGGGTCAAAAATCATGAGGTTTGACTGTCAATTGACCACAGTTGACTTTTTCCTCAATACCACTGATTTCTAGGTCAATTGTCCAATTGACTGGGCAAAGATTGGAATCAAGGCTTGAAATTTGGTATGGATAAACTTGTGGGTCCAATATGAAGCATGAAAGTCACTTTGGTCCTTTTGGGTCAAAACATCTTTGTGCAAACTCAAACCCTAATTTTGGTCAGCAGTGCAAGGAGAAGTCTTGAGTAGAGCAAAACCATAACTTGATCTTGAGCTCTAAGGGTCTTGTGGTGAGAAAATGTTGAGGAAATGGGAGGGAAAATTTTGGGGTACAACACTGACTACCAAATTTGAGAACCTAAGGATGATGGAAGATGAGACCATTCATGAGTTTCACATGAACATCTTGGAAATTGCCAACACCTCAGGAGCATTGGGAGAAAAGATGTCAGAAGAAAAGCTGGTGAGAAAGATTCTCAGATCCTTGCCTAAAAGATTTGCAATGAAGGTGACTGCTATAGAGGAAGCTCAGGATATCTGCAACTTGAAGGTGGATGAACTCATTGGGTCACTTCAGACCTTTGAGATGGGGATCAGTGTCGACAAGAAAAACAAGAGCATAACACTTGTATCTAATACTGAAGATGAAAACAAGGAGGATGAAGAAGAAAATATTTCAGAAGCTATAGCCATGCTTGGAAGACAGTTCAACAAACTCATCAAGAGAATAGACCCAAAGTCAAGGTCAAATGTTAAGAACATTCCTTCTGACATTAACAGATCCTATGACTCCAGCAGAAGACCAGAGTCTGAAGAAAAGGGAAATCAAAGCAAAGGAATTCAATGCCATGGATGTGAAGGATATGGGCACATTCGAGCTGAATGTCCTACCTTTCTTAAGAAACAAAAGAAAGGAATGTTTGTTACTTGGTCTGACTGTGACTCAGAAAGTAATTCTAAAGAAGAATCTGCCAAACTAGTTACTGCACTAACTGGTATTTGTAACTCTGATAGTGACTCTAGTGATGAGGAAGTGACATTTGAAGAACTGGCTAACTCTTACAAGAAGTTATGTATCAGAAGTGCTGAAGTCTGTCAGCAAAATGAGAGACAAATAAAACTCATAGTAAAGTTGGAGGCTGAGAAGAAGGCAGACATTGATACTATAAGTCATCTAGAAGGGGAAGTTCAAATGCTAAACTCAAAACTTGACCAGATGACCAAATCTGTCAAGATGCTGACAAATGGAATTGACAAATTAGAAGAAATCCTTCAGGTTGGACAAAATGTGGGAAACAAGTTTGGTCTAGGATTTGTGGCAGCAAAGAAATCTATTGTAGACAAGAAGAAGATCAGGCCGGATAAACAAATGTCAAAGCAGATGTCACAATATAACACTCAACATCGAGAACAAAGAAATATGAAGAAAAAGTATCAAAGATGGAGATATCATCATTGTGGGAGGTTTGGTCACATAAAGCCATTCTGCTTCAGATTATATGGATATCCTAATCAGACCCCAGTTGTCAAACCTAAGTCTAACAAGGCACCATATACTCAACAGTGGAAGAAAAAGACTACTGCCCTGATAGCGCACACCTCCCTTAGAGTCTCTACAAAGGAAGACTGGTACTTTGACAGTGGATGTTCTAAACACATGACTGGAATCAAGAATCTTCTCAATAATGTTAAACCTCACACTACTAGTTATGTGACTTTTGGAGATGGTGCTAGAGGAGAAATCAAAGGAGTTGGAAACTTGGACTGCCCTGGAGTTCCAAACCTAAATGAAGTATTGCTGGTAAAAGGCTTGACTGCTAATTTCATAAGTATCAGTCAATTATGTGATCTAGGATTCAAGGTCAACTTCACCAAGTCTGAATGTCTTGTAACTAATGAAAAACAAGAAGTTGTAATGAGAGGAGTCAGATCTAAAGACAAATGCTACTTATGGGAGTCTGAGAACACTAATTATTCTTCTGTGTGCTCTATTGCCAAAGAAGAAAAAGAAGTGAAACTGTGACACCAAAAACTTGGTCATTTACATCTAAGAGGAATGAAGAGGATTATATCCATGGAGGCAGTCAGAGGGATTCCAAGGCTGCAAATTGATGAAGGGAGAGTCTATGGTGAATGTCAGGTTGGAAAGCAGACTAGAATGTCACATCCAAAGTCAAGACATCTGACCACCTCTAAGGTGCTAGAACTTCTACATATGGATCTGATGGGACCAATGCAGGTGGAAAGTCTTGGTGGAAAAATATATGCCTATGTTGTTGTGGATGATTTTTCCAGATTCACCTGGATTAACTTCATTAGGGAAAAGTCTGATGTATTTGAAGTATTTAAGGAACTGTGCAAAAGAATTCAAAGAGAAAAAGAAGGATGCATTGTCAGAATCAGAAGTGATCATGGCAAGGAATTTGAAAACAGTAAGTTTGATGAATTCTGCTCCTCAGAAGGAATTAATCATGAATTCTCTTCACCCATAACTCCTTAACAAAATGGAGTTATGGAAAGGAAAAACAGGACTATATAGGAATCTGCCAGAGCAATGATACATGCCAAAAGACTTCCTATTCATTTTTGGGCTGAAGCTATGAATACAGCCTGTTATGTCCATAATAGGGCCACCTTGAGAAAGGGAACATCATCCACCATTTATGAACTTTGGAAAGGAAGAAAGCCTACAGTGAAGTACTTCCATGTATTTGGAAGCAAATGATATATTCTGACAGATCGTGAACAAAGGAGAAAGATGGACCCTAAAAGTGATGAAGGAATATTCCTAGGATACTCTACCAACAGCAGAGCTTATAGGGTATTCAATTCCAGGACCAAAGTTATGATGGAATCTATAAATGTCATAGTTGATGATTACCATGAGGAAACAAATGTCCCATATGATGTTGAGACATTCTTTGAGACCTCAACTCAAAAGGATGATATTCCTAAAACTACTTCATCAGAATCTGAATCAAAGGAAGCTAACAAAGACCCTTCCATCAGAATTCAGAAAGATCATCCTAAGGAACTCATCATAGGAGATCCTAACAGTGGAGTCATTACAAGGTCTAGAGAAATCATCACAAACTCTTGCTTTGTATCTAAGATTGAACCAAGAAATGTTAAGGAGGCGTTGACTGATGAATACTGGATTGGAGCAATGCAGGATGAATTGAACCAATTAAAGCAACATGAAGTATGGGAGTTAGTTCCTAGACCAGGAGGAATAAACATCATTGGCACAAAATGGATCTACAAGAACAAATCAGATGCTGAAGGAGTTGTCACCAGGAATAAGGAAAGACTTGTTGCTCAAGGATACACTCAAGTTGAAGGGGTTGATTTTGATGAGACTTTTGCTCCTGTAGCCAGACTGGAATCAATCAGACTCCTATTGGTAATTTCCTGTCTCCTTAAGTTCAAGTTATTTCAGATGGATGTAAAGAGTTCCTTCCTAAATGGGTACTTAAATGAGGAAGTTTATGTGGAACAACCTAAAGGATTTGTGGATCCAAACTTCCCTGATCATGTCTACAAATTGAGGAAAGCTTTATATGGCCTGAAACAAGCTCCTAGAGCATGGTATGACAGGTTGACAAAATTCCTCTCTGACAAAGGATACATGAAAGGAGGCTTGGATAAAACTCTTTTTATCAAAAATGAAGGAGGAAAGATAATGGTAGCTCAAATCTATGTTGATGACATAGTGCTTGGGGGAATTTCAGATAAAATGGTTAAACATTTTGCTGACCAGATGCAAGCTGAATTTGAAATGAGCCTCATGGGAGAATTGACCTACTTTCTTGGACTGCAAGTCACACAGATGGAAGACTCAATTTTTCTGTCTCAATGCAAGTATGCAAAGAACATTGTCAAGAAGTTTGGGATGGAGAATGCCAGTCACAAAAGGACTCCTGCACCTACTCATTTAAAGCTGTCCAAAGATTCAAGTGGGGTTAAGGTGGACCAAAGCGTGTACAGAAGCATGATAGGAAGTCTGCTATACTTAACAGCCAGCAGACCTGACATTGCTTTTACAGTTGGAGTATGTGCAAGATACCAGGCTGAACCCAAAGTAAGTCATATCAACCAAGTGAAGAGAATTTTGAAGTATGTGAGTGGAACCTACAACTATGGCTTGCTGTACTCTCATGGATGTGAACCAACTCTGACTGGTTACTGTGATGATGATTAGGCTGGAGGTGCTGATGATAGAAAGAGCACCTCTGGAGGATGTTTCTTCTTAGGAAATAATCTTGTCTCTTGGTTCAGCAAGAAACAAAACTGTGTGTCTCTATCTACTGCTGAAGCTGAATACATAGCAGCTGGTAGTAGCTGTTCTCAAATGATCTGGATGAAACAAATGCTTACTGAGTATAATGTCACACAAGATGTTATGACATTATACTGTGACAATCTGATTACTATCAACATTTCCAAGAATCCTATTCAACATAGCAGGACCAAGCATATTGACATTAGACATCACTTCATCAGAGATCTTGTAGAGGAGAAGACGATTAAACTGGAACATGTTGCCACTGAACTACAACTGGCTGACATTTTTACCAAGGCACTTGATGCAAATCAATTTGAAAATTTGAGGGGCAAGTTGGGTATTTGCCAACATGAAGAAATGTAGCAATTAATTTTGCTTAAAACTAGGGATGAGAGAGATATTTTAGTTAAGTCTACTCTGATTGGGCTAATCATCTGCTTCTCTATTTCTTTCCAAAATTTTAAGAAGTTGAATAGACATTCATATATCTCCCTCTTCTCGCATTTCTGCAACAATCTTCAATCTCTCAAAAGAAGACTTCACTATCACTGTTACCTGTTTTCTAAAACTCTTAAAATGTCTCAACTATCCATGTCATCATCCTCTTCAAAGGCGACTGCTTCTTCCGCATCCTCTGATCGAGAACCTAGGGCAATCACAAACTGCATGGATTCTGATGTTCTGGAGATAACTCCTCTTCGTGAAATGGCAGCTGACCCCACTAAGGTCAAGAAGCTGCGAACCAGACATGCAAGAAGGTCACAAGCCTCTTCATCTGGTAAATCCTCTCAACCATCATCTTCTGTTCCTCCAGAAATAGAAAATAGGGAAGGTTCAGTTTATGTTCATCAAGCTATAGCTAGACTTGTCACTAGGATTCTAAATGAGAATCACTCTGTACCTGGAATCTCTGTACCTTTGAATCAAGAATCTGCTAGTCCAAATGTTGAAATGAATCCAGATGTCACTCAGAATGTTGAGACACCGGATGACAACATTAGGAAATCTCCTGAAAATCGTGATGATCACCAGAACCCTTCTGAGAAGGATGTTGAACCCCCGGTTATTGATGTTGATGAAGAATACTCTGACAATGACTTAATTTCCAATATCAACCCTAGCATAGCTAGAAGGATGATGAACAGAAAAGGAAAGCAGGATGCTGCCAAAAGCCTCCCTAAAGAGAAGACTGCTGATGTTGTTCATAAGAAAACCAGGTCTGAGACTAAGACTGGAGTAGAAGCTGTGAAGGCTGGATTGTCAAAAGAGAAAGGGAAGGTGAAAACTCGTGTACCTGCTGGTAGTCTCTCAAAACCTTTGAGACAACCAATAGCAAAGAAAAGGAAGGAGCCTGAACCCTCTGAATCTGATGAGGAATCAGAATTTGAGTTTGATGTTGAAGACATTCCTCTCAAAAGGAAACTCTCTTCAAGCAAAATGCCTAAAGTCCCAGAAGTTGCCACTGACAACATCTCCTTTCACCATCCTGAGAATGCAAACAGGTGGAAGTATGTATGTTTGAAAAGGATCGCCTTGGAAAGAGAACTAAACAACAGTGCCATGGAATGTAAGGAGATCATGGATCTAATCAAAACTGTTGGTCTAATAAATACTGTGGTAAAGTTTACCAACTGCTATGAAGTTCTTGTCAAAGAATTCATAGTAAATTTATCTGATGGGTGTGCTGATGGAAAGTCAGCTGATTTTAAGTGTGTATATGTGAGAGGAAGGAAGGTAAATTTCTCTCCCTATGAAATAAACAAATTCCTATAAAGACCTGATGATGCTTGCCCTGAGCTAGAGGTTACTGACAACCAACTGTGCCAAACCATCACTGCAAATCAAGTCAAGAGCTGGCCCTTAAAAGGGAAGCTGAATGCAAGCAAGCTGAGCATGAAATTTGCCATTCTGCACAAAATTGGTGCAGCTAACTGGGTTCCCACCAACCATAAATCAACCATCTCCACAGGCTTGGGAAGATTTATTTATGCTGTTGGAACCAGGACAAACTTTGACTATGGCAAGTATATCTTTGATCAAACATTGAAACATGCTGGAAGCTGTGCTATTAAAGGCCTTATTGCCTTTCCCTCTCTCCTATGTGGTATAGTCCTTGCTCAGTATCCTGACATTCTAGTTGAAAAAGATACTGTATGCAAAATAGCCCCTGCTCTTGGGTTGCACTATAAGTTATTTCAGGGAACACATGTTCCTGACATTGTCATGACATCAGCTGAGACATCAACTGTCAAATCTCATTCCAAGAAAACTGATGTTATAATTGTGCTGAAGGAAACCTGCAAAGAGCTTGATACAAGGAAAAGGACTCTTGAGAACTTGATTGCTAGACTATAACAGGAGAAGATTGATGGACAAAGAAGGGAAGAGGATGCTGCTGAAGACCAGCTTAATGTTGAAGATAGTGCCTCCTCTGAAGATGACAGTGCTTGAAGATCACTGCAGTTGAAAAGTTTGCTGCTGGTACCTGATGCTGCAAATGACTTTTGATTTTTTTTTTCTCTGTGTTTTTATTATTCCTTTTGGATGATTGTATAACCTAAAAGTACATATATCTTTGGCCTATTTATGGCTAAATAGGGGGAGAAGATTTTGTGATAATTTTGGTAGAATTAGACTTGGTAGATATTATTAATTCTGCTGCTTTCTAATCTCTGATTATTTAGGGGTTTTAGCCAAAAATTTGCCAAAGGGGGAGTTTGTAAGTGTTTGGTTGTTGGCATGTTTTTTGGTAAAACCAGTTGTGTGAATGTCATGACTGATGTCATAACATTCTGGGATACAAGGTACATTCTGCAGAAAAAGAATGTCATACAGGAGCTGCTCAATATGAGTGTTTAGCTGATAATTATGCAATGATCATATTCATTGCATTCTACCAAAATCAGTAAACAGGATTCTTGTTGTCATAACCAATGTTAAGACATCCTGTACTGATCTAACATTTGTGCAGATTTGTTATTTCTGAGAATTTTCAAGAATCTGGTTTATTCAGTCCAGATCAGATTCTCACGCGGACATTAGGTTAACTATGCTTAACCCTAATCTGGTTGTTAAAGACCTATGACCAAGTCTTGAGGTTAACCCTAATTAACCCTATCTATTTTCGTGGAAGCCCTAACTGAAGAATAACTGCCTATATATTCCTCATGAAGACTGTTGGTGAAGGACACTTTTTGACAGAAGATCAATAAGGGTCTGTATAGTTGTAACTACTGTGAGCCAATCAATTATCATTGTGATAAGTGATTTGGAGTAGGATTGGGTTGTAAGGGTTGTGTATCACTCAAAGCTTTGAAGCATGAGTGTTTGTGTTACTTGATTAAAGCTTTGAAGCAAAGTCAAGTTAGGGTTGTGTATCACTCAAAGCTTTGAAGCACGAGTGTTTGTGTTACTTGATTAAAGCTGTGAAGCAGAATCAAGTGTATGTACTGAAGATAGTCTCATAATTTCATTAGTAAATTGTTTAGTATCACTGCTGTGATTGAGGGGGAGTGAGTAGGAACTCAGGTTTAAGTTGAACTTAGATTGAAGTTGCATTGGGTAGGTCTTAAGTGAAGGAGATAAACTGGTTAGTTTATTCCTGAATTAATATCTCTTATAGTGAATTTCCTCCCTGGCTTGGTAGCCCCCATAGTAGGTGTTGTTACACACTGAACTGGGTAAACAATTGATTGTGTTATTTACTGCTTTTAAATTACTGTCTTTAAGTGTGTCAGATACGGTGTCATAACATTCACTGTGACATTGAGTATCTGTTTCCAGAATTTCAATAAGGTTCTTGAAGACCACATTTGTTACACCTTCCGTTAACAAATCCGCAAGTTATTATTCACTTCGACAATACCCTAACCTCAGTTGGCCTGCACACACTAGTTTCCTCAAGTAATGAAATCTCATTTCGATATGCTTGCTCTTCCTATGTGCTATGAGATTTCTTGCAAGATTAATCACTGAAATATTGTCAACCAAGAGTGTGGCAACTTCTTCAACCTTGTTGCCTGGCTCTTCCAACAGATTCACAAGCGACACAACCTGACACGCACATATCGATACAACAATATACTCGACCTCAGAAGAAGAGAGTACCACCACAGGTTCCTTTTTAGAGCACCGAGAGATTGGACCTCCACCAAACAGAAAGATATAACTAGCCGTAGACTTTCGATCATCAATTGGAATCCGTGTAATCGAGTAACTCGCATTTTTTGCCTCGTATCAGCTGCGAGAAAGAGTATTCCACAGTCAAGAGTTCCTTTGATGTATCTTAGGATCCTCCTAAATGTTGCCAAGTGAGACAACTTTGGTCACTCCAAGAATCTACTTGCAATACCGACACTAAACGTCAAATATGGTTGTGTATTGCACAAGTAACGTAATGATCCAATCAACCTCTTATATTGCGTTGGATTCACATTCTGCTCATCATCACTTTTGGATAGATGCAACCTTGCTTCAACATGTGTATTGGCAGCATTACAATGCTCCATATCACACTTTTCAAAATCTCAAGAGCATACTTTCTTTGATGCATGAGCAGTCCCAATTTTGACTTGTGGTACTTTATGCCAAGAAAGTAAGTCATGATTCCAAGTTCACTCATTTAAAATTCTTCCATAAGATTACTCTTGAACTTATAAATATTCATCTCATTTCTGCCCGTGATCAATAAATCATCCACATATAAGCAAAGTATAATTACATCTTTGCTTGCATCCGTCTTCATATAGACACCATGTTCGAAAACACATTTCTTGAAGCAAACTTCAACTAGAAAAGCATCAGTGTGTTTTTTCCAAGCTCTAGGAGCTTGTTTCAAACCATAAAGTATTTTCTTCTATTTGTAGACTCTTCCCTCTTGATATGTCACAACAAAACCAGAGGGCTTCTCTACGTAGACTTCCTCCTCAAGTGGACCATTCAAAAGCGCAGATTCCACATCCATTTGATAAATTGACCAATTATTTCTATTCGCAATACCAATAATCAACCGTATGGTTTCTAATCTAGCCACATGTGCAAACACCTCATCATAGTTTATACCTTCTCTTTGCAAAAATCCCTTCGCAACTAGTCGAGTCTTATGCTTGACAATTTCACCTTGAGCCTGCCTTCACTTTATAGACTCATCTCACTCCTATTGACTTTTTCCGTTCTAGTAGATCGACCAGCTCCCAAGTATTGTTTTTCTTAATCGATTTCATCTCCTTTGTCCTTGCACACACCCACTTTGGATTTCTTAATGCCTCATTCGTGCTCACAGGCTCAGATTCATACATAAGCGCAAAGTGAATAACATCACCATCATTGTTGATCTCATTTTCATGGAATACTTCACAATCTCAGAGCCTTTGAGGTAGATCTCTGTGCATTATTGGTCGTCTACTGGATTCACCAATTTCGATCTCAATCGGCTGCAGCATAGAACCTGCAGAATCCAGAACTTATGCATTTTCTTCAGGAAATCGATTTTCAGTATTGCAGGAATCGATTTCCGCTTCTGAAAATCTAGTTCCAACAGCTTTTGTATGTAAAAATCGCGAAGGAAATCAATTTCCCTCATCTAGGAAATCAATTTCCATAACTGATATGCCTTTTTTCTACTGACAAACAGCCTTATCTCATCCACTACCACATCTCGACTTATTACAATCTTCTTTCTTTTCACCTCAAATAACTTGTAACCTCTGGTAGGATGATAACCAACAAGTAACATCATCTGTCCTTTGTCATCCAACTTCTTTCGAAGCTGACCCAGAATATGTCGAAATGCTACTGAACTGAAAACTTTCAAATGACTCAAACTTGGTTTAAGTCCATACCATACCTCTTCTGGAGTCACTTTGTCCAGTTTCTTTGTAGGGAACCTATTCAACAAATAGGCAGCTATAGAAACGACTTTTCCCCATAGTTCCTTCGACAAGTTTTTTTTTCCTTCAACATGCTACGAACCCTATTCATTATCAAACGATTTTTCCTCTCAGCAACACCATTTTGTTGAGGCGTATAAGATGGCACAACCTCACGCATTATAACCTCATTATCATAATAATTCTCAAACACATTCGAGGTATACTTACCTCCACCATCCGTTTTGAGAATTATGATTTTGTGACCACTTTGTCGCTCAACCATTGACTTGAAACTTTTAAACACATCAAATACCTCATCCTTCCTCTTGATTAGGTATGCCCATATATTCCTACTAAAATAATTGATAAATGTGACAAAATATCTATTCTCACCATACGAGTCAACTTGCATTGGACCACACACGTCGGAGTACACCACCTGAAGGTGATGTTTGGTCATAAGACTCGCATCCTTGCTGAAACTATTCTTGTGTTGCTTCTTGCCATACACCAAATTTGTCCTACCCTTTAATAAAATCATTTGGCTTATGCATCTCATATTCCTCATGTAAATACTCTCTATTAGGTCATCTAACACTACATGCATTCACTAATAATTAAGACTTGATACTTGGATCAATGGTCGTGGAATCAGGATTTTACATAGTGCATTAGGGTTTCGTCTTTTGCAGGTGTTTTTCAATTGAAGATGCAAAGATTATGAGCTAGGGGTTGTCCTTTGTGCTTATGGTTATCGAATGAATCATCAAAACCTTGGTTATGCAACTATTGGGAGTTTCTCATTCTCAACACATGGGTCATATTCATCATATGAAACAACTCCATTGTTACTTGTAATACAAGACATTCCACCAGCTTCATCTGAAAGACTTTGAATTTTGGCATGGAAGTTCTTAAGTGTTGTACCCCAAAATTTGCCCTCCTCTTTTTCCACAAGAAATCACAGCTTTGGGCTTTTCCTGATTTTTCAGACTGGCTCAAGAATCGGTCAAACAGACTTTTCTCTTCAGTCAGACAAAATTTAGGGTTTTCATTGATTTTAAAGCAGTTCAAGTAGATTGCTAAGGTTTGGTTGATTTGGCTCAGGTTTTGATCAGGCAGACGCTTCTTTGACATTTAATCAAGAATCAGGGTTTTGTGTGCATATTTCTCAGAAAAGAATTAATTCTACAGTGCTTTCCAAGTTACTCTGGGAGATGAGCTGAGGCATTTGATTCGAGTTTGCAGTGTTGGATTTAATCAAATGAAAAAAGGACATGTGGATGTTTGTTGTTTAGCTGTGCAATGCTTTGATTATTCGGAATTCCGGACGTTTATTGATTATTTATTATTCTGAGTTAAAATAGTTGGGATTTATTTCCAGTTATTATAATTTTAAGAATTATAAATAATTAAATAAACAGTTGAAGAAGAAAAAGAATTAACTGACAAAAGTGGATTTTATTCATCTTTAATTATTTGTTACAATTATTATTTGTACACTGTAAATTTATTTACAGATGTTTACATTAATAATGTTACAATAATTAAAAGTAAAATAAAGCTATCCTAATTTCCTAAATCTTCATTCTTCTACTGCTACTCCTCTTTTGCTCCATTGATTTTTATCTGCAAAACAAAGAAAAAGAAAAAGTCAAAAGCAGATGAAATGAAATTCAAAGCAGACAGTTAATCACAAAGTTCATCATTAAAAGTAACTGGCCAGAATCAGTTGTTCCCCTCTCTGCAAATCACAAGACTGCTCTTGGTTCACAAAGAGGGATAAAAATGCTTGCAAAAAGTATGAAATGCACAAAGTTACAATATTGCACAAATTCAAAGTTTGTCAAAAACTGCATAATTCCAACCAAAGTCCAAAGGCAAACTGAACTACACATGCCTAACCAAAGTCCAAACTGGACAGAAAACTGTCCAAAGATATCAAAAGATATCAAAGCATCAACAAGTACAAAAGGCTATCCAAAAGCTGTCAAAGAAGTACAAAATGCTGTCAACAAGATGCAGGAAAACTGGAAAATATGCATTGCAAGCAACCTTCAAGTTAAATCATTTTCCTAGGCCAGTACCTTTTCAGAAATAGTACATTTCTAAAGCAATAAAAATGCTTTTTAAATGTGTGGAGAGAGAAAAAGAGAAAAAATAAGAAGGCTTACAGCAGGCTTAGGCTTGAAGAAAAGATATAAAACAAACATATCAACACAGTACGAAAAAGGGGGGGCAGAATAACACAAAGCAAAAACTCTCCAAACTGTAACATTGAAACATACAGTCCTGCCTCCAACACAAAGAAAAGCACATAACCTGTCAAGCCTCCAAACTTCAACCAAACTACCTGCTAAGCATACAAGCCCTAAAGTTCCAAACCTCTACAAGCCCTGTCAAACAAAATTTCAAAGCCTGTGACCCCAAATAATCAAAACCAGCATATCAAAAGCCTGAAGCCAGTAAACCTGTCAAGCCCAGATCTGCATCAAGCCAAAAATTCATACAAACCAAACATCAAGCCATACAAGCCAGTATACTGTCTGCAAGCCTCAAGCCTAACCAGCCTCTAAACAGCAAGCCATGAACCAGAAGCCTAAAATATCAAACAAGAGCCTCAAACCTGTTGCAACTCAGTAAATGTCAAGCCTAACCTGTCTCCAAATACCTAAAACCTGTAAACTGTCATCAAACCAGAAAAGGCACAAGGCATTCAAACAGCACCAAGCCTGTAAATAACTGAAACCTGGATAAGCCTTCATCCAAACCAGTTCCAACCAAAACTCTAAACCCTCAGAGCTGGGCTCATCATGGGGTTCAACAGATTCTAATCCATTCAAAAGCAAGGCAACTGAAGCGAGTAGACAGAAGAGGAAAAAAGGTATACGGAGGTTTTCAGAATATGCATCATTAAACCTAAAAAAGCAAAGACAACGAATACCAGGTTTTCCAGCAAAGCAAGCTAGTTCACAGTGCATCACGCCCTCGTCCTTGGCCGCCTGAAGCACCTCCGATCCACCCCTCCTCCGTCTCCAAAAGCCTCCGTCTCCAACAAAGGTATAAAACTCTCTCCTTTTGTTAAATACCTCAAACAGAAACAATGGCAACATAAAATCAGAACATAAGTAACACATAAAAGCATGTTAAGACCTAAAACAGAATCAATACCTTGTAAACCTCCGCTTGAATAATCCATGGAGAGGGGGAGGTAGCGATGGCGCTTGGCGGCCATAGACGGAGGGGAGTTCAGGACTTGGCTCAAAGGGACGATGAAGGAGAACGAAGACGAAGTGAACGGCGCCGCGCTGTAACTCACTGAAACCCTAAATCCCAAATGAACACAAACAAATGCAACCCTTACAAATTGTTATGAAACCCATCTGGGCCTTGCCCTTTTTCAGATTGCTTAAGCCCATCAAAGCCAGCGCGCATACCCCCCTTTTCCCTCTTATTTCTTTTTGTTGTTTGTCTTGTTTGGGCCAAAACAAAGTCCCTAAGCCCATTTGGATTCTCTTAACTTTTTTATTATATACATCTTTGAAAACTAATATTTTTTTAACTTATCATTTTTATTTTCCCCTTTTTATACAATTTAAACTAACATACTTTATTTTTGTTTATAAATAAAATGATACATTAAAACTCTTTCTTTTTAAAAAATGTCTATTAATACTTCTTTTTATAATCAAGAGTATATAAAAATAAGTTTTTTTTCTAACTTAAATAATCTACTTTTCTTAGAATTTGTGTTTAATAAACATTTGTACATAAAAAAATACTAACATAAAACATTAATACATAAAACTTAAAATATTTTCTTTTTCTTAAACTTAAAACACCTTTTCTTTTATTTTATTAAAACTTGTTTTGTTTGTACATATTAACAAAAATACAAGAATACAAACTAAATAAACAATACTTAATTTTTTCATTAAGTTAACATTTATCACCTGTAAATAATTACATGCACTTACACGAATACAATATACATTTACATTGCTTTATTCTTATACATTGCTATATATTATATTTTACATTGCGATTGATTCGATTTGGTTGTAAATTATTTGGACACTACTCTCCTAATAAGTCTCATCCCCATTTGTAAATATTTGTACCCCCACTCCCGGATACTTATTTGTAATAGCGTAGACTTTAAATTCCCGCAATTTATCGCTTTCAAATATACCATGGTTAGACCTAGAGTTTGTATGTAAATAAAATCAAACGCTAGATAACCTAACACAAAGATAAATGCATGACAATCAACACACTATTCACACTTGCACCCCTAGGGTAATCCTGCTTGTTGCCTTCCAAAATGGGCCATGCTTACATGTTGAGTTTCTTTGGCAAAACAAAACAATTCAAATGATCATAGTCCCTCGATGACGCTTTCGAAAGTTGCCTAAAAATGATCAAGTCCCTTAAAGAAAAAATTGCCAAAGACACTTGGCACCATTGCATTCATGGTCTAATCGATGACCCGCGCCCGTCCCGTTAACATCCTAACGTAAGATTGCCCACCAAATACAATGGTGGAACAAAATTGTTAAAAGGGTTAAAACATAGAAAAAACCTTTGAGTAAATTTAGGGGTATACAACTCTTAGTTACTTGATCAAACTTGCAAAAACACACTTGCCTACTTTTCAAAACCCATTCACAAACACTTTTAAAACAACTTCCAAAAACATTTGAAATATCTTTTCGAAAAGATACACACCTTTGTAAAACATTCGAGTAAAGAATTGTTACAACGGTTGCCTAGACAAGGCCTCTTTTTCAAAACATTTTCAAACACACACACATACCACAATTTCAAGCAATTGAAAATCCAAGGCAAGTGATCTAAAACAAGTAACTAAGAGCCCATGGATAACCATGGATGAAAAGGGTGCTAATACCTTCCCTTTTCATAATCTACCCCCCGAACCCACGAAACATCTCAAAAGGTTTTTCCTGTGATTTTTAACCTTTCCGTAGGATAAAATAAAAAGTCGGTGGCGAATCTTGCTAAACCGAACAAGTGCGAATACAAACGCAAAAACTCAAGTCAGTTCTCCCACCGTATCACAGAACTGGCGACTCTTCTGGGGAGAAATTCAAAAGTGGGGTTACCTTAGGGTTTAGATCACCTTTACATTCTTGCTTTGATTGCCTTGATTTCTTTACTTTTTGGGTCCTTGTTTGGGTTTGTTGTAAATCCTACACCCGGATTTTGGGGCACCTTCTTAAGTAAATAGCAATAAAACTGTGAGGGAACTGTGCGGGGTATACCGACACGGTTGAAGCAGTAAGCTATGTTAGTGTGACATATTTGTGAGTACCGGTAACCCTTGAGTTCAATCAAGGAGAGTACGGGGCCGCTGAGTGATGTCGTGAAGCACTAACGAACTCTTAGAACCTTAATTGACCATCTTAGCCTTTTTAGGGGTAGTGAGATGACCGACTTTGGTGCAGTCCGAAGTTGGTAGATACTCGATACTACACTCATTGAGGGTTGTTTTCTTGGAATATTTTGGTCGCCAGTTAAGTGGCTAAACCAAAACAATGAACATAGAAAACAGTCTAATGATATTGAGCTCCTTAGAACCCGGTTTCTATTTTAGGACAGGATGAGCCAACTAACTTCAAGAGGGTACTTACCTACAGACCCCATGGAATCCTAAACCTAAGGACTTGTTTGCTTTGTGTGAATATGATTGCCTGTATATACACTTACTTGCTTTTGCATGCATGTACATAACATCATGACATCATACCATAGCATTTTTCAATAACCATTTCAAGGATCTCGAGGGTTCTTTTGATGCAGGGTTACGTTGAACCAGACGTCTACCAAAGGGCAAGAGGTTTCTCCTCTAAACAAATGCCATCAAAGATCAAGGGCAACAACTTGAATCAGGGGCTATGACCCACTTGACATGGTGAGCTTGATTCTCGTGGAAAGACATCCACCGGTGCAAAGATCTCCAATCAAAGATCAAAGTTCAACCTCTAACATTCTCTTGTGTTTACCCCAAGAGATCCTTGAAAGCATGCATCCGCATATCATGCATTGCATCTTGACGATTTTTCCTTTTCAGGTTTCCTTACTCTCCTACTGTTTATTTCAGTAGAGATGGCTCTAGAGAGGACTGTCAGGGATATCCAGGACCAGACTGCTCAGCTTCAGGAAATGTTCTTGAACCTGTTTCTGGGGCAAGAAGAAGTGAAAGCTCTCCTCACAAAGGGCTTGGTCCAGGAGAATTCAAGCAACTCCAAGAGTGATCAGCTGGGGGAACTGCAGTTTGATTTGGCAACATTGAGGATCCAAGTGATGGGACAACTGGTGGGCCAGATGGCTCTCATCCAGGACTTGTCTCAAAGACAAGAGGAACTCAGAGTTCTCGTCAGCCAACTGCTTCGGGAAAACCAAGTGGGGAAAACATTTGAGGTTGAAGAGCAAGCCATCATTCAACCCCCTTCCAGACAAGAAGACAAGGGGAAGGCTCCTCTACTTGCTTCAGGGTCACAATCCCATCAACAACCTCGTCAGCATCAACGGGGTAATCGGCGTAAGCAAAATACGTCAGGAAGACAGTTCACTGAGACTGACATACCGTCATCTCTAATACTAGAGCGCTTGTTGGAGGTCAATCTGACTGCTTTAAGGGATCCTATTCGGAAGCCCAATACCTCCACTCCTAACTATCATCCCGACGCATTTTGTGTGTACCACTCCTATAGCCCAGTACATGACACCGACGACTGTTGGGCCTTGAAGAACAAGATTCAAGATCTGATTGACATTGGAGTGCTGAGGTTCATGCCAGACGGCGAGATGAAAATCTTCTGTTAAGGAGTTCTCCACCTGAAGTGACAAAGCTCAAACTGAGAAATCTTTGTTTCTTTGAATTTTCAAGTTGTAATCTCTTTGTCATTCAAACAATTATCTATTAATGTCAAACTTTGTTTCATTAATGCATTGCATATGTTTGTCTTGAATTCATCCATTCGTTTTCACTACTCTTATGCTTTCTTTATGATATTTAACTCTTGATAAAAAGCTGCAAGCCTTTAGAGGGAGGATGACGAAACAATACCATAATCTCCTACAGTATGCTTTTGAACAGACCTTGCTGATGATGTACAGGCATTTCTTTCAATTCCCAAACACTGGAGTTATAAGGAAGATAATCCCTAGTCAACCCCTTCGAGCCAAAGAAGTAGGAGTTTTCTGTTCTAAACAAATCGAAACCTTTGATTTAAACCTGGGGCACGGTAGTCTCTCAGTTAATTCAAAAAAAGGTGCGCATTGCAGTCGCAAACTCTCAGTTCGTAATACAACGAACGACGACAAAGAAAAGCATTCCTTTGGAATCAAAAGACAATGATGGTTCCTTATCTCATAGGCAGTCATTATCTCTCAAAAAAAAACCCACTGAGCCAAAACCTGTAAAGGAAGCTCAAGAAAGCTGGGGCATCCCGCTGACTGTAATCTTGAAAACAGGAACAGTCAGGCAAAAGTTAGGGATAACAAATCAAAAGAACGAGGTCATTATAAATCCTCAACAACATGAAAAAATGTTGCAAAAGAAAAAGGAGATGATGACTGTCTTCCAAAATTCAACTGGTGAACCATCACCCAAAAGTCATTCCAAACTCAAATAGAGTGCGACGCACAATTAACTGAGCTTAGGATTGAAGAACATCACGAAGAGCGGGTGGGTACAAATACACTTTGAGCCTTTATCCTTTGTTTCTTAAATCGTGAACCAAGCCACGTTACAACCCTTCAAAAGTCCTAATTGAAGCATGGGTTAGTTCGAAAGCATACTGTTACAAAAGGTATCCTGACTCCTATAAGGCTTTGCTCTAAATCTGGTGTTGATTTTGTCTTATGAAAAGTTTTCTGCTAAAAAACGCATTTTTCAAAACTTCGAGACAGACATAAACTTTGCATTGCTTGAATATCACTGTTTGCATTTGGCTTTTTGTTTGACAGCGGAGAAATTCACACAACGAATATCTGATGAACGAAAGCTCTCTCAGTGAACAAAATCACTTCAAGAAGGATGATACTTCCAACGACAAATCTCCTATCAACAAGGGGCATGACATGTCACTATCCAATTAACCTGGGGCAGTTCAGTCAAGGTTTCAACAGATCTTTCAAAGTTCAGTTAACCTGGGGCAGTCCAGTCAAGATTTCAACAAAATCTCTTAATTGCAGATTAACCTGGGGCAAGCCTCCCTCGCCATCACTTGGGGCATTCGAATGTCAAAACCAAAGTGTTCAGATTCCTTCATCACCTGTTGGAAGTTACGGTCGTCAAAGATCAAATTCTCACAAAATTCAAGTTATGAAGCCCGGATTTGACCGGATAGTATCTTGATCTCTACAACACATTGTGAAGACCGGACTGCGACCGAATAACAATGTCAGATTACCGCAAAGCCTGGATTACGACCAGATAGTAGGATCTCCTAAATTCAAGTTATGAAGCCCGGATTTGACCGGATAGTATCTTGATCTCTACAGCACATTGTGAAGACCGGACTACGACCGGATAACAGTGTCAGACTACCACAAAGCCTGGATTACGACCAGATAGTGGGATCTCCTGAATTCAAGTTATGAAGCCCGGATTTGACCGGATAATATCTTGATCTCTACAGCACATTGTGAAGACCGGACTACGACCAGATAATAGTGTCAGACAACCGCCAAGCCTGGATTGCGACCAGATAGGGATATCCCCTCAGAGCAAGCTATGAAACCCGGATTCGACCGAATAATAGTTTAATCACTAACAAGTTATTGTAAAGCCTAGATTACAACCAGATGACAATACAAGTCTCTGCGAAGCCTGGATTACGACCAGACAACAGTCAAGAATACTACGAAGCCTGGAGTCGACCAGATAGTGGTATATCTTTCAACACAAGCCGTGAAGCCCGGATTTGACCGGATAACAGCTTAAGCAAGCTATTGTGAAGCCTGGACTACGACCAGATAGCAATACAAATTTATGTGAAGCCTGGATTACGACCAGACAGCAGTCAAGAATACTACGAAACCTGGAGTCGACCAGATAGTGGTATATCTTCAGCACAAGCCGTGAAGCCAGGATTTGATCGGATAACAGCTTAAGCAAGCTATTGTGAAGCCTGGATTACGACCAGATGACAATACAAATTTCTGCGAAGACTGGATTACGACCAGACAGCAGACAAGAATACTACAAAGCCTGGAGTCGACCAGATAGTGGTATATCTTCAACACAAGCCGTGAAGCCCGGATTTGACCGGATAACAGCTTAAACAAGTTATTGTGAAGCCTGGATTACGACCAGATGACAATACAAGTCTCTGCGAAGCCTGGATTACGACCAGATAGCAGTCAAGAATACTACGAAGCCTGGAGTCAACCAGATAGTGGTATATCTTTCAACACAAGCCGTGAAGCCCGGATTTGACCGGATAACAGCTTAAGCAAGCTATTGTGAAGCCTGGACTATGACCATATAGCAATACAAATTTATGTGAAGCCTGGATTACGACCAGACAGCAGTCAAGAATACTACGAAACCTGGAGTCGACCAGATAGTGGTATATCTTTAGCACAAGCCGTGAAGCCCGGATTTGACCGGATAACAGCTTAAGCAAGCTATTGTGAAGCCTGGATTACGACCAGATGACAATACAAATTTCTGTGAAGACTGGATTACGACCAGACAGCAGACAAGAATACTACAAAGCCTGGAGTCGACCAGATAGTGGTATATCTTCAACACAAGCCGTGAAGCCCGGATTTGACCGGATAACAGCTTAAGCAAGCTATTGTGAAGCCTGGATTACGACCAGATGACAATACAAGTTTCTGTGAAGCCTGGATTACGACCAGACAGCAGTCAAGAATACTACGAAACCTGGAGTCGACCAGATAGTGGTATATCTTCAGCACAAGCCGTGAAGCCCGGATTTGACCGGATAATAGCTTAGCAAGTTATTGTGAAGACTGGATTATGACTAGATGGCAATACAAATTTCTGTGGAGCCTGGATTACGACCAGATAACAGTTAACCGTTAACAGAATAAAGACTCTCATCCTTAAAGTCTCAGAAGACTGGTATACTCCCAGTTTCTGACCGTTAACAGCATGAAGATTCTCATCACCTCAGAAGATTGGTACACTCCCAATTTCTGACCCCTAACAGAATGAAGATTCTCGTTCTCAAAGTGGCATACAACCTGAGTTCCTAATTCCCCAAGCAGAGTTAAACTTCAGGATCCTCAGCAGAGCAAGAGCTTTCTCAAAGCTGATTTCCCCAGCCAGAGAGCCTTACAGAATCTAATTCCCCTCAGAGTCAAGTTTCAAAATCCCCAGCGGAGCTAAAACTTCCAACTATCAATCTCCAAGCAGAATGGGGACTCTCATTCTCAGTTCCTCACAGAATATTCGAATATTCCCCAATGAAGATCTCCTCAAGACAGGAATCCCCAGTAGATTGGAATACAACCCAAGCTCCTGATCCCCCGACAGTGGTCCCAGGACTTCTCATCTGCAGCAATCAAAAGATTCTTGCCCTCCCCAGCAGCAGTCAAGGAATTATTTTCCTCGGCAGCAGTTAAGATTCTTTTGTCTCCAACCATCCAGAATTCATCTATCTTCAGCAAGACAACTCATCAGCATACATGCACATTCATTACATTCATATCATAAACATTGATATAACATGCATCGCATCATACATTTCATGCAACATGAATTTGTGTTTCAGCTAATATCTTACCCTTTTTCAGGATAAAGATTAATAAGCTTCAGACTCAACTTCTGAAAATAGTTCACGGGTTCTCCAAGTAACGGATGTCAACTTATCGCTTATTCAGATTCTTTCCAGACTTTTGAAAACAGTTTACGGACGCTTCCCAACATGGATGTTGCTCTATTGCTTATTCAACTTCCAAGACCTCTGAAAACAGTTTACGGGTTCTCCAGTAACGGATGTCAACCTATCGCTTATTCAGATTCTTTCCAGACTTTTGAAAACAGTTTACGGACGCTTCCCAACATGGATGCTGCTCTATTTCTTATTCAACTTTCAAGACCTCTGAAAACAGTTTACGGGTTCTCCAGTAACGGCTGTCAACCTATCTCTTATTCAGATTCTTTCCAGACTTTTGAAAATAGTTTACGGACGCTTCCCAACATGGATGCTGCTCTATTGCTTATTCAACTTTCAAGACCTCTGAAAACAGTTTACGGGTTCTCCAGTAACGGATGTCAACCTATCGCATATTCATATTCTTCTCAACTTTAGAAAACAGTTTACGGACGCTTCCCAACCACAGATGTTGATCTATTGCTTATTCAAACCTCAACTCCTGAAAACAGTTTACGGATTCTCCAAACATGGATGCCAATCTATTGCTTGTTCAGACCCCCAGTTCAGAGATGTCCCAAAACATGGATGCCTTTCTGATACTCGTCCACTCACCAATGACATACAGTTCAACAATTTTCAGATGGCATCTATAAGCCCATCCTCCTACCAGCAACTTCCAGATGGCATCTCTAAGCCCATCCTCCGACAAGACTCTGTCACATTCCCAGATGGCATCTTTAAGCCCATTACCAAATGGCAACTTTAAGCCCATTCCCTCTACCATCACGTCACCAAGTGCAAATTTTTTTGGGCACTCTAGTGTCCAATCTCCTTTTACCCTCGAGTCGCGAAAGGCAAACTTGCCAATCTAACTCTTCAGGTTCAAGAAGATTGAACAGGGGCAACTGTTGTACCCCCAAAATTTGCCCTCCTCTTTTTCCACAAGAAATCACAGCTTCGGGCTTTTCCTGATTTTTCAGACTGGCTCAAGAATCGGTCAAACAGACTTTTCTCGTCAGTCAGACAAAATTTAGGGTTTTCATTGATTTTAAAGCAGTTCAAGCAGATTGCTAAGGTTTGGTTGAGTTGGCTCAGGTTTTGATCAGGCGGACGCTTCTTTGACATTTAATCAAGAATCAGGGTTTTGTGCGCATATTTCTCAGAAAAGAATTAATTCTACAGTGCTTTCCAAGTTACTCTGGGAGATGAGCTGAGGCATTTGATTCGAGTTTGCAGTGTTGGATTTAATCAAATGAAAAAAGGACATGTGGACGTTTGTTGTTTAGCTGTGCAATGCTTTGATTATTCAGAATTCCAGACGTTTATTGATTATTTATTATTCTGAGTTAAAATAGTTGGGATTTATTTCCAGTTATTATAATTTTAAGAATTATAAATAATTAAATAAACAGTTGAAGAAGAAAAAGAATTAACTGACAAAAGTGGATTTTATTCATCTTTAATTATTTGTTACAATTATTATTTGTACACTGTAAATTTATTTACAGATGTTTACATTAATAATGTTACAATAATTAAAAGTAAAATAAAGCTATCCTAATTTCCTAAATCTTCATTCTTCTACTGCTACTCCTCTTTTGCTCCATTGATTTTTATCTGCAAAACAAAGAAAAAGAAAAAGTCAAAAGCAGATGAAATGAAATTCAAAGCAGATAGTTAATCACAAAGTTCATCATTAAAAGTAACTGGCTGGAATCAGTTGTTCCCCTCTCTGCAAATCACAAGACTGCTCTTGGTTCACAAAGAGGGATAAAAATGCTTGCAAAAAGTATGAAATGCACAAAGTTACAATATTGCACAAATTCAAAGTTTGTCAAAAACTGCATAATTCCAAAAATTCCAACCAAAGTCCAAAGGCAAACTGAACTACACATGCCTAACCAAAGTCCAAACTGGACAGCAAACTGTCCAAAGATATCAAAAGATATCAAAGCATCAACAAGTACAAAAGGCTATCCAAAAGCTGTCAAAGAAGTACAAAATGCTGTCAACAAGATGCAGGAAAACTGGAAAATATGCATTGCAAGCAACCTTCAAGTTAAATCATTTTCCTAGGCCAGTACCTTTTCAGAAATAGTACATTTCTAAAGCAATAAAAATGCTTTTTAAATGTGTGGAGAGAGAAAAAGAGAAAAAATAAGAAGGCTTACAGCAGGCTTAGGCTTGAAGAAAAGATATAAAACAAACATATCAACACAGTACGAAAAAGGGGGGGCAGAATAACACAAAGCAAAAACTCTCCAAACTGTAACATTGAAACATACAGTCCTGCCTCCAACACAAAGAAAAGCACATAACCTGTCAAGCCTCCAAACTTCAACCAAACTACCTGCTAAGCATACAAGCCCTAAAGTTCCAAACCTCTACAAGCCCTGTCAAACAAAATTTCAAAGCCTGTGACCCCAAATAATCAAAACCAGCATATCAAAAGCCTGAAGCCAGTAAACCTGTCAAGCCCAGATCTGCATCAAGCCAAAAAGTCATACAAACCAAACATCAAGCCATACAAGCCAGTATACTGCCTGCAAGCCTCAAGCCTAACCAGCCTCTAAACAACAAGCCATGAACCAGAAGCCTAAACTATCAAACAAGAGCCTCAAACCTGTTGCAACTCAGTAAATGTCAAGCCTAACATGTCTCCAAATACCTAAAACCTGTAAACTGTCATCAAACCAGAAAAGGCACAAGGCATTCAAACAACACCAAGCCTGTAAATAACTGAAACCTGCATAAGCCTTAATCCAAACCAGTTCCAACCAAAACTCTAAACCCTCAGAGTTGGGCTCATCATGGGGTTCAACAGATTCTAAGCCATTCAAAAGCAAGGCAACTGAAGCGAGTAGACAGAAGAGGAAAAGAGATATACGAAGGTTTTCAGAATATGCATCATTAAACCTAAAAAAGCAAAGACAACGAATACCAGGTTTTCCAGCAAAGCAAGCTAGTTCGCAGTGCATCACGCCCTCTTCCTTGGCCGCCTGAAGCACCTCCGATCCACCCCTCCTCCGTCTCCAAAAGCCTCCGTCTCCAACAAAGGTATAAAACTCTCTCCTTTCGTTAAATACCTCAAACAGAAACAATGGCAACATAAAATCAGAACATAAGTAACACATAAAAGCATGTTAAGACCTAAAACAGAATCAATACCTTGTAAACCTCCGCTTGAATAATCCATGGAGAGGGGGAGGTAGCGATGGCGCTTGGCGGCCATAGACGGAGGGGAGTTCAGGACTTGGCTCAAAGGGACGATGAAGGAGAACGAAGACGAAGTAAACGGCGCCGCGCTGTAACTCACTGAAACCCTAAATCCCAAATGAACACAAACAAATGCAACCCTTACAAATCGTTGTGAAACCCATCTGGGCCTTGCCCTTTTTCAGATTGCTTAAGCCCATCAAAGCCAGCGCGCATACCCCCCTTTTCCCTCTTATTTCTTTTTGTTGTCTGTCTTGTTTGGGCCAAAACAAAGTCCCTAAGCCCATTTGGATTCTCTTAACTTTTTTATTATATACATCTTTGAAAACTAATATTTTTTTTAACTTATCATTTTTATTTTTCCCTTTTTATACAATTTAAACTAACATACTTTATTTTTGTTTATAAATAAAATGATACATTAAAACTCTTTCTTTTTAAAAAATGTCTATTAATACTTCTTTTTATAATTAAGAGTGTATAAAAATAAGTTTTTTTCCTAACTTAAATAATCTACTTTTCGTAGAATTTGTGTTTAATAAACATTTGTACAATAAAAAATACTAACATAAAACATTAATACATAAAACTTAAAATATTTTCTTTTTCTTAAACTTAAAATGCCTTTTCTTTTATTTTATTAAAACTTGTTTTGTTTGTACATATTAACAAAAATACAAGAATACAAAATAAATAAACAATACTTAATTTTTTTATTAAGTTAACATTTATCACCTGTAAATAATTACATGCACTTACACGAATACAATATACATTTACATTGCTTTATTCTTATACATTGCTATACATTATATTTTACATTGCGATTGATTCGATTTGGTTGTAAATTATTTGGACACTACTCTCCTAATAAGTCTCATCCCCATTTGTAAATATTTGTACCCCCACTCCCGAATACTTATTTGTAATAGCGTAGACTTTAAATTCCCGCAATTTATCGCTTTCAAATATACCATGGTTAGACCTAGGGTTTGTATGTAAATAAAATCAAACGCTAGATAACCTAACACAAAGATAAATGCATGACAATCAACACACTATTCACACTTGCACCCCTAGGGTAATCCCGCTTGTTGCCTTCCAAAATGGGACATGCTTGCATGTTGAGTTTCTTTGGCAAAACAAAACAATTCAAATGATCATAGTTCCTCGATGACGCTTTCGAAAGTTGCCTAAAAATGATCAAGTCCCTTAAAGAAAAAATTGTCAAAGACACTTGGCACCATTGCATTCATGGTCTAATCGATGACCCGCGCCTGTCCCGTTAACATCCTAACGCAAGATTGCCCACCAAATACAATGGTGGAACAAAATTGTTAAAAGGGTTAAAACATAGAAAAAACCTTTGAGTAAATTTAGGGGTAGACAAATCTTAGTTACTTGATCAAACTTGCAAAAACATACTTGCCTACTTTTCAAAACCCATTCACAAACACTTTCAAAACAACTTCCAAAAACATTTGAAATATCTTTTCGAAAAGATACACACCTTTGTAAAACATTTGAGTAAAGAATTGTTACAACGGTTGCCTAGACAAGGCCTCTTTTTCAAAACATTTTCAAACACACACACACATACCACAATTTCAAGCAATTGAAAATCCAAGGCAAGTGATCTAAAACAAGTAACTAAGAGCCCATGGATAACCATGGATGAAAAGGGTGCTAATACCTTCCATTTTCATAATCTACCCCCCGAACCCACGAAACATCTCAAAAGGTTTTTCCTATGCTTTTTAACCTTTCCGTAGGATAAAATAAAAAGTCGGTGGCGACTCTTGCTAAACCGAACAAGTGCGAATACAAACGCAAAAACTCAAGTCAGTTCTCCCACCGTATCACATTAAGGATCATTTTTTTTTTTTGCTTACAATCATCACTTGAGTTAGGGTTTATTTCCTTATTCATGTAGTTATCAAGGGAGTTTTGTTCATTAGTGAAGACCCTCATTCAAATGATCTCATTCGTGACTTGAGTCACAAGTTTTGTGCAAGATGTGATGTACATGGCAAGATAGGTTTCTCATGTGGGTTAGAGTCTGGTTCATCATGGATCCAAGATAATTCATCTAAATAACTATGATGTGTGGGGAACAAGATGTCACATTGCTTAGGCTATACAAGTTATATATTTGTTTCTCACATAATAAGGTTTTGATATGAACATGGTATTAGATCATTGGTGAATACAAAACATTTGGCACAACTGGTATAAGCTACTTCTTCATTCAAGGTCTTTGAGTGTTAAGGTTCATTTTGAGTCAAATATGGCATATATGGTTTCTTGAAGTGAAAGTTCTTGGGCTTGAGAAGAACATGGCCGTAGATTGAACTCAAACTATATGGACAAGATCTTTGACTTTGGTCAAAGTCAATTTCAAGTGGTTGACTTTTGACAAAGAAAGTCATACTTTAATCTTTTGAATCTATCACGGGCCATTTATTAAAGAAGGTTATGGCAAAGAGAATAAAGGATTTGGAAATTCAATGTTCACAAGAAGAAGGGTACATTCATTCATTGATTCAAGTATACAGTTCTATTTCAAAAATATCAAGTCACTACAAGAAAAGAGGTCTTGGTCATTAATGATGAAAATCCGTTACCAAGATACAAGAATCAAATAAATACTCCATTTCAAGTCACATTCAATTACAAGATGCACCATTCAGTTACCATCCTATTACAGAAGAGATCATCATGCGTTACACTAAGCCTAGCTGTTCCTAATTCTAACTCTACCATAGTTCCATCTATCTTCATGCCAAACCCTTGCTATAACTCCATAGCTTTGTTTCTTCAAAATTTCCTCTTCAAGCTTCTAAAAACATCTGCTCCCCTGTTCAAGACCACACCTGCCACAAACTGGCACCATCACAAAGCAGCCCGTAAAGCAATAGGACCTGCCATTATTCAGCCAAAGAAAAAGCATCAGTTTGCAAATAATCATTAAAACAAAACAGTCCAAACTAACTGTTAACAAAGCTAAACCATACCAAAACTGCATCATATTCATATATACACTACATTCACACCCAAACACAAAAAACCAAACAGTCGTAAGCTCACATTACATTCGCAAACAACTCAAGTTCATCTTCATACAAAATCCAACCTGCATACAACAACCAGTTGGTACCAAAATCCAGACAATTCAAATCACGTCCTGCATTGAACCATAAATCAAATTCAATACATACATCCAAAAAACCTAGAATTCCAATCATTGCACAAGTTCATATATTTTTGAAGCGAACATCATGTACTCCAAGCCAAAATAGTCCTAAGAAGCTTGCATCCATGCTCCAAGTTGACCTCATAATTCATGCTTATACCACGAATATTCTAAAGCCAAAGTAAACCTACTACTGAACCACATCTACAATTGCTAAACAAAAACTGAAGCTAACTATTACCCCTTCTGACTTTACCTCAAAAACCAGTTCACTAAATACATCAGCTAATTAAAATCAGGTTCAAGCAATTAACAGAAATTTGAATCAATAGCAACTAACTAATCCTAAGCCTCATTTCAGTTCACAAAAAACCTGTAACAAACTCCTAACAAAAAAAACTAACCCTAACAGCTCATAACAGATTTCTCTAACCAACAACCTCCTCCAATCCACACGCACCAGAAACATTTTTTACTATTCTTCATTCTTCACTTCATTCTCATCTCTCCGAACTCACGCGTTATTTTTCATTCTCCACCATTCATCTCTCTCACCCCTTATGAACCTCAATCTCCACTTTCACTCTTCTCTCTTCAACCTCACACTACACGCTCAATAATCGACACGCACCATTCAGCCTCACCTTCATCCTTCAACCTCTCTCACTTATCTCTGAACCATTCTCCACACTCCCCCATAAATTTTCCCTCATCATTCATCACGATCTCATCTCTAACTTCATTCATCACCTTCAACAATCTCAGAGCCACTCTCATGCTCACAATAACAAAAACAACAAACAGAAGCACAAGAACGCGCTCAAGAATCAACAACATATGCGAAAGAAGAAAAATAATAGGTAGAAGAAGATTGAGGAGAACAAGGAGGAGGGAAGAAGTAACCAACCTGAAATCTCCGATAGAGACGAAACACACCGCGCCGGAACATCAGAGGCTCCAATCAGGATCGTTTACATGTGCTCCTTGCTCAATCTTGAAATACTATGACACTCTTTGATGTCCACGAGCGACAATAGCACTCGAATCGTGGTACTTGGCCGGAAGGTACGCCGTTTTGAAGATTAGGGTTTCTCGTTCTTCTTTGTTGATTCGGTCATATGAAGTTTTTTTTTGGAGAAATTGATGGTGAATCTGGATTCAGAGTGTTGTCTTAAGGTATGTACATGTTGGACCATGGTGATTTGAGCTGGTTTAGTAGCGGCGCTCGCGGCGGCATGCTCACCGGAAATCGCCGCTTGACATCGCGAAAGAGAGGGACTAAGATCATATGAAGGTCGAGGGTCACTAACCCTGACATCGTTTTAGTTTTAGCAGATACATTCCTTTCGTTTTCTTTTTGATACAAACATGAACTTATGAATAATTCGTTGGGCCAAGATGCGTGCCTAGCCCAATAATTTCTGAAGCGAACCCCCTATGGATTCATCACGCCAGCTTGTTTGTTCAGAGTTGAATTGGTCCACTGAAGCCTTAGCCCAAGCGCCTTGTAGGATCTATACACACTCCTTTTTTGGATCCAGTACCCTCCACTGTTTCAATTTCTTGGTAATATTTTCTTGTTTTACATAGAATTTTCCTTGTTAACTCTTGATTTTCTTTTAATTTTCCTTTTGCAAATTGACATGAAAGTACATGTATGAATATTAATCTTGTTTTGTAGATTCTTTCACTAATTTTTGTTCATGAAAAATGCTAAAAATAGGATTTATGTTTCATTGAATGTTCATATGATTTGCTAGCTTTGTGATAGAATGTTGATGCAACTTTTGTGATATGAAATGTTTGAGGATTAGTTTATCTGATCGCTTATGCGAAGCTCCTGTGGAATTTTCTTATTGCTTGCGTGACTTTGAAGAGACAACATACCTTCTCTGTTAGGTATCATCTGAGCTCCTTTACTCCCTCATTTAAGCATCATTTTAGTTCTTTCTTGACATGAGAAGTAGGATAGTGATGCCATGAGCTAAAGTCCTACCTTTGTAGGGTTTGTGTTTGCGTAGTTAGGAATCAGTTTGTGATGTTGGGTATTGATACTTTTTTGATGCTTTACTTCTACACTTTGGTTTTGTTTACTACCATTTTTGTCATATTTTGTGGTGGACAAAGAGCCACTCAACTTGCACCCCATGGCTTCTTTCACCATTCTTCTCTTTTGATCATTTCTTGATGTTTGTACTTGCTTGTATATTCATGATGCTCCCTTAGGTTTGTTTTAATTCAATTTTAATCTTTGGTTAAGTTGAATTAAAATAGACTTTAGGCTTTAATCCAAGTATGACAACAATTAAGTGGAATTTCCCTTGATCCCAATATTAGGACCATGATGCATGACAACAATTAAGTGAGATCCCCTTTTGATTAGTCTTTTTTCTTTTTTGCATCCATTCTAAAACTAAAACCATTTTTTTAATAAAAAATAAAGGAAAAGTACTTAGATACCTATACCTTCTAAGGGGCCATCTAATGTATTCTCCTAGCAAAAACATCTAACATTACTCAAACACTTTCAAGAAACAAAGAATAAGTACTTAGATACCCCACCTTTTGATGGACAATCTGACATATTCTCCTAACAAGACACTCAACAAAGACAAACTCTTTCACCTCTTGGCTTTTCTCTTCAACTTTTTCCTGAAAGAAGATGTTAATTTTGTCCTATGCCATGCGTGGATCTCCAAAGGTAGAGTTGCAATAAGATGAAAACTTAACATTGTTCATAAAAAACACACAACAAACTAACATTTTTTAGGTGAACTATGGCGCTCTGATTCCTTCAGGATACGTAGGCATGAGGTTTCACAACCGAGGCGAGCACCCTAATTATAAACTTTTTTCCTTAAGCAATTCATGCATGCATTCCCTTAGCAAGTAAGCTTTAGATAACACACTCTTTGATTAGAACAACAAGAGTGAATCCCGTAGAGTACCACAAACATGAGGGGTGTTAATACATTCCCCTTGCGTAACCGACTTCCATACCATTTCTTTTGGTCGCAAGACCATCTTATCCTTCCTTTTGGAGTTTTATCAATATTTTCCCTTCCTTCAGGATAAATAAAGTTCGGTGGAGACTCTGTGTTTTTTTACGGTACAACACTTCCCTTGAACACACTCTTCACAAATCTCAACTGGAACATTGATCTTAGGCAGACCGGTCACTTTACCATTCCTTTATAACGCATCGAGGTCTCAAAAATTGAGATGTCCAAGAAGGTAATGCCACAACCACTCATCACGACTTGCCGGTGTAGCAAGACACCTATGTTCCATCACTTTCAACTCTATCTTGAAAGTCTAATTGGCAGTCATGGGTGCTCTAAGGACTAAAACACAGTTTCAGTCTAAAACGCGCAAAATCTTGTTTTCCATGTGAATTGTGTAATTCTTCTCAAGAAATTGGCCAATACTCAAGATATTACATTTAATTCCAGGAATGTATAACACATCTTTGATCAAAGAATGACTCCCATCCTTCTTCATGATTAAAACATCACTGACACTGTCGGGCGCTAAAGTGGTGTCATCCGTGAATTTTACTTTATTCTTTAAAGCTTAATTGATTTTGACAAACCAATCCTTTATACCTGTCATATGCGTTGAACAACCAGAATCTAAGTACCACTCATCACTGCTTTGGACTCCATCTTGAACAGTTACCATTATGTTTTGTTCCAAACATATTTCTGCAACATTTTTCGCGCGACAGGAGCTGCTGCCCAGCCACTGACAGCTGCTACTGCTACTGTCCAAAAACTTTTCCTTGCCATAATTCTCCTCTATGATCATGAACAGAAGTGTGTTATCATCATCCACCTCTTATGCAACAACATTCTACTCTGAGATGGTTTCACCGCAATATTTCATTTGGTCCACCAAACGCGTTATATGCGTAACGTAATCATTGATCAACTCATTCTCTTCCATTTGCACCAGCTAGAACTTCCTCTTGTCAATTTGTAACCTCACAACCTTTTCTTTATCAACCCATTCATAAGCTTTATTCAAGATCTCTCACGCTTGCTTCGCCGATTCGTAATCACTAACCTTTTTGAAGTTGTCATTATTGAGGCAAGAATGTATCAAGAAGAGTGTCTTGTAATCTTTCTTCTTATCTTCCTTGAATGTACCTTGTTGATCAGTTGTAGCTTCTGCCCCAAGTGGTGTAACACCATCGCTAACCACTTCAAGAATGTCTCAATACCTAAACAAAACTTTCATTTTTTTGCACCATTTGTCATAGTTCATGGAGTCAAGGGCTGGAAGATTGGTAGAGATTCTATCATTGGAAACGGTAGACATGTTTGCAGTGGATTAATGGATTAGAACCTAAGCTCTTGATGGAAAATGTTGGAACATGCACAAAATAATTTGGTGAATTAATGGTGAAAAGTGGTTAATTAGATAAGATGAAGTTAGAGAGGGAATTTTGGAGATTATGAGAGAGAGAGAGAGAGAGAGAGAGAGAGTTGTAGGGGTAGAAATGTTGAGACTAAGCCATTATATTGACTTGACTTACACATATCAAATAAAAATATCCACCGCACTTTATTGTTTCCAAAGGAATGAGAAAAGAGCGAATAACCCAAAAAAGAAGGGGAGAGAATATAGGTACGAGGGTTGGTTATGCAAAGGGAAGTGTAAGTGTTTGTTGGTAGCAATTTTGGTAAAACAATGAATTGATAATGATTTGCTAAATGTCTTGAAATTTTTAGCAAACTGTTTTGAATGATGTCAAAGCAGATGTCTTGACATCTGTCTCCTGAACTGAACTCAGCTAATATCAGTTTAAGTTATTTGTTTCTTGTTTTCATGCGCGCCATAATTCAGGATTTGTGACTCACAGGCTGCGAAAAACATGGAGGAATATTTTTCTATTTGCATGGATTATATCTTGGTATGTTTACATGAAAATATTCAAAAGATTTTAATATTTGTTTTTCAGCCCAAGCCCACTGCTGCGCATATATAAGGACTTGCTTCCTTATTCAGAAACGTGCAACTTTTGAAGAAGAATACTTTCTTTCTGTTATTAGAAGTCTACGACTTTTCAATTGTAATACACTCTAAGTATTGGTTTAATACTAAAGTTGTAATTTGAGTTGTTAATTGTGGATCATTCATAAGCTTTTAAGTATTGAATGATTGAAGTATTTAAAAACTTATTATTTCTATTGTTTCTTCACTGTAAGTGATTGAAGGGATTTGAGGTGTGCCTCATACCTAGTTTAGTCTTAGGTATAAGCATAACATGGGTAGTGATTAAGTGATTAGATCGTAAATTGGTTGTTTACTAAGGGTCTATGAATTGATACTATTTAGTGAACTTGTTCTTGGCTTGGTATCCCCCAAAGTAGGTGTTGTTGTACACTGAACTGGGTGAACAATCTCTTGTGTTTTTACTGCTTTTATAATTGCTGCATTTTACATTGTAAATAGATATTTGTTCGTGACATCTCCTTTGACATCACATATTTGATACCAGAATTTCAATTGGTATCAGAGCAGGCATCCTGCTCTATATCTGGGTGAGATCCAGGAAAGATACTTTATGGTACTATGGACAAGGAAGGAGGATTTGTGAACATACCACCTATACTGGATGAAAGTAATTATGACTATTGGAAACTATGTATGGTGGCCTTTCTAAAGTCACTAGACAACAGAGCTTGGAAATCTGTTTTAAAAGGATGGAAACACCCCGTCAAATTGGGAGAAAATGGAGAACCTACTTCTGAGTTAAAACCAGAAGAAGATTAGTCTAAAGAAGAAGATGAAATTTCTCTTGGAAATTCTAAAGCCTTTAATGCTATATTCAATGGAATTGACAAGAATATTTTCAGATTAGTGAACACATGTGAAGTAGCTAAGGATGCATGAGGGATTCTTCAATCTACTCATAAATGCACATTCAAAGTTAAGATGTCAAGACTTCAGTTGCTCACCACAAAATTTGAGAATTTGAGAATGAAGGATGATGAAAGTATAAATGACTTCCATATGAACATTCTTGAAATTGCTAATGCCTCCTGTGCTTTAGGAGAGAAAATACCTGAAGCAAATTGGTGAGGAAGATGCTCAAGTCTCTTCCCAAGAGATTTGATATGAAAGTGACCGGTATAGAAGAAGCTCAAGACATTGACAAAATGAAAGTGTATGAACTTGTTAGATCCCTTTCGAAATTTGAATTAAGCATCAATAAAAGATCTTAAAAGAAGAACAAAAGCATAACCTTTGTATCAAATACTAAAGATGAAGAGGAGGACTTTGATCTGGATACACATGGAGGAATATCAAATGCCTTATCTATGCTTGGAATATTGTTTAACAAAGTGATAAAAAGAATGCATATGAACCAAAGATCAAATGTCGGGAATATCTCATCTGACATCCATAAGTCAAATGAGTTTGGAAGAAAAAGGGATGAAGAAAAATCCACTCAAGGGAAGGGAATACAATGTCATAAATGTGAAGGTTTTGGTCACATTGGAGCTGAATGTCCTACATATCTTAAGAAACAGAAGAAGAATATATCTGTTACTTGGTCTAAAGAGGACTCAGAGAGTGTTCTTGAAGAATCTGTCAAGTATGTTAAAGCATTAACAAGCAAATATGTATCTGATGAAGAGTATAGTGATGGGGAACTAACCTTTGATGATTTAGCTGCTTCATACAAAGAATTATGTCTCAAAAGTGCAGAAGTGTTCCTTGAAGGGGAGAAACAGAAAGCCCTCATAACTCAGCTGGAGGAGGAAAGGGAAGAGAATCTAAAAACTATTTCTAATCTGGAAAGTGAAGTGTCTTCTCTGAATTCAAATCTTGATAGAATGGTCAAATCTCTCTAGATGCTTGATAATGGGTCTGACACATTAGATGAAATTCTTCAAGCAGGAAGAGTGAGAGGGGACAAGAGTGGTCTAGGTTTCAATGAGAAAAAGGAATCTAACTCAGAAGAGCCTTCATCAGTTTCTACTCATGCCAAGTCTAAACCAATAATGTCGAATCAAATGTCAAAACATCATGGCAAGAAAGGACATCATGCCAAACATCATGGCAAGAAAAGGTTTAATCACACCAGAGAGAATTCTCAGCCATGGAGATGTCATCACTGTGGAAAGCTTGGTCATATAAGGCCCTTCTCTTTCAAATTGTGTGGGTATCCTAAAAACACTCCACTTGCCAAAACTGATCAGATTCCCCAAAATAGCAAAAAGAAGAAACAATGGGTTCCCAAGTATAATGTTTATAGTTTTATAGCTCATACCTCTCTCAGAGTATCAACCAAAGATGACTGGTACTTTGACAGTGGTTGTTCTAGACACACGACAAGTGTCAAGAATCTGTTGGTAGATATCAAATCTCATTCCACCAGTTATGTGACTTTTGGTGATGGAGCAAAAGGTGAAACCAAAGGTGTTGGCAAGCTGGAATGTTTAGGAGTCTCTAAGCTTGATGATGTGTTACTTGTTAAAGGGTTAACAACTAACCTGATAAGTATAACCCAATTGTGTGATCAAGTATTCAAAGTTAACTTCACTAAGGAAGAATGTCTTATTTGCAATGAAAAGAATGAAGTTATTATGAAAGGAATCAGATCTAAATACAACTATTACTTATGGGTTCCTCAAGAGTTGAACTTCTCCTCAACATGTGTTTTAGCCAAAGAAAATGAAGTTAAACTATGGCATCAAAAATTGGGACACTTGCATCTGAAAGGTATGAAAAGAATTATATCTGAAGAAGCAGTGAGAGGGATTCCTAAGCTCAAGATAGAAGAAGGAAGAGTGTGTGGTGACTTCCATATTAGAAAGCAAACTAAGATGTCACATCAGAAGATCTAACATCTCACTACATCAAAAGTTTTGGAACTTCTTCACATGGACTTGATGGAACCTATGCAGGTTGAAAGTCTTGGTGGAAAGAAGTATGCCTATGTTGTTGTAGATGAATTCTCTAGATACACATGAATAAGTTTTATTAGAGAAAAATCAGAAACTTTTAAAGTGTTTAAAGATCTCTATCAAAAACTTCAAAGGGAAAAAGATAGTCATGTCATCAGAATCAGAAGTGATCATGGAAAGGAATTTGAGAACAATAAATTTGCTGACTTTTTTTCTTCTGAAGGAATCAACCATGAATTCTCTTCTCCCATTACTCCTCAACAAAATGGGATTGTGGAACGCAAGAACAGAACCCTTCAAGAATCTTCCAGAGCCATGATTCACGCTAAGAAGTTACCCTACCATTTTTGGGCTGAAGCTATGAATACTGCATGCTATATCCATAATAGAGCCACTCTAAGGAAATGCTCTTCAGCCACCTTGTATGAAATATGGAGGGGGAAGAAAACCAGCTGTTAAGTACTTTTATGTTTTTGGAAGCAAATGTTACATCTTAGATGATTGTGAACAAAGGAGGAAGATGTATCCCAAGAGTGATGAAGGAATATTCCTGGGTTACTCTACAAATAGCAGAGCTTATAGAGTAATTTAACTCCAGAACCAAGGTTATGATGGAATCCATAAATGTTATTATTGATGATAGAGGATAGAATTATGAAGAAGATATCTTAGAAGATGTTGGAACATCTGTATCTGACATTCCAACAAAATCCAATGACAGAAGTATTGATTCTAATCTACCTCATGAAGACCCTGAGCCCAGTCATCCCAATAAAGGGCCTTCAATTAGAACTCGGAAAGATCATCCTAAGGAGCTTATCATAGGAGATCCAAATAAATGAGTTACTACTATATCAAGAGAAGGGATTTCAAACTCTTGCTTTGTGTCAAAAATTGAGCCTGAGAATGTCAAAGAGGCCCTAACTGATGAGTTCTAGATTAATACTATGCAAGAAGAGCTAGAACAATTCAGTAGGAATGAAGTTTGAGATCTGGTTCCAAGACCAAAAGGGGCAAATGTGATTGGCACTAAATGGGTATACAAGAATAAATTTGATGAAAAAGGGGTAGTCACTAGAAATAAGGCAAGGTTAGTTGCACAAGTATACACTCAAATTGAAGGAGTTAACTTTGATGAAACATTTTCTCTTGTGGCCAGACTTGAATCAATCAGACTACTCTTGGTAGTTGCATGCATTGTGAAATTTAAATTGTTTCAAATAGATGTAAAGAGTGCCTTCTTAAATGGCTATCTGAATGAAGAAGTTTATGTGGAATAACTAAAGGGATTTGTTGATCCAAGTTTTCCTAAACATGTTTATAAATTGAAGAAAGCTTTGTATGGTTAAAAGCAAGCTCCAAGAGCTTGGTATGAGAGATTGACAAAATTTCTTGGTGATAATGGATATAGGAAAGGTGGCATAGACAAAACTCTTTTTGTCAAGGAAGAAGAAGGGGAGATCATGATTGCACATATTTATGTTGATGAGATTGTGTTTGGTGGGGTGTCAAATGAGATCGTTCAACATTTTGTCAAGCAAATGCAGTCAGGATTTGAGATGAGTCTTGTTGGTGAATTAACCTATTTTCTTGGTCTGCAAGTCAAACAAGTGGAAGATTCCATATTTTCATCTCATAGCAAGTATGCCAAGAATATAGTAAATATTTGGGATGGAAAATGCCAGTCACAAAAGAACTCCTGCTCCCACACATCTCAAGTTGACTAAATATGAAAAAGGAGTAAGTGTTGACCAAAGCCTTTATAGAAGTATGATAGGCAGTCTTCTATATCTCACAACTAGCAGACCTATTATTGTCTTTACTGTAGGGGTATGTGCAAGATATCAAGCTGATCCTAAAGTTAGCCATACCAACCATGTGAAGAGAATTCTCAAATATGTGAATGGGACAAGTGACTATGACATGCTATACTCTCATGGATCTAGTTCTGCCCTAGTAGGTTATTGTGATGCTGATTAGGCAGGAAGTGCTGATGATAGAAAAAGTACATCAGGAGGATGCTTCTTTTTGGGAAATAATTTCATATCTTGGTTCAGTAAGAAGCAAAATTGTGTGTCTCTATCCACTGCTGAGGTTGAGTATATTGCTGCAGGAAGTAGTTGTTCTCAATTGGTTTGGATGAAACAAATGTTAACAAAATATAATGTCAAACAAGATGTCATGACATTATTCTGTGACAATCTAAGTGCCATAAACATATAAAAAATCCCATTCAACACAACAGGACCAAACACATTGATATCTGCCATCACTTCATTAGAGAGCGTGTTGAAGAAAAGATTGCTGCCTTAGAACATGTAGCCACTGAATTGCAACTGGTTGACATTTTCACTAAGGCTTTGGATGCTAATCAGTTTGAGAACTTAAGAGGAAAATTAGGGATTTGCCTATATGAGGGTTTGTAGAAATTGAGGGTGTGTGAGAATATCATTAAAGTGATATTATATTATTTGTGTTTCCAATAAATAAAATTTAGAAAGCAACCATTATAGGACTGCCTCAAAGTGTTTCCCACACGCTATGAAATCACATCTTTCTACCTTCATAAACTCTTCATTATCCTCTACAGAAAATGAACCCTTGTCATTCTTCATCTCTTTGCTTAAAAATCTTCAAAGATGTCTCAACATCATACATCGTCTTCCTCAAAATCTACCAACCTCCCCGAGAATCTATCTCTTGACAGAGTACTTGAAGTTACTCCTCTAGCAACTATCCCACCTCTTGAGAAGAAGGTCAAGAAACCCAGATCATCACCTGCTAAGAAATCCAAAGATGATAAAGGTAACTCTTCTACTGCTACTGATAATATGACAAAATAAGAAATTGTTAATGTTGATAGAAGTATTAGAAGGTTAGTAGATAGAGTAATAAATGAAGGTTTTGATGTGCCTGGGATTTCTACCCCTCTTGCACGTATGCCTGCTCCGACCGACAAGGGAAATGTCCCTAAAAGTGCTGCTGAATCATCCATCTCCAAGAAAGATGCTGCTAAAAGCAAACTTGACAAACTTGCTACTTCTGCTCTGAAGGAAGTGGAAGAAGATGTTGAACAAGATGATGAGAAGAACTCTCCTACTAGGGAAGATGCTGCTGGCTCCAAGGGCAGCAGAAGGTCAAAATGATGAGAATTTGGTTGATGTAAATGAGCTGTCTGACAATGAGCTCATTACTAATGTGGTGCCTGGAATTGCAAAAAGGCTCAAATCCAGGAAAGTGAAGGATGTAAGTGTCACACCCCCTGCCAAGACAATCAAGAAGAAAAACATGTATGGTCCCCCAAAGCCCATAAGTAAAATGGTCCCTCCCTCTAGCAAAAGAAAAGCAAGACCCGATAGCTCCACAGATGATGAGGATGCTATAAAGAGATATAAGAGTAAGAAGAAAGTTGTACTAGTCGAAGAGACTGACTCTGAGTATGATTCCCCTCTTGACAACATTTCCTTCCATTCTATTGGGAATGCTAAAGAGTGGAAGTATATGTTTCAAAGAAGAATTTCCCTTGAGAGAGAATTGGGATCTGGTGCTCTGGATTGCAAAGAAATCATGGAGCTGATATCTTATGCTGGATTGATGAAAACTGTTACCAGGTTTGCCAAATGCTATGAAACTCTTGTTAAGGAGTTTATTGTTAATATTCCAGTTGATTGTGCTGATCATAAAAGTAAGGAGTATAGAAAGGTTTTTATTATAGGAAGGTGTGTAGATTTCCCCCTGCTATTATAAATGGATTTCTGGATAGGTCTGAGGATGACTGTTGTGAGCTGGAAGTTACAGATAATCAAGTGTGCAGAGCCATCACTGCTAACCAAGTGAGTGAGTGACCCATGAAAAATAAACTTCCTGTTAGCAAGCTAAGTGTGAAATATGCTATTTTGCATAGAATTTGAGCTGCTAATTGGGTTCCCACTAATCATACTTCAACCATCTCTATCGAATTAGGAAAGTTTATTTATACTGTTGGAAACAAGAAACTGTTTGATTATGGTACTTACATCTTTGATCAGACTATTAAGCATGCAGGAACATGTGCCATTAAGATGCATATTGCCTTTCCTTCCCTTATCTGTGGAATTATCCTTAATCATCATTTTGGAACTCTAAGTGCTAATGATGCAGTATGCAAGAGGGAGTCTACTTTGACCCTTCACTTTAAACTTTTTTCAGAAAACATGTCCCAGACATTGTTTTGACATCTACGCCTGCTGAAAACAAGACCCCCACCAAGGATGACATGATCTCTGAATTAAGGGAAGCCTGCAAGGAACTAGATGATGTAATCAGAGTTAGCTCAACAAGGAAGCTAACTTTTGAAAAGATGATCAAAGACCTGCAAAAGGACAACAACTTTGATGATACAATAAGCTCTGAAGGAGGAGATTCTAGTGAAGAAGAAAGTTCTGGCTCAGCCAAGTCTACTGGTCCTGAGGACAGTTAGACTATTTTCTATTTATTTATTTGACCCTTTGTTTCACTTTGGTACTTGTATGTGCTTAACATTTGGATTATATGGTTTGTACCTATATAACTGACATTCTCTTGAATGCATGCTTTTATTTGGCATATTATGACTAAAAAGGGGGAGAGAAACCCACTGACAGACCACTGATTGAGGGGGAGCCTCATGTCTCAGAAGATGTTCTGACATCTTCCTATGCTAACAACTATCTGCTAACTGAGTTTTTTTTTGTTTTGCTTGCTTTGCTTATGTTGCTGCTCTAACAATGCTCTGATAATGCTATGATAATGTTTTAGCCAAAATTTGCCAAAGAGGTGAGTTTGTAAGTGTTTGTTGGCAACAATTTTGGTAAAATAATGACTTTATAATGATTTGCTAAATGTCTTAACATTTTTAGAAAACTGTTTTGAATAATGTCAAAGCAGATGTCTTGACATCTTCCTCTTGAACTGGACTCAGCCAATATCAGTTTATGTTTTCAGTTTCCTATTTTTATGCGCGCCATAATTCAAGATTTGTGACTCATAGGCTGCGAAAAATATGGAGGAATATTTTTCTATTTGCATGGATTATATCTTGGCCTGTTTTCATGGAAATATTCAAAAGATTTGAATATTTGTTTTTCAGCCCAAGCCCATTGCTGCGCATATATAAGGACTTGCTTCCTTATTCAGAAATGTGCAACTTTTGAAGAAAAATACTTTCTTTCTGTTATTAGAAGTCTAAGGCTTTTTAATTGTAATACACTCTAAGAATTTTTTTAATACTTGAGTTGTAATTTGAGTTGTTAATTGTGGATCATTCATAAGCTTTTAAGTATTGAATGATTGAAGTCTTTAAAAACTTATTATTTCTGTTGTTTCTTCACTGTAAGTGATTGAAGGGATTTGAGGAGGGCCTCATACCTAGGTGAGTCTTAGGTAGAAGTATAGTGTGATGCGGTGGGAGAACTGACTTGAGGTTTTGCGTTTGTGTTCGCAAATGTTTCGATTTAGCAAGAGTCGCCACTGACTTTTATTTTATCCAAAAGGAAAGGTAAAAAAGCACAGAAAAGACCTTTGAGATGTTTTCTTGAGTTCGAATGGTAGATTATGAAAAGGGAAGATATTAGCACCCTTTTCATCCATGGTTTTCCATGGGCTCTTAGTTACTTGTTTAGATCACTTGCTTTGCTTTGACAATTATTTGAAATGGTGCTTTGTGTGGTTTTGAAAGTATTTTGAAAAGAGGCTATCGTTTAGGAAATCTTTGTAAGAATGTACAAAGATGTTTTTCTTTTGAAAAATGTTTTAATATTTTGAAAGTTGTTTGGAAATGTTTTGAAATGTGTTGTTTTTAAAAATAGCAAGGATTGTTTGCAATTTGATCAAGTAACTAGAAGCATTCTACCTACTCAAAAGTCTTTCTTGTACATTTTTATTCCTTTGACATTGTTGATTTACCATTGATTTGGTAAACAATCCTATCTTTGGATGTTAAACGGGACGGGCGTGGGTCATCGTATGACCATGATAGCAATGTTGCCAAGTATCTTTAGCATTTTGAGGGACTAAGATCATTTGTTTTAGGCAACCTTTTGATAGCGTCATCGAGGGACTATGATCTTTTGTTTTGTTTTGTTTTGCCAAGATACCTAGCATGCATACCATGGCCATTTTATAAGGCAACCAAGTGGAGATACCTTAAGGGTGTTTGTGTGCGAGTGTGTTTTATTGCATGCATGATTTTATCTTGAATTAGGATTTTCTATTTCATTGATTTTATCTTGCCATACATATCCTAATTACTAGCATTTACATTTGAAAGCAATAAAATGCGGAAATGTAAAATCCTACGCTATTACAATAATTACGGGGGTGGGGGATACACACTTATACATGGGGATAGTTCAACGAGAAAAATAAGAAAAAAGAAAAAAAATAACAAGGGGAAGAAAAAGAGAGAGAGAGGGGGCTAGCGCGCTGCTGAGAGGAAGTCAGAAGTTCTGACCCAGGCCTGTTGCATGATATCAACCTGTTAGTGAAAATGTATGAGTCAGAACTTCTGACTTTGGTGTGCTGCAAAACAGAAACTTGTTAGTGGGGAGGTCATAAGTTCTGACTCCCATGCGCTGCAAAACAAAAATTTGTTAGTGGGGAAGTCATAAGTTCTGACCCTGCTGGAAGCACAATAATTTTCAGAAGTTCTGATATTATTGATAGCAAAACAGGCCTCAGAAGTGCTGGCATCAAAGTCAGCTTGGTTTCCCCCTGTGCTAGTCAGAACATCTGCAGTTTGATTATTTTTCCACAAAACAGAAGGCATGCCTAGGACAGTCTCAGCAAGTGTCATAGCGTTTCAGAAGACAGAACCAAAAAGGTCACAGGCAAGTCCTACACTAATTCACTTCCTACTTAAGCATACAGAGGCGTGAAAAATCTCAAAGCATGTACAGCAGCAGCATGATATCTACATTATGTTTATTGAGCATGCAAATCTGATGATGCTTAGCAGCATGGTGAGAGTCAGCAGGTGCTTACCTCACCGTTAGAAGAAAGTCTGTGAATTGGAGCTATCCTTAGCTCTGATGGTATTTTGGACAAGTTCTTTTTTTTTGGATGGGTGGATGGAGAAGATATATATGTAAGGTCAGAAACGGTATTGGTGTTTTTTAGTCAGGAAGCAAATTGGGTATCAATGAAGTTTGGAGGCAGGAGGTTCAAAGTTATGAAACACTATGAATTTTGGCAGAGTTTCACAATGTTTTCTTGCTAGAATTTTTTATTTCTCTTCTAGCAATTTTTTCCTGGGTTTTGGACCAGGCTTTTTCAGTGGACAATGGTGCTCTATTTATAGGCAAAGCTTTGTGGATTTTTTTTAAACGTTAAAAAGGCGCCAATACCATGCAGTAGGTGTTAACTTGTTCTTGAAGGAAGTGTACGGAAAGTTGTGATAATGGACAGTTTTTCAGCCTAGACTGGAACAGTAGGCGAAGATTAAGAGAAAGTGACACCCATAGGCGAAAGTGGCACATAGATCCAAGCTTAACCTTGCACGAGGGTGTTGTTATGCTGCACGTGGAAAGATCCTTTGGACAAATATTCAAAAGTAGTTGTGAGCATTATTGGGCATTAAATGGTGATGAGATTGGTCAAGACTAAGAGATCTTGTGAGATTTGCATCATTACCTATATCTGAACCAACAATTCCTACTTCAACATACAACGCATTCAACCTCTGATCTTAGTATCCTGCTGTCCCCGCAAATTCTGAGGGTTCTCCAAACTTTCCAGCATGTTCTTTTGATCTACTTCTGAAAACTCTGGACTTAGAGATTCTGTTTCAGTGTAACACACACTCTTCTGACCTCTTCATCTTCTGATTTCCAGTAGGTTCTGAAGGGGTCCTCAGGCTTCTTTGCTTTCTTATAGCAAACTTTGGCTGAACTTGCGTAACTGCTGACAGAGCCATGTTTGATTTGAAGGTTACATGGTGAACCACGTTTACAACCTCTAACTGGGTTGGTGTAGCTGCTGAAGAGCCATCTTCTGTCTGAATGTTATGTGTTGAACCAAGTTTGCAACTTCTGACTGTTTCTGCCTGGAGGTTGGTTCAGAAGTTCTGAAGAGCCATTTTTTCCTTAAATACTTAGAAATTTGGTTTTTGAACCTTAGCTGGAATACACTCCTCATTTCGAGCATGTTTTGCTGAAATAAGATTTTTTTTTGGGTTTTGATTTTAATCAAAAGGTCAAGGTTTGGCTTTTCAGGCAGATGATTGTTTTCCCCTTGGGAGTGATCTTCATGAAAAATTTGTAATCCAAAGCTTGGGATTGGATGGGGAGTAAACTTGAGGAAAATGAGAGGGCAAATTTTGGGGTACAACAAGTGCCCCTGTTCAAACTTCTTGAACCTGAAGAGTTAGATTGACGGATCCGCCATTCGTGACTTGAAGGTAAAAGATGATTGAACACTAGAGTGCTCAGATATTTGCACTCGAAGATGTATGGTGAATGGGCTTATAGATGCCATTTAGAGGAATGATGGTTGATCGAAAGTCTGAACTTGATTTTAACAGAAAACGAATCAGAATAAACCTTTGAGAGATTTATCTAAAACAGTAAGAAAGTCTTGGAATATCTTCAACTGGAATAAGAATCAGGGAGATCTTAGTGTCGATCTGACTGAACCAGAGAAGGTCTTGGAATAACTTTGACTGTATAAGAATCAGAAAAAAATCTTAGAATCGATTTAACTGAGCCAAACAAAAGTCTTGGAATATCTCCAACTGGAATAAGAATCAGGGAGATCTTAGTGTCGATCTGACTGAACCAGAGAAGGTTTTGGGTTAACTTTGACTGGATAAGAATCAGAAAAAATCTTAGAATCGATTTAACTGAACCAGACAAAAGTCTTGGAATATCTTCAACTAGAATAAGAATCAGGGAGATCTTAGTGTCAATCTGACTGAACCAGAGAAGGTCTTGGATTAACTTTGACTGGATAAGAATCAGAAAAATCTTAGAATCGATTTAACTGAGCCAAACGAAAGTCTTGGAATATCTCCAACTGGAATAAGAATCAGGGAGATCTTAGTGTCGATCTGGCTGAACCAGAGAAGGTTTTGGGTTAACTTTGACTGGATAAGAATCAGAAAAAATCTTAGAATCGATTTAACTGAACCAGATAAAAGTCTTGGAATATCCTCAACTGGAATAAGAATCAGGGAGATCTTAGTGTCGATCTGACTGAGCCTGAGAAGGTTTTGGGTTAACTTTGACTGGATAAGAATCAGAAAAATCTTAGAATCGATTTAACTGAACCAGATAAAAGTCTTGGAATATCCTCAACTGGAATAAGAATTAGGGAGATCTTAGTGTCGATCCGACTGAACCGGAGAAGGTCTTGGACTAACTTTGACTGGATAAGAATAAGAAAAATCTTAGAATCGATTTAACTGAGCCAGACGAAAGTCTTGGAATATCTTCAACTGGAATAAGAATTAGGGAGATCTTAGTGTCGATCTGACTGAACCAGAGAAGGTCTTGGACTAACTTTGATTGGTTAAGAATCAGAAAAATCTTATAATTGATTTAACTGAGCCAGACGAAAGTCTTGGAATATCTTCAACTGGGATAAGAATCAGGAAGATCTTAGTGTCGATCTGACTGAACCAGAGAAGGTCTTGTGAGGACATCTTTATGAGGAATCTGCTGAAACAGCCCTTCAATAGACGTAGTTTTTTTTAGAGAACTACCAGGTCATATAAGTAGTCAACGGTGTTTATTGATTCGCCTTTCCCTGAAAAGGTAAAGAGTAGTCATACGCAATGTCATGATGTATGAAACGCATGATGTCATGATATTCTCAAAATAAATGAGATTGCGTCGTATGCCCTTATCATGTATGTAAATAGGAGGTATGAAATGTGAAATGTTCATGAATGTATTTTTGTCTGGGAAAATAAATCCTTGACAAATGTCGGGGAGTTTGTTAAATCCTGGACTGCTGTTGAAGAGTATGTGTGTCTTCAAATTTTGCTTAGAATGTTTTCACCGGGGATTCCTATTTTGTCGTTTGAGGAGAAACTCCGCTGGGGAATATTGAAAATTCTGTGGGGGGAATTTTTATTCCTGCTTAGGAAAAAGAGTTCAAGAGTCTCGGTTGTCCGTTGCTCTACTGGGGAGTCGAAGTTGAACTGATATCTGGTCGGGTCCAGGTTTCACAGTAACTTGCCGGGGATTTTAGAGTAGTCTACTTGGAAAGAGGAGTTGTGGTCCTTTGGTTTACAGTAGCCGGAGAAGCAAACTCAAACTGGGGAGTCTGTAGTTTGTTGGGGAAATTAAGCTTGTTGTCGGTCTGCTAGAGAGATGCTGAACTCGTTGGGGAAGTTCTCGAGGATTCTTGAAGTTGTCTCCGCTGGGGAAAGGTTTTCAGAGATTAAACTATGGCTGAGGAATCATCCTGTGAGAAGGATTTTGGGGAGATTCGTCATTGCCCCTAGTGGCAAGTGCTTGTGGCACTGCCTGGAAATGTTTGATTGTATGTAACCCTTTATCGGGATTGACGTTCAATGCCTCAAGTGACGGAGATGGAGACTTGCCCCTGGTTACTCTGCAATTCTTGCGAGATTTCTTAGACTCTTGACTGAACTTCCCCATGTGTGCTGGATAGTGGCATGTCATGCCCCCTTGTCGATAGGAGATTTGTCATTGGGAATGTCATCCCACTTGAAGTGATTTTGTTCACTAAGAGAGCTTTCGTTCACTGGATATTCGTTGTGTGAATTTCTCCGCTGTCAAACAAATAGCTGTATGCAAACAGTGATATTTAAATAATGAAAAGTTTATGCTTGTCTTGAAATTTTGAAAAGAATGTGTTTTTTAAAATAAAGGAATTTTGTAAGAAAATTCAATCTCAGGATTCAGAACAAAGCCTCATAGGAGTCAGGATACCTTTTGTAACAGTATGCTTTCGAACTAACCCGTGCTTCAATTAGGACTTTTAAAGGGTTGTAACGTGGCTTGGTTCACGGTTTAAGAAACAAAGGATAAAGGCTCAAATTGTATTTGTACCCACCGCTCTTCGTGATGTTCTTCAGTCCTAAACTCAGTTAATTGTGCGTTTGAACTCCAATTGAGTCTGGAATGAAGTTTTGGTTATGGTTCAAACAAATTAGGTTTGTCGGAAGGCAGTCATTTTTGCAACATTTTTTTCCGTGTTGTTGAGGATTTGTAATGACCTATTTTTTTATATTTGTTGTCCCTAATTTTTGCCTGACTATTCTTGCTTTGAGATTACAGTCAGCGGGATATCCCAGTTTTCTTTAAGTCTCCTTTGTAGGTTTTGACTTAGTGGGCTTTTGTTTTTTTTGAAAGATAATGACTGCCTACGTGATAGGAAACCATCACCGTCTTTCGATTCCAGAGGAATGTTTTTGATGTCATTCGTTGTATTACGAAATGAGAGTTTGCGGCTTAATGCGCGTTTGAATGAACTGAGAGACTACCCTGCCCCAGGTTTTGATTAAAGGTTTCAAATTGTGTTAAAACAGAAAACTTCTACTTCTTTGGATTGAAGGGGTTGACTAGGGATTATCTTCCTTATAACTCCAATGTTTAGGATTTGAAAGAACACCTGTACATCGTCAACAAGGTCTATTCAAAAGCATATTGTATGAGATTACGACATTGTTTTTTGTCATCCTCCCTCTAAAGGCTTGTAACTTTTAGTAAGAGTTGAACGTCATAACGTGAATAAAAAGCATAGTTTAAAATGTAATGAAAATGAAATAATTCAAGACAAACATACATAATGCATTAATGAAACAAAGTTTGACATTAACAAATAATTTTTTGAATAACAAAAGAGAAATTATAACTTGAAAATTCCAATGAAAAGAAGCCTCTTTGTCTGAACTTGTCACTTTGGGTGGTGAGCCTCTGAAGGATGACAGAAAAATTTAGTCTGGCCACCTTGTGTGAACTCCAACACTCCTCTGTCAATCAAGTCTTGGATCTTATTTTTCAAAGCCCAACAGTCATTCGTATCATGCCCAGGATTATTGGAGTGGTATGCACATAATGCATTGGGATGATAGCTAGGAGCAGAGGTATTGGGATTCCGAGGAGGATCCCTTAATGTGACCAAATTCAAGTTCATCAGGTGTTGTAAAACCTGTGATATAGGTACGTCGAGTTTGGTGAACCGCCTAATGGCTGGGACCTGTTTACTTCGGTTACTCTGTCCTTGTTGACGAGGTGGTTGTTGGGTTTGTGACGCGGAAGCAAATTTGGAAGGTCCTCTCTCGACTTCTTGTCTCAAAGGAGGCCGGATGATGACTTGATCCCCAATCCTAGATGTTTGCCCCATTTGGTTACATCTATCCCGATGAAGCTTGTTAATGAGGACCCTTAGTTTTTCTTGTCCTTGAGCCAGGTTTTGAATAAGAGCCATCTGGCCCACCAGTTGTTCCATCATCTGGACTTTCATTGTTGCCATTTCGATTTGTAGCCTTTCTAACTGGTCATCTATGTCGTCCCCAGGATTACCCATGACCATGCCCCTGGTGAGGAGCGCCTTGACCTCTTCTTGCCCCTTGGATAGGTTCAAGAACATCTCTCGAAGTTGAGCACTTTGAGCCTGGATGTCTTTGATAGTCTGTTCTAGAGCCATCTCTACTGAAATAAATAATAGGGAGATAAGGAGACTTGTTGCAAAGACCTGTTTATGCTTATGATGAATCATATGTATTCATGCAATGTTTTCAAGGATTTGAAAATTCAAATTTGTGTCAAACAAAAAGGAACAAACGTTATAAAAATAGAATTTGTTTTCATCAATGCCCCCTAGGGCAAAATAGTACAAAATTCTAAGATAAAAAGACGTTGCGCATCCTCTTTGGTGCAATGTAGGTGTTGAGAGTATGCTCTTCATGAAGTAACCGAGTAAGTTCTAAAACCTTCTTCTCACTTGAGTAGAATTGGGCTTCAAAAGTATCGCATTCTTCCTTGAGCTGTATCCAACTCCTTTGCAGATCTTCGAGTGATGTTGGCATGTCAGGATGTAGGAGGGTGTATGGAACCTCTCATTCCTTAACATGCTCTATAATCACTGGGAGAACAGAGGGGTAAGACATCATGAGACTTCGGACGCGAGTTCGTACCCACTTGAGGTAAGGCTCAAGGGGGATGGAATTCTTGTGTCCCAAGGTCTTACTGCCTACCTTATTTGGCATCCTCCAAGCTCGGATGAACCTTTGTTGAAGTTCTTGATCATCGTTGTCGAAGTCAAAAACTAAGTCTGGAATCAGCATGTCATGTGGGCCATCCCTTCGGGCATAACCAAACTGTCTCAGAGCCAAGCAGGGGTTGTAGGTGATGCCTCCTCTAATTCCAAGTAGAGGGACATTAGGGAATTCCCCACAACGGTCGACGATGATAACACTTTCTCTGGATCGAGAACACCAATGAACATCTGAATGTGTAAGATTCATCAACCGTTGTGACCACCTCAAACCTTGCTCATTCTTCAAAACTGATTGGGGAAGGTGAGAAATAAACCATCTTTCCAGTAGAGGAGTACAACACATGAGAACACCTCTTTTCCTCATTGTTCGAGTGTGAAAAGAGTGTAAGATATCTCCAAGGAATGTAGACACTGGGTTGCGTGACATGAAGATTTTGACAGCACTCACATCTATGAGTTGGCCAGGGTTAGGGAACAAGACCATCCCATAGATGAGAAGAGCTAAAATCTCCTCAAAAGCTTGCAAGTCCAAGAAGTTCCAACAGGTTTGGGCCTTCTCAAACAAGAACTTTGCCAGGAAGCCTTTGACACCACTTCTAGTTTCCCAATGGGTTGTGACATCAGATGAGTGCAAGTGCAGGGCTTGAGAAATCTCTTCTGGCTTTGGATCTATTTCTGTACCGTTGAAAGGTAGTTGATTGAGAATAGGAATCCTCAAGAGTTGAGAAAATTCCTCCAAAGTGGGCACAAGCTGGTAGTCAGGAAATGTGAAGCAGTGATGCAAAGGGTCAAAGAACTGGAAAATAACTTTCATCATGTCTTCCTCTATGTTGGAAGTGACTAAGTTGAGAAGACGACCATGCCTCTCGGTGAATGGAGAGTTTTCAGGAATCCTTGAAGCTAGCTCCTTGAGTTGTGGAGGAATTCTTACAAGGTTGACTTGGATAGTTTTCATGCGAAGTGATTCCATAACCTACAAAATAGGCACAAAGATGAATTTCCAGAATCCTTGAAATGGTTAGTGGATGCATATGATGCTCATGATGTCCATGATGTTATGCACAAGTATATATGTACAAGAAAATCACACAAGTTCCTAGTTTAGGCTTGCATGGGGTTTCATAGGTAAGTACCCTCTTGAAGTTTAGATGGCTCAACCTGTCCTAGTAAATAGTAATCGGGTTCTAAGGAGCTCAATATCACTGGATTGTTTCCTGTGTTCATAGTTTCAGTTTAGCCTCTTTACTGGCAACCGAAATATTCCAAGGAACCAACCCTCAATGAGTGTAGTATCGAGTATCTACCAACTTCGGACTGCACCAAAGCCGATTATCTCACTACATCCTAAAAGGCCAAGTTGGTCAAGTAAAGGTTCTAAAAGTTTGTTAGTGCTTCACGACATCACTCAGCGGCCCCGTATTCTCTTTGATTGACTCAAAGGCTACCGATACCCACAAATATGTCGCACTAACATAGTTATTGCTTATACCGTGTCGGTATACCCCGCACAGTTTCTACAACGTATTGCTATTTACCTATGAATGTTTCCCAAATCCGGGTAGAGGATTCAAACCCAAACAATAGAACCAAAGTGTAAAGCAAACAAGTCAAACAAGGTAAGCAAATAAATGTGATCTAAACCCTAAGGTAACCCCACTTTTATAATTTGTCCCCAGCAGAGTTGCCAGTTCTGTGATGCGGTGGGAGAACTGAATTGAGGTTTTGCGTTTGTGTTTGCAAATGCTTTGGTTTAGCAAGAGTCGCCACCGACTTTTATTTTATCCAAAAGGAAATGTAAAAAAGCACAGGAAAGACCTTTGAGATGTTTTCTTGAGTTCAGAGGGTAGATTATGAAAAGGGAAGGTATTAGCACCCCTTTCATCCATGGTTTTCCATGGGCTCTTAGTTACTTGTTTAGATCACTCGCTTTTCTTTGACAATTGTTTGAAATGGTGCTTTGTGTGGTTTTGAAAGTATTTTGAAAAAAGGCCATCGTTTAGGCAATCTTTGTAAGAATGTATACAAAGATGTTTGTCTTTTGAAAAATGTTTTAATGTTTTGAAAGTTGTTTGGAAATGTTTTGAAATGTGTTGTTTTTAAAAATAGCAAGGATTGTTTGCAATTTGATCAAGTAACTAGAAGCATTCTACCTACTCAAAAGTCTTTCTTGTACATTTTTATTCCTTTGAGATTGTTGCTTTACCATTGATTTGGTAAACAATCCTATCTTTAGATGTTAAACGGGACGGGCGTGGGTCATCATATGACCATGATAGCAATGTTGCCAAGTATCTTTAGCATTTTGAGGGACTAAGATCATTTGTTTTAGGCAACCTTTTGATAGCATCATCGAGGGACTATAATCTTTTGTTTTGTTTTGTTTTTCCAAGATACCTAGCATGCATACCATGGCCATTTTATAAGGCAACCAAGTGGAGATACCTTAAGGGTGTTTGTGTGCAAGTGTGTTTTATTGCATGCATGATTTTATCTTGAATTAGAATTTTCTATTTCATTGATTTTATCTTGCCATACATATCCTAATTACTAGCATTTACATTTGAAAGCAATAAAATGCGGAAATGTAAAATCCTATGCTATTACAATAATTATGGGGGTGGGGGATACACACTTATACATGGGGATGGTTCAACGAGAAAAATAAGAAAAAAGAAAAAAAATAACAAGGGGAAGAAAAAGAGAAAGAGAGAAGGGGCTAGCGCGCTGCTGAGAGGAAGTCAGAAGTTCTGACCCAGGCCTGCTGCAGGATATCAACCTGTTAGTGAAAATGTATGAGTCAGAACTTCTGACTCTTGTGCGCTGCAAAACAGAAACCTATTAGTGGGGAGGTTAGAAGTTCTGACTCCCATGCGCTGCAAAACAAAAATCTGTTAGTGGGAAAGTCAAAAGTTCTGACCCTGCTGGAAGCACAATAATTTTCAGAAGTTCTGATGTTATTGATAGAAAAACAGGCCTCAAAAGTGCTGGCATCAAAGTCAGAGCTTGGTTTCCCCCTGTGCTAGTCAGAACATCTTCAGTTTGATTATTTTTCCATAAAACAGAAGGCATGCCTAGGACAGTCTCAGCAAGTGTCATAGTGTTTTAGAAGACATAACCAAAAAGGTCACAGGCAAGTCCTACACTAATTCACTTCCTACTTAAGCATACAGAGGCGTGAAAAATCTCAAAGCATGTACAACATCAACATGATATCTACATTATGTTTATTGAGCATGCAAATCTGATGATGCTTAGAAGCATGGTGAGAGTCAGCAGGTGCTTACCTCACTGTTAGAAGAAAGTATGTGAATTGGAGCTAGCCTTAGCTCTGATGGTATTTTGGACAAGTTCCTTTTTTTTGGATGGGTGGATGGAGAAGATATATATGTAAGGTCATAAACAATATTGGTGTTTTCTAATCAGGAAGAAAATTGGGTATCAATGAAGTTTGGAGGCAGGAGGTTCAAAGTTATGAAACACTAGGAATTTTGGCAGAGTTTCACAATGTTTTCTTGCTAGAATTTTCTGTTTCTCTTCTAGCAATTTTTTCCTGGGTTTTGGACCGGGCTTTTTCAGTGGGCAATGGTGCTCTATTTGTAGGCTAAGCTTTGTGGATTTTTTTAAATGTTAAAAAGGCGCCAATACCATGTAGTAGGTGTTAACTTGTTCTTGAAGGAAGTTTATGGAAAGTTGTGATAATGGACAGTTTTTCAGCCTAGACTGGAACAGTAGGCGAAGATTAAGGGAAAGTGACACCCATAAGCGAAAAGTGGCACATAGATCCAAGCTTAACCTTGCACGAGGGTGTTGTTATGCTGCACGTGGAAAGATCCTTTGGACAAATGTTCAAAAGTAGTTGTGAGCATTAATAGGCATTAAATGGTGATGAGATTGGTCAAGACTAAGAGATCTTGTGAGATTTGCATCATTACCTATATCTGGACAAGAAGTTCCTACTTCAGCATACAACGCATTCAACCTCTGATCTTAGTATCCTGCTGTCCCCATAAATTCTGAGGGTTCTCCAGACTTTCCAGCATGTTCTTTTGATCTGCTTCTGAAAAATCTGGACTTAGAGATTCTGTTTCAGTGTAACACACACTCTTCTGACCTCTTCATCTTCTGATTTCCAGTAGGTTCTGAAGGGGTCCTCAGGCTTCTTTGCTTTCTTATAGCAAACTCTGGCTGAACTTGCGTAACTGCTGACAAAGCCATGTTTTATTTGAAGGTTACATGTTGAACCACGTTTACAACCTCTAACTGGGTTGGTATAGCTGCTGAAGAGCCATCTTCTGTCTAAATGTTATGTGTTGAACCAAGTTTGCAACTTTTGACTGTTTCTGCCTGGAGGTCGGTTCAGAAGTTCTGAAGAGCCATTTTTTCCTTAAATACTTAGAAAATCTTAAGTACTTAGAAATTTGGTTTTTGAACCTTAGTTGGAATACACTCCTCGTTTCAAGCATGTTTTGCTGAAATAAGATTTTTTTGGGTTTTGATTTTAATCAAAAGGTCAAGGTTTGGCTTTTCAGCGCAGATGATTGTTTTCCCCTTGGGAGTGATCTTCTTGAAAAATTTGTAATCCAAAGCTTGGGATTGGATGGGGAGTAAACCTGAGGAAAATGAGAGGGAAAATTTTGGGGTACAACATATAGCACGGGTAGTGATTAAGTGATTAGATCATAAACTTGTTGTTTATTGTGGATCTATGAATTGATACTATTTAGTGAACTTGTCCATGGCTTGGTAGCCCCCAGAGTAGGTGTTGTTGTACACTGAACTGGGTGAACAATCTCTTGTTTTTTTACTGCTTTTATAATTGTTGCATTTTACATTGTAAACAGATATTTGTTCGTGACATCTCCTTCGACATCACATATCTGATACCAAAATTTCAATTGGTATCAGAGCAGGCATCCTGCTCTATATCTGGGTGAGATCCAGGGAAGATACTTTCTGGTACTATAGACAAGGAAGGAGGATTTGTGAACATGCCACCCATTCTGGATGGAAGTAATTATGACTATTGGAAACCACGTATGGTGGCCTTTCTAAAGTCACTAGATAGTAGAGCTTGGAAAGCTGTTTTAAAAGGATGGAAACACCCTGTCAAATTGGGAGAAAATGGAGAACCTACTCATGAGTTAAAACCAGAAGAAGATTGGTCTAAATAAGAAGATGAATTTGCTCTTGGAAATTCTAAAGCCTTGAATGCTATATTCAATGGAATTCATAAGAACATTTTCAGATTAGTGAACTTATGTTAAGTAACTAAGGATGCATGGGAGATTCTTCAATCTACTCATTAAGGCACATCCAAAGTTAAGATGTCAAGACTTCAGCTGCTCACCACAAAATTTGAGAATGAAGGATGATGAAAGTATAAATGACTTCCATATGAACATTCTTGAAATTGCTAATGCCTCCAGTGCTTTAGGAGAGAAAATACCTGAAGACAAATTGGTGAGAAAGATGCTCAGGTCTCTTCCCAAGAGATTTGATATGAAAGTGACTGCTATAGAAGAAGCACAAGACATTGACAAAATGAAAGTGGATGAACTTGTTGGATCCCTTCTGACTTTTGATTTAAGCATCAATGAAAGATATGAAAAGAAGAACAAAAGCATAGCCTTTGTACCAAATACTGAAGATGAAGAGGAGGACTGTTAAGTAATCGTAAGTGGACTTATGTAGAAGTCGCAGCTATTTTGAGGCCAGCCAATAGCAATCTATGTACCATATGTTTAGAGAAATGATATGTAGATCATTTTCTAACAAAATTTAGCACATGTAAGAAAGGGATAAGGTGAAGAGGGAGGGGATGTATTATGTGAAATTAGAGTTTCAAATATCATCAATATAATATGGTGGAAGAACTGACTTTTGGATTTTGCATTTTATCACAAATGTTGCAGATAGCAAGAGTCGCCACCGACTTTTCTTCTATCCAAAAAAGAAAAGGGTTAAAAGAACCGGAAAGACCTTTTGAGAATTTTCTGAGTAAGGGGGTAGGTTATGAAAAGGGAAGGTGTTAGCACCCTTTTCATCCGTAGTTATCTACGGGCTCTTAATCGCTAGCTCACTTTGAAAATGCTTTGTGTTTGTGTATGTTTGCAAATATTTTGAAAATGCCTAAGTACGGAAATTTTGTAATGATTCTCGAATCGTTGAGAATGTATACAAAATGTTCGTTTTCGAAAATATTTGTTGAAAGGAAGAATTGTTTTTGAAAGTGTTTTTTGAAAATGCCAATGTAAGGCAATTTTGTAATGATTATCGTATCATTTAGAATGTATACATAATGTTTGTTTTTGAAAATATTTGTTGAAAGGAAGTATTTTTTTTGAAAGTGTTTCTTGAAAATGCCATTGTAAGGAAATTTTGTAATAATTCTCATATCGTTGAGAATGTATACAAAATGTTTATTTTGAAAATATTTGTGAAAGAAAGTGTTGAAAAGATGTTTTGTTTTGAAAAGTTTGTGAGCAAACGACTACGAGTGTTCTACCTACTCAAAAAAGTCTTTGTTATTTTCCTCCTTGTTGTACCCCAAAATTTTCCCTCTCTGTTCTCAAGACATTTCACAAAGGACCTCCAATGCTTAAGGATTCTCAAGGAATTGATCAGACAAAATCACCTCCGAAACACCGAGACCACAAATTAGGGTTTTGACTAAGAACGACTGATCATTGACTTTTGACCTAATACATGACTTAATGGCTTGAATCATAATCTCAAAGACTCAAATGTAACATGTTGACCCAATTCCATGTCTTAAATCATTTCTCAAGATCAGTGGATTGATAGTTGAAATTGGGTCAACTGATGAAAAGTCAACTGATACACCAAAAGTTAAACTTTAACTTTTTGGTCAAGATTAAGTTTCAAATATCAAAATTCATCAATACATTCAAGAATGTCAAGCTTGATCATCAAGAAATCAATAAAATCAAAAGTCAAAAGTCAATGTGGAAGGTCAAACTTTTCAAGACTTAGAAATTTTTCTAAGTGTTTTTTATACATGATAATTTCATTACTTTATGCCATTTTTTCACCAAGATGCAAGATGATTCAAAGAAAACTTTCAACATGAAAGTTTAGATCTTGATGATATCTACAAATTTTCTTTGCTGATCAAGACCTAGAAGTGCTTGGATTTTGAGTTATAAATTCATGAAGTCATAATATTTTTGTATAAACACTTAGAGAAATTTTTAGCAGGTTTGGTCAGGTTTTTATCCCAACTTCTTGGCCAATTTCCATCAAGGTCCATTTGGATTCTTCAAAAATAGAAAACATGAAGGTTGTAGAGGGTGTTACAAGCTTTCAAAAATGTCCAAGAACTCATTGACATCATACTTGATCTAAGAGAATCAAAGGCGAGAAGTTAGGGTTTCAAACTTAATTTACAAGTCAGATTTTTGATGAATAATGAACCAAACCCTAGCTATGTTGCATAATCTTCACTTTACAGGCCTCAAACTTGTATATCACTAATTAATTGAATGCTTACACAACTTATTAAACTATGATCCAAGTGTTTGATCTTTTGTCTAATTGATCATTCCATTTTTGGAAGAAAGTAACATATCCATTCTTGAAAAGTTCACTTTAATCACAAAGTCAATTTTTTGAGCCTCTAACTTGTTGTTCTGATCACACTCAACTCCTACAAGTCAGAACAAACATGTTTAAAGTGATCAACCACTTTATATAGCTTGGTAAAAACATTGGAAACATGTTCTTCACGCTTTCTTCAAAATCAAGCAAGATAGCCATAACATGTTCAAAATCTGAGTTGTTTCAAGTGTCAAACCTTCTCTATAAATAGAGAGGCCATTTACAAGATAAAGGGACATAAGTTTTGTTGTGTAGACAAACCCTCAAAATCTCATACTCTCAAAAAATCCATAACTTTCTACAAAGCCTTCACTCTTGAGTTTTGAAGTCCAAATCTTTGAACCTCTCACACTTTGCAAAGTACTGTCCAAACAAACCATCCAAAAACTCCACATACATCTTATAGAGTTGTTCAAACACAAGAACAACTTCTGTAACATCACTATTACCATTTCCTAAGCTAAAAAATAGCCAACACAACAGTTCAAACTCAAAACACAAATTTCAGCTTCCAGATAAGTTTTCTTGACTTTGAACTTTTCATTTCAAACATTATTAATAATCCATTGTTGAAGATAGATGTAGTAACTATTGCCTTTTGAAGCTAATCATTTCCTTACTTTTCATTCTTGTCAATACCGTGTTGAGAACCGACCTATACACACAATAGAATAATTTTTAAGGTAAAAAATAGCAGCATGAGTCGATGCATACACACATGTGTCGACTCATTTTAGTGACAGAACAGGGTATGAGTCGACACAAGGCCTTATGCATCGAAACATACTGCTATCCAGACCCAAAAACAGAAAGACCAGAGGTGTATGAGTCGACACAAAACACGAATGTGTCGACACAAACAAGAAATGAGTCGATACACACCCTCATGTATCGACTTATACTGAACTGATCTTGGTTTTACAGGAACAAGAAAGGTTATGTGTCGATGCAAAGAGGCATGTGTCGACACATAATGGTTAAAAAATATATTTTTTCCTTTCTTTTACACTGTTTCTATATTTTATTCAATATTCGATATGGTTGTAATAGATGATTAGGACCTTTATTGCTTTTCACCCCCCCCCCCCCCCCCATTTGTAAATTTGTATACCCCATCCCCAAATGATGTAATAGCGTAGGACATTTATTTTTCGCAATTTATCGCTTTTATATAAAATACTAGTAATTAGGGTTTGTATGGAAAGATAAAAAATCAATACTTAGACAACCCTAATTCAAAAACAAAATACATGAAAACAAAACACTTTGCACACTTGCACCTCTAGGGTAACCCACACTTGTTGCCTCGGATAAAAATAGTCATGTCCCTCGAACGTGGGATACTTTAGCAAAGAACCTCGAATACAAAATCGTAGTCCCTCGATGACCCTTCGATGTTGCCTTTGTAAACGATCTTAGACCCTCACAACAAATTGCTATGGTATCCTACGCTGTTGCCTTCTATGACTATACGATGACCCACGTCCGTCCCTTCATATCTAACGATGTGACTTCTTATCAATCAATGGTAAGATGGCAATATCTAAAGGTGGAGGAAAAGAACTAAGACTTTTTTAGTAGGTAGAACGTTCGTGGTTGCTTGCTCTCAAACATTTCAAAACAAACATCTTTTCAAATACAACAACACATTTACAAAGAAAATATTTTCAAAAGTCAACACTTTGTATGCATTCTTATAGAGACGAGAGTCATTACAAAGTTCGCCTAAACAAAGGAACTTTTCAAAAATACTTTCAAAAACATCACAAAACACATTTCAAACAAAGCATTTCAAAGTGAGCTTGCAACTAAGAGCCCGTAGATAACTACGGATGAAAATGGTGCTAACACCTTTGCTTTTCATAACCTACCCCCCGAACTCAAGAAAATTCTCAAAAGGTCTTTCTTGTTCTTTTCACCCCTTCCTTTATTGGATAAAAGAAAAGTTGGTGGTGACTCTTGATATCCGCAATAATTGCGATAAAACACAAAATATCCAAGTCAGTTCTCCCACCGTATTACAGAACTGGCGACTCTGCTGGGTATATACTTAAAAGTAGGGTTACCTTAGAGACTAGATCACCTTTAAATGCTTTCATTGTTTGATTTGTATGCTTTCCATTCATGGGTCTTTGTTTGGGTTTTTATTGATCCTCTACCCAGATCGGGGAACATTATTAGGTAAGTAGCAATAGATCATAGAGATTGTGCGGGGTATACCGACATGGTTGAAGCGATGGCTATGTTAGTGTGACACATTTGTTGGTACCGGTAGCCCTTGAGTCCAGTCAAGGAGAATACGGGGCCGCTGTGTGGTGTCATGAAGCACTAACTGACCGTAGAACCTTTAATTGAACAACTTGGCCATTAGGAAGTAGCGAGATAGCCGACTTTGGTGTAGTTCAAAGTTGGTTGATACTCGATGCTATGCTCATTGATATCAGACTTTCGGGATATTTCGGTTGCCAATAAAGAGGCTTGCGCTGAAACAATGTTTTTCAAACCCGAACCAACTCATAGATGTGAATGCGTAAAGGTTTTTATATCTCATAACTCGGTGCCTACCTTACTTGGAGATATCTTGCATTCTCTTCACACTCGCACCATGAAGAGAAGGGGAATTATTACGTGTTGCACTCCTCTGTTGGCTAGGTGGTTTATTTTTCACCTTCCTTGATCTATCCCGAAGAATGAGCAAGGGATGAGATGGTTTAATAGGTTAATGTGACTCACACATTCAGATATACATTAGTGTTCTCGATCTTTGGAGTATGTTATCATTATTGACCGTTACAGGGAATTCCCTAATGTTCCTCTCTTTGGAATTAGGGGAGGTATCACCTGTGATCCTTGCTTGGCTCTATGACAGTTTGGGTATGCTCCGAGGGATGGCCCTCATGACACGTTTGTCTAAGGAATTGTTTTTGACTATGAGAATAATGCTCAAGGTTATCGTCAAAGATTTGTACGAGCTTAGGGCATGGTGAATAAAGTTGATAGCAAGACATTGGGGCATACAAATTCCATTCCCCTTGAGCCTTACCTAAAGTGGGTACAAACTCATGCTCAAAGTCTCGTGATGCCTTACCCCACCATCCTACCTGTGATTATGGATCCCGTTGTTAAGGGAGACACCCCTTACATTATTATTTATCCTAACAGGCCAACTACTCTCGAGGAATTGAAAAGATCTTAGATTCAACTCAAAGGGGAGAGAGACACCTTTGAAACCCAGTTCTATGCAAGTGAGGAGAAGGTTTTAGAGCTCACGAGACAACTTCATGAAGAGCGGAGTTTGAATGCTTACATTGCACCGAAGAGGATGCGCTCATGGGAAGCTTGAGTCTTTTTTGTTGTTTTAGGAGTTTATTTATTATTATTTTTGTTTCTTCCATTGTAAGCCCAAGAGGCATCTTGTAACCGTTTGAACTTATTAATGCAATTAATGTTTATTCCCTCTTTGTCTAAACAAATTTAAATCTTAAAAATCCTTGAAATCATTTGCATACGCATTCCATGCATCATAACATAAGCAGGTTTTCAGACACAAGTTTCCTTATCTTTCTACTGTTTATTTCAGTAAGATGGATATCGAGTAGACCGTGAAAGATTTGCAAGCACAAAATTCCCAGTTCTAACAGACCTTGTTGACCTTGGCTAAAGGACAACAAGAGCTGATGGCACTTCTGGTAACCAAAAAGAAGACAAAGAAGAAAGCCCTAATCAACATGGGGAAAATATTTAAAGGCCTTATACATCAAGTACAAGTGGTTAAAGAGTCATCCGAGGAGGATGAAAATCAGAATTAAGAAGCAAGGAGCACCCATTCCGGGGTGCAAATGATCAAGCTTCTGAAGATGAAGATTACTTTGATGAACAATATCCACCGACTGAGGATAAGTACAAGAAACTTAAAGATAGGTTGAAAGCTGTGGAAGTTCAAGTCGTACCTGGCTTGGATTTTGGTGATTTAGGCTTGGTACCTAGGGTTGTCAACCCCCACAAGTTCAAGATTCCACTCTTTGCTAAGTACGACAGAGTTTCATGCCCAAAGCTTCACCTGAGGTCATATGTTCGCAAAATACAATCACATACTACTGATAAAAAGCTTTAGGTACACTTATTTCAAGAGAGCCTGTCTGGGACTCAGCTATAATGCTTTTACCAATTGGAGGGTTCCCACATTCACACATGGGAAGATCTGGCCACTGCTTTTTATCATCAATATCAGTACAATATTGATTTGGCATGAACTAGAGTTCAACTTCAAGGAATGACAATGGGTACTAATGAAGGGTTTAAAGAGTACGCGCAAAAATGGAGGGATCTTGCTGGTAGGGTCCAACCACCACTAACTGACAAAGAACTAGTTGATATGTTCATGGGTACATTAACTGGACCATTTTTCAACTTGTTAATTGGGAGTTCTTCGTCTGGTTTCACTGAGTTAATCCTAACTGGTGAAAGGGTCGAAAGTGGCATTAAGAGTGGAAAAATTCCCATGACATCTGCTTCTGCATCCAACTCTGTAAAGAAGCCCTTTACTGGGAAGAAAGAAACCAATGTTGTGTATGGGGCAATGGCCCGTACCAAGAAGGATCACCGACCCTCTGTTAATGCTGTGTTAATCTCCAACCCTCCATCTGATCAAAGACAACAAGCCAACCATCAAAGGTCTGAGGTTCCAAGAAGACAGTTCACGAGGATTAACATGTCACTGTCCCAAACCTTACAACACCTGTTGAAGGCCAACTTGGTAACATTGTGTTATCCACCATCAAATCCCAATATTTCATCACTAAAGTACAATCCTAATGCCAAATGCGCATATCATTCCAATAGACCTGGACATGAAACTGATCATTGTTGGGCTTTGAAATGCAAAATTCAAGATCTTATCGATAACAAAACTATCAAGTTTGATCCACCTACAACTCCAAATGTGATAACTTCACCAATGCCGAACCATGGAAAAGGTGTCAATACAATTGATGAAACTGCTTTTGTTTCCTCCGTTGAGGATTTGACTACTCCATTGACTACTGTGAAGGGAGATTTGCTGAGAGCTGGGGTGTTCCCCGGCTGTTTAAAAGACTGTGGTTGCTGTGCTAAACAAATAAATGGATGCAAGTGGATGAAAGAAGGTGTTCAACACATGATAGATAATCACGAGATCCAATTTGAAAGAATTCCTACCATCAAAAGTTTGACCAATAAAGCTGAAGACCTTTCCATCATAATAATTTCCAGCAAACCTCTTAGGATCTCCTCAAAGGGTCCTATTAGGATTTCAAATGAATAAACAATTTCTCCTTTAATAATCACTGCCCCTGGGCCGATTCCTTACTTCTCCGACAAAGCGGTTCCATGGAACTATGGTGTTGAAGTTTACTATCATGGAATAAAGCAAGATTCATGGATCAATGAAGACAAAACCAACAATGTTACAAATATTGCTGGTTCTAGCAAGGTGACGAGAACGGGGAGGATTTTCTCTCCTAACATTTCACCACCAAATACTACGATGATGCCTGTCTGAATTACCATTGGTAGGCCTAGTATTGACACTAGGGGTAAAGAAAAAGTAAGTGAGCCTGCTGGGATAGAGGCACCTGCCAAAGATGTTGATGCTGAAGATCCCTCCACTTGAGAGATGGAAGAAATCCTGAAAATTATAAAGAAGAGTGATTTCAAAATAGTCGAACATCTGGGGAAAACCCCTCCAAAATCTCCATGCTGTCATTAATACTCTATTCTGATGCTCATACCCAAGCTTTAATCAAGTTTTTGAAGAAATCTCATGTGCCCTAAGAGACTACAACAGACCAGTTCTTGAATTATGTGGCGAGTTTAACGAATGATAACGGATTAGGTTTCTCTAACACTGACTTGACTCCTGTTGGAAGAAATCATAACAAGAGTTTGCATGTCTCTATTGAATGCAAGGGAACTACCCTGGACCATGTCCTAATTGATACCGGTTCCTCTCTAAATGTTCTACCCAAAGGTGCCTTGGACCGGTTAAATTGCGAAGGTTTGGTGTTAAAACCAAGTGACACAGTCGTGAGGGCTTTTGATGGGTCCAAAAGGATGGTGCATGGAGAGGTAGATCTCCCTATTAAAGCCGGTTCATAAACTTTTAACTCTAATCTTTATGTGATGGACATCCGTACCGCTTTCTCTTGTTTACTTGGGCGGCCTTGGATACATGGGGCAGGAGCAGTGACGTCCACCCTTCACCAAAAGCTGAAATATTCGGTCAAGGGAAATATCATCATTGTTTGTGGTGAAGAGGAATTTATGGTGAGCCACCTCAATTCCTTCAAGTATGTGGAAATGGATGGTGAATTTATAAAAACTCCGTGCCAGGATTTTGAAGTTGTTCCTCCTATGGTTGCAGCCACCAAAATCTTCTCTGACATGTCAAAAGCTGGTGATGTTGTGCCAAGAATGGTTTCACTTAAAGATTCTTGTGCCGTGGTCGTAGATGGAAGCTATAATATTTGGGGATAACTCCCCAATGTTCTGCTTAAATCAGACAAATTTGGGTTGGGTTTCACCATCAAAGCTCAGAAAGAGGTCAGGCACGCTCGCGTGGGAAAGCCACCTATTTGCATCGAAAATCATGAAGTAAACACTGTGGAAGACTCTGACGATGAATGTGCTTTTGAATAATGGATCTACCCGACTGCCAGTGAAGGACTCAATAATTGGCATGCAAAGGACTTCACTCCCATCTCCTTCAATGAGGAGTAATTACTGTTTTCTGTCAATTCAAGAACTTTTGTCTGTAATCTTAATTCAAAACAATGACTTTTAAGCCATGTGCCTTGCTCGGGGCACCATGGTCCATTTGTTAAGGGTTTTGTTCATGTTCATTTATCATATGATCATTTAATGAAAAACATTGGACCTTTGCATTCAAATTTTATGCTCATTGTCTTTATTTTTCCTTATTTCATTTTTCAAATATACATGTATCTTACATGCACACACACACACACACACACTTGCAGATCTTCATCCACTCCGGACCTCATTGCTAACGACTCTACTATTGCCAATTATGACTTTGAACATCCAATTAACGAAGCCGAAGACGAAGGTGAGGAAGATTGTGAAATACCAGAGGAACTAGATAGAATTCTAATGCAAGAGGAGAAAGCTATTCAACCTCACGAAGAGCCAGTCGAAGTTATCAACCTAGGTACTGAGACAGACAAGAAAGAGGTCAAGACCGGAACCAACTTAGAAGATGGTATCAAGAGAAGGTTGGTTGAGATGCTACATGACTATGCTCAAGTGTTTGCTTGGTCGTACAAAGACATGCTAGGGTTGGATACTGACATTGTGGTTCATCGTCTACCAACAAAGAAAGATTGTCCTCCAGTCAAGCAAAAAGTGCGTCGTATACGGCCTGACATGTTTGAAAAGATAAAAGCGGAAGTGATGAAGAAATTTGATGAAAGATTCCTAGCCATGACATCTTATCCTCAATGGGTTGCAAACATGGTTCCCGTGCCGAAGAAGGATGGAAAAGTTCATATGTATGTAGACTATAGGGATTTAAATAGGGCAAGTCCTAAAGATGATTTCCCTCTACCTCATATCGACGTCTTGGTTGACAATACCACTCAACATAAAGTCTTCTCCTTCATGGATGGATTTTCTGGCTACAACCAAATCAAGATGGCTCCCGAAGACATGGAGAAGACCACCTTTGTTACGCAATGGGGCACCTTCTGCTACAAGGTCATGCCATTCGGATTGAAGAATGCAGGGGCAACATATCAAAGAGCTATGGTAGCTTTATTTCATGATATGATCCACCGTGAAATAGAGGTCTATATGGATGATATGATTGCAAGGTCGCGAACTGAAGAAGAGCACCTCGATCACCTACACAAGCTGTTTGAGAGGTTGAAGAAGTACAAGTTAAGGTTGAACCCTAACAAGTGCACTTTCGGAGTAAGGTCTGGAAAACTTATAGGTTTTGTGGTCAATGGTAAAGGCATCTAAGTTGATCCTGCAAAGGTTAAAGCCATTCAAGAAATACCAGTTCCCCTAAAAGAAGTCAGAGGCTTCTTGGGTCATCTTAACTACATTGCCCGCTTCATATCTCACATAACTGCTACTTGTGAGCCAATCTTCAAACTCTTGAAGAAAGATCAAGTAGTCAAATGGAACGACGATTGCCAAGCTGCCTTTGACAAAATAAAGGAATATTTGCAAGAACCTCCTATATTGATGCCTCAAGTTGAAGGAATACCTTTGATCATGTGCTTGATTGTATTAGATAATTACATGGGGTGTGTGTTGGGCCAACATGACGAGTTTGGACGAAAAGAGTATGCAATATACTACCTGAGCAAAAAGTTTACCAACTGTGAAACCAGATATTCATTGCTCGAGAAAACTTACTGCGCTCTGGCATGGGTTCCTCGCCAACTAAGACAATATATGTTGACTCACACCACTTTGTTGATTTCTAAGATGGACCCTATCAAGGACATCTTCGAGAAGCCAACTCTCTCTGGATGAATAGCTAGGTGGAAAATGATTTTGAATGAATATGACATCCAATATACCACAGAAAAGGCCATCAAAGGAAGTGCATTGGCAGATCATTTGGCCCATCAAGCTATTAATGATTACCAGTCTATGAACTTTGACTTCCCAAATGAGAATATTATGCTAGTAACTGAATGTGAAGAACCTGGACCATATGAGGAACCCAAACAAGGATCCCGATGGACTATGGTTTTCGATGGGGCTTCCAACGCTTTGGGTAATGGAATTGGTGCTGTGATTATTTCTCTTGAGGGTTTCCATACTCCTTTCACTGCTAGACTATGCTTCAATTGTACGAACAACATGGTTGAGTACGAAATGTGCATCTTGGGTCTAAAGGCTGCCATTGACTTAAAGATCAAGTTCTTGGACGTATTCGAAGATTCTGCTCTAGTGATCAGTCAAGTCAAAGGAGAATGGGACACTAAGCATCCTAACCTTATTCCTTACAAGGAGCTTGTGTTAACCCTGATACCATACTTCGAGGAGATCACCATTGAACATTTCCCTAGAGAAGAAAATAAGTTGGCTGACGCCTTGGCAATAATGTATTCCATGTTCAAGGTCCAATGGGAAAATGAAGCTCCTATGATTACAATCGAAAGATTTAACGAACCTGCACACTACTATGAGCTTGACACTGACAAAGAGAAACCATGGTACCATGAAGTAAGAAGATACTTGAAGCACAAGAGTATCCTGAAGGATCTTCAGTCAATGACAAGAAATTCTTACGAAGATTTTCATCCAAATTCTTCCTAAGTAATGGAGTCCTATACAAGCGCAACCGTGATTCTACTCTGCTTCATTGTATGGATAAGAAGGAGGCAGATAGGATAACGAAGGACATGCATGATGGTATCTTTAGAACTCACTCTAGCGGGAACACTATGGCCAAGAATATTTTAAGGTCTGGTTACTATTGGTCAACAATGGAAACTGATTGTCACCATCATTCGAGGACTTGTCACAAGTGTCAAATCTATGCTGACAAGGTCCATGTACCCCCAATTCCTCTGAATGTCATGACTGCTCTGTGGCCGTTTGCAATGTGGGGCATTGACATGATTGGAGAGATCAAACCTACTGCTTCCAATGGACATCGTTTCATCCTTATTGCCATTGACCGTTTCACCAAATGGGTTGAAGCTGCCTCATTTGCCTCAGTCACAAAGAACGTGGTAGCCCGTTTCATCAAGCATAACCTCATATGCTATTATGGTATCCCCGAAAGGATCATCACTGACAATGGAACCAATCTCAACAATGCTATGATTATGGAACTTTGTACTCAGTTCAAAATCAAGCATCATAATTCTTCTCCGTACAGACCCAAGATGAATGGCGCAGTGGAAGTTGCCAATAAAAATATCAAGAAGATTGTGCAAAAGATGGTAGTAACATATAAAGACTGGCATGAGATGTTACCATTTTCTCTCCACGGCTACCGTACTTTAGCTCGAACATCAACTGGGGAAACTCCTTTCTCTTTGGTCTATGGCATGGAAGTTGTCTTGCCTATAAAAGTTCAAATTCCTTCCCTAAGGATTATGAAAGAGGTAGATCTAAGGGAAGACGAGTGGGTGTAGACTAGGTTGGATTAGCTAAACTTGATCTACGAGAAGCGACTGGATGCTATTTGTCATGGTCAGATGTATCAAAAGCGTATGATCAAGGTGTTCAACAAAAAGATCAAGCCTCGAGCGTATCAAACTGGTGACTTGGTAATAAAGCGCATCATTCTCCCACAAGGCGACCCCAGGGGCAAATGGACTCCCACTTACGAAGGACCATTTATTGTAAAGAAAGTATTCTCTGGTGGTGCCATGATGCTAACAATTATGGACGGCGAAGATTTCCCTCATCCTGTGAACACGGACATAGTAAAAAAATACTATGCATAAAGAATGACCCGCTAGGTTGACATACCTAGGAAAAAGTAAGGGCATCCCGGCAAACCAAAAGGTTCGGGCAAAAGTTAGGGATATATATAAAAGATTGTACACCGACAAGTTGAAAACCCGAAAGGTGGATTGGGCAAAAATGGGTATCCTGGTGGACTGAAAACCCGAAAGGGAGGTCCAGGAAAAAGTTAGGGATTAAAGCATACGACTATGTCCCGTTGGATCTCTACAGGCAACTTTATTACCATGGTCCAATTTCAATGATCTAAGATCAATCCAATCAACTTCTTTCAACGACAAGGGAAGATGTTCAAAGACATAAGGACAATAGCGGAGTTGGAACACAATAAGATCACTTATGCATGGCTATTATTTTTGCTTTCACTTTGTATTTCCTTTCATTCTTTCAACGATTTCCTTTTACTAGGATCTCCGTCTCTTTGTACAAAAACGCCTATTCATGGGCAAAACATCAATACAAATATACTTTGAAGTACAAACTTTTTGTTTTTTTCCTTCCATTTTTGAGTGCAAAAGTGTCCAATGACTAAAGTTGAATGAAAATATGCATATGAACATGATTAAACTGTTAACAAATGTATACTTGAAAACATTGACAAGCATCTCCTTAAAAAATTGGGATATCCCCACAAAGATACTTCCATAAGATTATCCCCACAGAGATGGATTCATGCAATCCCCAGCCAGAGTTTCAATCTCTAAAAAAAAACTCTCTCCCCAACTGAGTTGGTCTTAGAAAGAAGCCTTATGGAGTTCTACCTAAAGAAGTCACTTCCATAGAAGGTCATCAAAATGTTCTCTTTAACCGAGTTTATTTCCCCAACAAACTGCAAATTCCCCAGCTTGAGTTGGCCTCTCAGACTATTACAAATCAATGGACAAAACCCCTTAATCCCTGGTAAAGTCATTGCAATCCCCAACTGAGTCGTTGCTATCTCCGAAAGTTACTGCAAAGCCTGGAATCCGACCAGATAATAGTTTAACTCCACCTAAGTTACTGCAAAGCCTGGGCCCAACCAGATAATAGTTTAACGTCTCCAATTACTACAAAGCCTGAACCCGACCAGTTAACAGTTCAAGTTAATGAAACCTAGACCCGACCAAATAACGATTCTAGTTGCTGAATCTTGAACCCGACCAAATAACAGTCAACCTCAAGGCTAAGTTTCTATGAAACCTAGACTCGACCAGATACTAGTTTAACTTCTTCAATCACTAACAAAACTCCTCTTCCCCAGTAGAGTTCACCACTATCATCAGTAAGTTACTACGAAGCCTGGAATCTGACCAGATAACAATTAACTTCATCTTCCTCCAGTAAGTCGCTGAAAATCCTGGAATACGACCAAATAACAGTTAATTTTATTATCCCCAGCAAGTTGTTGTGAAGCCTGGATTTCGACCAGATAACAACTAACTTTCATTCTCCCCAGTCAAGAGATAATTCTCCAGTAGAGCAATGGATAACTAAAACTCCTAAACTATATTACCCAAGCAGAGATCAACATTCTTCGCAGAGTTTCCTCAAGCAAAAAGCCAAATTCAATGTTCCCCAGAGGAGTTCTCCTCAACAAAATAGGAATCCCCAGCAGAAGAATTCTAAAACAAAGTTCGAAGATACACATACTCTTCATATCCAACAAGTAGTATAGGATTTAACTTCCCAAAGCTCCTCAAAATTTGTTAAAGATGCACTTCAATAAAACATATCATGTTCATACATAATACCACAAATGCATATGTCATAGTCTCATTTATCTTGAGAACATCATTACACCATGCATACATTTGCATGCAACTAACCCTCTTCCTGGTAGGAAAAATCAATCATCAATCAATAGTCCTCTTCTGGTTAGATTTATTTCTTCCAGATTAAAGACAGGCGAACAAAGACCTCTTTTGGTTAGATTTATTTCTTCCATATTAAAGACAGGCGAACAAATACCTCTTCTAGTTAGATTTATTTCTTCCAGATTAAAGACAAGTAAGTGAATACCTCTTCTGGTTAGATTTATTTCTTCCAGATTAAAGACAGGCGAACAAAGACCTCTTCTGGTTAGATTTATTTCTTCCAGATTAAAGACAGGCAAACAAAGGCCTCTTCTAGTTAGATTTATTGCTTCCAGATTAAAGACAGGCGAACGAAGACCTCTTCTGGTTAGATTTATTTCTTCCAGATTAAAGACAAGTGAATGAAGACCTCTTCGGTTAGATTCATTTCTTCCAGATTAAAGACAGACAAACAAAGACCTCTTCTGGTTAGATTTATTTCTTCCAGATTAAAGACAAGCAAACAATGACCTCTTCTAGTTAGATTTATTTCTTCCAGATTAAAGACAGGTAAACAAAGACCTCTTATGGTTAGATTTATTTCTTCCAGATTAAAGACATGCGGACAAAGAGCTCTTCTGGTTAGATTTATTTCTTCCAGATTAAATACAAGCAAACAAAGACCTCTTCTGGTTAGATTTATTTCTTCTAGATTAAAGACAGGCAAACAAAGACCTCTTTTGGTTAGATTTATTTCTTCAAGATTAAAGACAGGCGAACAAACACCTCTTCTGGTTAAATTTATTTCTTCCAAATTAAAGACAGGAGGACAAAAACCTCTTCTGGTTAGATTTATTTCTTCCAGATTAAAGAAAGGCGAACAAAGACCTCTTCTGGTTAGATTTATTTCTTCCAGATTAAAGACAGGCGAACAAAGACCTCTTCTGGTTAGATTTATTTCTTCCAGATTAAAGACAGGAGAATGAAGACCTCTTATGGTCTGATTTATTTCTTCCAAATTAAAGACAGGTGAACGAAGACCTCTTTTGGTTAGATTTATTTCTTCCAGATTAAAGACAGGCGAACAAAGACCTCTTCTAGTTAGATTTATTTCTTCTAGATTAAAGAAATGCAATCAACAGACCTCTTCTGGTTAGATTTATCTCTTCCAGTTAAAAACAGGCAAAAGACATCCATAGTTTCAGTATAAATCAACCATAAATTTATTCTGATACTTCTCCCTCGACAGTCACTCTGGATGGCATCTGTAAGCCCATCTCCGACAAAATATTCATCACTTATCCAAATGGAATCTCTAATCCCATTCCCGATAATCAACAAATAGTTCACCTCATGCACAAGTGAGTGTAAATTTCTGGGAACTTAAGTGTTCAATCATCTTCCACCATCAAGTCATGAATGGCGGACTTGCCAATCTACCTCTTCAGGTTTAAGAAGATTGAACAGGGGCAGCTGTTGTACCCCGAAATTTTCCCTCTCTTTTCTCAAGGCATTTCACAAAGGACCTCCAATGCTCAAGGATTCTCAAGGAATTGATCAGACACAATCACCTCTGAAACACTGAGACCACAAATTAGGGTTTTGACTAAGAACGACTGATCATTGACTTTTGACCTAATACATGACTTAATGGCTTGAAGAATAATCTCAAAGACTAAAATATAACATATTGACCCAATTCCATGGCTTAAATCATTTCTCAAGATCAGTGGATTGATAGTTAAAATTGGGTCAACTGATGAAAAGTCAACTGAAACACCAAAAGTCAAACTTTGACTTTTTGGTCAACATTAAGTTTCAAAGATCAAAATTCATCAAGACATTCAAGAATATCAAGCTTGATCATCAAGAAATCAAGAAAGTCAAAAGTCAATGTGGAAGGTCAAACTTTTCAAGACTTAGAAATTTTTCTAAGTGTTTTTTATACATGATAATTTCATTACTTCATGCCATTTTTTCACCAAGATGCAAGATGATTCAAAGAAAACTTTCAACATGAAAGTTGTAGATATTGATGATATCTACAAATTTTATTTGCTGATCAAGACCTAGAAGTGTTTAGATTTTGAGTTATAAATTTATGAAGTCATAGCATTTTTGTATAAACACTTAGAGAAATTTTCAGTAGGTTTGGTCAGGTTTTTATCCCAACTTCTTGGCAAATTTTAATCAAGTTCCATTTGGATTATTCAAAAATAGAAAACATGAAGCTTGTAGGGTGTTACAAGCTTTCCAAAATTTCCAAGAACTCATTGAGATCATACTTGAGCTAAGAGAATCAAAGGCAAGAAGTTAGGGTTTCAAACTTGATTTACAAGGCAGATTTGTGATGAATAATGAACCAAACCCTAACTATGCTGCATAATCTTCACTTTACAGGCCTCAAACTTGTATGTCAATCCTTAATTGAATGCTTACACCACTGATTAAACTATGATCCAAGTGTTTGAGCCTTTGTCCAATTGATCATTCCTTTTTTGGAAGAAAGTAACATATCTGTGATACAGTGGCATAATCAACTGTTAATACTGGTTTGCGTTTTGTATTCGAAAATGTCGCGGTAAGCAAGAGTCGCCACTGACTTTTATTTTATCCAATTGGGAAAAGGAAAAAGAATAGAAAAAATCTTTTTCGAGATGTTTCTGAGTATGGGGGTAGATTATAGAAAGGGAAGGTGTTAGCACCCTTTCTATCCATGGTTTTCCATGGGATATTAGGTACTTGCTCATTTTAAAATTGCTTGTGTGTGTGCTTGTTTTGAAAAAAGTTTTACTTCGTGATAACCCTTGTATCAGTCCTCAAGGGTGTGACAAAGTTGTTTTGAAAATTGTTTTGAAAAAGTGTTTGTGTGAAAAGTTTTGTTTGATTGATTGAGCAAGTACTTAAGAGTTAATATACCTACTCAAAAAAAGTCTGTTCATTTTCCTTTTGACAGCGCTATCCCATTATTAAGGAATAGGTAGCACCATCGTTAGAGTTTTAAGGGACGTTTGAAGGGACAAATACGGTCACAAAAGCAATGTTAGGGAATTTTAGTAACCCTCTTAAAGCCTTAAAGATATTTTCCGAGGCAACATCTGAATGGGTTATTTTTAGATCTTTCGGGGCTAGAGGATAACCTCTAATAAACCCTATACTTCATGACCATTTAATCAAAGGCAACCGGAGTGGAGTAAACCCTAGAAGTGAGCATGTGCGAGTGAATTTTTTTCCAGTTAATTATCTTTGCACAATTTAGGGTTTTCTACCGTTTTAATTTCCAGTTAATCTTTCCATACAATCTTATTAACATACATCTAGGCAGTTTATAATTTGCGGAAATTAAAATGCGGAAAGTTTAAACTTCTAGCTATTACATGGCTTTCGCAGATACATAATCATTTTTTATTGTATAAAATGCAGAATTAAAACCTGATTAAAGCTATTAAAAACTCGGAGCAATTACAAAATAATAAAAAGTAATTAAAATGCGCGCGGCGAATTCAATGCGAGAACGATTTGTAAAAAACCTAAAAAAATCTAATCGAGAAAAATATTTAAGTTATTTTTGAAGAAAAAATTAATTATATACAAAATTAACCCTAATTTCTAATTGATTTTAATTACAAAAAAAGGAATTAAATTAACCTAATTTTTAATTAAGCTAATTAATTAAAGAAAATAAATATTCTATGAGAAAAGTGATTTTTGGTGTTTTGTGATTTTGATTTAAAAAAAAAGATTTTAGATTATTTTGTGAAGAATAAGAAAATGGTTAGTAAATAAATAAAATAAAAATAATATGAAAGAAGAAAGTTTTGGGCCTGTAAGAATAAACCCAGGGGGGGTACATTGTTAAAATTGCTTAGGCCCATGAAGGTGCTCAGCCCATCCTGCGCTAGATCCAGTGATGCCTCTTTCTGCTGGCGTATCATGGTCCCTCAGTGATGGACGTTGGATATGGACATGAGATGCATCCATCGGTTGGATGGTGATGGCATATGGTGGGCGTTTGGATGAGAGCAGCACCAGATCTGTAAAGTAAAATTAAAACAAAGAAAGCGCTGTGACTTGGGATCGAACCCAAGTCCTCACACTTACCACCAACGCGCTTTGCCATCTGGGCTGTTGTTCCTATTTATTAATATAATAACAACAAACCATAATATGTAAAACCAAGTAACTGAATCAAAACGTGCACGAAATTCAAATCATCCTGTGAGGTGGTGACAAGTCACCGTCTCATTTGTTGAGACCATCGTCTTAGCTCCTTTCACTTTTATCTACAGACAAATGTTCGTGGCTACAACCTGCATGCTTCAAACATTAAGAAATACACATGATAAATGAATTTAAAGACCAGAATTCAATTGGTCTTGATGCCATGATCATACCAGTACCCTGTTCTTGGTCTAATTTTACTTGTATGTGAAAACCCTAAAACCACCACGAAAACCCTAGTAATGGCAACTCTGGATTTAAGCAGCAAAACACAAAATCAAGTAAACCAAAACGTTGCAAATGACAATATGAACACAATGCAATGTTTAAAAATGTTTAATCATGCGTGAATTAAGAAATCAAACTCAAGTTTTGAGATTCAAACCGTGGGTCTGGGGCTTGCGAACCGGGCGTGGAAAGGCTTGTAATTGATTGAGTCACGTTCTGGAGACGTTCAGGAGTCTATTGGTAGTCTTAGAATGGCCTGAATCAACCTTTAAGTCCAAGAATGATCTCTCACTTTCTTGCCAATTTTTGAGTTTTGTTCTGTATTTTCCACGACTGCCATCCTCTGTTTCGTGCCTGACCTTGCTCACTATATACCCTTGAATGAATTAGGGTTATAAAAACCACTTGTATTTTTGGAATTTTTAAAGATTTGATCTCATTCTTCCTTTGTGTGATTTGTTTCTAAATTAGGTCTAATCATGCCATTCTTGTGCCAATCAACCTTGATTCGATTTGATCCTGATATGCCAACAGAATTAGCTTGTGATTCTATCGAAAAATCAAATCAAAACAAATCTTTGCTATTTTTTGTCATTTATTTGATTTAATTCAATTTTTAATTAATAAAAAATCAAAATAAAATGGAAAATGAAACAAAAAATGTGTGGGTGAATATTTGGGTCGTGGACCATGTTATGAGTGAGGTGCAAGCATAAAAAGTTAGGCCCATTTTGCAAAAAATGCATCTTTGAGCACTTTGACTTTTAGCAAATTTGCAAAAATGGTCAACTTTGACAAGGCATATCTCTTCCAATTTTAACCCTATAAAGGTGTTCTTGGACTTTTTAGAAAGTTAAGGATGTCTCCTAAACAACCCTTTTGGTCTCATCTCAATTGGGTCTTCCATGTTCATGTAAGAAGCTTTGACCTAAACAATGTTTTTGTTGACTTTTCAAAAGGACCTATAATGTAGAAATTCATATCTTTTTGTGAGTGCATATTTTGAACTTATGGGATGAAGATGAAATGTAGGGAATTGCATTCTCTTCAAAATGAGCCTTGGATGAAAAATTTCTGATAAAGTATGAGGAAGTTATGCTTGGTCAAAGTTTGGTTGACTTTTCCTAAGAAACCCTAATTTAGCAACTTTTGAGTTTTGATGAATTAGGAAAATTACTTGAGGTATCATGATCAACCCTTGATAAAATGATGAAAGTTACTTTAAAATGTTGATGTTGACAAAATTTTTTGAGGTTTGACCATGTGTGGGCCACATTTGACTTTTGACCTAATACAGTCGATTCTCAAGCATTTGAGCAGTTGACTGAGCAAACTTCTTGTGCAAGGTATGATATTTGACATGGATGACCTTGAGAGCATATTAGGACCATGGAAAGAATTTGAGGCCATTGGATTACACACATCCTGATGAAAATGGAAACCCTAATTTGAGACACATTGCCTTAGGAGAGAGTTTGTCTGGTCAACTCTTGGGAAACCTTGAGCAAATTGAGGATATCAATGGGCATGTGATGAGTAAAATGAGAGGGAAACTTTTGGGGTACAAAAGCTTCCCCTGTTCAGTCTTCTTAAATTTGAGGATGTAGATTGGCTTGTCTGCCTTTCGTGATCTGAAGGTGGAAGATGATTGAACACTAGAGTGCCCAAAAATTTGCACTCGTATGAAGTGAGTGTCAATCGATGGTATCAGGAATGGGCTTACAGATGTCATTTTAAAAGCGACAGAGAGTTTTTAGGGATGGGCTTAAACATGCCATCCAGAGAAAATATTGGTCGCATAAGAGATTCCTTTGCGAGTATTCCCGTATTAGCCGTTGAGGAGGACTTCGCCGGGGCATGTTGACTTATATCTGGGGCAGTAGAGTATAGGAGCTTCGGTTGTCTATTACTCTATTGGGGAGTTAACTCTTGATTAATGAGGTGGAAGTAAGTTGTATATCTGGTCAGGGTCCAGGTTGCATAGCGACTTACTGGGGAAGCATGAAATCGATCATATCTGATCGGGTCCAAGTCTTACATCGTTGTAAACTGTTGTCTGGAGATAAGAGAGAAGGAACCTGGATAGTAGGGTTTCTTCGAGATGAAAGCCTGGATAGTAGGGCTATGAGAAGGAACCTGAGTTATAGAGTTACTTCGAAATGAGAGCCTGGATAGTAGGGCTATGAGAAGGAACTTGGGTCGTAGGGTTGCTTCAAAATGAAAGCCTGGATAGTAGGGCTATAAGAAGGAACCTGGGTCGTAGGGTTGCTTCGAAATGAAATCCTAGATAATAGGGCTATAAGAAGGAACCTGGGTCGTAGGGTTACTTCGAAATGAGTGCCTGGGTAGTAGGGCTATGAGAAGGAACCTGGGTCGTAGTGTTGCTTCGAAATGAAAGCCTGGATAATAGGGCTATAAGAAGGAACCTGGGTCGTAGGGTTACTTCGAAATGAGAGCCTGGATAGTAGGGCTATAAGAAGGAACCTGGGTCGTAGGGTTGCTTCGAAATGAAAGCATGGATAGTAGGGCTATAAGTAGGAACCCGGGTCTTAGGGTTGCTTCAAAATGAATGTTTGGATAGTAGGGCTATGAGAAGGAACCTGGATAGTAGGGTTTCTTCGAGATGAAAGCCTGGATAGTAGGGCTATGAGAAGGAACCTGGGTCATAGGGTTACTTCGAAATGGGAGCCTGGATAGTAGGGCTATGAGAAGGAACCTGGGTCATATGGTTACTTTGAAACGGGAGCCTGGATAGTAGGGCTATGAGAAGGAACCTGGGTCGTAGGGTTACTTCGAAATGGGAGCCTGAATAGTAGAGCTATGAGAAGGAACCTGGGTCGTAGGGTTACTTCGAAATGAGAGCCTGGATAGAAGGGCTATGAGAAGGAACCTGGGTCATAGGGTTACTTCGAAATGAGTTTGGGTAAAACTTCAGAGGGAACCTGGGTAAAGTTACTTTGTGATGAGTCTGAGTAGAACTTCAGGAGGAACCTGGGTAAGGTCGCTTTGATGAGTTTGTGTAGGACCGCATTAGGCCGTGCAGATAATTACTCTGTTTAGTTTCAGGAACTAATCTTGGACCTGTTGGAAATTGTTGATGATAACCATCTTTCCTGAAAAGGTACAAGATTAATTATATGCGATGCATGAAATGCTTTGTGTGAGGATGTTCTCAAAATAAATGAGATTATGCTGTTATGCAATATGTATGCGCATGTCATGATGTATGCACATGAAATGCTATTGTGACATGTCTAAGTCTGGGAAAATAAATCCCTGACTGCTGCTGGAGAATATTGCATTTCTGACTGTGGTAGAGGATTGTAATCCTTCTACTTCCGTCGGGGATGGTGAACGGAGATGACTATGCTGTAGTTCGCTCCTTGTTTGTGAATATTCTACCAGGGAGAGACTCTTCTTGAGAATAAATCTGCGGGGAATAACTCTGTTGGAAGGTGAACTTCCGTATCTGAAGGAATAAACTCTGTCGAGGATTGAGTTTCTGTGTCCAGAGAAATAAACTCTGCTTGGGAGATGAAAATTTACTGATTCACTCGCGACTATGAAATTTGGCTGGGGAACATACGTTAGGTTTCTGAATGACCCTGGCTGGGTAGGTTACTTCCTGTTTTGGAAAAGGCTGACGTCAAAGCCTTTGAAAGATTTTACTTTTGGGGAGTACTGATATAACGAGATCGCATCTACTGATGACTGTGTTCCAAACTCGTCTCTTCCGCGGTACCTGGTGGATAGAGTAATTGTCGTGTTTGACATTCTTTTAGTTTTTTTTTACTCCTGTTTCTTAAGTTACGAGCAATTGTCTTTCTGTCTCCTATGCAAATATTTGTGAACAATAATTATATTCAAATGCACATGTCAAGAATAACTCATTGGACGTTCTCGCAAAACAAAATAGAAAAAGGGAAAACAAAAGTTTTTGTGTGTAAAAATGTGTTGTACCACAAAATTTGCCCTCTCATTTTATCAAGATTTCCCCTCACAAGACTCTTTGAACTCCAGACAGGATCAGGGTTTGCTCTGCTCAAGACCTCTCCTTGCACTGTTGACCTGAAATTAGGGTTTGAGTTTGCACAAGGATTTTTGGACCTTCAATGCCTAATATGACTTTCATACTTCATGTTGGACTTATAAGATTGCCCATACCAAGTTTCAAGCCTTGAATCAAGTTTTTGCCCAGTCAATTAGACAATTAACCTAAAAATCAGCTGTATTGGGGAAAAAGTCAACTATGGCCAATTTACATTCAAACCTCATAATTTTTGATCCACATCAACATCATAGACTCATATGAACCATTTGATCAAGTTTGGACCATAAATCCTCAAGAAATTTGATCAGATCATCAAAAGGGCAAAATGGTCATTTTTAGGGTTTTGACTGTAGAAGGGCAATTTCTGATTTTTAACCTAGCCAATAGCAAATTGGGTTCAAGAATGGTTTCAAGAACTCAATAGCATCATCTTGACCTAATCACAAGGTTCAAAAGATCTCAAATGCATTGGATTGCCAGATGAATTTTCCAATCAACTGATCAAAAATCAATTGTACACTGAAAAGTCAAACTTTGACTTTTTGGTCAAAACCAAGTGCCAAGAGTCATTTTTCATCAATATGTTTCAAAACATGAAACTTGTTCACCAAGAAACCTAATTTTGAAAATTAGGGTTTAAAATGGAAAATTTTCATAACTTAGAAATTTTCTAAGTTATGAAAATTTCTTATTTTTTCCCAACTTTTCCCAACTTTTTCTCCATGATGAAATTGGATTAAAAGAAAACTTCCAACATGAAAGTTGTAATTCTCCACAAAATCTACAACTTTTATTCACAAAGTTTTCCCAAAAGATGCTTGTATCTCAAGTTATGATTTTATGAATAAGGGTCCATGAAAATTTTAACTTAGTGAAATTTTGCCCTAGTTTAGACAGGATTTTGACCTATCTTCATGGAAACTTTTCACATAGTTCCAATTGGAATCTCAAAATTCATTTCAAATATGGATTGTATAGCATGTTACAAGCTTTCCAAAATGTCAAAGAACTCTCCAAGATCATTTGTGGTTAGGGAGAATCGAAAGTTTGAAAATGGCAAATTATCACTTTTGGCCAAGGCATTTTGCACATTGCTACAACTTGCAAATCTATCCAAACCTTGCTTGTACTTGGTTTACATGTTCTAATAATTTCTACACTCATAAATTGAATGAAAATACAATGGTTAATGGTATTGTTTTTGTCTTGGAAGCTTTGTACAAGGGTTTATTCCATTTATGGCATAAAGATAACAATGCCATTTCCATAAAGCACACTTTATGCAATTTTGTTTTCCTTGAGCCTTGAACCCAATCTATTACAGCAAACAAAGTCCACAAACTTGGGGCACAGTACACCAACTATGTGCAGCTAAGGAGCAGGCCTGTACAGGCCTTGGCATTGTCAAAATCAACTTTTGCTTCAAAAGCAAGTAACTTGCAAAAGTCCATGTATCTTGTGCATCTGTTAAGAGCAAGTCTAAGTCTCATTTCAAATAAGTTTTACATATTGTCTAAGGCCAGAAACATGAGCTCACAACCTCTAAAACACTCAAATACACAAAAACACCAACTTCTGCCCAGAACAGGGCAAGCCCTGCAGAACCACTTCCAAAACAAATTCCACTCGTGCGTTTTATCCCAAACCACTTCAGACACATTGCATACATCCTATCCAAGCTACCCAGGTCCCTGTCCAGCCACTTTAACTCCATTTTCACACTTCACCATTTTCACTTTGAAGCTTTGCAGATTGAGTTCTACAAGCATATCCAGGCAAGTTCAAGGCAAGCCAAGCATTGGGAAAGGTTGAGTGAACTTCAGGCAAGCTAACACGACCTTCAGGCCTCATCCAAAACTCCAACATTGTCATATCCAAACTTGGCTGAAACAGGTAATTTTCAAACTTCTATCTCCTTATTTTGGGATCATTAGGCTTAGGTTTGTGAAGCAAAAATGTAGCCCTTAATGTCCTTGAACTGTACATATGCATAACTTGTATTTATATTAACTGAGCTAGGGGAATTTGGATGTTGAAATTGCTGAAAAAACTAGGTCATAAATTAGGGGTTCTAAAATTTTCCTTGGTTTCTTAGAGTTAGATCAAGTTTTTTACATGGTTGGAATCATGATTAAAAATGCTATAACTTTTATGTTGTGAGTTTTTGATTTCATGCAAGAACAAGAGAGAACAGGATTTGAACCATGGCGTGCGCGCGTTCTGAGGACAGGGACGAAGTGTATTTGGGCCAGGCGCCTCGGGCCTCATACTTTTGACACCCTCACGCGTGCTTTCTGCACCCCTTGGCCCATTTATTTTATTTTTGTATATTTTCCATTTCTTTTTATATTTTCTGACTTTTATTATTTTTTCTAAATATTAAAAATCACCAAAAATATTTTCTTAATTTTTCCATTTTTATTTTATTATTTTTAATATTTTTTGGGCATAAAAATAGTTTACTAATAATAATATACTTTTATTTTCTTAAATAAACTTATAAATAATATAAAAATATTATACATTTTTTATTTTTATACTTAAAATATTATTTTCTCACAAATATTATTTTTTAACATTTTTATTTATTTTCTTGTACATAAATGAATAAATAATTAATATAAGCATATTTTCTTTAAAACCAAAAATTAGGGTTTTCACCCTTTCAAAAATAATCATTTTTATTTTTCTTATTTTGAGACATAAATGATTTATTTTACACACATGAAATAAATACAAAAAAACATCCTTTTCATATTTATATTTATTTGTACATTTAAATATTTGTCTATTTATTTATTGGTGCAATATTTCAATTTGGTTGTAATAATAGTTTTAGGGTTTTATTTTGAGCAATATCCCCTATTCAAACTTGTATCCCCCTCCCCATAATATTGTTGTAATAGTCTTAAATTTACTTTACGCATTTTATCGCTTTAATATGCCATGATAATAAATTAGGGTTTGTATGCAAAAGACCAAAAATCAAAACAAATAGCATGACTAAATACAAGACAAAAATGCATGAAAAAATGACAACACAATGCACATAAGCATCTCTCGGGTTTCACCCACTTGTTGCCTTAAAAAAAACATGGCCATGGTATGCATGCTAGGTATCTTGGCAAAACAAAAACAAAACAAAAGATCATAGTCCCTCGATGACGCTATCTTGGTTGCCTAAACAAAAATGATCTAGTCCATCAAAAAACTTGCTAAAGATACTTGGCAATATTGTTGTCATGGTCATACGATGACCCATGCCCGCCCCGTTTAACATCCAAATACAAGGTTGTTTACCAAATACAATGGTAAAACAACAAATGTCAAAGGGTTAAAATGTATAGGAAAGATCTTTGAGTAGGGTAGACAACTCCTAGTTACTTTAACAATTTGCAAACATCCTTGCTATTTTCAAAACACACACACAATTTCAAAGCATTTCCCAACAAACTTTCAAATATTGAAACATTTTTCAAAAGACAATACATCTTTGTATACATTCTTCAAACAAGAATCATTACAAAGGTTGCCAAAACGATGACCTCTTTTCAAAATACTTTCAAAACCACACAAAGCACCATTTCAAACAGTTGGAAAAGCAAAGCAAATGATCTAAACAAGTAACTAAGAGCCCATGGAAAACCATGGATGAAAAGGGTGCTAGCACCTTCCCTTTTCATAATCTACCCCCCGAACCCAAGAAAACATCTCAAAGGTCTTTCCTGTGATTTTTGACCTTTCCTTTGGATAAAATAAAAAGTCGGTGGCGACTCTTGCTAAATCGAAACATTTGCGAACACAAGCGCAAAACCTCAAGTCAGTTCTCCCACTGTATCACAAAATGACTTGTATTAATTTTGAAGTTGGCCTATAACATGCATTTTTGTACAAGGAGGCTGACGTTCTAGTAAGAGAACACCGTTGTAAAAATAGAACCTATACATAATTGTGTGAAAGTAAAAAAGCTATGTGAAACGATCCCGTTGAGTTCCAACTCCGCTATTGCCCCTATGTCTTCGAGCGTCTCATCACTTTGCTACTTGGTCGAAGGTTAATTAAATTGATTGGTGCCGTCCGAGCTTGATAAATTATACCGAAGTCTGGTCGCAAGATGATCCAATGAGACATAGTGATACGCTTTATATCCCTAACTTTTGCCTGGACCTCCCTTTCGGGTTTTCAGTCCACCGGGATACCCTTTTTTGCCTAAACCACCTTTTCAGGTTTTCGACTTGCCGGGTGTACATATTTTTTTCATTTTCATCCCTTATTTTTGCCCGAACCCTTTTGGTTCACCGGGAAGCCCTTATTTTTTCCTAGGCCAGTCAACCTAGCGGGTCTTTTAATTAGGCGTAGTATCTTTTCACTATGTCTGCATTTACAGGGTGAGGAAGGTCGTCACCATCTATGGTGGTTAGAATCATAGCTCCACCTGAGAAAATGTTCTTAACCACAAATGGCCCTTCGTATGTGGGGGTCCATCTGTCTTGGCAAATTGTTTTTGGTGGAATACCGATGAGTAGTCGTCTTGAATTCTGAATAAGAAAAGTAGAAGAATAAGAATACCGTCTTGAGATAACCTGTAATGTCATGAAATGCATGATGTGCATGATATGTTTGTCATTTCCCGGTATTCAAGAGTCCTTTTATTCATCAATCACGGTGTGCAACCAAAGATCAAACATACAATAAAAGGAAAAAAGGACAATAAGACAAACACTTCAATTATTTACAAACAAAATAAACGATGTTCAAGTGACTTCGGACATTTAAGAGTGTAACAAAATACGTATTTCAAAGTAAACTTAACAAAAAATGAATAATAAAAACAAACAATGGTCCCTTCCAACAATCCCGGGGGTGACCAAATACACCAAAGGTAAGTAACAAAACTAAATATCCGGAATAAGACACGCTTCAAGGTGTTGACAATACTCTTCAAGCCTGGCTTTATCCTTCAAAAGTTATGATGTGACTACTTTGCTTTCTTGAAACCGATCCTCTGCGACACGCCTCTGGGCTACTTCCTTCTTAATCTGAGTATCTTTGTCTTTGAGCTGTTTCTCCAAGTTTTGAACCTTCTTCCTGTAGCTATTCTCAGATGCCTAAAGCTTCTAGCACTCTTGCTAGGTCTTACTCAACTCTTCTTCCATTTCAGCATGAGATCTCTTCCTAAGACTGGTTGCATCAGAAGTTTCCCCTTGAGCTTCTTTGAGTTTGCGAGCTAAGTCGGCCCTTTCTTGATCTATCCAATAAAGTTTCATCCCTGCCTCACGGCCTTTTGCACGAAGTTGAATGTTCTCAACATGAACCTGGGTGAACACCTCGGTAGGCATCGTGTTACTCAGAACAGTAGGAGGTTGCTCACATATAGGAGCCGACCTTGCAAATGGTAACCGTAAAATCTTAACCCTGGCTCTAATCCATTCCAAGTAAGGAACCCTAGCAATAGGAACCTTCTTGCCCAAATTAGTTCTATCCTTCTTGTGAATTCCCTTCCAAGCACTTGTCACTCTTTTCAACATCACAGGATCACTTCCTCTAACAAAATACACTGATTCAGATACCTCCTCAACCTTTGGCAGTCCATCCATTGCATATCCCAATTGACGATAAGCAAGCACATGATTATAGTTGATACACCCCTTAGTTCCTATGAGGGGAACATTAGGGAAATCTCCGCAGCTAGTGACAATACTTCATACTTCCCCCATGTCATAATTCCACCGGATATCAAATGAAGTAAGGTTGACAAGTCTTGATGACCATCAAAGAGAATGTCTGGTATCCGCGAAAGGGCCACTTACATGTAGGTGCAACTTAAACCATTGATACACCATTGGGTGACATAAACTTACATTACCTCCTTTTCCATGCCTGGAATGAATGGTGTAAAGAGTATCTGCCAAGAGTGTCGGTACCGGGTTCTTGTTTCTAAAAATACAAATAGCCGCCAAAACCACAAAATTTCTCTTGCGAGGGAAGAGGATAATTTCGTATATCATGAGAGCAAACAAAGTGCTAAAGTCACTCCAATTCCCTTTCTTTGCCCAGTCTTCAGCTTTCTTCACTAAGAAATCCAAATAAAACCCTGTAGTATCCTCACTTGATTTCCAATTGTCTTTCACCTCTTTCCAACGCAAATGAAGAATTTCAGCAATAACTTCGAACTTCGACTTCTCCGACACTTGGACAAAAGGAACTTCATTGGATAACTTGATATTAAGTAGGTACGCGTACTCTTCTAGTGTGGGAACCAGTTGATAATCTTGAAAAGTAAAACACCGCAATTCCTTATCATAGAACTAGAAGAGGGTGATCAAAGCCATTGGGTCAACTAGAGTGTTAAGGATTAGTAACAAATTGCCAAAAATTTTGTTGAAATTATTCAGAACATCACCCTTCAGATAAGAACTCAACCTCTTCAATTCGGACACATCAATAGTTGGAATTTGATAAGCGAATGTATTCCTGTTGGGCTCTTTAACACGAACTGAATCAAACTCATCTGACGGGAGGCCAGCCATTTCTGATGGAAAGAAGACTCTTGAATGTCCCTGGAAAATGACATGCGCATGCTAGTTATTTTTATACATCATTTTTTTAGAAATAAATATGCTATGATGCAACATGACAGGATCAAAGTTTCACACCTAATCATGGCTGGACCATTACATAACATCATCACTCAAGATCAAAAGAAAATCCCAAGGCTTCAAAACTATCATGGGAACCTGAGTCACCTTTGCAATACAAAGTCACCAATAATACCTGTACCTGTAAGAAAAGTTTTCCCGCCCCTTTCACAGGTGTAGTCTAGGTCAAGGTAAGGTTAAAAGCCAAATCAGAGTACAAGAGTCCGACTGTCGGTATCATCATACGATAACACCTATCTGAACTGCCTCTGAAGTCATGGGTCTCATGGTCAGGTTTACAAAGCATCCGCCTCATAGCTGCCATGGCCACTCTATTCCCAGTTCCTATAGAATTCACTCATAGCCTGGGTATGAGGCCTTTTACCTCATGGAACAACCCACCCACCAAGAAATCCAGAATCCAAACAGTCCAGCCAAATCCAATATGCAGAAAGTAAAGCGCATATAGGATGCAATGCAAACAGATAAATATGCAAAGCGATAAAATAAACACCCAAAAAAAGAAAACAAACAAGATCTAGGATCGACTCCGGGATGGACCAGCAAGAGGTCAATCTATCCCCAGTGAAGTCGCCAGCTGAAACCACCCGGCCAAACTTTTCATCTGGATGTAATGAAACATCAATGAAGTCGCCACCGAACGTCTTTTATCACGTCGAAAGGGAAAGGTAAACATCGAGAAAACCTGAAAAGGGAGAAATCATGGTCTTTCGACCGAGAGATCGGGTAAGGGAGTCTGTTACGTGAGGGGAAGGTATTAGCACCCCACACGCCCGTAGTACTCTATGGTATCCACTCTTGTTGTCTAATCTAATGGGTGTGGTCAAAACCTATGTCTATGGCTTAAAACTGAAAGATAATGCATGCGAGAAAAAGAAAACAATGTAGGGAAAATAAAAGTTGTGCTCGATTGGGCCCTACCCCAATGCCTACGTATCCCTTTTAAGGAATTAGAGCAGCCGTAGTTCGGCTTATATATTTTGGTTGGTTTATATTTTTTAGTTAAGACAACAAAAACAGTCAAGATGGCAAAACATCGAATAAAACAACAAACAAATGATATGGTTAAACATCGACTAAATAATAACATAATAACATGTCAAAGATGGTGAAACATCAATAAACGGATGACAAAACATCACACCTGACAATGACATTCAGAGTCAAAGTAGGATAACCAACATGTGCAATGGTGAAACATCGGCTTCAAACAAGTATGCAATGGCGAAACATCGGCTAAAAGATAACAAAGATATCATGGAAAAGATGGCAAAACATCAATAAACCGGCTGGTAAAACATCACACCTAACAATGATATTGAGAATCAAAGTAGGATAACAAACATGTGCGATGGAGAAACATCGGCTTCAAACAAATGTGCGATGGCGAAACATCAGCTAAAAGGTAACAAGGTATCATGGTAAAGATGGAAAAACATCAATAAAACGGATAGTAAAACATCACACCTAGCAATGATATTGAGAATAAAAGTAGGATAACAAACATGTGCGATGGCGAAACATCGGCTTCAAACAAATGTGCGATGGCGAAACATCGGTGAACCAGGTTTTAAAACAAAGCCAAGAGGCGCACAAACAAATAAGATTGATTTGTATCTTTTACCTTTAAGAAGGGTTTGAGTTTATTAGAGGTGTTTTATGATTTGCTAAGAAAACAATTTTGTTTTAAGATGCAAAATGCAAAGGAAGAAAAAAACAACTAAGGGAAACTAGCCTAGCACTATCCCTAGTGTTATCATACAATGGTTGACCCTAAGGTTGAGGTTAAAGGAAAATCCTATATTATGTTAGCATACATGGGTTCCTACCTTAATCAACATGTTAAAGGAAGCTTAACAAAACTATCCTATAGGGAACATGCAATGAGAGTGAAGTCATGATCTTAATTTCTAAATTGAGTGACTCATCGATCAACAATTAAAGAAGAAAAACAATAAACATCCTATAGGGAACATGCACTGAGAGCGAAGTCGTGATCTCAATTTCTAAATTGAGTGACTCATTGATCAACAATTAAAGAAGAAAAACAATAAACATCCTATAGGGAACATGCACTGAGAGCGAAGTCGTGATCTCAATTTCTAAATTGAGTGACTCATCGATCAAAAGTTAAAGAAACAAACACAACACATGTATCAGACAGAAAAAAATAGAGGTCCCATCATGCAATCAGAACTATGAAAATAGAAGAAAGAAAATAGTGCAATACCAAACGGATAACTATCCATAGCAACTGAGCAAGAATAAAAGAAACCCAGAGAGCTTCAAGCAAGCTGGCATCAGTAGACAAATCAAGTCAGAAATTACACCATCAGGATGTAAGTATTGAGATTTTTAGATATGAACAGATCCCATGGGAAATGCATGGAATTCATAATCACATATACATATATCCTGCATAAACTATCAAACATGCCAAGCACAAGAGTAGTGTCAGTATAATAAATTGTGTTCCACAAATAAAGTGAAACACAATAGCCTCAAGTCAAGACTGGAAAACTTTTCTCAAAGTACCTCGCACATTCAACAACCAAGTTAGTATTCCCATAAATTGAATGATGATTCTCATAAGGGATGGATGATGACACCATAATGAGGTGAGGAAACATGATAACAACTGTCAAAACATTAGGTATGATAGACAAAAAGAAACAGTCATATGCATTATTAGGTCAAAAATTAGAGGAATGCTGCTCCTTTCTATCACCATATTGAGTTGACAATTGAATATCAATCAAGGATCATGGGATCTTGAGAAGAATACAATCAAAGACCATGAAGGTCAGTAGCAAACACAATTCAATCATGCACAATTAATTTGTCACAACTCACAAGCATAATAGAAGAGGAATCCCACACAATGCACCAAAAGGTTCAATCATTCAAACATGGGGCATTAAGTGAAATGACTTGAGTTTATGTGGATAAACATATCCAACATGATCATTAGGTGCCCAATTATAGGCCTCACTCAAGTTCACTGGCCATCAAACAAATTGCAACAAGATATACAACATTAATTGGGTACCTTCACTTCAAAAATACATCAAAAATAGAAACAAGGATCAATAATTCACACAAAAATTTCTTAACATATTTGAAGTGTGTAGAAGTCATAAAGCAAGTCTTAAGTTCATGAATGATTGAGGGGGGGATCAAATGAGGCCCAAAGTTCAAAGCTAGTTGGCCAAACTATCAAAACTAGACAAGTTTTCAAAATAATTCATGGAAAAATATCAAACCAAGTCAAATAATTCAAGAAAAATGGGTTTCAGATCCTCAATACATTCATGAACCATAATCAAGACCTAAGTTCCATTGAAAATCCAGGGCATAATGGTTTTGGAAATGAAATTTGCAATGTAAGCTACAAAACCCTAATTATTTGACTTTTAATCTTAAATATGAATTAGATAAGATCAAAATTCAAACAATTCAAACCAAGATCATGCAAACCACAAGGAAACCCTAAATGTCAGAATACATATTTTTTACATTTTTTGAATTAAAGAAAATATTAAAAAAAAATTAATAAAACAATTAAACAATTAAACTAATATTTACATCTCAAAATGAAATTCTAATAAAAAATCAGAAAAATATCCAACCAAAATTATATTCAAATATTAGAATTAAAAACACACATCCCTGATTTTTTATGGAATTTTTGAATTAAAGAAAATATTAAAACAAAATTAAACAAACAATTAAACAATTAAACTATTATTAAATGACAAAAATTCAAACCCTATCCAAAAGTCATAAAAAGGTCAAAATAAAATTATATTCAGACTCTATGATTAAAAACAAGCTTGTATGATTTTTTTTGAGGATTTTTGGATTAAGAAAAATATTTAAAACAAAAATTATTAAACAAATATTTCAAATAACCATCTCAAATTAAATTTCTAATCAAAAATAGAAAAAAAATGCTAAACAAAAATCAGAATCAATTTCTACATTATTTTATGAGTCAAAGATGATTTTTGTGGAATTTTTAATTCAAAGGAACTATTAAAATAAAAAATATTTGAACAAACAATTAATTAAACCTATGGATTTTTAAACCAAACAAAACACTTTTAAAAAATTCCAAAAAAATATGGAAAATACTAGAAATTATTATTGGCCTATGGTAATTTTTTCATGATTTTTGAAAATGTTTTGATCATATAATAAAATCAGAAGAAATCAATTAAAACAAAAATATGAAAAATTGCATTAAAAATCACATGGACCAATCAGATCCAGCCACACCATCATCTTCTTCCGCAAGACAAGCCCTAATGCACGTTTTTCAGTTTCAAGCTCCTATGTTCTACTCAAGATTTCTACTTCATTCCTCCACCAAAATTAATGATTCAAATCACAAATCAAAGTTCAAACTATCAACTACATCATGCTTTTTACAAAATTCAAAATGATCGATCATAGAAGTAGAAATCAGAGCAAGAAAATTGAGAAAATCATTAAATCATGAAAAACTAGAAGTTCACCAAATCACATGTGCTTCAAAATCAAACAAGTTTATACATCAGATGTAAGATCTGGCCAGCTATGAACATGATCACAAGCTTTAAATCACATGAAACAAGCAAAATTATGAAGAATCAAGATCTGAAAATACCTTTTGAGTTGAGAAATAAACTTAACTATGGCCTCTGAAACAAAGTGAAAACCCTTGTCCCTTGCTTCTAATGCTCCAACAAAGTGAAAATGGTGATGAATCGAGCTCTGGAATGTAGAACAAAGAAGCTTCGAAGCAGATTTTTTTTTGAGAGAGAGAGATAACAGCTTCTGATCTTTTGAGAGAATGAATCCGTGCCTTGAAAGAGAGTGACATATGCCTTATATAGAGTGACTGCTGAGGGTAAAAAGGTCTTTGAAGAACTCAAGACCGTTAGAAGCAGAATTTCAAAAAAATAGAAAAAAGAAGAGAGTGATCATGGTGATGCGTTTTGCTTCTGTTATGCCCAGCCTAGAAGTCATTTTGGTGATGTCATGTTGAGTTGAGTTTTGAGCAAAGAGTGTGAATTTGGTGAGCTGGCTATGTTGACATCAATCAAAACTGGATTTGTGCAAAAATATGCAACATGGACATGGTTTTCCAATAATCTGGCTAGCTGACTTTATGCTTAGGCCACTTGAAATTCCTTCGTGCATTTTGGATGCTTGAAGGGCCTTTCAAGAGCTCTCATAATACAGAACATCATAGGGCCTTGAATTTTTCAAATTGATGCTGACTTGATGGAGAAATAATGTTGAAAACTTGAGGCAAAAATGTGATTTGGTCTGCCTGGTCCGCGCGCGCGTCTGGCTTGCATGGTGTGCATGAAGTCAGCCTTGAGATACCAACTTTGAAGCACCATAACTCACTCAATTCTTGGCCAAATTGAAAGATTCAAAGCTCAAAGAGAAGCTCTTGTGGAAAACAACAAAATTATCTTTTTAATTTTTCAAATTGAGGCTTGAGTCACAAGAAATTGATTCTACAAAATGGCATGCCAAGTGTTTGATGAAATTACGCGCGTGACTTGCCCAAGAGAAGTCATCTTGACACTTAGAATTTTTTTAATTTTTAAAGTTACTTCTTGAACAAGTTAAACTCAAATTTACCATTTCTCATGATTCAAAGATGAATTTGGGTATGGAATATGAAAAGAGGATGCTTAAATTGATGGTTGACCAAAAGTCCACTTGGTCAACTCCTGATTTTACTGACTTTGGTCAAAATGACCAATTTGCCCCTTTTGATCAATTGAATTGTTTCCAATCCAAATTGAACCTCAATTTCCAATCATAAATGCTTAATAACATGTGGTGAATCATGTAAACATGTTTGGGTGAAAAAGTCATAGAAATCTTGATTAAATCCAAAACCCTAGTTTTGTACCATGTAATAGGAGATAAGTGATCAAGCTTCAAAACCCTAATTCCACTGGGCATCATGAGAGACTCTTTGATCAAATTTGATTCTAATGATGATAAGATAATGATGCTTCATGAATTGGCTCATCTAGATCCCAATTACTTCAACTTGGACCAAACCCTAAATTTGACTGATTCCTCAAAGGAGAGTGATGATTCATCTTCAAAACTTCACATCCTCTGGATATCTTGACCAATTCTTGTACAAACACTTTTCAAATAACCATGAGATGTTGTAGCTCCTAAATCAAGACTTTCTCATGCATCAATAGCCTTGATCAAACAAAACCCTAATTTGACTGGTGAAATAAAAGAGCGGTTCTTCTTATAATCAAACACAAACTTCAATCCTCTGATGATCCAAAGAGATGGATAAAATATCTTGAGATATGCAATAAATTTTGAGCTTGAAAGATCCAGAGGTTTAGATGATAAGGTTCTACTTGAGAAACTTGTCAATGCAACCAACTTTCAAAGCTTGAGGAAGACTTGATAACCAAAGTACTTTGATCCCATCACAAAGTATGAATGCAATGCAATATGATATTCATGATGAAACATGAGCCAAAATCAAGAGGGTAAATTTTGGGGTGCAACAGGAAATGTTCAAAGGTTACCTCCTTAAAATGTGGGAGAAATGTCAGCACGTGCTCTTTATATGGGATGAGATTCAGATGCTTCGTATCCCATTCACCTTTAATCTGACTTATCACCAAAGCTGAATCCCCGAAGACGTCCAAGAACTTGATCCTTAAGTCGATAGCGGCTTTGAGACCCATGATGAAGGCTTCATACTCTGCCATGTTGTTGGTACAGTTGAAACTTAATCGGGCGGTGAAAGGAGTATGACAGCCTTCCGGAGATATGATTACAGTGCCGATGCCATTACCAAGTGCGTTTGAAGCTCCATCAAAAACCATAGTCCATTGGGATCCCTCTTTGGGTCCTTCATCTGGTCCAGGTTTTTCACGGTTAGTTACCAGCATAATATTCTCATTCGGGAACTCAAAATTCATGGACTGGTATTCATCCACGACCCGATGAGAGAAATGATCAACCAATACACTCCCCTTGATTGCTTTCTGGGTTGTATATTGTATATCGTATTCGGTTAAGATCATTTTCCATCTTGCTATTCTTCCGGAGAGTGCGGGCTTCTAAAAAATGTACTTGATCGGACCCATCTTCAATATCAACAAGGTAGTGTGGGTCAACATATACTGTCTTAGTCGGCGAGCAACCCATGCCAAAGTGCATCAAGTTTTCTCGAGCAGTGAGTATCTTGTCTCACATTCGGTAAACTTTTTTCTAAGGTAGTATATTGCATGCTCTTTTCGACCAGACTCGTTATGCTGCCCCATCACACACCCCATTAAATTGTCTAGCACTGTTAGGTACAAAATCATAGGTCTTCCTTCAACCGGGGGCATCAGAATTGGTGGTTCTTAAAGGTATTCCTTGATTCTTTCGAAAGTGGTCTGGCATTCATCATTCCACTTTACCACTTGATCTTTCTTCAGAAGCTTGAAGATTGGCTCACAAGTAGCAGTCAGATGTGAAATGAACCTGGCGATATAATTCAGGCGTCCTAAGAAACCTCTAACATCCCAAAGGTGCACTTGTTCGGATTCAACCTCAACTTGTATATCTTCAACCTGTCAAACAATTTTTTAAGATGATTAAGGTGCTCTTCTTCGGTTTGAGACCCGACGATCATGTCATCCACATAAACCTCTATCTCATGATGAATCATATCGTGGCACAAAGCGACCATGGCGCACTGATAAGTTGCCCCAACATTCTTCAACCCGAAAGGCATCACCTTGTAATAGAAGGTGCCCCACTATGTAACGAAGGTTGTCTTCTCCATGTCTTCAGGAGCCATCTTGATCTGGTTGTAGTCAGAGAAATCATCCACGAAGGAGAAGATCTTGTGCTGTGCAGTGTTATCAACCAGAACGTCAATGTGAGGAAGTGGGAAATCATCCTTGGGACTGGACCTATTCAGGTCTCTGTAGTCCACACACATCCGTACCTTACCGTCCTTCTTAGGTACTGAGACAACGTTAGAAACCCATTATGGGTAGGAAGCGACAGCTAGGAACCCATTGTTGAACTGATTCATAACTTCTGCTTTGATCTTCTTTGACATTTCAGGACACATACGACGGATATTCTACTTTACCGGAGGGAAATCTTCTTTAGTCGGCAGGCGATGTACCACAATATCAGTGTTTAAATCAGGCATGTCTTCATAGGACCAGGCGAAGATCTCAACATAGTCGTGCAACATCTGTATCAACCTCTGTTTGACACTAAGCTCCAGATTTGCACCTATTTTAACCTCTTTTCTGTCTTCCTCAGTACCCAAGTTCACTGTCTCAAATGGCTCTTCGTGAGGCTGTATGGCCCTCTCTTCCTGCTTTAGTAGTCTAGCAAGCTCCCCAAGAACCTCACAATCTTCCTCACCTTCGTCCTCAGCTTGGTTGATCAGATTTTAAAATTCATAATGAGCAGTAGCAGAACTATTATCAATGGGATCCAGAGTGGATATGGATCTGCAGTTTGATACGTGAGTGTGTGTAAGAGCATAGTTGTATTTTAAAAAGCAGGAAAGAAAAAAAAAGAGAGCGCAAAATTTGTATGCAAGAACGTCCAATGCTTTATTGATGACATGTAAAGATGACATATAATATCCCTCACAAATAGAAACGTTGTGTCCCGGGAAAGACACAAGGCCATAAAGTTTAAATTTTTTATTACAAGCTCAGAAAACAAATAAGACAATTACTGCAGAATGAAAGAAACTGGTATAAAATCTATGGCCGTCCAATTACTAGGTCCACCGTTGGTAGTCGGGTAGATCCAACTGTCAATGTCACAATCTTCCTCGCTGTCTCCAACCCGAGCGTGTCGAACAGCCCTTTGAGCCCCTTCTTCAACTACGGCCCTGGAGTCCTTAAGAGAAGCAATCTTTAGAGGAGGTTTGTTGCTGGTAGTAGTTTCAGTCGATGCCAAGATCTGAGGGACCTCTTCGAAGTTCTGACAAGGAGTTTCTATGAATTCCCCGTCCATCTTTATATACTGGAAGGAATTTAGGTGGCTCACCATATACTCCTCTTCACCCCGCATAATGACAATCTTCCCTTTTATCGGATACTTCAGCATTTGGTGTAGTGTGGAAGTAACTGCCCCAGCCTCGTGGATCTAAGGATGACCCAACAAACAAGAATACAACGGCCTGATGTCCATCAAATAGAAGGTGGACCCAAAGGTATGAGAGCCCACTTTGACAGGGATGTCCACCTCCCCGTGCACCATTCTTTTCGACCCATCAAAAGCCCTTACCACAATGTTACTAGGATTTAAAGTCAAACCCTCGCAATCCAACTGGTCCAACGCCTTCTTGGGCAGAACATTCAGCGAAGACCCAGTATCTACCAACACATGAGCCATAGTGGTGCCCCTGCATTCAATCAAGACATGTAGATAATCATTATGCTTCCTTCCCTTCGGTGTCAAGTCTGCATCTGAAAAACCCAACCCATTGTCAGTAGTCAGGCTGGCCATACAATCTTTAAATTGATCAGCTGAAGTCTCTTGCGGCACATGCACAGTTTTGAGGAATGAAATCAAAGCCTTCGCATGGGCCTCGAAGCACAACAACAGGGATACCATGGATATCTTTGAGAGGGTCTGTCCCAGCTGCTCGACCATATTGTAGTCGCTCTTTTTAATTATCTTCAATATTTCCTCTATCTTTTGCTTAGAGGCTTCCATAACAATTTTTCTAGGCGCCTCCATCCGGGCAGGCTCGCCTATGATTTCTTTTCCTCGGGGCCTAGATGAATTGTCGGCGGGAGTGATAATTGGAGTAAACACAGGAGTAGTAGTTGATGTACAAGCAAGAGTAGCAGACAGAATAACAATAGGCCTCTTGACAGTCTTTGGGGAAATCTCGGGAGAGAAGACCCTTCCACTTCGGGTAACCTTGCTGGTCCCGACAATGTTACTGACATCATGATCAACCTCTTCACTCTTCAAATTTTGTTTGATGCCATGATAGTACACATTAGCACCATAATGCCAGGGGACAACTTTGTCCGAGGTATACAGGACAAGACCAGGAGAAGTGATTATTAGCGGAGCGACTCTTGGAACAAATGTAATCCTAACAGGTCTTCTCAAGGAAACCTTGGAAGGATTGGCAAAAATGGTTATAATAGCAACGTCTTCAACTGGAACAACAGGAATCAGAGTTTTCTCGAACAAAATCTCTTTGCTATCCATCAGGCGCTGAATACCTGACTTCAATAAGTGACAACCAGAAGGTAGAGATGAGCACATGTGGCAACCTTCACCATAACCCGGAAATAAACCGGCCAACAAAAAATTCTTCTTGACAGTCACAAGGGGAGTAGAAACTTCATCAACAGAGGTCACAAATAGATCGGTATCAACAGCATTAACTCCATGATCATGTTTAGGCATGGGGGCAGTTATGACATTTGGCTTCTCTGGAGCATCAAACTCTATTTCCTTGGCTTCAATTAGGTCTTGTACTTTATTTCTCAGAGCCCAGCAGTCATTGGTATCGTGGCCAGGACTCTCAAAATGGTAGGCACAACGAGCGTTTGGGTTATACCGAGGAGATGTGGTGTTTGGGTTCTTAGGAGCCTCTTTCAAGGTCGCCAGGTTAGATATCAGCAGATGGGGTAACACTTCAGCCAATGTCATGTTGATTCGAGTAAACTGTCATTGTGGTCTTTCTACCCTTTGTTGATTGTTGCGTTGTGGAGCAACTACAAGCCTAAGTATCATTATGGCGCTTACTGTCTGACAGTGTTCAACTCTGCTTTAACCTCTCAAACTATAGATGGCACTGGCTTCCTTCTTACCAGCAAAAGGCTTCTTTACTGAACTTGAAGAGGCATCCTTCTATATTTTACCGCTCCGAATCCCAGCTTCTACTCTCTCTCTAGTTAGGATTAGCTCGGTGAAACCAGCTGACGAGCTACTGATCAAATGATTAAAGAATGGACCAGATAGCGTCCCCAGAAACATATCAACCAGCTCCCTATCAAACAACGGGGGTTGGACTCTCCCAGCCAAGTCTCTCCACTTCTGTGCATAGTCCTTAAAGCCTTCACCTGCACCCATGGACATACTCTGGAGTTGAGTATGAGTAGGAGCAAGGTCGGTGTTGTATAGATACTGCTTATAAAAAGCAGCAGCTAGATCTTCCCAATTTCGAACATTGGCTCTCTCCAGTTGGTAGAACCATTCAAGCTGAGTCCCTGACAGACTATCTTGAAAGAAGTGAACCCACAAATTTCTATCAGCGGTGTGGGACTGAATCTTCCTGATGTAGGAACGGAGATGGAGTTTTGGGCAAGACACCCCATCATATTTAGCAAAAATTAGAGCCTTGAATTTCTGCGGGATGACCACTCCCGACACCAATCCCAATTCTTCAAAATCAAACCCAGGTATTCTCTGGATCTCCATAGAACTCAGAAGGTCTTCCAACTACTTGTACCTATTCTCAGTAGGAGGGTACTGTTCATCATTATAATTGGTGTCATTGTCAGATGCTTCAGGGCTAGGGTCCTTCTCCCTGGTTTCATCTTCCTGATTCTCCCCTTCCCTTCATGAGGATGTCAGCTCAGCTTCCTGCTTCAACGGTCCTTTAATCCTTCTCCCTATGTTTAAGATACCAGCGGTCTTCTTCTTCTTTCTGTCCTTCAGAATAAGGGCCTTCAGATCCTCCTGCCCTTTGGCCAAGGCCACGATCATTTGCTGAAACTGGGTGTTTTGTGCCTGGAGATCTTTGATGCTTTGTTCGGAAGACATTTCTGCTGAAATAAATAGCGAAGAAGATGAGAAACCTTTAATGGTACCCGTTTATGCGATTCTATGAATGGGATGCGTATGCAATTATTGCAAGGATTATTAAAGGCTCATATTTGTCTAACCAAAATAAACACACGTTAATTGCATTAATAAGTTTGAATTGTCACAAAGAATGCCTTTTAGGCTTACAATTAAATAAAACAAAACTTAAAAAAAGAAACTAGGTCTCCCAGGAGCGCATCCTCTTTGGCACGATGTAGGCATTTATGTTCCTTTCTTCATGAAGTAGCCTAGTGAGCTCCAGGATCTTCTTCTTGCTAGCATAAAACTGAGCTTCAAATGTGTCCCACTCCTCTTTGAGTTGAACCCGGGACTTCTGTAACTCTTGATGATCGGTTGGCATGTCGGGATGATGACCAAGTGAAGTAGTGTCTCCTTCAGTAGTTGGCTCCACGGTTATTGGTAGGATAGCTGGGTAAGGCATCCTAAGACTTTGGGCGCGAGCTCGTACCCACCAGAGATAAGGCTCAAGAGGAATGGAATTCTTGTGTCCTAGCGTCTTGCTATCAATTTTATGCACCATTCCCCAAGCCTTTATGAACCTTTTGCGGTATTCCTAAGCATCATTCTCATGGTTGAAGGAAATTCCTTGGATGAGCGTATCAAATGGACCATCTCTTTTCGCATAACCAAACTAACGTAAGGCCAAACCAGGGTTGTAAGTGATTCCTCCCCTAACTCCTAAGAGAGGGACATTAGGGAATTCACCATAACGATCAATGATGGTAATATATTCTGAGAACCGCGAACACAAACGAATGTCTGAATGCTTGAGGGACATCAACCTACGAGACCATTTCAAACCCTGCTCATTCTTTAAAACAGCCCTGGGTAGGTGCAAAATAAACCACCTAGCCATAGAGGAGTGCAACACAGGAGGGTTCCCCTTCTCTTTAGAGTGCGAGCATGCAGAGAGTGCAGAATATCCCCGAGAAATGTAGGTACTGGATTATAAGATAGGAAAACCTTGATAGTGCTCACATCTACGAGTTAATCAACATTAGGGAAAAATACCATCCCATAAACGAGAAGTTCCAGCACCTCTTCAAAAGCTTGTAAATCTAAGGTATCCCAAAAATGATAAGCCTTCTCAAATAGAAACTTAACCGGAATTCCTTGGACACTCCCTATAGTCTCCCAATTTGCCACTATGTCAGACCATTGTAAAGACAGAGCTCTAGCAATTTCTTCAGGCTTTGGATGTTCTTCCGTACCATTGAAAGGCAACTGGTCAAGAATAGGTACTCCCAATAACTGAGAAAATTCCTCCATAGCAGGTACTAACTGATAATCCGAGAAGGTGAAACAATGGTGCACCGGGTCGAAGAACTGAAACAACACTTTTAACAACTCTTCATCAGGTTTTGCAGTGACCAGATTGAGCAACTGACCATGCTTTCTAGTGCAATGAGAACTTTCAAAAACCCTTAATGCTAGGTACTTTAGTTGGAGAGACACTTTCACAAGGTTGATCTGTATAGTGTTCCTACAGGCAGATGCCATGTCCTACAAAACAAAGCAAAAATGAGCCCTAGGGAATCCTTGAAATGGTTAGTCATGATATGCCATGCTTATGATGTCATGATTAGGTTAGAACATCATAGTTATAGAAAACAACAAATAAGTCACACCAATTCCTTAGGTTTAAGGCCTGCATGAGTTTTAAGGTCATACCCTTTTGAAGTTGGATTGGTTCAACCTGTCCTATAAATAGTAACCAGGTTCTAAAAGGGATCTCAATATCACTGATCTTTCTCCCAGCTTCGTTCAACAGGTGATTGACTCGCAACCAAACAAATCTCAAGAGTCAGACCTTAATGAGTGTAGCATCGAGTATCTGTCGACCTTGGGAATACACCAAAGCCGGCCACCTCGCTAAGTCCTACTGGCCAAGTTGTGCAATTAAAGGTTCTAAGGTCAGTTGATTCTCCACAAAACCACGCGGCGGCCCCGTACTCTCCCTGATTGACTCAAGGGTTACCGATACCAACCAAAGTGCCACATCAACGTAGCTACTGCTACAACCGTGTCGGTATACCCCAGCACAGTTCCCTCACAGTTTATTGCTACTTACCTAAAAGGTGTTCCCCAGATCTGGGTGTAGGATCTATATTAACCCCAAACATTCCTTCAAAAGTAAAGCAATCAAGACAAGCAAGAGAAGAAATTAAAAAATAACCTAGATCCTAAGGTATACCCCACTTATATTTTGCCCCAACAGAGTCACCAGTTCTATGATACGGTTCCAGAATCGACTGTTAATACTATTTTGTGTTTTGTATTCGCATATATCGCAGTAAGCAAGAGTCGCCACCGACTTTTATTTTATTCAATCAGGAAAAGGAAAAAAGAACAAAAAAAACCTTTTTCGAGATGTTTCTGAGTACGGGGGGTAGATTATAGAAAGGGAAGGTGTTAGCACCCTTTCTATCCATGGTTTTCCATGGGCTCTTAGGTACTTACTCATTTTAAAATTGCTTGTGCGTGTGCTTGTTTTGAAAAAAGTTTTACTTTGTAATAACCCTTGTATCAGTCCTCAAGGGTGTGACGAAGTTGTTTTGAAAATTGTTTTGAAAAAGTGTTTGTGTGAAAAGTTTTGTTTGATTGATTGAGCAAGTACTTAAGAGTTAATCTACCTACTCGAAAAAAGTCTGTTCATTTTCCTTTTGACAACGCTATCCCATTATTAAGGAATAGGTAGCACCATTGTTGGATTTTTAAGGGACGTTTGAAGGGACAGATACGGTCACAAAAGCAATGTTAGGGAATTTTAGTAACCCTCCTAAAGCCTTAAAGATCTTTTCCGAGGCAACATCCGAATGGGTCATTTTTAGATCTTTCGGGGATAGAGGATGACCGCTAACAAACCCTATACTTCATGACCATTTAATCAAAGGAAACCAGAGTGGAGTAAATCCTAGAAGTGAGCATGTGCGAGTGAATTTTTTTCCAGTTAATTATCTTTGCACAATTTAGGGTTTTCTACCGTTTTAATTTCCAGTTAATCTTTTCATACAATCCTATCAACATACATCTAGGCAGTTTATAATTTGCGGAAATTAAAATGCGGAAAGTTTAAAAATCTAGCTATTACATGGCTTTCGCAGATACATAATCATTTTTGACTGTAAATTAAAATGCGGAATTAAAACCTGATTAAAGCTATTACAAACTCGGAGCAATTACAAAATAATAAAAAGTAATTAAAACGCGCGCGACAATTCAATGCGAGAACGATTTGTAAAAAACCTATAAAAATCTAATTGAGAAAAATATTTAAGTTATTTTTGAAGAAAAAATTAATTATATACAAAATTAACCCTAATCTCTAATTGATTTTAATTACAAAAAAAAGGAATTAAATTAACCTAATTTTTAATTAAGCTAATTAATTAAATAAAATAAATATTTTATGAGAAAAATGATTTTTGGTGTTTTTTGATTTTGATTTTTAGAAAAAAAAATATTTTAGATTATTTTGTGAAGAATAAGAAAATACTTAGTAAATAAATAAAATAAAAATAATATGAAAGAAGAAAGTTTTGGGCCTGTAAGAATAAACCCGGGGGGGGGGGGGGGGGGGTACATTGTTGAAATTGCTTAGGCCCATGAAGGTGCTCAGCCCATCCTGCACTAGATCCAATGATGCCTCTTTCTGCTGGCGTATCATGGTCCCTCAGTGATGGACGTTGGATCTGGGCATGAGACGCATCCATTGGTTGGATGGTGATGGCATATGGTGGGTGTTTGGATGAGAGCAACACCAGATTTGTAAAGGAAAATTAAAACAAAGAAAGCACTGGGACCTGGGATCGAACCCAGGTCCTCACACTTACCACCAATGCGCTTTGCCATATGGGCTGTTGTTCCTATTTGTTAATATAATAACAATAAAACACAATATGTAAAACCAAGTAACTGAATCAAAACGCGCGCGAAATTCAAATCATCCAGTAAGGTGGTGACAAGTCACTGTCTCCTTCGTTGAGACCGTCGTCTTAGCTCCTTGCACTTTTACCTACGGACAAATGTTCGTGACTACAACCCGCGTGCTTCAAACATTAAGCAACACATATGATAAATGAATTTAAATACCAGGATTCAATTGGTATTGATGCCACGATCATCCAAGTACCCTATTCTTGGTCTAATTTTACTTGTATGTGAAAACCCTAAACCACAACGAAAACCCTAGTAATGGCAACTCTGGATTTAAGCAGCAAAACACAAAATCAAGTAAACCAAAATGTTGCAAATGACAATATGGACACAATGCAATGTTTAAAAATGCTTAATAATGCGTGAATTAAGAAATCAAACTCAAGTTTTGAGATGCAAACTGTGGGTTTGTGGCTTGTGAATCCGGGCGTGGAAAGGCTTGTAATTGATTGAATCACGTTCTGGAGACGTCCAGGAGTCTATTGGTAGTCTTAGAATTTCATGAATCAACCTCTAAGTCCAAGAATGATCTCTCGTTTTCTTGCCAATTTTTGAGTTTTGTTCTGTATTTTCCATGATTGCCAGCCTCTGTTTCGTGCCTGGCCTTGCTCACTATATACCCTTGAATTAATTAGGGTTATAAAAACCACTTGTATCTTTGGAATTTTTGAAGATTTGATCTCATCTTCCTTTGTGTGATTTGTTTCCAAATTAGGCTTAATCATGTAATTCTTGTGCCAATCAACCTTGATTCGATTTGATCCTGATATGCCAACTGAATTAGCTTATGTTTCTGTCCAAAAATCAAAACAAATCTTTGCTATTTTTTTGTCATTTATTTGATTTAATTCAATTTTTAATTAATAAAAAATCAAAATAAAATGGAAAATGAAGCAAACAATGTGTGTTTGAATATTTGGGTCGTGGACCATGCTATGAGTGAGGTGCAAGCATAAAAAGGTAGGCCCAATTGGCAAAAAATGCATCTTTGAGCACATTTGACTTTTGGCAATTTTGCAAAAATGGTCAACTTTGAAAAGGCACATCTCTTCTAATTTTAACCCTAAAGAGGTGTTCTTGGACTTTTTAGAAAGTTTAGGATGTCTCCTAAACAACCCTTTTGGTCTCATCTCAATTGGATCTTCCATGTTCATGTAAGAAGCTTTGACCTAAAAAGTGTTTTTGTTGACTTTTCAAAAGGACCTATAATGTAGAAATTCATATATTTTTGTGAGTGCATATTTTGAACTTGAGGGTTGACGATGAATTGTAGGGAATTGCATCCTCTTCAAAATGAGCCTTGGATGGAAAATTTCTGATAAAGTATGAGGAAGTTATGCCTGGTCAAAGTTTAGTTGAATTTTCCTGAGAAACCCTAATTTAGCAACTTTTGAGTTTTGATGAATTAGGAGCATTCCTTGAGGTATCATGATCAACCCTTGATCAAATGATGAAAGTTACTTTAAAATGTTGATTTTGACCAAAATTTTCGAGGTTTGACTGTGTGTGGGCCACAATTGACTTTTGACCTAATATAGTCGATTCTCAAGCATTTGAGCAGTTGACTGAGCAAACTTCTTGTGCAAGGTATGAGATTTGACATGGATGACCTTGAGATCATATTAGGACCATGGAAAGCATTTTAGGCCTTTGGATTACACACATCCTGATGAAAATGGAAACCCTAATTTTAGACACATTGCCTTAGGAGAGTTTGTCTGGTCAACTCTTGGGCAACCTTGAGCAAATTGAGGATCTTAATGGGCATGTGCTGAGTAAAATGAGAGAGAAGAATTTGGGATACAATAATATCCATTCTTGAAAAGTTCACTTTAATCACAAAGTCAATTTCTTGAGCCTTTAACTTGTTGTTCTGATCACACTCAACTCCTACAAGTCAGAACAAACATGTTTAAAGTGATCAACCACTTTAGATAGCTTGGTACAAACATTGGAAACATGTTCTTCATGCTTGACTTTGAACTTTTCATTTCAAACATCATTAATAATCCATTGTTGAAGATAGATGTAGTAACTATTGCCTTTTAAAGCTAACCATTTCCTTGCTTTTCATTCTTGTCAATACTGTGTTGAGAACTGACCTATACACACAATAAAATAATGTTCAAGGCAAAAAACTACAGCATGAGTCGATGCACACTCACATGTGTCAACTCAATTTATTGATAGAACAGGGTATGAGTCGACACAAGGCCTTATGCATTGACACATACTGCTATCCGGACCCAAAAATAGAAAGACCAAAGGTGTATGAGTCGACACAAAACACGAATGTGTCGACACAAATAAGAAATGAGTCAACACATACCCTCATGTATGGATTCATACTGAGCTGATCTTGGTTTTACAGGAACAAGAAAGGTTATATGTCGATGCAAAGAGGCATGTGTCGACAAATAATGGTTAAAAAATATTTTTTTACTTTCTTTTACACTGTTACTATATTTTCTTCAATATTCTATATGGTTGTAATAGATAATTAGGACCTTTATTGCTTTTCAACCCCATTTGTAAATTTGTATACCCCATCCCCAAATGATGTAATAACGTAGGACATTTATTTTCCGCAATTTATCGCTTTTATATAAAATTCTAGTAATTAGGGTTTATACGGAAAGATAAAAAATAAATACTTAGACAATCCTAATTCAAGAACAAAATGCATGAAAACAAAACACTTTGCACACTTGCACCTCTAGGGTAATCCACACTTATTGCCTTGGATAAAAATAGTCATGTCCCTCGAACGTGGGATACTTTAGCAAAGACCCTCGAATACAAGATCGTAGTCCCTCGATGACCCTTTGATGTTGCCTTTGTAAACGGTCTTAGACCCTCACAACAAATTGTTAAGGTATCCTACAATGTTGCCTTCTATGACTATACGATGACCCACGTCCGTCCCTTCACATCCAACAATATGGCTTCTTATCAATCAATGGTGAGATAGCAATATCTAAAGGAGGAGGAAAAGAACTAAGACTTTTTGAGTAGGTAGAACGTTCGTAGTTGCTTGCTCATAAACATTTCAAAACAAACATCTTTTCAAATACACCAACACATTTCCAAAGAAAATATTTTCAAAAGTCAACACTTTGTATGCATTCTTATAGAGACGAGAATCATTACAAAGTTCGCCTAAACGAAGGCACTTTTCAAAAATACTTTCAAAAACATCACAAACCACATTTCAAACAAAGAATTTCAAAGTGAGCTAGCAACTAAGATCCCGTAGATAACCACAGATGAAATGGGTGGTAACACCTTCCCTTTTCATAACCTACCCCCCGAACTCAAGAAAATTCTCAAAAGGTCTTTCTTGTTCTTTTCACCCTTTCCTTTGTTGGATAAAAGAAAAGTCGGTGGCGACTCTTGCTATTCGCAACAATTTCAATAAAATGAAAAACACCCAAGTCAATTATCCCACCATATTACACTCCTCCTTTAGATAGTGCTACCCTACCATTAGTTAGTAGGAAGCCCTATCATTGGATGTGAAGGACAGGCGCGAGTCATCATACAGTCATGGAAGGCAACTTGCAGGATGCTTTAGAAATTTTTATAAGGGACTAAGATCGTTTACCGAAGGCAACATAGAAGGTCCATCGAGGGACTACGATATTTTAACCGAGGTTCTTTGCTTAAAGCATTCCACATTCGAGGGACATGACTGTTTAAATTCAAGGTAACGAGTGAGGGTCACCCTAGAGGTGCGTGTGTGCAAAGTGATTGGTTTCAGTTATTTTTGTCTTGGATTTATGTTTATCTAGCTTTTTGTTTTAAATCTTTCCATATAATCCTATTAAACTAACAGTAATAAGGAAAGCGATACATTGTGGAAATTAAATATCCTACGCTATTACAATGCTTCGGGAATGGGGGTACAAATTTATGAATGGAGATGAAAAGCAGTAAACCCTAATTATCCATTACATCAATAGTTGCAGCCTATACAATTGATCTAAGAATGTAAGTAAGAAATAAGGAAAAATAAATTTGAATGTTCTTGTGTTTTGTGGAAAATGGTTTGAGTTGGTATGTTTGAAATAAGTATATGCATCATAATCAAGATGAAAGTCATGGAGCATAGTTTTAATTTTTTTTTAATATGATTCAAAGTTTATTTTGGATTTGAATGGGAAAAACCCTAAAATAAAATTCAATCTATCATGAAATACTTACTCAAGAGTCAAGATATCAAGTGAGGATCAAGATCTATCATGGTAAGATTAAACCTTGTGAGAAAAGTTGAAAATTTGATTAAAAGATCATCAAAAATCCCCTTAAAAACCCTAAAAAGGTGCACTTTGATTTAATAAAAAAATAAATAAATAAAAAGTATTTTTGTGATATTTTTTAATATTCATAAAGTAGAGTTAGTAAACTAGTAGTGTTCAAAAAAATCATCTTAAAATGAAAATTTTTGATTTGTTAAAAAATTGTTTGAAGTTTGATATAAAACCAAAGAAAAACAAGTGATAAAAAAATTAAATTTGCTTCCACCAAGGCTTGAACTCAGGACCTTAGGCTAACAGTTCCAAAATCCTACCACCAGGCCATGTGCATGTATTTTTAAGGGAGTGTCTTTCCAAAAATATATATGAAGCATGCCTCTGAAATCAAAAGATCAAAACAAATCACAAAATGGTAAAAGGGGGGTTCACTATGGTTTGAACCCTCGCCCTTGAGGTAAGAAGTGACATGAAATGCGTGCTTCTTGCCACTGGGGTGGCCATTACATTCAGTCATAAAACATGTTGCACTAAATATAAAGTAAACTTATTTTTGAAAATTTGAAATGCTATCTTCTTCTTCCTCGCGCGTGCAACATAACAATAACACCATTGATGATTTCTAAAAGCTTCATTTCTCAACCTTTTTGAAAAGTGTAAACATGAAAGTTGTTCTAAATTTCACCACGAATTCAACCATGCCGTTAACTTTACTTAACACTCAAAGAATAAAAAGAATTTTACTCAGTATCAAAAATGAATCCTAACTGGTCAGAGCTCCGATTCTCACTCCATAAGCAAAATTAATGAAAACTAATCACATGGTTAGCTTCAGGGTATTGATATCTAAATTTTATCTTTTGAATGCACGTATAAATAATGCGTGTATCAAGATCTTACATTTCAAGGAAACTTACCTCTTGAAGAAAAATCAAATTCCCTCTGCATGACTTCTAGAAGTGAAATGATGATGGATTAAGCTTGCTGGGACCTTCCTTGAGCTAATGGGATAAATACTTTGCTTTGAAAGTTACTGAATCAATCCAACCAAGTCAAGTTGAAATGGTGAAGAGTGGAAATAATGTATGATGATGGAGTGATTACAAAAGTGAAACAGGTGTTTGGATCACTTCTATTTGGTGTATATATAATGTTTGAATGATAAAAAGGAAAACGCACGAGTTGATTGAGACTTGGGTGTTGGAAGCTTCAAATGTGCAACAATGGTGGTTTCTTGGTGATTCTAAGTTTGGGAGAATTTGAGGGTATTTTGGAGCTGTTAATTCATGTTATGGCTTGAAAATGGCCTCTCTATTTATAGGGAAAAGGTTTTAGAGTTTGAAGCAATCATAATCTGGAGATAACGAGTTATGGCTTGGTTAAGATGAAACTTTGAAGTTTCTTGCAAAGTCATGGTTCCAAGGCATGGTACAAATCCTTTAGGGTGGTTGATATCTTATATAAGAGTTGCTTATAATGTTAGGATTGAGTGTGTGCAGAGGGAACAAGTTAGAGGCTCAAGGAGAGTGGACTTTGTGATTAAAGTCACTTTACAAGAATGGAAGTGTTTGGTTTAGTTCCAAAAATGGCATGATGTATTGGACAAAGCTTGAATCAAATGGACCATAGCTCAAAAGCTTGTGTAGTCTTCTTATTAGGGATAGATTTACAAGTTTAGAGGCATGCTAAGTGAGATCTCTAAACATGGTGTGAAATTTGGCCATATGTTCATCACAAAAATGACCTATAATTCAAGAATGAAATGCCAACTTCATGGCTTCGATTCTCCTTGCTCAAGCATGATCTTTTTATGCTCTTGAATATTTTGGAAAGTTTGAAAAATGATCTTCAACTTTCATGTTGACCATTTTTGTTGAATCAATTAGGAACTTGGTGAAAATTGGCCAAGAAACTGGTCAAAACTTGTTAAATTTTTTTCTAAGTGTTGGATAAAAAACATCAGAAATTCATGGGCCTATATCTCTTAATCCAAACACTTTTTGAGGATCTTCCCACATTAACAAAGTTGTAGATTTCATTAATCCCTACAACTTTCATGTTTAAAGTTTTCCTAGAATCATATTATATCTTGAGGAAACTTGCTTGTGAAGTTAGGGTTTTTTAGGTACAAAATACTTGAATTTTTCTAAGTGTTTGAAAATTTTCAATTTTGAATTTTGTTGACTTTCTTGATTCTCTTGATTCTTGATGACAAATTCTGATAGTTTTGAATGTTTTGATGATTCTTGATTTTTGAATTCCAATGTTTGACTAAAAAGTCAAAGTTTGACTTTTGTGTGATTGTTGATTTTTATCATTTGATTCAATTTTCAACTATCAATCACTTGTATATTTGGAAATGTATTGAGCCATGTAACTAGGTCAAGATGTTGTATTTGAGCCCTTGAGATCATGCTTCAAGCCACTAGGTCATGCACTCGGCCAACAATCAATGATCAGTCATCTTCAAATCAAAATCATAATTTTAACAATTTTTGACCTTTGATGATCTGAGGGCTTTTCCTTGAGGAATCATGGTCAACCATTGATTAATGATGAATATGATCTCAAAATCTTAATGTTGCCAAAAAATCTTGAAGTTTGACTGTATGTTGACCATAGTTGACTTTTTATCCAATATAGTTGACTTTCAATCTTCTGAGCTATTGACTGAGCAAACATGTGATGCAAGACTTGAAACTTGAAATAAGCATTATTGAGGACCTATGCTGAACCATGAAAGTCAATTGAGACCCTTTAAAACCAATCTTCTCTGAGAAGCACCAAACCCTAGTTGAAGACCTTTGCTTAGGAGGAGGTTAAACCAGTCAACTCTTGAGTATTTGAGACCTCATGAGAATCTCTTGAAGAAAATGGGAGGGCAAATTTTGGGGTAAAACAATCAACATCATTCATCCATTTTGGTGGATTTGGTTTTTTCAACCTATCAAAACCCAAGATCCAATGGGGTTGATGAATTTGTCACCAAATGAAATCCAAGTCAGAACCATAAAAAAAATAATAATGTTTAATATAACAATATTTAAATGGTTAATAAAAGGAAAATAATTGGTAAAATACACAAAGTACATTAAAACACCAAATAAAAATCCCAAAAAAAGGCAGAGGTCAAACATGAGTCAATAATAGTTGACAAAAATTTTCAGAGTTTTTTTAAAGTCAGAACCTATTTTTTTAAATTTAAAGAAATAAAACAAAATTTGTAAAAAAAAAATTAAAATCAGAAATAAAAATAAAATGAGGTCACTAATATTTGTCAAGAGATCATTGGATCCTTCCATAAATTTTTTAGAATTTAAAAAGACCAGAAAGTATTTTTAAAACAATTAAAATAAGGCAAACAATACAAAAATTGTGAAAAATATCAAACATCAAAATAAAAATATGAAAAAATATTCACAAAGTTAGAATAATTCAAAGTATTTTTGTGTATTTTTTCATAATTTTTGGATAAAAAATAAGAGAGTTATAAATTTTTAAAGATAAAGGAATTTAAAAAATAGTTTTGTAAAATAAAATAAATTAGAAAAAACCACACGCGTTGGATCTAACTCCCTTATACATGCTGGCAGATCTAATGGATCTCAGGTGAGGGAGTATCATGAATCCAAGTCAATGCACACGTATGTAACACAAAAAGTCCAACCAATCAAAATAAAACAAATGGCTGAGTATCATTGGTTGAAGAATGACCTGTAGGTCGTCTTCAACCCCCAGCCTCTTGTAAATAGGGAAAAATCAAATCCTTCAATATGTAAATCTACGCGTTCACGGTGGTGCCATCAGATGCATCTACTTGAGCCGATTACGACCATATGCTCGCGAAAAGTTTATATAAATCACAACGTAGTCGATTTGGAAAAAACCAGAGAATTTTGAAAATATTTAAATAAAAAAAATAGAAGCATCAAATGCATTAATTCACCAAAATTGAGTTGATAACAAGCATCAGTGAACATCATAGACCATTCCAGTAATTTAAGTTAGAAGATTTGGTGCCTTAAACTACCTGAACAAAGTCAAATGAATTTGCTCTGTAATTGGACTTGGCTAGCACGATTTAGGGCACCTCAAGGCTTGGTTCTTCTTCTGTCAGCTTCAGTGAAGTTCAAGGATGAAGAATCAACGAAGAAATTGGATTGAAAAATGGAGAAAAGATGAATTCGAAAACTCAGAAAAATGAGTTATGGAGGGAGTTTGACAGGGTGATTTTGGCTGTCCAAGCTTGAGAAAATAGGTGGAATGTGCATCTTATTTATAGGAGAGGATGAGGCAATGCTTAAGCGTGCGAATGAGAGAGTAATTGAGTGAATTCGTGTGAATATGAAGCATGAGTAATGTGTGACTTTCTTAGCATCAAAACTCAGCCAAAACCTGTGTTTCATGATGCTAAATGCTTTTGGAAAGTTTCTAAACATGATTAGAAGCAAAAAGGCATGAAAACTGTGTTTAGAGGGCGAAATATGGATTTCAAATTCTGACTTGGAAGGAAAACTCAACTTCAAGTATATGACTTTGAACTCATGGTGTGCATAAATTAGGGAATCTTAGGACCCGATTCTTGATGCATTGGAAATATAAGGTAACATTATTCACAATGTGCCAAGAAAAGGATCATTTGGATGCTTGAGATGGAAGTTGTGTTTGGTCCAAATCAGGAAAAAAATGCTGACTTTTTATACTTAGAAAAAATTCTAAGTTTTTCTTAAAAAATGACCCAAAATGTTTTGACACCAAACAAGGCCTTATTCCAAAATTTTGCTTTGATCAACGATGCTAGCTTAAAGTAGACTCCTTAAAGAGTATTTTGAAACTTGTATCACTAAAAAATTCCAAATATTGGACAAGTTATGATCCTTTGAATTTGATGAAAATCCATAAGGTCGCCTATAAGCTTTTGAGCTTTTAAGGCATCTTCTAACCATTTTCAAGTTTTGCACATAAAATAAGAGTTAAAGTTCACACTCTTAAGATCATTATGGAAAAATAATAAGCTCAAGGAGATAAAAATTGATCAAGTTATGACTCTTTGAACTTTCATAAGGGAATTTGATGGCCTATCTAGAGGACTTGTAATCTTTCTCGACCATCGGTGATCTTTCACACAAAATTTGCTTGAAACTTTTAAGTGATTTGTTGATAACCCTTTAAGGAGAAACGTGTATTTGGAATCACTAAAAAATCTCAAAAGATGGACAAGATATAGCCCTTAGAAGTCCAAAACCTTAACTCCTAGAGCATCAAAATGGCTTGGGAACCCCTTTCAATTTTGACAATCTTTCTTGTACAAATACTTTTGCTATGTGAAGAGATGTTGTTGTGGATGATAATGAGAACTGTGATACGGTGGCAGAACCGACTGTTAATACTGGTTTGCGTTTTTTGTTCGCAAATGTCGCGGTAAGCAAGAGTCGCCACCTACTTTTCTTTTATCCAACAAAGGAAAGGGTAAAAAGAACAGAAAAAGACCTTTTTTGAGATCTTCTGAGTAAGGGGGGTAGATTATGGAAAGGGTAGGTGTTAACACCCTTTCCATCCGTAGTCTTCCATGGGCTCTTAGATACTTGCTCATTTTGAAAACTGTTTGTATGTTTCTATGTCTTGAAAGTTTTTGTTGGCTATATGGTAACTCTCATACCAGTCCTCAAGAGTGTGATAAAGTGTTTTTGAAAAGATTTTGAAAAGTGTGTAAGCGTGAAAAATGAATTGGTTTTGAGCAAGTACTTAAGAACCATCTACCTACTCGAAAAAGGACGTTATTTTCCTCCTTTCCTTTAGATAGTGCTATCCTACTATTAATGAGTAGGTAGCCCTATCGTTGGATGTTGAGGGACTATCGAAAGGGACTCTATGGTCATTGAAGGCAACAGGTAAGGATATCTTAGAATTCGAAGGGACTGTCATCATATAGGAAAAATCGAGGGACACGATCATTTCTCGTAAGCAATTCGAGGGACAGTAAGGGACTATGATCTTTTATGATGACTTTTAGATTGAGGGAATTTGCTAAGATATCCCTATGTTCGAGGAACATGACCATTGTTTTCCGAGGCAACCAAGTAAGGAGTACCCTAAGGGTGCAAGTGTGCAATAATTACTTTTTCAGATATTTATCTTGTGTTTGTGATCTAATGATTAATTTGATTAATCTTGTCATGCACACCTAATTTACTAGCAATTATATACAAGCCTAATTACTAACAGTTAATATCTTTTAGAAATTTAAAGTGCAGGAATTGTAAATCCTACGCTATTACATCCCATGAGCAGTTACAATATTTAGAAGAAAAAATGCGAAAAGATAAACTAACTATTACAAAATCAAATGTGCGACCTATACATTCTTTCTAGAATTTAAATAACAAAAAAATAGAAAATAAAAAAGAAGAGATTGTTTAGAAAGAAAATCAAATGTCCTAAAAAGCCTAAGTATTAATAAAAATATTTTTGGTATTTTTGTGATTTGATTTTAATATTTAAGACCTAAGTCTAAATTAATTACAAATTAACTATGAAATAAAGACTAAAAAATGATTAATTAAAATTAAATTTATTTATGAAAATTAAATTAATTAAAAGAAAAGAACTAAATCTATTTTTTGTGATTTTATGATTTTATGATTTTTTTTGATAAAAAAGAATTAATTGAAATGAAAAGAAAATAAATAATTAAAGCAAAAAAACAAAAGAATGAGCCATGTTGTAAAAAAAAAGGGGGGATGCGCTAAGCAAAATCCCAGGCCTATTAGCAAGAGAGCCAGGCGCTGGAGAAAAGTCTTCAGAATCATGTGTATCTCTCCCATGAGGCTTATCGTGGGTTTGGATTGAAAGTCTCCATATCACAGAATCTGAAGCTCAAAAAGCTTATAGCCCTAACCATGGCATCTTGCGCATAGGGTGTTCATCTGCACATACGATCGTCCTAACCTGTTCTAAAGGGTCTCACAAACACATATCAATGCACAAAAATAATTTATATGACATGAATAGAAAATTTGAGATTCAAGAAAATTTTACCAAAACCGGTATAATTGGATGCGAGAGTTGTAGACGTGGAAGGGCTTGGTTATGTGTCTAGTTCAACTCTTGGGAGCCTATGGGATATGAATGGATCCTTTGTTTTTCTTGAGAGCACCTGGAAGTGTGGTTAAGAATTTTGCAACTTTGAGAAATTTCTGAGAATTTTGTAGAGCTTTGTTATGCAATGGTTTTTCTGGTCATTCTTATGCCTTTGTTTGCCTTTATATAGAGAATGAAATAGGAGCCAACAAGTATGAAAAGGGACAAGGTAATCATGCCCATAAAATTAATATTCCAACATATTGAAAACTTGCCTTCTTTGCATGATTCTTGTCTTTTGGATGCCTTGCATGAATTTGGACATGTTGTTAGCTTGTATTTGGGCTGACAAACAAGGAATGGAATCAAGGTAATCATGCCATGGTTTAAACAAGAAAACAACTTTAAAACTTTCCAAATTTGTAATGTTTCTTCCTTTCTTGAGTCCCCACGAAATTGACAAGGTTTTAATGAGTTGTCTTGGGCCTTTATACCATTGTTTCATATTTTATTTGATTTTATTTGCATTTAAATGAATAAAAATTAAAACAAAAGAAATAAAAATCATAAAAAATATGTGAATGGATTTATATGTCCTATAACACCTTATGAACATGTTTGAACATCAAAAGTTAAGCCCACTAGTTCAAAACTTCAAGTTCGCTCACTTTGCATTTCACGCATTTCTTGAAAATTGCCCAACTTGTGCACCTCATAACTTAATCAATTTTAATCTTTTGAATGTGATCTTAAACTTTTTGGAAAGCTCAATATGACCTCTACACTTTCTATTTTAATCATTTTTTATTTGGAGACATTATCTTGATGTAAGTTGCCTTGACAAAAAGTGTCTTATGTTGACTTTCTGAAAATGACATGTAATGTATGAGCTTGTATCTTTCAAATGGTGTATCTCTTGAACTTGAGGACAAAAGAGAAGTTGCAGGGAATTAAATTATCTTAAAAATGAGCTTTGGTTGGGGGAAAATGGATGAAGTATGTGAAAGTTGTGCCTGTTCAAAGTTCAGTAGACTTTTCCTATAGAAACCCTAATTTAGCAACTCTCGACTTTTGATAGATTATGAGCATTTCTTGAGAAATCATGATCAAACCTTGATCAAATGATGGATATTACTTTAAAATGTTGATGTTGACCCAAAATCTTGAAGTTTGACTGTATATGGGCCACAATTGACTTTTACCCTAACAAAGTTGATTTTACAATACTTGAGCAATTGACTGAGAAAACTTATTGTGCAAGGCATGAAATTTGGCATGAATGATATTGAAGACATATTAGGACCATGGAAAGAATTTTATACCTTTGTAGATCAACCATCTTTATGAAAATTGGAACCCTATTTGGGGGATTCATTGCCCTAGGAGGAGAATTTGTCTGGTCAATTCTTGGTCAACCTTGAGCAATTTAGAACCTCTAGGAGTATGTCTTGTGTGAAAATGGGAGGGAAATTTTTGGGGTACATGACCCTGTTAAATCTTCTTAAACCTGAAGATTTAGATTGGCTTGTTTGCCTTTCGTGATCTGAAGGTGGAAGATGATTGAACACTAGAGTGCCCAGAAATTTGCACTCGTCCAAAGTGAGATTGTTGGTGAATAATATAGGGAATAGGATTACAGATGCCATTTGGAAAAGATGAAGAAGACTGTCGGAGACGGGCTTAAAGATGCCATCCAAGGAGATATGATGAAGAGTCATCGGATATGGGCTTAGAGATTCCATCCAGAGAATGTGACGGAGATTCGTCGGAGATGGGCTCAGAGATGCCATCTAGAACAATGTTGATTTCATGAGATATTCCTATGTGGGAATTCCTATTCCTGTTGTTGAGGAGGACTCCACTGAGGAATGTTGCTCTCTGTTTGGGAAATAGAGTTTAGGAGCTTCAGTTTTCCATTACTATACTGGGGAGTCATCTCTTGATTGAAGAGACGGAAGTGAACTGCTATCTGGTCAGGATCCAGGCTTCACAGTGACTTGCTGATGATAATAAGGCCGACTGCTATCCGGTTGTATTCCAGGCTTCACAACGACTTACTGGGGAAATGAGATTAAATTGTTATCTGGTCGTACTCTAGGCTTTACAGTTTCTTAAACTGGAATAGAAATCAGAAATATCTTAGTGTCGATTTAACTAAACCAGAGAAAGGTCTTTAATTAACTTTGAATGGAATGGAAATTAGAAGAATCTTAGGATCGATTCAACTGAACCAGACAAAAGTCTTAGAATATCTTCAACTGGAATAGGAATCAGAGAGATCTTAGTGTCGATCTGACTGAACCATAGAAGGTCTTTAATTAACTTTGACTGGAATGGAAATCAGAAAAATCTTAGGATCGATTCAACTGAACCAGATAAAAGTCTTGGATCATCTTCAACTGGAATAGGAATCAGAGAGATCTTAGTGTAAATATGACTGAACCAGAGGAAAATCTTGAATCAACTTTGACTGGATAACAATCAGAAAAATCTTAGTGTCGATTTAACTAAACCAGAAAAGAGTCTTGGATCATCTTCAAATGGAATAGGAATCAGAGAGATCTTAGTGTCAATCTGACTGAACCAGAGGAAAATCTTGAATTAACTTTGACTGGATAAGAATCAGAAAAATCATAGTGTCGATTTAAATGAACTAGAAAAAAGTCTTGGATCATCTTCAAATGGAATAGGAATCAGAGAGATCTTAGTGTCGATCTGACTGAACCAGAGGAAAATCTTGAATTAACTTTGACTGGATAAGAATCAGAAAAATCTTATTGTCGATTTAACTGAACTAGAAAAAAGTCTTAGATCATCTTCAAATGGAATGAGAATCAGAGAGACCTTAGTGTCAATCTGACTGAACCAGAGGAAAATCTTGAATTAACTTTGACTGGATAAGAATAAAAAAAATCTTAGTGTCGATTTAACTGAACCAGAAAAAAGTCTTGGATCATCTTCAACTAGAATATGAATCAGAGAGATCTTAATGTCGATCTGACTGAACCAGAGGAAAATCTTGAATTAACTTTGACTGGATAAGAATCTGAAAAATCTTAGTGTCGATTTAACTGAACCATAAAAAAAGTCTTGGAATATCTTCCACTGGAATATGAATCAGAGAGATCTTTGTGTCGATCTGACTGAACCAGAGAAGGTCTTGTGAGGACATCTTTCTGAGGAAAATCTTGAAATAACCCTTCGTTAGACGTAGCTTTTGAGAAGAATACCAGGTCACATAAGTAGTCAACAATGTTTTTTGATTTGATCTTTTCCCTGAAAAAGGCAAAGAGTTAGTCATATGCAATGCCATGATGGATGAAATGCATTATGGTGATGTTCTCAAAATAAATGAGGTTATGCTTTATGCAATGTGTATGCGCATGCCACGATGTATGAACATGGGATGCTATTGCGATATTTCCCAAACTGGGAAAATAAATCCCTAACTGTTGCTGGAGAGTATAAGGAGGATGAATCCTTCATTTCCGCTGGGGATGATGAATGGATATGATTTACCGGGGATTTCCTCTTTCTGTTTGAGGATGTTTTGCCAGGGATTGACTCTGCTTGAGACTAACTCTGTGGAGGGAGGATACTTTGTTAGAAGGTTTTTCCGCTGCAGAGACATAAACCTTGTTGGGGAATGATCTTCCGCAGTTTGAGGAATAAACTCTACTCGGGAGGAGTTTTTATAAACTGTTTAAGATTATAAAGCTCGACTGGGGAATACAGATTTCAACTCTCTGAAGGAACTTTGCTGGAGGAAGTAATTTCTGCTTGGGGAAGGATATATCAAAACTTTGGTTGTTTCTACTCTGTGGGGAATATAGACGTCACGGGGTCGTATGTAACAGTGACTTCATCTCGAAATGTCTCTGCCCCTGTACCTACTGGAAAGAGTAACTATCGGGACTACAAATTTCTTTTTAGACCTTGCCCCGTTTCTTAAAGTCATCAGCAACCGTCTTTCTGTTTTTTATGCAAGTATTTGTGACCAGTGATCATATTCCAATGCATATGTCAAGAATAAGTCATTGGGAGTTTTTGCGAAACAAAACAGAAAAAGAAAAACAAATAGTTTTGTACTTTCAAAGGGGTGATTTGTATTGATTTTTGAAATTCGCCTATAATAGGCATTTTGTACAAAGAGATTAACGTTCTAGTACGAGAACGTCGCCGTAAGAAATGAAAATTACACAAAATAGTGTACAAAGAGAAAACAGCTATGTGTAATAATCCCATTGAGTTTCAAATCTGCTATTTCCCTTATGTCTTCGAGCGTCTCATCACTTTGCTACTTGCCCGAAAGTGACTGGATTGATCGGTACTGTTTGATTCTTGGTAGTCGATACTGAAATCTGATCGCAAGGTGATCCAATGGGAGATAGTAATACACTTCAAATCCCTAACTTTTTTATGGACCGCCCTTTCGGGTTTTTAGTCCACCGGGATACCCTTTTCTGCCCAAGCCGCCTTTGTAGGTTTTCGACTTGCCGGGTGTACAAATTTTTTTGTATTTATCCCTAATATTTGCCCGAACCCTTTTGGTTCGCCGCGATTCCCTTATTTTTTCCTAGGCCAGTCAACCTAGCGGGTCTTTATTCATGCGTAGTATTTTTTCACTATGTCCGCATTCACAGGGTGAGGAAGGTCGTCACCATCCATGGTGGTTAGAATCATGGCTCCACTGGAAAACATGCTTTTGATCACAAATGGCCCTTCGTACGTGGGAGTCCATTTTCCCCTGGGATCACCTTGTGACAGTATGATGCGCTTTATTACCAGATCACCCACTTGATATACTTGACGTCTGACCTTTTTGTTGAAAGCCTTGATCATCCTCTTTTGATACATTTGACCATGACAGACAACATTAAGCCTTTTCTCGTCAATCAGATTTAGTTGGTCAAATCGAGTCTGGATCCAATCATCTTCGTTCAAACCCACATCTTTCATGATCCTTAAAGAAAGGATCTAGACCTCAATAGGCAGGACAAACTCCATACCATATACTAGAGAATAAGGTGTTTCCCCTATTGATGTATGCACTGAGGTGCGATAACCATGAAGAGAAAATGGTAACATCTCATTCCAGTCCTTGTATTTCACTGTCATCTTCTGTATGATTTTCTTAAAATTCTTGTTAGCAGCCTCCACAATGCTATTCATCTTCGGTCGGTAAGGGGAAGAATTATGATAATGGATCTTGAATTGTTTACAGAGTTCGGTGATCATTGTATTGTTGAGATTTGTACCATTGTCCGTGATGATTCTTTATGGCACACCATACCGACAAATCAAGTTATACTTGATGAACCGCGCCACAACATTCTTGGTAACATTAGCAAAAGAGGCAGCCTCAACCCACTTCGTGAAGTAATCAATGGCAACTAGGATGAAGCGATGCCCATTGGAGGCGGTAGGTCTAATCTCTCCGATCATGTCAATGCCCCGTATTGCAAAAGGCTAGGGAGCCGTCAAGACATTCAAGGGAACCAGAGGTACATGTACTTTATCAGCATAGATCTGGCATTTGTGACAAGTTCGGGAATGCTGATAACAGTCTGCTTCCATAGTGGACCAATAGTATCCTGCCCGTAGGATCTTTTAGCCATGGTATGTCCACTAGAATGGGTGCCAAAGGTATCTTCGTCTAAATCTGCCATAATCCTCTCCGCTTTGCTCTTGTCTACGCACCGAAGTAAAGTAGAGTCATGGTTGTGCTTGTAGAGGATTCCATTATCGAGGAAGAACTTTACAGAGAACCTTCTCAGGAACTTCTTATCATTGACATACGCTCCCTCAGGATATTCTTGAGCCTCGAGATACCTCTTCACTTCATGAAACCAAGGTTTATCTGCAACTTCTTCAGTGTCAATCTCATAGCAGTACGCTGGTTCATACAACCTCTCAATAGTGATCTGAGGAGCCTTGTTGTCCCACTTGACCTTGAACATGGATGACATAGTAGCTAGCGCATCCGCTAACTGGTTCTCTTCTCGTGGAAAATGTTCAAAGGTGACCTCTTCAAAGTGTGGAAGCAACGTCAGCACATGTTCTTTGTAAGGGATGAGATTAGGGTGCTCCGTGTCCCACTCACCTTTGATTTGACTTATTACCAAGGCTGAATCTCTGAATATACTCAAGAACTTGATCCTTAGGTCGATAGCAGCTTTGAGACCCATGATACATGCTTCATACTCCGCCATATTATTGGTACAGTTAAAACATAATCTAGCGATGAAATGAGTATGACAACCTTCGGGAGATATGATTACAGCACCGACACCATTGTCGAGTGCGTTGGAGGCTCCATCAAAAACCATAGTCCATCGGGATCCTTCCTCAGGTCCTTCATCCGGTCCAGGTTCTTCACAGTCAGTTACTAACATAATGTTCTCATCCGGGAATTCAAAGTTCATGGATTGGTAGTCATCCACAACCTGATGAGCCAAATGATCAGCTAGTACACTTCCCTTGATAGCTTTCTGGGTCGTGTATTAGATATCGTATTCGGCCAAGATCATTTTCCATCTTGCTATTCTTTCGAAGAGAGCAGATTTCTCGAAGACGTACTTGATAGGATCCATCTTAGATATCAACAAGGTAGTGTGGGTCAACATATACTGTCTCAGTCAGCGAGCAGCCCATGCCAAAGTGCATCAAGTTTTCTCGAGCAGTGAGTATCTTGTTTCATAGTCGGTAAACTTTTTTCTAAGGTAGTATATTGCGTTCTCTTTTCGATCGGACTCGTCATGCTGCCCCAGCACACACCCCATTGAATTATCTAACACTGTTAAGTACATTATCAAAGTTCATCCTTTAATCGGAGGCATCAGAATTGGAGGCTCTTGAATGTATTCCTTGATTCTTTCGAAGGCAGTCTGGCATTCGTCATTCCATTTTACCACTTGATCTTTCTTTAGGAGTTTGAAGATTGGCTCATAAGTAGCAGTTAAATGGGAAATGAATCTGGCAATGTAATTTAAGCGTCCCAAGAAACCTCTAACTTCCTTCTCAGTGTGAGGAGCCGACATCTCTTGTATGGCCTTCAGCTTTGCAGGGTCTACCTGAATACCCTTGTCACTGACAATGAAACCGAGGAGTTTACCAGACCTTACCCTGAAGGTGCACTTGTTTGGATTCAATCTCAACTTGTACGTCTTCAACCTATGAAACAACTTTTGTAGATGATCAAGGTGTTCTTCCTCAGTTTGAGACCTGGCTATCATGTCATCCACGTAGACCTTTATCTCATGGTGAATCATGTCATGAAACAAAGCTACCATGGCTTGCTGATAAGTTGCCCCAACATTCTTCAATCTAAACGACATCACTTTGTAGAAGAAAGTGCCACATTGTATGATGAAGGTTATCTTCTCCATGTCTTCGAGTGCCATCTTGATCTGATTGAAACCAGAGAAATCGTCCATGAAGGAAAAGATCTTGTGCTGCACGATGTTGTCAACCAGAATGTCAATATAGGGAAGCGGGAAGTCATCCTTGGGGCTTGCCTTGTTCAAATCCCTGTAGTCCACACACATCCGTACCTTGCCGTACTTTTTAGGCACCGGGACTATGTTAGCAACCCATTTAGGATAAGAGGTGACAACTAGGAACCCAGTGTCGAACTGTTTCATAACCTCTGCTTTGATCTTCTCTGACATTTCAGGGCGCATACGACGAAACTTCTGCTTTACCTGGAGGGTAATCTTCTTTAGTTGGCAGACGGTGAACCACAATATCCGTATCCAGTCCCGGTATGTCTTCATATGACCAGGAAAAGATCTCGACATAATCATGCAACATCTATATCAACCGCTGTTTGACATTAAGCCCCAGATTTGCACCGATCAAGACTTCTTTTATGTCTTCCTCTGTGCCCAAATTTACTGTTTCAATTAGCTCTTCATGAGGCTGCATAGCCCTTTCTTCCTGCTGTAATAGTCTAGCAAGTTCTTTGGGTACCTCACAATCTTCCTTACCTTCTTCCTCGGCTTGGTTGATCGAATTTTCAAAGTCATAACCGACAATAGCAGAACTGTTATCAATGGGATCCATAGTGGATATGGATATGCAGTTTGATACGTGAGTGTGTGTAAGAGCATAGCTGTGTGGACAAAGTAAAGGTAGGAAAGAAAAAAACAGAGAGCGCAAAATTTGTATGCATAAACGTCCAATGCTCTATTAATGCCATATGAAATTAAACATGATAACCCTCACAAATGAAACCATTGTGCCCCGGGTAAGACACATGGCCGTAAAGTTTATAATGTTTATTAAATATCCAAAAACAATAAAGACAATTACTTCTGAACAAAAGTAATCGGTACAAAGTTTCTTTCTGTCCAGTTACTGGGTCCACCATTGGTAGTAGGGAAGATCCAGCTATCCATGTCATTGTCACCGTCGCTGTCTTCTAGAGCGTTGACCCCATGATTGCTGATGCATAGGGGGGGTCTTCCAGCACGAGCACGTTGAACATCCCTTTGAGCCCCTGAAGAGAAACACAAACAAAACTTATCAGACTTGTATGGAATATCATGGAGCTGACCCTAGATGGTAGACCCACCTTTTTCAATAACCGCTTTTGCATCCTTGAGAGAAGCCATCTTCAAGGGAGGTATGGTGATCTTTGACAGATTGGTGACAACTTCAGTTGCAACCATAGTCTGAGGCAACTCTTCGAAGTTCTGACACGAAGTCTCGATGAATTCACCATCCATTTCTACATATCTGAAGGAATTCAGGTGACTGACCATGTATTCTTCTTCACCGTGTATCGTGACAATCTTTCCTTTTATCGGGTACTTCATCATCTGATGCAGAGTAGATGTGACAGCTCCCACCCCATGGATCTAAGGGCGACCCAATAAACAAGAATAGGATGGTCTGATATCCATCACGTAGAAGGTAGAGTCGAAAGTCTGAGAACCGACTTTGATGGGGATGTCCATATCCCCGTGCACCATTCTCTTCGAGCAATCAAAAGCCCTTACCACTATGTTGCTGGGCTTCAAGGTCAAACCTTCACAGTCTAGTCTATCTAGAGCCTTCTTAGTAAGCACATCCAATAATGAACCAGTATCTACCAGGACATGGGCCAAAGTAGTGCCCCGACATTCAACAGAAACATGTAGCGCATCATTGTGTTTTCTCCCTCTGGGTGTCAGATCAGCATCAGAGAAACCCAAACCATTGTCAGCCGTCAAACTAGCCACACAATCTTTGAATTGGTCAGCAGAAGTTTCCTGTGGCACATGAGCAGTTTTAAGAAATTTCACTAGAGCCTTCGCATGAGCTTCGGAGCATAACAGTAAGGCTAGCATATAAATCTTTGAAGGGGTCTACCCCAACTGTTCGACCATGTTGTAGTCGCTTTTCTTGATAATCTTCAAAATATTTTCCATCTCCTTCTTGGAAGCCTCTGAGATAGATACTGAATGCGCATTCGTCTGGACAAGCTCAACCAATATGTCTTTGCCCCGAGTCTCGGTCGACTCGGTGATAGGGGTGTCAGCAGGGGTAATCACAGGAATTGTAGTAGTAGTAGTATCAGTAGGAACAAAAGTGGGAATGATCACAGGACCAGTAACAACTTTTGGAGGAGAAATCTCAGGGGAGAACACTCTTCCACTCCTTGTTATTTTGCTGGTTCCAACAATGTTGCCAATGTCAGGATCAACATATTTAGAAAACTGGTCTTCAACAACCAACAGATCTTGCTTGACGCTGTGGTAATAGACGTCACTCCCATAGTTCTAGGGAACAGTTTTGTCTGAGGAGTATGGGATTGGCCCTGGAATAGTAATTATTAGTGGAGTCACTTTCGGAACATATGTAATCCTGACGAGTATTTTGGTGGAGACCCTGGGAGGATTGGCGGAAATGGTTATTATTGAAACATCCTTGCAAGAAATGGTTGGAACGAGAGTCTTTTCAAACAAAACTTCTCTATCATCCATCAGGTGCTGAACACCTGCCTTCAACAAATGACAACCAGCCGATAGAGATAAACAAAAGTGGCAACCTTCGCCACAGCCCGGAAAGAAACCGGCTTTCAACAGGTTCCACTTAACGGTCAAGAGAGGAGTAACAAGTTCCTCAACAGAAGTAAAGAACACATCATCTTCAATAGTGTTAACACCACAACCGTGCTTGGGCATAGGAGCAGTGATAATGTTGGGGATCTCAGGGGCGTCAAATTCAATTTTCTTCGCCTCGAGAAGGTCTTGCACTTTGGTTTTTAAAGCCCATCAGTTGTTGGTATCATGGCCTGGACTTTCTGAATGGTAAGCACAACGAGCATTAGGGTTGTAGTGAGGAGAGGCGGTGTTGGGATTCTTCAGAGCTTCCTTCAGCATTACCAGATTGGACTTCAACAAATGAGGCAAAACTTGGGATAAAGTCATATTTATCCGGGTAAACTGTCTTACCGGCTTTTCCGTTCTCGGCTGACTATTCCTTTGTTGAGTAGGTGCAGGCTTAGAGATCATGACAACCCCTACCGCTGAATGGCGTTAGTTCTGTCCTGATTCCTTTGATGGTACACAACACTAACCTCTTTCTTCCCAGTAAATGGCTTCCTTACAGCACTGGAGGATGCATCCTTTTGGATCTTACCACTCCTAATTCCAGCTTCCACCCTTTCTCCTGTCAAAATCAATTCAGTGAAGCCGGCTGAGGAGCTTCCAATCAAGTGATTGAAAAATGGACCAGACAGGGTACCCAGAAACATATCCACTAGCTCCCTATCAGACAGGGGAGGCTAGAATCTTCCTGCTAAGTCCCTCCACTTCTGAGCATAGTCCTTAAAGCCCTCGCTCGAACCCATAGCCATACTTTGGAGTTGAGCACGACTGGGAGCAAGGTCTGCATTATACTGATACTGCTTGTAGAAAGTAGCGGCCAGGTCTTCCCAATTATGAGTGTTGGCCCTTTCCAACTGGTAGAACCATTCTAGTTGAGTTCTGGACAGACTATCCTGAAAGAAGTGGACCCATAAGTCCTTGTCAGTAGTGTGAGGATGGATCTTCCTCACATAATATCGGAGGTGTATCTTTGGACATGAAACCCCATCATATTTGGAGAACACCGAAACCTTGAACTTTTGCGGGATGACAACCCCAGGGACCAAACCCAGCTCTTCAAAATCCAGACATGGTACTTTCCGGACCTCCATTACATTCAGACGATCCTCCAGCTGTTTATATTTTTCATCAGCAGGAGGATATTACTCCTCATCATAGTCAGATTCACCATTGGATTCTCTTGGATTGGAGTCTTCCTCTCTTGTTTCCTTTTCTTGACTGTTTCCTTCCTTTGATAAAGCTACCAGTTCAGAGGCCCGTTGCACTGGTCCTCTGATCCTTCTTCCCAGATTCACTAACCTAGTTGGCTTATATGGCTTATTATTTTCTTTAATAAGCAAGGCCTTCAGTTCTTCTTTCCCCTTGGTCAGAGCCATGATCATCTGTTGGAACTGGGCATTCTAAGTCTGTAGATCCTTCACTGTTTGTTCTAGAGCCATTGCTAAAATAAACAGCGAAGAGGGTGAGAAACCTACTTTGAAACCTGCTTATGCAATGATATGTATGATATATGTATGCAATGTTTTCAAGGGTTTCTAAGACTCAAATTTTCTTAAACAGAAAGGGAACAAACATTAAGATATTTTATTGATCATAATAATGCCTCTCGGGCTTACAAAGGGAACAAAGAAACAATAAAATTCTCCAAGCAAAAGGAAGATTCAAGTTTCCCACGGGCGCATCCTTTTTGGTGCAATGTAGGAATTTATGCTCCTCTCCTCGTGAAGTAACCGATGAGCTCTAAAACCTTCTTCTCACTGGCGTAGAATTAGGTTTCAAAGGTATCTCGTTATTCTTTAAGTTGGATCCAGGATTTCTGTAGCTCCTCAAAATCAGTTGGCATATTAGGATGAAGAACAACGTAAGGAGTGCCTCCTTCAGCAATTGGCTCCATAATCACAGGTAAGATGGAGGGGTAAGGCATCATAAGACATTGAGCACGAGCTCGCACCCATTTGATGTAAGGCTCAAGAGGGATGGAATTCTCGTGTCTCAGTGTCTTGCTATCAACTCTATTTGTCATGCCCTAAGCTCGAATGAACCTCTTGCGATAACCCTGAACATCATTATCATAGTCAAATGTGATTCTTTGGACGAGTGTATCGTGAGGACCATCCCTTCTAGCATAACCAAACTGTCGCAATGCCAAGCAAGGATTATAAGTGATTCCTCCCCTAATTCCTAAGAGAGGGACATTAGGAATTCCCCACAGCGGTCAATGATGGTAACATTCTCTGAGGATCATGAACACCAATGAATATCTGAATGTGTAAGGGACATCAGCCTATAAGACCATCTTATACCCTGCTCATTCTTCAAGACAGACCGGGGTAGGTGCGAAATAAACCACCTAGCCAATAGAGGAGTGCAACATAGAAGGGTCCCTCTTCTCTTTAGAGTGCGAGTATATAGAGAGTGTAGAATATCCCCCAGCAAAGTAGGCACTAGATTATGCAATAGAAAAACCTCAAGTGCATTCACATCTATGAGTTGGTCCGTGTTAGGGAATAGTACCATCCCATAGATGAGAAAGGCCAACACTTCTTTGAAAGCTTGTAAATCCAGATTATCCCAAAAATATGAGCTTTCTCAAATAGGAACTTAGCTAGAAACCCTTGGACACCTCCTCCGGTCTCCCAATTTGCCACTACATCAGACCGTTGTAAAGATAGAGCTTGAGCAATCTCTTCAGGCTTTGGGTCTCTTTCCGTACCGTTAAATGGTAGCTGATTAAGGATAGGTACCCCCAATAACTGAGAAAACTCCTCCATAGTAGGCACTAACTGGTAACCAGGGAAGGTGAAGCAGTGGTGCAATGGGTCAAAGAAATGAAAGAGCACCTTTAACATTTCTTCATCAGGGGTTAAAGTGACCAAGTTGAGAATCCCACCATGTTTTTCAGTGAAGGGAGAGCTTTCAGGAATCCTTGATGCCAACTCCTTGAGCTGAGGAGGTACTTTCACAAGGTTGATTTGGATAGTGTTCCAGCGAGCGGATGTCATGTCCTACAAAACAAGACAAAGATAAGCCCTAGAAATTCCTCGAAATGGTTAGTATGATATGCCATGTCATGATGTCATGATTATGCTAAGAAATCATAGATATAGCAAGCACAAGCAAATCACACAAAAGACCTTAGGTTTAAGGCTTGCATGGGTTTTAAGGTCATACCCTCTTGAAGTTGGATTGATTCAACCTGTCCTATAAATAGTAATCGGGTTCTAAGGGATCTTAATATCACTGATCTTTCCCACAAACTTCGTTTGATAAGAGACTGATTCGCAACCAAACAAAAATCAGGAGTCAAGTCTCAATGAATGTAGCATTGAGTATCTTCCGACTTTGGGAATACACCAAAGACGACCATGTCACTACGTCCTAATGGCCAAGTTGTTCATTTAAAGGTTCTAAGGTCAGTTGACCCTTCATGACACCACGCAATGGCCCTGTATTCTCCTTGATTAACTCAAGGGCTACCGATGCCAACCAAAGTGTCACATTGTTGTACCCCAAAATTTGCCCTCTCATATTTCTCAACACATGGCAAGTAAGGTCCCTAAATTACTCAAGGAAGTTCAAGAGTTGACCAAACAAACCCTCTCCTAAGGCAGTATACCTCAAATTAGGGTTTCTATTTTCATCAAGATGTGTGAAGTACAAAGCACTCATATTCTCACCATTGTCCTAATATGTTCTTAAGATCATCCATGTCAAGTTTCAAGCCTTGCAGAGGAAGTTTGCTCAGTCAATTGCTCAAATGCCTGAAAATAAACTATGCTAGGTCAAAAGTCAACTGTGGCCCACATACAGTCAAACTTCAATATTTTTTGTCAATATCCTCATTTTGAAGTATTATCCATCATTTGATCAAGGGTTGATCATTATTCCTCAAGGATTGCTCATAATTCATCAAAACCCAAAAATTGCTAAATTAGGGTTTTGTACGAAAAGTCAACTCAACTTTAACCAAGCATAACTTTCTCATACTTTATCAGAAATGGCCCATCCAAATCTCATTTTAAAGAGGATGAAATTCCCTACAATTCATATTCATCTCCCAAGTTCAAAATATGCACTCACAACCAAAAGGGTTGCTTAGAGGACATCATAAGATTTCTAAAAAGTCTAAGAACACCTCCCTAGGGTCAAAATTGAGAGAGTTATGCATTGGCCAAGTTGACCATTTTTGCAAAATTGCCAAAAGTCGAATGTGCTCAAATTTGCATTTTTTGATAAATGGGCCCAACTTTTTATGCTTGCACCTTAATTATAATGTGGTCCACGACTCAAATACTTATCCACCAATTATTTGCTCCATTTTTCAATTTATCTTGATTTTTCATTGATTAAAAAGTGAATTAAATCAAATAAATGATGAAAATTATCAAAGATATGATTTGATTTGTTTTTTTTGACAGGTTAGCAACCAAGATATGCTGAGCTTGCAAGATCAATTCGAATCAATGGCAATTGGTACAAAAAGAGCATGATTAGGCCAAATTTAGAAAGATATCATATGGCTAAAGAATCAAATCAAATATCATAAAAGCTTGAAGATTGAATTTGTTTTGCAACCCTAATTCATTGAGGGATATATAATGAACAAAAACAAGGCAAGAAAGGGGGTTAAGCAGTCGTGAAAACACCTAAAGAAAACTCAAAAATTTGCAAGAAAGTGGGTGATCGTTCTTGGACTTAGAGAGTGATTCAAGTCATTCTAAGGCTCCTAATAGACTCCTGGACATCTCCTTAAGGGATCTCAATCAATTGCAAGCATTTTCACGTCCGGAATCATAAGTTACAGACGCCACGATTTGCCTCCAAACTCGATTTTGATTTCATTGATTTACTCATCATAAGCATGCTTGAATTATATATTCTTGTTCATCATTGAGTTTGCAAGCTATTGGTGTCATTTAATTGCATTTTCAGTACAGGAATCACGATATGCCATGATTAGGGTTCCAAGCTTACTTTTGGGGTTTCTTAGTACATGCCAAATTAGGAACGGATATGGATACCATGATGATCAGGGCTTCCAACCCAGTTGATTCATGGCCTCCAATGAAATTTATATCGTGTTTGATGCATTTTTAAAGTTGACAGGGTTTTAGCTACGGAGTCCTGTCTGTAGGTAAAGGTCTCGTTGCCTAAAACGACAGGCCGGGGAAGAAGACGAGGCGTGGCAGTCCATGGTTGGCCCGTTTGAATTTTCGTGCATTTTCTGAATATGTTTCTTTATTTTGCTTACATTACTTTATTGTTATTATATGAACAAATGGAGCGCGTAGCACAGATGGTAGCGTGGTATTGGAAGTGAGCATGAGAACCTGGGTTCGATCCCCAGGTTCCAACCTTTGTTCATATTATTTTGTTTCATGAGATCAGGTACACTGCAGCCTCATACGCCCACCATATGCCATCAAGATCCAACCATCAAACACATCTTCAGCCAAGATCCAATGCCTTTCCAGTGAAGGATCACCATACACCTCAAGTCAACATACGCACCAGATTTGGCAAAGTCAAATGGGCTTGGATTATTTGGGCCCAAAAGTCAGATCTACACCCCCCACAATTGCTAACAATCAGGCCCACTTCTTTTTCTTTTTCTTATTTTTTAATTCTTTAATATTTATTTTGATCATTTTAATTAACAAATTAATCATTTTTTTTTATAAAATCATAAAATCAAGACTTCATAAAAAATTGGAATTAGTTTTTTTTATTATCAAAATTAATTTAATTTAGTTTAATATTAGGGAAATTTTAATTTGTTTTCACAAATAAAATCAAATATAAATTAGGTTGAACTCTTGATTTAATTTTTCTTTCTTTCTCAAATAAAATAAATAAAACACAAAAATAGGTTTTTTTTAGAGTAAATTAATTAATTAATTTTTATTAATTTAAAATTAATTAGGACTTAGGGTTTTCTTTTTAATTTAATTGTTTCATTATTTTCTTAAATAACAAAAATAACAAAAACATCTTTTTTAAATCAATCGCGAATAGGTTCAGTCGAGGGTCAAAACCCTAATTACCTCGTATTTAATTCGCCGTGCGCTTGTTTATTTTGTTAATATTTTGTAACTGCTCACTGGTTTGTAATGGTTAATTTAGGGTTTTTACTTACCGCTTTTTCCCCAGGTTTTTGCCTATGTAATTAATCCCCCTCCCCGAAGCCTTGTAATAGCGTAGATTTACTTTCTCGCATTTTTAATTCCCGCAAATATTTAACTGTTTAGATGTATGCTAATAGGTTTGTATGACAAGAATGCATGACAAATTAATACGGTTAGAAAACCCTAATGTGCAAAGATAAATAACTGAAAACAAATCACTCGCACATATCACTCTTAGGGTATACTCTCACTTCGGTTGCCTTCGGTAAACGATCATTAAAGCATAGGGTGTCTTAGTGGTTTCCCTCCTGTCTAAAAAGATCAAATGTCCCATTCGAATGTTGCCTCGGAAATGTTGCCTCGAATATGATCTTAAGACTCTAGGGTTATTACTAAGGTGTCCTAACATTGCTTTAGTGATCATACGTCCCTTTGAATTGACCCTTACAATTCCAACGACGGTGCTACCTATTTCTCAATAGTAGGATAGCGCTGTCTAAAGGAAACGAGAATAGAAACGATCTTTTTTCGAGTAGGTAGATGCTAGCAGGTACCTGCTCAAATCAAAGTTTTTTTTCACACTTACACTTTTCAAACAAATTTTCAAAACAACTTCGTCACACCTTTGAGGACCGATACAAGGGTTATCACGAAGTCAAACTTTTCAAAAACAAAGCACATACACAAGCAATTTTAAAAAGATGAGCAAGTACCTAAGAGCCCATGGAAAACCATGGATAGAAAGGGTGCTAACAACTTCCCTTTCTATAATCTACCCCCGTACTCATAATATCTCAAAAAAGGATTTTTTTCTGTACTTTTTTCCTTTCCGGTTGGATGAAATAAAAGTCGGTGGCGACTCTTACTTACTGGGACATTTTGCAAACACAAAATGCAGAACGCAAACCAGTATTAAACAGTCGGTTCCACCACCGTATCACACGCATCAATGTAGCCATCGCTTCAACTGTGTCGGTATACCCCACACAGTTTCCACGATCTATTGCTACTTACCTAACAGGTTTCCCCAAATCCGGGTGTAGGATCTATAGTAACCCAAAAAATCCCTTAAAAGTAAAACAAACAAGCAAACAATTTTATAAATTATATAGACCCTAAGGTAAACCCCACTTTTATTATTCCCCAGCAGATTCTCCAGTTCTGTGATACGGTAGCAGAACCGACTGTTAATACTGGTTTGTGTTTTTTGTTCACAAATGTCGCAGTAAGTAAGAGTCGCCACTGGCTTTTCTTTTATCCAACAAAGGAAAGGGTGAAAAGAACATAAAAATACCTTTTCGAGATTTTCTGTGTAAGTGGGTTAAATTATGGAAAGGGAAGGTGTTAGCACCCTTTCCACCCATGGTTTTCCACGAAAACTGTTTATGTGTTTGTATGTCTTGAAAGTTTTTATTTGCTTTATGGTAACTCTCGTATCAGTCCTCGAGAGTGTGATAAAGCGTTTTTGAAAAGATTTCGAAAAGTGTGTAAGTGTGAAAAATGAATTGGTTTTGAGCAAGTACTTAAGAACCATCTACCTACTCGAAAAAGGACGTTCTTTTCCTCCTTTCCTTTATATAGTGCTATCCTATTATTAGTGAGTAGGTAGCCCTATCGTTGGATGTTGATGGACTATCGAAAGGGACTCTATGGTCATTGAAGGAAATAGGTAAGGATATCTTAGCATTCGAAGGGGCTGTCATCATATAGGCAACATCGAGGGACAAGATCGTTTCTTGTAAGCAACTCGAGGGATAATAAGGGACTATGATCTTTTATGATGACTTTTAGATTGAGGGCCTTTGCTAAGATATCCCTACATTCGAGGGACATGACCATTATTTTCCGAGGCAACCAAGTAAGGAGTACCCTGTTGCACCCCAAAATTTACCCTCTTGATTTAGGATTATGTTTCATCATGAATATCACATTGCATTGCATACATTGTGATGGGATCAAAGTTCTTTGGTTATCAAGTCTTCCTCAAGCTTTGAAGGTTGATTGCATTGACAAGTTGCTCAAGTGGAATCTTATCATCTAAACCTTTGGATCTTTCAAGCTCAAAAGTTATTGCATATCTCAAGATATCTTATCTATCTTCTTGGATCATCAGAGGATTGAAGTTTGTGTTTGATTATAAGAAGGAATCACTCCTTTGATTCATCAGTCAAATTATGGTTTTGCTTGATCAAGGCTATTGATTAATGTACAAGTCTTGATTTGGAAGCTACAACATCTCATTGGCATTTGAAAGGTCTTTGTACAAGAAATTGGCCAAGATGTCCAGAGGATTTGAAGTTTTGAAGATGATTCATCACTCTCCTTTGAGAAATCAGTCAAAATTAGGGTTTGGTCCAAGTTGAGGTAATTGGGGTCTAGATGAGCCAATTCATGAAGCATCACTATCTTATCATCATTAGAATCAAATTCGATCAAGGAGTCTCTCATGATACTCAGTGGAATTAGGGTTTTGAAGCTTGATCAGCTATCTCCTAGCACATGGCACAAAACTAGGGTTTTGGATTTAATCAGGATTTCTCTGACTTTTTAACCCAAACTTGTTTCCATGGTTCACCACATGTTATTAAGCATTTAGGATTGAAAGATTGAGGTTCAATTTGGATTGGAAATGGTTCAATTGATCAAAAGGGGAAAATTGGTCATTTTGACCAAAGTCAGTAAATTCAGGAGTTGACCAAGTAGACTTTTGGTCAACCATCAATTCAAGTATCCTCTTTTCATATTCCATACCCAAATTCACCTTTGAATCATGAGAAATGGTAAATTTGAGTGTAACTTGTTCAAGAAGTAACTTAAAATTTGAAAAAAATGCTAAGTGCCAAAATGACTTCTCTTGGGCAAGCCACGCGCGTAATTTCATCAAACACTTGGCAGGCCATTTTGTGGAATCAATTTCTTATGACACAAGCCTCAATTTGAAAAATTAAAAAGTGCATTTTGAAGAGGGATATGGAAGCTTCTCATTAAACTTGTAATCACTCAAATTGGATTGAAATTGAGGAAGTTATGATTTGAGGAAGTTGGGTGGCAAAACCGGATTTTCTTGAAGGCACATGGGCAGGCTAGCGCGCATGCAGTCTTGGGCAATTTGGCTTGACTTGCCCAGGAATCCTAATGACCACATATTTTTCATTTCTCCACCATTTTTGATGAATCAAAGATCATTGTAAAGCTCATCCTTTGGATTTTAATTGACTCAAAGGAGTTTGGAAAATGCACGAGCCAATTTGAAATGGCCTCAGTTGAAAGTAAGCTGATTCTTGATGTATGCTTGGCCATGACAATTTTCAGGTTTTGGTTTATTTTTGGTTCAATCGTTCCAAGTCCAATTGGACATGCTTGGCACGAATTGGATACCTCATGTGCTTGCCAAAAAAGGCCAAACCAGGTGCATACCTCGTGCCTCTCTCATTCTCACATTTTGGACAAAATGGGAAACTTTTCACTCAAGCAAATCGGTCCCATGTGCAAAAGAGGATAGCTCACCTCATCACGCTTTTTTCACTCACTCACATTCTCCTTTTGTTGCTCAAAACGACTGCAAGCATTGCCTAAATACCAAGCAAAACGCAAATGGCCATCACACTTGTTTTGGTTTGACAGAAATTTCATTTTTTCCCTCCAACGGCTCTCAGCTTGAATTACCACTCTAACCTCACTCCAAACACTCTATATAAGTTGTTCAAACTCTCCTTTCACACTGATGCGTGCTGCATTGGAAAAAGCTTCTCAGAATTTTCTCATTTTTCTTGCTCTGCAACTTGAATCGAGCAGCTCATTTCTCTTGATCCAGTCCTCATTTCTCTACTCAAACACCTTCATTGGAGCACAAGGAAGTTATTCAGAAGGATTTCTTGTTAGATTTCAGAGGCACAAAGTGAATTTATTTTTAACTTTTGAAGGTATGCTCACTGAATTTGAACCATGATTTGAGCACGGATTGAAGTGTTTTATGGTGTGCATTGTGTTTATAGCTGGCCAATCATTAGGATTGATGTATATTTGAGCTCCAATTCAAGCAGATTTGGTGAAATCGTGTTTCTGGTTTTAGATGTTTGCAGTGTGTTTTTCCAGTTTTTGAGAATTGATTTCTTGATCTATGCTTTATCTTTGAATTTGATTTAAATTGTATCATGTAGTATGATATGTTAGCTTTAATTTGAGCTTAATCTCATGGATTTTGGTTAAGAATCGAGTTTGTTTGATGGATATGAAGTAGGCATGTTGGAACTGATGGAAACAAGCGTTTTGGCCTTGGCAGGAGGTTGAAGATGATGCGTGGCATCATCTCATTGGCCTTGTTCTTGTTTTTGATATTTAAATTTTCATTGATCCTCTGATTTTATTTTCTTGATCAAAACTTGATGAAAAATTATGAAAAAATTTATGAAAATTGAAAATAATATTCCTGACCTTGTGTATTTTTTTGATAATTTTTGAAAATGTTTTGATTATTTTAAAAATTAATGAGTTTAATTAATTGTTTGTTTAGTGTTTATTTTTATTTTAATATTTCTTTGACTTGAAAAATTCCACAAAAAATCTTTTGGACTCATAAAATAATCTAAAATGTGATTCTGAAATTTGTTTAGCTTTTTTCCTTCTATTTCTTATTATGAATTTAATTTGAGAAGCTTATTTTGAATTTTTGCTTTATAATTTTCATTTTAATACTTTCATTAATTCAAAAATTCTAAAAAAAAATCATGCAAGTTTGTTTTTAATCATAGAATCTGAATATATTTTTATTTTGACCTTTTTGCGATTTTTGGCTAGGGTTTGCATTTTTTCCCTTAAATAATAGTTTAATTGTTAATTGTTTGTTTAATTTTTATTTTAATATTTCCTTTAATTCAAAAATTCCAAAAAAAAATCAGAGATGTGTGTTTTTAGTTCTAATATTTGAATATAATTTTGGTTGGGCATTTTTCTGACTTTTGTTTAGAATTTTGTTTTGAGATGAGATTATTGGATTAATTGATTAATTGTTTGGATTTAATTTCATTTTTGACTTTTCCTTAATTCAAAAAATGTGAAAAAAATATGTTTTTTGACATTTAGGGTTTCTTTGTGATTTGTATGATCTTGGTTTGAATTGTTTGAATTTTGATCTTACTTAATCAATATTTAAGATTAAAAGTAAAAAATTAGGGTTTTGTTGCTTATTGTGCAAGTTTCTTTTTCAAAACCCTTATGCCCTGGATTCTTATTTGAATTCAAGTCTTGATTATGGTTCATGAATGCATTGAAGATCTGAAAAACATTTTTCTTGAATTATTTGACTTGGTTTGATATTTTTCCATGAGTTATTTTGAAAACTTGTCTAGTTTTGGTAGTTTTGCCAACTAGTTTTGAACTTTGGGCCTCATTTGATCTCCTCCTCAATCATTCATGAACTTATGGTTTACATTCTGACTTCTGCGCATTTCAAAGATGCTAGGAGATTTTTGGTTTGAATTATTTAAATCCTTTTCTATTTTTGATGCATTTTTGAAGTGAAGGTACCCAATTGATGTTGCATATCTTGTTGCATATTGTTTGATGGCCAATGAACTTGAGTGAGGCCTATAATTGGGCACCTAATTATCATGTTGATTCTGATTATCCACAATAAACTCAAGTCATTTCACTTATTTCCCCATGTTTGAATGTTTGAATCTTTTTGATGCATTATGTGAGCTTTATCTTCTATTGTGCTTATGAGCTGTGGTTGAATTAATTGTACATGATTGAATTATGTTTGCTACTGACCTTCATGGTCTTTGAATGTATTCTTCTCAAACTTCCATGATCCTTGATTGATATTCAATTGTCAATTCAACATGGTGATAGAAACGAGCAATATTCCTATAATTCTTTTGATCAATTTATGAACATACCTGTTTCTTTCTGTCTATCATGACTAATGTTTGCTAGCTGTTATCATGTTTTCTCATTTCATTTTGGTGTCATCATCCATCCCTTATGTGAGTCATCATTCAGTTTATGGGAATACTAACTTGGATGTTGAATGTGCGAGGTACTTTGGGAAAAGTTTTCCATTTTTGAATTGAGGCTTGTGTTTCACTTTATTTGTGGAACACAATTTGTTATATTGGCACTACTATTATGCTTGGCATGTTTGATGTTTTATGCAGGATATATATGCATGTGATTATGAATTCCATACATTGCCCATGGGATCAGTTCATATCTGATAATCTCAATATTTACATCCTGATGGCGTAATTTCTGACTTGATTTGTCTACTAATGCCAGCTTTCTTGAAGTTCTCTGGGTTTCTTTTATTCTTGCTCAGTTTCTACGGATATTTATCCGTTTGGTATTGCACTATTTCCCTTCCTCTATTTTCATGTTGCATAGTTCTCTGATTGCATGATGGGACCTCTGTTGCTGATATATGTCAGGAGGCCCTATGGTTTTTTGTCTGATACATGTGTTGTGTTTGCTTTTGATCGATGAGTCACTCAATTTAGAAATTGAGATCACAACTTCGCTCTCAGTGCATGTTCCCTATAGGATGTTTATTGCTTTTCTTCTTTAATTGTTGATCGATGAGTCACTCAATTTAGAAATTAAGATCACGACTTTGCTCTCAGTGCATGTTCCCTATAGGATGTTCATTGTTTTTTTTCTTTAATTGTTGATCGATGAGTCACTCAATTTAGAAATTGAGATCACGACTTTGCTCTCAGTGTATGTTCCCTATAGGATAGTTTTGTTAAGCTTCCTTTGACATGTTGATTAAGGTAGGGTTTTCCTTTATCCTCAACCTTAGGGTCAATCATTGTATGATAACACTATGGATAGTATTAGGATAGTCTCCCCTAGTTGTTTTCTTTTCCTTTGCATTCTGCATCTTAAAACAAAAATTTGTTTTCTTGGCAAATCATAAAACACCTCTAATAAACTCAAACCCTTCTTCAAGGTAAAAGATACAAACCAATATTACTTTGTCTGTGTGCCTCTTGGCTTTGCTTTTAAACATGGTTTACCGATGTTTCGCCATCACACATGTTTGTTATCCTACTTTGATTCTCAATGTCATTGTTAGGTGTGATGTTTTATCATCTGTTTTATCGATGTTTTGCCATCTCTGCCATGATATTGTGCTATCTTTTAGCCGATGTTTCGCCATCGCGCATTTGTTTGAAGCCGATGTTTCGCCATTGCACATGTTTGTTATCCTACTTGATTCTCAATATCATTGTTAGGTGTGATTATTTTGTCATCCGTTTTATTGATGTTTTGCCATCCTTACCATGCCATGCTACCTTGTTATCTTATAGCCGATGTTTCACCATTGCGCATTTGTTTGAAGCCGATGTTTCGCCATCGCACATGTTTGTTATCCTACTTTGATTCTCAATATCATTGTTAGGTGTGATTATTTTGTCATCCGTTTTATGGATGTTTTTCCATCCTTACCATGCCATGCTACCTTGTTATCTTATAGCCGATGTTTCGCCATCACGCATTTGTTTAAAGCCAATGTTTCGCCATCGCACATGTTTGTTACCCTGTCTTGATTCTCAATATCATTGCTAGGTGTGATGTTTTATCATCCGTTTTATCATTTGATGTTTCACCATCTTTGACATGTTACCTTGTTATTATTTAGTCGATGTTTGACCATCTCATTTGTTTGTTGTTTCATTCGATGTTTTCCATCTTGATTGTTTTTGTTTGCCTTAACTACAAAAACACAAACCAACCAAAATACATAAGCCGAACTACGGCTGCTCTGATTCCTTAAAAGGGATACGTAGGCATTGGGGTAGGGCCTGATCGAGCATAACTCTTTATTTTCCCTACATTGTTTTCCTTTTTCTTTCACATGCATTCCCTTTTCAGTTTTAAGCCATAGACATAGGTTTTGACCACACCCATTAGATTAGACAACAAGAGTGGATACTGTAGAATACTACGGGCGTGTGGGGTGCTAATACCTTCCCTTCGCGTAACAGACTCCCTTACCCGATCTCTCGATTGAAAGACCGTGATTTCTCTCTCTTTAGGTTTTCTCGATGTTTACCTTTCCCTTTCGGTGGGATAGAAGACGTTCGGTGGAGGCTTCATTGATGTTTCATAACATCCAGATGACAGGTTCTGGCCGAGTTGTTTCAGCTGGCGACTTCACTGGGGACAGATTGACCTCTTGCTGGTCCATCCCGGAGTCAATCCTAGCTCTTGTTTGTTTTCTTTTTAGGTGTTTATTTTATCGCTTTGCATATTTATCTGTTTGCATCGCATCCTATGTGCGCTTTACTTTCTGCATACTGGATTTGGCTGGACTGTTTGGTTTCTGGATTTCTTGGTGGGTGGGTTATTCAATGAGGTAATAGGCCTTGTACCCAGGCTATGGGAGAATTCCATAGGAACTAGGAATAGAGTGGCCATGTCAGCTATGAGGCGGATGCTTTGTAGACCTGACCATGAGACCCATGACTTCGGAGGTAGTTCGGATAGGTGTTATCATATGATGATATAGACATTCGAGCTCTTGTACTCTGATTTTGCTTTAGACCTTACATTGACCTAGACTACACCCGTGAGAGGGGTGGGAAAACTTTTCTTACAGGTACAGGTACTGTTGGTGACTTTGTGTTGTGAAGGTGACTCAGGTTCTCATGATAGTTTGAAGCTTTAGGATTTTCTTTTGATCTTGAGTGGTGCTGTTCTGTAATGGTCCAGCCATTATCCAGTGTGAAACTGTGATCCTGTCATGTTGCATCATAGCATATTTATTTCTAAAAAAAAAATGATGTATAAAAAATAACTAGCATATGCATGTCATATTCCAGGAACATTCAAGAGTCTTCTTTCCATCAGAAATGGCTGGCCTCCCGTCAGATGAGTTTGATTCAGTTCGTGTTAAAGATCCCACCAGACATACATTCGCTTATCAGATTCCTACTATTGATGTGTCCTAATTGAAGAGGTTGAGTTCTTATCTGAAGGTTGATGTTCTGAATAATTTCAACAAAAAGTATGGCAATTTGTTACTAGTCCTTAATATCCCAGTTGACCCAATGGCTTTGATCACTCTCTTCCAGTTCCATGACAAGGAATTACGGTGTTTTACTTTTCAAGATTATCAACTGTTTCCCACACTAGAAGAGTACGCGTACCTACTTGTGATACGGTGGGAGAACTGACTTGTGGTTTTGAGTTTGTGTTCGCAAATGTTCGGTTTAGCAAGAGTCGCCACCGACTTTTTATTTTATCCTACGGAAAGGTAAAAAAGCACAGGAAAGACCTTTGAGATGTTTTCGTGGGTTCGGGGGGTAGATTATGAAAAGGGAAGGTGCTAGCACCCTTTTCATCCATGGTTATCCATGGGCTCTTAGTTACTTGTTTTAGATCACTTGCCTTTGCTTTTCAATTGTTTGAAATGGTGCTTTGTGTGTGTGGTTTTGAAAATGTTTTGAAAAAGATGCTTTGTCTAGGCAACCTTTGTAATGACTCTTGTTCGAGTATATACAAAGGTGTATGTCTTTTTGAAAAGATGTTTCAATATTTTTTTGAAAGTTTGTTTTGAAATTGTATGGAGATGTGTGTTTGAAAAATGGCAAGGATGTTTTGCAAGTTTGATCAAGTAACTAAGAGTTGTCTACCCTATTTTACTCAAAGATCTTTCTCATGTTTTTTAACCCTTTTAACAGTGTTGTTTCACCATTGTATTTGGTGAACAACCTTGCGTTAGGATGTTGAACGAGATGGGCGCGGGACGTTTGTATAGTCATAGAAGGCAACATATGAGACGTTTTAGCAATGTCGTTTAAGGGACTAGATCGTTTACCAAAGGTAACATCGAGGGACTACGATCTTTCATCGAGGGTCTTTGCTAAAACGCCCATGCTCGAGGGACATGACTATTTTCTGAGGCAACAAGTGAGATTACCTTAAGGGTGCATGTGTGCAAAGTGTGTTTGATTTGCATGCATTTAGTCTTTGATTATGGGTTGTCTACTTGTTGTTTTCATCTTTCCATACATCCTAATTACTATCATTTGTGCGAAAGTAATAAAAATGCCGAAAATAGGTCCTACGCTATTACAACCATATCAAAAGGCATAAAATATGAAGGCAAAACAAAACAAAATAAAAAAACAAGGAAAATGAGCTTTTCGACCCAAGCAGCAGTATCCTTTGATTTTCATTCTGCTGGCCTCCTTCGATTTGGGCAGGAGCAGCCTTCGATTTGCATTCTGCTGGCCTCCTTCGATTGGGGTCAGCAATAGTGAAGTCATGTCTTTTGATTGGGCTTTGGTACCAGTCAGGTTATGTACTTCGATTGGGCTTTGGCATCAGTCAGGTCATGTACTTCGATTGGAAGCTGGCATCAGCATGGGAGTACCTTTCGACTGAGCCTGGACTTAGTGCAAGTGTGCCTCTGGCTGGGCCTTTCTGCCTTGTTGCCTTCTTCGATCGGGCCTGGAGTCAGTGAGGAAGCCCGAGGCTTCGTTTCTTATTCCTGTTTCCTGTTTACTTCGTTTGAGACAATAAATAGCAACATGGCCTAAGGCCATGCTAGTAAACAGTTTAACAACTAAAGCTAGTTCAGGCAAACAGCAAGCAAAACGAAACATGTTAACAGGATGGAAACGAAAGGAACAGCAGTATGTACATGCTTGGAATGAAAGGGAGTTTATTTACATGTTATGTCATGAAATGAAAAGCTCAAGGGTAAGAGTGACTTACCTTGATGGAGGCGTTGAATAGATGTGGGGCCTTGAGTGGTGGCCCTTGAATGCTTCTGGATTCGGAGGGGGAAACCAGGGGTCACGTCCTTGGTACTGGATTCAACAGAGAAGAACAAGTGTGAGGTTCTTCCTACTGGATTCGAAAGGGTAACAAGGTGTATGGACGTTTCAGATTCTAAGGGGACAAGTGTTTGGATTCTGGATATTTTTGATTTCTCAAGTGTTGATGAACTTGAGATTTTTTTGTTGTGTTTGAGAATAATTCTGCAGATTATTTCGACTGGCCAGCCGATCCCCCTAGCTTTGTAAAAAATCCCTCTATTTATAGAGAAATAATGAACATGTCTTCAACAGCCAGCCTTGCAAAGAATTATAAAAATAATGGGTAACGTGACAGTATAAGAGAGGGGCCTGTTGGCAGCAGCAACAGTGGGGTGCAGAAGATCTGACATTGCTTGTGCTCAGGCTGAAATCAGATGGAAAGCTGCTTTTGTGATAAAGTCTCTCTGTTTGCAGAAAAAGTATGTATCCTTTAGCCCAAAATAACAGTATCCAACAAACAAAGTTTGAAACCCTTGTGCAAACTTCTGACCATGAAGATTTGGACACAACACAGCCTGGCAAACGAGATTCGGTTTGGAGTCAAAGGCAAGAGTGAGATCGAAGCGTACTGGTTTGAAGGAAGCCTCTGTCTCAGTCGAAGCATGTGGTCGAAACAAGCTAACTTGAAGGAAGCTATTGCCCAATCGAAAGCCCCTGCTCGAAGCAAACATATTTCCCAGTCGAAAGTCCGTGTTCGAAGGAAACAATGTTGCCCAATCAAAGCATGTTTGTAGGCAGTTGCTTGTCCAATCGAAAGGTTGAATCGAAGGATGTTTCCAATCCACACGAAGGATGTACCCAAGTTGCATTCGAAAGAGGCGCGCTAGCAGCCAGTTTGAGCAATCGAAAGAGGCTTAGAGTCAGTCGAAGGATGCAAGCTAAGCTTGTGTCGAATGAGGCCAAAAGGTCAATCGAAAAATGCTGATCGAAAGAGCTGAAACGAAGAACACTTGTATTTCTCCAATTTTTGTCAAAATAATATTTTTATCTGTTTTCTTCCTTTTTGACATTTTCCTTTTAATTTTGGTACTGGAAAATCCCAATGCACTTATTCAAGCTTGAACCTTGACAATCCTTGTAAGAAAAGCCTTGAGAATTGAGAGGGAAAATTTTGGGGTACAACAGCTGCCCCTGTTCAATCTTCTTACACCTGAAGAGTTAGATTGGCGAATCTTCCATTTATGACTTGAAGGTGGAAGATGATTGAACACTAGAGTGCCCAGAAATTTGCACTCGGTGATGTGATGGTAGAGGGAATGGGTTTAAAGATGCCATTTGGAGAGGTGATAGAATCCTGTTGGAGATGGGCTTGTAGATGCCATCCAAGAATTCCTATTGAATTGTAATTTTGTAAGTTGAAAGAAGGAACCTGTGTAGGGTTGCCTGATGATGAGTCCGTGTAAAATTGCATCTTGGAAGGAAGGAACCTGTGTAGGGTTGACTGATGATGAGTCCGTGTGAAACTGCATCTTGGAAGGAAAGAACCTGTGTAGGGTTGACTGATGATGAGTCCGTGTGAAACTGCATCTTGGAAGGAAGGAACCTGTGTAGGGTTGCTTGATGATGAGTCCGTGTGAAACTGCATCTTGGAAGGAAGGAACCTGTGTAGGGTTGCTTGATGATGAGTCCGTATAAAACTGCATCTTGGAAGGAAGGAACCTGTGTAGGGTTGCCTGATGATGAGTCCGTGTGAAACTGCATCTTGGAAGGAAGGAACCTGTGTAGGGTTGCTTGATGATGAGTCCGTGTGAAACTGCATCTTGGAAGGAAGGAACCTGTGTAGGGTTGCTTGATGATGAGTCCGTGTAAAACTGCATCTTGGAAGGAAGGAACCTGTGTAGGGTTTCCTGATGATGAGTCTGTGTAAAACTGCATCTGAATTTGAGAAGGAACCGGTGTAGGGTTGCTTCATGATGGTCAAGTAGATAATTGTCCTGTCTGGTTTCAGGTACTAATCTGGAACTTGAAAAGGTTAATGGTAGCCATCTGTTGATTGACCTTTTTCTGAAAAAGGTAAAATGTTAGTTGTATGCAATGTCATGATGTATGAAATGCACGATGTCATGATGTTCTCAAAATAAATGAGATTGCGTTGTATGCACTTATCATGTATGTAAATAAGATGTATGAATGTATTTTTGTCTGGGAAAATAAACCCTTGACAAAAGCTGGGGAGTCGTTAAATCCTGGACTGCTGTTGAAGAGTATGTGTGTCTTCAAACTTTGCTTAGAATATTTCCAAAGGATTCCTATTTTGTTGTTTAAGGAGAACTCCGCTGGGGGAAGTTGAAAACTCTGTGGGGAGTATGTTTATTTCTTCTTGGGAAAAGAGTTTAGGAGTCTCGGTCGTCCGTTGCTCTCTGGGGATTCGAAGTTGAACTGATATCTAGTCGGGTCCAGGTTTCGCAGTAACTTGCTGGGGATTGTAGAGTAGTCTACTGGGGAAGAGGAGTTGTGGTCCTTTGATTTGTAGTAGTCGGAGAGGAAAACTCAAGCTGGGGAATCCTGGTGTTGTTGGGGAAATAGACCCTGTCGTCAGTCCGCTAGAGGGGTGACATCTTTGTTGGGGGAAGTCCTCGAGGATTCTTGAGGTTGATTCAGCTGGGGAAAGGTTTTCAGAGATTAAACCCTTGTTGGGGAACCATCCTATGAGAAGGACTTTGGGGAGACTTGTCTTTGCCCCTAGCAGCGAATGTTTGTGGCATTGCCAAACAGTTTGATTGTACGCAACCCTTTGCTGGGATTGACGCTCAATGCCCCAAGTGACGGAGATGGAGACTTTCCCCTGGTTACTCTGCACTTCTTCAGAGATTTCTTGAAATCTTGACTGGACTGCCCCAGGTTTGCTGGATAGTGACATGTTAAGTCCCCTGCTGATAGGAGATTTGTCAATGGAAGTGTCATCCTTTTTGAAGTGATTTTGTTCACTGAGAGGGCTTTCGTTCATCGGATATTCATTGTGTGAATTTCTCTGCTGTCAAACAAATAGCCAAATGCAAACAGTGATATTCAAATAATGCAAAGTTTATGCTTGTCTTGAATTTTTGAAAAAAATGCGTTTTTTAGCAGAAAACTTTTTATAAGACAAATTCAACACAAGATTTAGGGCAAAGCCTTACAGGAGTCAGGATACCTTTTGTAACAGTATGCTTTCGAACTAACCCATGCTTCAGTTAGGACTTTTGAAGGGTTGTAACGTGGCTTGGTTCACGGTTTAAGAAACAAAGGATAAAGGCTCAAAGTTTATTTGTACCCACCCGTTCTTCGTGATGTTCTTCAATCCTAAGCTTATTTAATTGTGCGTTTGAACTCCAATTGAGTCTGGAATGACGTTTTTGGTGATGGTTCACACAAGTTGAATTTGTTGGAAGGCAGTCATTTTTGCAACATTTTTCATGTTGTTGAGGATTTGTAGCGACCTCGTTCTTTTGATTTATTATCCCTAACTTTTGCCTGACTGTTCCTGTTTTCGAGATTACAGTTAGCGGGATGCCCCAGATTTCTTAAGCCTCCTTTACAGGTTTTGGCTCAGTGGGCTTTTCTTCTTGAGAGATAATGACTTCCTATTTGGTAAGGAACCATCACCATCTTTTGATTCCAGAGGAATGTTTTTGATGTCATTCGTTGTATTACGAGATGAGAGTTTGCGGCTTAACGCGCGTTTGAATTAACTAAGAGACTACCCTCCCCCAGGTTTTGATTCAAGGTTTCAATTTGTGTTAAAAACAGAAAACTTTTACTTCTTTGGATCGAAGGGGTTGACTGGGGATTATCTTCCTTATAACTCCAGTGTTTAGGATTTGAAAGAAACGCCTGTACATCATCAGCAAGGTCTGTTCAAAAGCATACTGTATGAGATTATGGCATTGTTTCGTCATCCTCCCTCTAAAGGCTTGTAACTTTTAGCAAGAGTTAAATTTCATAAAGAGAGTGAAAAGCACAGTTTAAATGTAATGAAAATGAGTGGATCAAATCAAGACAAACATATGCAATGCATTAATGAAACAAAGTTTGACATTAATAGATAATTGTTTGAATAACAAAAGGAATTACAACTTGAAAATTCAGATGAAACAAAGACGCTCTTAATGATTTGCCAAAGGAGCATTGATTATGGTGGAGTCTCCGGAGGACCAAACTCAATCTCCTTGGCATCAATCAAATTCTGAATCTTGTACTTCAATGCCCAACAATCGTTAGTATCATGCCCGGGACTGTCAGAATGATAAGCGCATGTCGCATTAGGATTGTAGTTAGGAGAAGAAGTCTTGGGGTTTGGATGAGGTCCTATCAATGCAATCAGGTTCATCTTTAATAAGTGTTGCAGCGCTTGAGACAACGGCATGTTGATGTTGGTGAACTGTTCTTTAGGCTCGTCTGGCCTTCGTTGATTTCCCTTTTGTTGTTGTCGGTGTGACGCAGAACCAGAGATCAGGACTGCCCCTACGTGTTGGTCATGGTGACACTTTTGACCATAAACAGCATTGGACTCTTTCTTCCCATTGTAGGGCTTTTTCTGAGCATCAGAGGGTGTAGCTCCTTGGATCTTTCCACTTTTGATGCCAGCTTCGACCCTTTCGCCGGTCAGTATTAGCTCGGTGAACCCGGCTGAGGAGCTTCCAATTAAGTGATTGATGAAAGGCCCTGTCAATGTTCCCATGAAGATGTCAATCAGCTCCCTGTCAGTTAAAGGGGGTTGCACCCTATCGGCCAGATCTCTCCACTTTTGGGCGTATCCTTTGAAGCTCTCGTTGGAACCCATGGTCATGTTCTGCAATTGCACACAAGTTGGTGCAAGATCAGCATTGTACTGATACTGCTTATAAAAAGCAACAGCTAAGTCCTCCCAAGTGTGGATGCGAGAACTCTCCAATTGATAGAACCACTCGAGTTGAGTCCCTACCAGGCTTTCTTGGAAGAAATGGATCCAAAGCTTTGGATCAGTTGTGTATGGTTGAATCTTGCGGACATAAGATTTTAAGTGCATCTTAGGGCAAGAGACTCCATCGTACAGGGCAAAGGTAGGGACCTTGAACTTTGGCGGGATGACTAAACTAGAAACTAAACCCATGTCTCCTAAATCCAAGCCAGGTACTTGTTGAATCTCCATAGCACTGAGGCGATCCTCCAACTGTTTGTACTTGTCATCAACGGGAGGATATTGTGCCTCGGAGTAGTCAGCTTCAACTTTATCAATCTCCAAATTGTGGTCTTCTTCAAGACTATCCCCTATGTTGGATGGAGTTGAAAGGTCTAGGGTTTTAGGTCTTCTTCTCAAGTTCAGGATGCTCGCTGCCTTCTTGGACTTCTTCTTCTTGTCTTTGAGAAGGAGAGCTTTCAGATCCTCTTGCCCTTTACCCATAGCCAGAAGCATTTGTTGGAATTGAGCTTTTTGAGCTTGGAGATCTTTCACCGTTTGTTCCATATCCATCTTACTGAAATAAACAGTAGGAAGATAAGGAGACCTGTAGGAGAAACCTATTATGCAATGATATGTATGATATATGTATGCAATGTTTTCAAGGATCTCTCAGGGTAAACACAAGAAAAATGTTAGAGGTTGAACTTTGATCAACATCTTTGATTGGAGAACTTTGTAATGGTGGATGTCTTTCCACGAGAATCAAGCTCACCATGTCGAGTGGGTCATAGCCCCTGATTCAAGTTGTTGCACTTGATCTTTGACAACGTTTGTTTAGAGGAAAATGAAACCTCTTACCCTTTGGTAGACGTCTGGTTAAACGTGACCCTTCATCAAAAAGACCCTTAAGATCCTTGAAATGGTTATTGAAAATACTATGGTATGATGTTATGATGTTATGCACATGTATGCAAAAGTAAGCAAGTGTATATACAGGCGATCATATTCACACAAAGCAAACAAGTCCTTAGGTTTAGGCTTGCATGGGGTTTGTAGGTAAGTACCCTCTTGAAGTTAGTTGGCTCAACCTGTCCTATAAATAGTAACCGGGTTCTAAGGAGCTCAATATCACCGGATTATTTTCTGTGTTCATTGTTTTGGTTTAGCCACTTAACTGGCGACCAAAATATTCCAAGAAAACAATCCTCAATGAGTGTAGTATAGAGTATCTACCAACTTCGGACTGCACCAAAGCCGGTCATCTCACTACCCCTAAAAAAGCCAAGATGGTCAAGTAAGGTTCTAAGAGTTCGTTAGTACTTCATGACATCGCTCAACGGCCCCGTATTCTCCTTGACTACTCAAGGGCTACCGGTACCCACAAATATGTCACACTAACATAGCTACTGCTTCAACCATGTCGGTATACCCCACACAGTTCCCTCACAGTTTATTGCTATTTACCTAAAAAGGTGCCCCCAAATCCGGGTGTAGGATTTAAAACAAACCCAAGCAAGGAACCCAAAAAGTAAAGCAATCAAAGCAAGCATGTAAAGGTGATCTAAAACCCTAAGGTAACCCCACTTTTAGAACTGTCCCCAGCAGAGTCGCGAGTTCTGTGATACGGTGGGAGAACTGACTTGTGGTTTTGCGTTTGTGTTCGCAAATGTTCGGTTTAGCAAGAGTCGCCACCGACTTTTTATTTTATCCTAAGGAAAGGTCAAAAAGCACAGGAAAGACCTTTGAGATGTTTGCGTGGGTTCGGGGGGTAGATTATGAAAAGGGAAAGTGCTAGCACCCTTTTCATCCATGGTTATCCATGGGCTCTTAGTTACTTGTTTTAGATCACTTGCCTTTGCTTTTCAATTGTTTGAAATGGTGCTTTGTGTGTGTGGTTTTGAAAATGTTTTGAAAAAGATGCCTTGTCTGGGCAACCTTTGTAATGACTCTTGTTCGAGTATATACAAAGGTGTATGTCTTTTTGAAAAGATGTTTCATTGTTTTTTTGAAAGTTTGTTTTGAAATTGTATGGAGATGTGTGTTTGAAAAATGGCAAGGATGTTTTGCAAGTTTTATCAAGTAACTAAGAGTTGTCTACCCTATTTTACTCAAAGATGTTTCTCATGTTTTTTAACCCTTTTAACAGTGTTGTTTCACCATTGTATTTGATGAACAACCTTGCGTTAGGATGTTGAACGGGACGGGCGCGGGACGTTTGTATAGTCATAGAAGGCAACATATGGGACGTTTTAGCAATGTCGTTTTAGGGACTAGATCATTTACCGAAGGCAACATCGAGGGTCATCGAGGGACTACGATCTTTCATCGAGGGTCTTTGCTAAAACGCCCATGCTCGAGGGACATGACTATTTTCCGAGGCAACAAGTGAGATTACCTTAAGGGTGCATGTGTGCAAAGTGTGTTTGATTTGCATGCATTTAATCTTTGATTATGGGTTGTCTACTTGTTGTTTTCATCTTTCCATACATCCTAATTGCTATCATTTGTGCGAAAGTAATAAAAATGCAGAAAATAGGTCCTACGCTATTACAACCATATCGAAAGGCATAAAATATGAAGGCAAAAGAAAACAAAATAAAAAAACAAGGAAAATGAGCTTTTCGACCCAAGAAGCAGTATCCTTTGATTTTCATTCTGCTGGCCTCCTTCGATTTGGGCAGGAGCAGCCTTCGATTTGCATTCTGCTGGCCTCCTTCGATTGGGGTCAGCAACAGTGAAGTCATGTCTTTCGATTGGGCTTTGGCACCAGTCAAGTTATGTACTTCGATTGGGCTTTGGCATCAGTCAGGTCATGTACTTCGATTGGAAGCTGGCATCAGCATGGGAGTACCTTTTGACTGAGCCTGGACTTAGTGCAAGTGTGCCTCTGGCTGGGCCTTTCTGCCTTGTTGCCTTCTTCGATCGGGCCTGGAGTCAGTGAAGAAGCCTGAGGCTTCGTTTCTTATTCCTGTTTCCTGTTTACTTCATTTGAGACATTAAATAGCAACATGGCCTAAGGCCAGGCTAGTAAACAGTTTAACAACTAAAGCTAGTTCAGGAAAACAACAAGCAAAACGAAACATGTTAATAGGATGGAAACGAAAGGAACAACACTATGTACATGCTTGGAACGAAAGGGAGTTTATTTACATGTTATGTCATGAAATGAAAAGCTCAAGGGTAAGAGTGACTTACCTTGATGGAGGCGTTGAATGGATGTGGGGCCTTGAGTGGTGGCCCTTGAATGCTTCTGGATTCGGAGGGGGAAACCAGGGGTCACGTCCTTGGTACTGGATTCAACAGAGAAGAACAAGTGTGAGGTTCTTCCTACTGGATTCGAAAGGGTAACAAGGTGTATGGACGTTTCAAATTCTAAGGGGACAAGTGTTTGGATTCTGGATATTTTTGATTTCTCAAGTGTTGATGAACTTGAGATTTTTTTTGTTGTGTTTGAGAACAATTCTGCAAATTATTTCGACTGGCCATCCGATCCCCCCTAGCTTTGTAAAAAATCCCTCTATTTATAGAGAAATAATGAACATGTCTTCAACATCCAGCCTTGCAAATAATTATAAAAATAATGGGTAACGTGACAGTATAAGAGAGGGGCCTGTTGGTAGCAGCAACAGTGGGGTGCAAAAGATCTGACATTGCTTGTGCTCAGGCTGAAATCAGATGGAAAGCTGCTTTTGTGATAAAGTCTCTCTGTTTGCAGAAAAATTATGTAGCCTTTAGCCCAGAATAGCAGTATCCAACAGACAAAGTTTGAAACCCTTGTGCAAACTTCTGACCATGAAGATTTGGACACAAACAGCCTGGCAAAGGAGATTTGGTTTGGAGTCAAAGGCAAGAGTGAGATCGAAGCGTACTGGTTCAAAGGAAGCCTCTGTCTCAGTCGAAGCCTGTGGTCGAAACAATCTAACTCAAAGGAAGCTATTGCCCAATCGAAAGCTCCTGCTCGAAGCAAACATATTTCCCAGTCGAAAGTCCGTGTTCGAAGGAAACAATGTTTCCCAATCGAAGCATGTTTGTAGGCAGTTGCTTGTCCAATCGAAAGGTTGAATCGAAGGATGTTTCCAATCCACACGAAGGATGTACCCAAGTTGCATTCGAAAGAGGCACGCTAGCAGCCACTTTGAGCAATCGAAAGAGGCTTAGAGTCAGTCGAAGGATGCAAGCCAAGCTTGTGTCGAAAGAGGCCAAAAGGTCAATCGAAAGATGCTGATCGAAAGAGGCCTAAAGGCCAATCGAAAGAGCTGAAACGAAGAACACTTGTATTTCTCCAATTTTTGTCAAAATAATATTTTTATCTGTTTTCTTCCTTTTTGACATTTTCCTTTTAATTTTGGTACTGGAAAATCCCAATGCACTTGTTCAAGCTTGAACCTTGACAATCCTTGTAAGAAAAGCCTTGAGAATTGAGAGGGAAAATTTTGGGGTACAATACTACTTAATATCAAGTTGTCCGACGAAGTTCCTTTTGTCCAAGTTCCAGAGAAGCCAAAATTCGAAGTTATTGCTGAAATTCTTCATTTGAGTTGGAAAGAGGTGAAAGATAATTGGAAATCGAGTGAGGATACTACATGTTTTTATTTTGATTTCTTAGTGAAGAAAGTTGAATACTGGGCAAAGAAAGGGAATTGGAATGACTTCAGCTCCTTGTTTGCTCTCATGATATACGGGATCATCCTCTTCCCTGCAAGAGAAATTTTATGGATTTGACGACTATTTATGTTTTTAGAAACAAGAACCCAGTACCGACACTCTTAGCAGATACTCTTTACACCATTCATTCCAGGAACGAAAAAGGAGGTAATGTAAGTTTGTGTCATTCGATGTTGTATCAATGGTTCAAGTTGCACCTACTGGTAATTGGCCCTTTCATGGATACCAGACATTCTCTTCAATGGTCATCCAGACTTGTCAACCTTACTTCATTTGATATCCAGTGGAATTATGACATGGGGGAAGTATGAAGTATTATCACTAGCTACAGAGATTTCCCTAATGTTCCATAGGAACTAAGGGGTGTATCAACTATAATCATGTGCTTGCTTATCGTCAATTGGGATATGCAATGGATGGACCGCCAAAGGTTGAGGAGGTGTCTGAATCACTGTATTTTGTTGGAGGAAGTGATCCTGTGATGTTGAAAAGAGTGACAAGTGCTTGGAAGGGAATTCATAAGAAGGATAGAACTACTTTGGGCAAGAAGGTTCCTATTGTTAGGGTTCCTTACTTGGAGTGGGTTTAAGCCATGGTTAAGATTTTACAGTTACCATTTGCAAGGTCGGCTCCAATATGTGAGCAACCTCTTACTGTTCTGAGTAATACGTGCCTACCGAGGTGTTCACCCAGGTTCATGTTGAGAACATTCAACTTCGTGCAAAAGGCCGTGAGGCAGGGATGAAACTTTATTGGGTAGATCAAGAAAGGGCCGACTTAGCTCGCAAACTCAAAGAAGCTCAAGGGGAAACTTCCGATGCAACCAGTTTCAGGAAGAGATCTCATGCTGAAATGGAAGAAGAGTTGAGAAAGACCTGGCAAGAGTGCCAGAAGCTTCAGGCATCTGAGAATAGTTACAAGAAGAAGGTTCAAAACTTGGAGAAACAGCTCAAAGATAAAGATGCTCAGCTTAAGACGGAAGTGGCCCAGAAGCGTGTCGTAGAGGATCGATTTTAAGAAATCAAAGTAGTCGCATTACAATTTTTGAAAGAGAAAGCCAGGCTTGAAGAGTATTGTCAACATCTTAAAGCGTGTCTTGTTCCAGAGTTTTAGTTTTGGCATTTACCTTTGGTGTATTTGGTCTCCCCCGGGATTGTTGGAAGGGACCATTTGTTTGTTTTTATTATTTGGTTTTTGTTAAGTTTACTTTGAAACATGTATTTTGTTGTTTATCGTTACACTCTTAAATGTTCGAAGTCACTTGAACATCATTTCTTTTGTTTGTAAATAATTGGAGTGTTTGTCTTATTGTCCTTTTTTCCTTTGATTGTATGTTTGATCTTTGGTTGCACGCTGTGATTGATGCATAAAAGGACTCCTGAATACCGGGAAGTGACAAACATATCATGCACATCATGCATTTCATAACATTACAGGTTATCTCAAGACGGTTTTCTTATTCTTCTGCTTTTCTTATTCAAAATTCAAGACGACTACTCATCGATATTCCACCAAAAAAAATTTGCCAAGACAGATGGAACAATTTCAAGGTGAACTCGCTGAAATGAGGGCCCAGATGGCTACTCAGATGACCCAGTTCATGGAGGTCATTACCAACGTGAATCGCCGACAGGAGGAATTGGCTGCCATTGTTAATTACCAGCGCCGCTATCCAGGGGATGGTGGAAATCAAGGGCTCTATCAAGACATTTCTGTAGGATTGGGGGATGTGCAAGATCAACCTGCTGGAAATTTTCACGGGATTCCTGGAAACCCTTTTGTGCTTAACGTAGGGCAGTTTCCCCCGCCTTCGGGACCTCGTCTTGTGGGGAACAAGAGAGATAATCAGGGCGGTGTAAGAGGCTATCAGGAGCAGGATTATGACTTTGACCAGGATGAAGATAAATTTTATGTTCGGCGTTCAGAGCCGGAAGTTCAGGTTGAGGATAGGAAGTATCGGTTGTTGGAAGAATGTTTGAAGGCTGTGGAAGGGCAAGGAGTCCTTGGTATGAATGTTAATGATCTAGGGTTGGTGTCTGGGGTGAAAGCTCCTCCGAAGTTTAAGCCCCCTACATTTGAAAAGTACAACGGAACGTCATGTCCTGTTACCCATGCAAGTGCTTATTTCAGAAAAATGTCGGTGCATACTGAGGATCAGGGGCTTTTGATTCACTTTTTCCAGGATAGCCTATCTGGGGCATCCCTGGAGTGGTACATGAAGTTAGAGAAAACTCATATTTGTTGCTGTAATGATCTTGCTCGGGATTTTTTCAAACATTATCTGTACAATGTGGATATGGCGCCTAATCGCACTCAGTTACAGAATATGTCACAAGGACCGAAAGAATATTTCAAGATGAAAATTCTGGCTACAGATACTTAATGTCACGTCCGATGTTATGACACCGTATCTGACTTACTATATGACAGTAAATACAAAAGCAGTAAATAACACAGTCAATTGTTTACCCAGTTCAGTGTGCAACAACACCTACTCTGGGGGCTACCAAGCCAGGGAGAGAATCCACTATAAGAGATGTTAATTCAGGAATAAACCAACCAGTTTATCTCCTTCACTTAAGACCTACCCAATGCAATTCTAATCTAAGTACAACTTAAACCTGAGTTCCTACTCACTCCCCCTCAATCACAGCAGTGATACATAAACCAATTTGACTTGAGAATTGATGAAGACACTCTTCAAAACACACTCTTGATTAAGCTTCACAGCTTTTTAATCAAGTAACACAATCACTCGTGCTTCACAGCTTTGAGTGATGTACACAACTAACTTGACTCTGCTTCACAGCTTTAGTCAAGTAACATTCAAACACTCTTGCTTCAAAGCTTTGAGTGCTACACAACCCTTACAATTGAAACCTATTCCAAGACACTTATCACAATGATAATTGCTTGGAGTACAATAAACAAATCTATACAGATTACAAACTTGATCTTCTAATCAATCAGCAGGGATAACTTCAAAAAACCGCAGCTCTGTTGAATATATAGCAGCTGCAACTTCAGTTAGGGTTTCCAAAAACCTAGGGTTGATTCCTTTTGACCTAATGACCAGGTCACAGTACTTTGTTGATCAGGTTAGGATTGAGCGAGGTTACTCCTCAGAAAACGCAGGATTCTGTTTAGGAAGGACTGAGTTATTTCCTGAAAAAACTCAGACTTATCCAATCCTGTAATCCTGCTAGTTCAGAACAGGATGTCATAACATCTGTTATGACATCTGAGAAAACCTGTCTACTGATTAGCTAAATGTGATCATTTTGCAAACATGCTCAGATACACACTTATAAACATCAGTATTTGAGTTACAATATTTTTCTGCATATGTACCTAAAGAGTTAGTACAACCTGAACTAGAATGTTATGACATCAGTCATGACATTCACACATACACTTGGAATTTACCAAAAATGCAAGCCAATACCTAAACACCTACAAACTCCCCCTTTGGCAGATTTTTGGCTAAAGTCCCTAAACAATCAGAGATAGATAGATAGCAGCAGAAATAAGTGACAGCAGAAAAATATAGTGTTAAGTACTAATTAAGCAGTACCAAATATTCTCCCCCACTTTAGCCACAAATGGGCCAAAGATTACATGTTTATAAAGTTATACAGTTATCCAAGACAAAATAATGAGATCAGCAGCAGAACACCAGACAACAGCAGCAGACAACAGTAGAACATACTTCCAAACTCCACCAGCAACACCACCAAGCAGCAATCATCCTTCAAGTACTGTCATCAGACTCAGAGGAGCCACTTTCTTCATCTTCTTCCCTCATGCTTGCTTCAGCTTCTTCCTTTTCTAGCTTGGCAATTAGTGCTTCTAGGGTCCTTTTTCTAGCATCCAGATCTTTGCAAGTTTCTTTTAAGACAGCTATGACATCTGATGTTTTGGACTGGCTCTTTGCAGACGATGTCTCAGCTGATGTTATGACAATGTCTGGAGCATGGGATCCCTGAAACAGTTTGTAGTGCAGGCCAAGGGCAGGGGCTCTTTTGCAGACTGTATCTCTTGCTACAAGTATGTCAGGATATTGTGCAAGGATGATTCCACAAATGAGGGAGGGAAAGGCAATTGGTCCTTTGACAGCATAACTGCCAGCATGCTTCAAGGTTTGTTCAAAAATGTACCTTCCATAGTCAAAGGCAGTCTTGGTTCCTACAGCATAGATGAATCTCCCCAATCCTGTGGAGATGGTTGATTTGTGATTTGTAGGCACCCAGTTTGCTGCACCTATTTTATGCAAGATGGCAAATTTCATGCTGAGTTTACTAGCATTCAACTTCCCTTTCAATGGCCAGCACTTTACTTGCCTGGCAGTGATGGTCAAGCATACTTCATTGTCAGTTGCCTCTAGGTCAGGACAGTCCTTATTTGTTCTTCCAAGAAACTTGTTGATTTCTGATGGAGAGAACTTGACCCTTCTTCCTCTAACAAACACACTCTCAAAGTCAGCTGACCTCCCATCAGCACAATCATTGGATAAGTTCACTACAAACTCTTTAACCAGATTTTCATAGCATTTGCCAAACTTTATCACAGTCTTTATTAGCCCAGCATTCCTGATCAGCTCCATGATGTCTTTGCACTCCAAAGCATCATTGTTGAGTTCTCTCTCCAAGGCTATTCTCTTCAAGCAAACATACTTCCACCTGTTTGCATTATCAGGATGATGAAAGGAGATGTTGTCAGTTGGCACTTCAGGCACTCTAGCAATCTTGCTGGAAGGGAGCTTCCTTCTGATGGGAGCATTGTCAATGTCAATCTCAAATTCTGATTCATCATCAGAGTCAGAAGTTTCAGGTTCTTTTCTTTTCTTGGAGATTGGTTGTCTAGCAGTCAGCACCTGTGCCTTCTTCCCTTTAGTCTGAATTTTTTCAGCCATCCCTTCAGCCTTGGACTTCTTAGGTTTAACAGTCTCACTACTTTTTCTTTTCATCAATCTCCTAGCAATGCTAGGGTTCACATTAGCAATCAGTTCATTATCTCAGTACTCTTCATCCACATCAATGATAGGTGGATCAGCAGCCTTTTCAGAGGGATTCTGAATGTTGTCTTTTGGTGTCACAACATCCTCAGTGACATCTATATTTTCAGAACCTTCCACATTTGGACTTTCAGATTGATTCAAAGGAATAGAAATCCCCGGTACAGATTGGTTGCCACTCAGAATGCTAGTAACCAGTCTAGCAATAGCTTGGTGTACTTGAACTGTTCCTTCTTTATTAGGTATAGTAGATGAAGGAAGAGAAGAATTACCAGAGACTGCAGCTTGAGCTCTTCCTGCATGTCTGGTCCTGAGCTTCTTGATTTTGGCTGGGTTAGTTGCCATCTCCCTGAGAGGAGTGACCTCAAGTACTTCAGATTCTATGCATGTCGTGATTGCCCTAGAATCTTGATCAGATGACGATGATGATGAGTGAGACGAAGCCGCCATAGTGGAAGATGATGTCTGAGACATTGTGTTTAACGTTGAGTAGCAGTAGCAATTTGAGAAGGCTCTTTGATTGGGAGGAGAAAACAGGTTGCAAGGATGAGAGAGATAGGGAGTACAAGGGAGTCTTTTCAACTTCTGAAGGCTTTTGAAGGAATTGTGAATGAATATGATCAACCCACTAAATATAGACTTAATAGAATTAATCCCTTCAACCCTTGTTTTCAGCAAAACTAATTGCTACAATTTCTCATGTTGGTGAATACCCAATCTGCCCTTCAAATTTTCAAGTTGATTTCCAACAAGCTCCTTGATAGAAGAATCAGTTAGCTGAAGCTCAGAGAACCTATGTTTCAGTTCAAATGATTTCTTCTCTCCAAAGTCAATAGGGTTTAAGGAAATGTTGAATGTTTTCAGATTATCACACCACAATGTCACAACATCTTGTGTGACATTGTCTTCAGGTAGCATCTGTGTTGACCAGAATTTTTGAGAACAGAATTTATGAGACTTGTTCTTTGCCACATCACATATATTATCAGCCTGTAGTTTAGGAGTTCTTCTGACATCTTCCATAGGAATAGCTCTTTTCATTCCTTCAAGTTTATGCTGCCACTGTTTCATATCTTTTTCTTCTTTGATGATTTGACTCCAAGTGTGGATATCAGTGTTCTCAGGCTGCCACACATAACCGTTATTTTTGGATTTTATTCCTCTCATTACAATATCTAGTTTTTCATTAAACACTAGACATTCAGATCTTGAGAAGTTGACCATGAATCCTAGATCACATAATTGACTGATGCTGATGAGATTAGTAGTCAACCCTTTTACCAGCAGTACCTTATTCAGACTTGGAACTCCAGGGTAGTCCAAATTACCAACTCCTTTGATTTCTCCTTTAGCACCATCTCCAAAGGTCACAAAACTGGTGGTGTGAGGCATAACATTATTGAGGAGATTTTTGAATCCAGTCATGTGTCTGGAACATCCACTGTCAAAGTACCAGTTTTCCTTTGCTGGGATCTTCAGGGAAGTGTGTGCTATCAGTGCAATAGCCTTTTTCTTCCATTGAGGAGCGTGTGGTACCTTTTTAGACTTAGGTTTGACATCTGATTTCTGATTAGGATATCCATGTAGTCTGTAGCAGAAGGGCTTTATGTGACCATATTTCCCACAATGATGACATCTCCATCTTTGGTACCTCTTCTTCATGTGTCTCTGTCCCTGATGTTGAGAGTAATGTTGAGACATCTGGTTTGACATTTGCTTCCTGGTAACAACTTTCTTTGTTTCCACAAATCCTAGGCCAGATTTATTTCCCATATTTTGTCCAGCCTGAAGAATCTCTTCCAATTTGTCTGTTCCATTTGTCAACATCTTGACTGATTTGGTCATTTGATTCAGTTGTGAGTTCAGCAGTTGAACTTCTCTTTCTAAATGACTTATAGTTTCAAGATTTGCTCTCTTTTCAGCCTCCAGCTTTATAATGAGTTTTGATTGTTTCTCATTTTGCACACAGACTTCACCACTTCTGATACACAATTTCTTGTAGGTATCAGCCAGTTCTTCAAATGTTACTTCTTCATCACTGGTGTCACTTTCAGAAGTACAAACACTAGTTAGGGCAGTAACTAGTTTGGCAGATTCTTCTTCAGAATTGCTTTCTGAATCATAGTCAGACCAAGTAACAGTCATTCCTTTCTTTTGCTTCTTAAGAAAGGTAGGACATTCAGCTCGAATATGTCCATATCCTTCACATCCATGGCATTGAATTCCTCTGCCTTGGTTTTCCTTATCTTCTGATCTTGGTCTTCTGCTGGAACTGTCAATGTCAGAAGGAATGTTATGAACATTTGACCTTGACTTTGGGTCCATTCTTTTGATGAGCCTGTTGAACTGTCTTCCAAGCATGGCAATGGCTTCAGATATGTTTTCTTCTTCATCCTCCTTGTGTTCAACATCAGTGTTGGTTACAAGTGCTATGCTTTTGTTCTTCTTGTCACCATTATCAGTGATCCCCATCTCAAAAGTCTGAAGAGACCCAATAAGTTCATCCACTTTTAACTTGCTAATGTCCTGGGCTTCCTCTATGGTAGTTACCTTCATTGCAAATCTTTTAGGCAAGGATCTGAGAATCTTCCTCACCAGTTTTTCTTCTGACATTTTTTCTCCCAGTGCTCCTGAGGTGTTGGCAATCTCCAAGATGTTCATGTGAAATTCATGGATGGTTTCATCTTCCATCATTTTTAGATTCTCAAACTTAGTGGTCAACATCTGAAGCCTTGACATCTTTACTTTGGAAGTGCCCTCATGAGTAGTTTTGAGGGTGTTCCAAACTTCCTTGGCCAGTTCATATTGATGTACTAATCTGAAGATGTTTCTATCAATTCCATTGAACAAGGCATTTAAGGCTTTTGAATTTCCCAGAGCTAACTCATCTTCTTCTTTACTCCAATCTTCCTCAGGCTTCAGACTGATTGTCCCATCTCTTTCAGTTATGGTGGGATGAATCCATCCTTTGTCAGCAGCTCTCCAAGCCTTTTTGTCCAGAGATTTTAGGAAGGCAATCATACGAGGTTTCCAGTAGTCATAATTAGTTCCATCCAGAATGGGTGGTCTATTTCCAAAAACTCCTTCTTTGTCCATAGTGCCAGAAAGTGATATCCCTAGATCTCACCCAGTAATACAGGCAGGGTGCCTGCTCTGATGCCAATTGAAAATTCTGGCTACAGATACTTAATGTCACGTCCGATGTTATGACACCGTATCTGACTTACTATATGACAGTAAATACAAAAGCAGTAAATAACACAGTCAATTGTTTACCCAGTTCAGTGTGCAACAACACCTACTCTGGGGGCTACCAAGCCAGGGAGAGAATCCACTATAAGAGATGTTAATTCAGGAATAAACCAACCAGTTTATCTCCTTCACTTAAGACCTACCCAATGCAATTCTAATCTAAGTACAACTTAAACCTGAGTTCCTACTCACTCCCCCTCAATCACAGCAGTGATACATAAACCAATTTGACTTGAGAATTGATGAAGACACTCTTCAAAACACACTCTTGATTAAGCTTCACAGCTTTTTAATCAAGTAACACAATCACTCGTGCTTCACAGCTTTGAGTGATGTACACAACTAACTTGACTCTACTTCACAGCTTTAGTCAAGTAACATTCAAACACTCTTGCTTCAAAGCTTTGAGTGCTACACAACCCTTACAATTGAAACCTATTCCAAGACACTTATCACAATGATAATTGCTTGGAGTACAATAAACAAATCTATACAGATTACAAACTTGATCTTCTAATCAATCAGCAGGGATAACTTCAAAAAACCGCAGCTCTGTTGAATATATAGCAGCTGCAACTTCAGTTAGGGTTTCCAAAAACCTAGGGTTGATTCCTTTTGACCTAATGACCAGGTCACAGTACTTTGTTGATCAGGTTAGGATTGAGCGAGGTTACTCCTCAGAAAACGCAGGATTCTGTTTAGGAAGGACTGAGTTATTTCCTGAAAAAACTCAGACTTATCCAATCCTGTAATCCTGCTAGTTCAGAACAGGATGTCATAACATCTGTTATGACATCTGAGAAAACCTGTCTACTGATTAGCTAAATGTGATCATTTTGCAAACATGCTCAGATACACACTTATAAACATCAGTATTTGAGTTACAATATTTTTCTGCATATGTACCTAAAGAGTTAGTACAACCTGAACTAGAATGTTATGACATCAGTCATGACATTCACACATACACTTGGAATTTACCAAAAATGCAAGCCAATACCTAAACACCTACACAAGAAATACGCTCAGAAGTGGAGTGAGTTGTCTACAAGGGTTCAACCTCCACTCATGGAGAGAGAACTCATTGATATGTTTATGAGTACCCTGCAAGGGCCATTCTATGAGCCCATGATAGGAAGTACTTCGGCAGGATTTGCAGACTTGGTTATGGCTGGTGAAAGAATTGAGGTAGGTTTGAAATTGGGGAAAATTTAGGTTGGAGGTTCTAGTGGCTCATCAAGAGGCAGTAAGAAACTAATCAACACTTACCCTAAGAAAAGGGAAGGCGACGCAAGCGCGGTTTACTCTCATAGAGGAAGAAGAGAGGATCGTTAGCACCAATAAATCAATGTTGTTTCTATTCCAGTTAATGCTCCTCTGCAGCAGAGACCAAATATAGTGCCTCAACAACAAAGACAACAAGATGCTCCCCGTCAGTATAATAATCAACAACAGAGACAGCCCAGAAAATTCAATCCCTTGCCGGTATCTCTTACTGAAGCACTCCACCATTTGCTTGATTTAAAGTTGATTGGTTTGAGAAATATGCCACCACCACCCGCAAGACTTCCTCCTAATTATGATGCTAACGCAAGATGTGAATTCCATTCAGGCGGAGTTGGTCATTCTACTGACAATTGCTTTGCGTTGAAGTGCAAAGTACAAGACTTGTTGGATGCTAAGGCAATTGAGTTTACTCCAGTGACTGGTCCGAATGTTACTCAGAACCCAATGCCTAGGCATGGAGGGGGTGTTGTTAATATGATTGATGGTAATGGTGAAGTGTTGAATTTGATCATGAATGTGGAACAAGTAACTACTTCATTGTGCTATGTTAAGAGGTATTTGCTTGACAATTCTATCTTCCCGGGTTGTACTTCTGAGTGTGCCAAGTGTAGAGAGAAACCGAAGGGTTGTGAAGATTTAAAACCGGTATCCAGTTACTGATAGAGGAGGGTTCCCTGCAGTTCGATAGGAAACCGAGCTACCATAAGGTTACCGAAGAAGATGTTGCTGTGGTATCTATTCCTTACACCCATGTGCACATTCATACCCTATCTAGGGCACCTCCTTTGATGATTACAGTACCTGGACCCGTGCCGTATACCAGTGAGAAGGCCATTACGGTGCATATGTTTATTACCATGGGGTGAAGCAGGAGGTAAGGACCCATTCGTCTGAGGAAGAACATGTTGAAGGTAATGAAGAGGAAGTTCATAACTTTTCTGGTGTGGGTCGAATGACTAGAAGTGGGAGAGTATTTGGTCCTTCCAATGTGCAAGATGCGACAGATGCTTCTGCAAGAGAAAAAGGAAAACAACAGGCGATGATTGGTAATCTAAGGGTTACGCCAGCCAATGTGACTCAACCAATTCCGATACCAGAAGCTTCTTCAGTTCCCAATGAGGTTGAAGAGTTGATGCGAATTATCAGAAAGAATGATTATAGCATAATCGATCATCTAAGCCATACTCCTTCCAAGATGTCTATCTTGTCTCTGTTGATTTATTCAGAACCTCACAGAAATGCTTTGATGAAGTTGTTAAAGAATGCGTTCGTGCCACATGAGATAACAGTCAATCAGTTTGAGAATGTTTGTGCTAACATATCTGCCGGGAACGGTCTGGGTTTTACAGATTTTGATCTTCCTCCAGAGGGGCCAGACCATAACAAAGCGTTGCATATTTCAATGGAGTGCATGGGAACTACTTTATCCCGGGTTTTGGTGGATACAGGGTCGTCTTTGAATGTATTGCCCAAGTCAGCATTGATGAAGATTGATTATTCTGGACTGGAGTTGCGCCCTAGTGATTTGATGGTGAAGGCATTTGATGGGTCTCGAAGGTCACTGTTTGGGGAAGTAGAGTTACCAATCAAGGTTGGTCCGCGCACCTTCACAACTACATTTTTGTGATGGATATACAACCAGGGTATTATTGTTTGTTGGGGAGGCCGTGGATTCATAGAGCAGGGGCAGTCACTTCTACTCTTCATCAGAAACTCAAGTATTCTACAAAAGGAAAGGTAATAACTGTGTGCAGCGAATAAGAGTACATCGTAAGTCATTTGACATCATTCCGCTATGTTGAAGTTGAAGGCAAGATACATGAGACTCCATTTCAGGCATTTGAGACAGTTCATGCTGTCAATTTTCCTCCTCCAGAGCAGAGAAGGAAACCTGAAACTGTTATGTCTCCTCTCAAGGATGCGAGAGCTGTGGTGGAAAATGGTAACCCTGAAGGTTGGGGTCAGGTGCTGGACGTTACTCTGAAATTTGACAAATTTGGTCTTGGTTTTATCCCAGGTCAGCAGAGTGCAACTCCCAGAGCATCTAGTTTATCTACTCCTGTGAAGTTTTCCCGTCCTTGTGCTACTCAAGAAAGACACATCAATGCAGTTGGCGACAATAGGGTTGATGGCTACAATATCGAAGATTGGATTCGTCTGAGTATTCCAAGCCAGACACTCAACAATTGGACTTTTGTGGATGTTATCCAAGTTTCAAGCGCTAAGGAGTAATTTTCTTGTTTTCTTTTATTATCATATCATAATTCCTACGCTCTGCCCAAGGCGTAGTGGATCATTTGTGTAGGGCCACCATGTTTATTTTTCAAGTTTATCATGAAATAAAGGACGTTTTTGCATTCAAATTTTGCTCCTTTTTTATTTATTTAAATGGAAATGTTTCTCTTTTCACACATTGTCACTAAAAAATGACAAAATGTCATTCATGCAGATGCACTTCCACCACCGATCATATTGGTAACGACTCTGCTATGGCTCATTATGACTTTGATACTCCTATTTATCAAGCTGAAGAAGAAGCACGTGAGGATTGTGATCTTCCTGAGGATTAGCAAGATTGTTAAAACAAGAGGAGAAGGTTATCCAACCGAATTAGAATGTGAGTCGAGGTACTCATTGCTGGAAAAGACTTGTTGTGCGCTTGCCTGGGCCGCCAAACGTTTGAGGCAATACATGTTAACTCACACCACCTACTTTATATCCAAAATGGATCCAATCAAGTACATTTTTGAGAAGCCATCTCTTACAGGCAGGGTAGCCCATTGGCAGATGATACTCACCGAATATGATATCTAATACACTACTCAAAAAGCAATTAAGGGTAGTGTACTGGCTGACCATCTTGCTCATAAGCCCTTGAACGATTATGAACCTATGAAGTTTGATTTTACAGATGAGGAAATTGTGTATATTCGGGATTGTAATATGCCAGACCCAGACGAAGGACCCGAGCCAGGATCACGTTGGACGCTTGTCTTTGATGGTGCCTCCAATGCCATGGGCAACATCGTCGGAGCTATTATCACTTCCCCTGAGGGGTACCACATTCATTTCACGGCTCGTATTTGTTTCGATTGCACTAACAACATGGCCGAGTATGAGGCTTGCATTTATGGCATTGAAGCGGCGATCGACTTGCGCATCAAATTTTTGAAAGTTTATGGGGATTCCAATCTTGTTATCAGCAGATTAATGGAGATTGGGAGACTCGCCATCAGAACCTAATTCGCTATCGTGAGCATGTTATGAAGCTGATTCCGTACTTCGAAGAGATCACGTTTGAGCACATTCCCAGAGAAGAAAACAATCTAGCTGATGAACTGGTAACTTTGTCCTCCATGTTCAAGGTTAAGTGGGCTAATGGGGCACCTTCCATTACCATCAGAAGTTTGAGTGAGCCAACTTTCTGTTTTGAGGCTAGTTTGGAATCAGATGGTAATCCTTGGTTTTATGATGTTAGACGATATCTTGAAACACAAGAGTACCCTGAAGAAGCATACATCACAGATAAGAAGTTCTTGAGAAAATTTTCAACCAAGTTCTTTCTCAGTGGTGGTGTGTTGTATAGAAGGCATCGTGACAGTTTACTGCTCAGATGTGTTGACAAGGAAGAAGAAGCTAGAATCATTGAAGAGATACATGTAGGTGATTTCGGGACCCATTCCAACGGGCATACCATGGCTAAAAAGATTTTGCGAGCAGGTTATTATTGGACCACCATGGAGACTGACTGTTACAATCATGCACGGGTTTACCACAAATGTCAAGTCTATGCTGATAAAGTGCATGTGCCGCTAGTACCTTTGAATGTCTTGACTTCCCCTTGGACGTTTGCGATGTGGGGAATTGATATGATCGGCAAAATTGAACCAATTGCATCCAACGAGCACAGTTTCATTCTGGTTGCCATCAGTTATTTTACAAAATGGATCGAAGCTGCATCCTATGCCAATGTCACCAAGCAGGTGGTAACTCGGTTCATCAAGCACAATATTATCTATTGCTACGGAGTGCCTGAAAAGATCATTACCGATAATGGGTCTAATTTGAACAACAAAATAATGAAAGAGCTTTGTGAGTCCTTCAAAATCAAGCATCATAACTCTTCCCTATACCGACCAAAGATGAACGGTGTTCTCGAAGCGGCCAATAAGAATATTAAGAAAATCATGCAGAAGATGTTGGTAACCTATAAAGATTGGCATGAGATGCTGCCTTTCGCTTTGCATGGTTATCGCACCACTGTGCGTACTTCGACTGGGGAAACCCCATTTTCTTTGGTTTACGGCATGGAAGCAGTATTGCTGGTAGAAGTCGAGATTCATTCTCTTAGGATCATGAGAGATGTTGAGCTGGATGAAAGTGAATGGATACAGAATCGGCTGGATCAGTTGGAACTTATTGACGAGAAGAGGTTAACGGCTGTATGTCATGGTTAGGTATATTAGTAGAGGATGAGGAAAGCTTTTGATAGGAGGGTACGGCCTCAGTGTTACAAGCCAGGTGACCCTGTGCTAAAAAGGATAATTCTCCCCCAGGTGGATCCCAGGGGCAAGTGGGTTCCGACTTATAAAGGTCCTTTTGTAGTCAGAAAAGTTTTCTCTGGAGGAGCGATGACGCGCACGACTATGAATGGAGAGTACTTCCCTCTCCCTATGAATGCTGACGTAGTTAAAAAATACTTTGCCTAAAAAAATAAAAACCCGCTAAACTGAAAACCCGAAAGGGCGGTTTAGGCAAAAAGAGGGTATCCTGGTGAATCAAAAACCCGAAAGGGCGATTCAGGCAAAAGTTAGGGACTTAAAGCAAATGACTACGCTCAGCATGGGTTCCTTTGTTTCTTTCCTTCGTTCTGCCACCTGGCATAAGCTTGAAGCTAATCCAAGAATGATCTGTCTGAAAGCAGGAAGATAAGAGTCATAAGAGTCATAGCAGAATCGGGACTTGATGGATATCCACATTCACATTGCCATTTGTAAACACTTGTTTGCTTTGATTTTGTAATTACTTGCTTCCAAATGTAAATACCTTTTTCACACGCCAATCTCTCAAAATCAATAGAATATCTTCTTTCAAGTATACACATACTGCTCTTTTCTCCCTTTTTATTATTTTGTTTGCAAAAAGTCCAATATTTTTGATAAGCATGTGCATATAAACTTCGTGGGCCTTACATGGAAATGGAAATCTAAGTCATGGTTAGTTGATCACTTGAAATACGGATAACAAACACAACTACTGTTGTGCAAGGGGCATGTTTGGTTCTATGATTGACGGATTTCTCATTCACTTTACTGTTGGATGCCTTGCCAATTCGTTTCACAGCTCCATACTGTCGGTAAAGGTCATGGGTCAGGGTAATGTCAAGATTACGGCAGGTCGGCGAGATCAGCGAACCTAGTTGGAGAATATTGCTTCCCCATAATGGCTTTCATTACGTTTCTTTACTGCACTTTCGTGTGTTATCTTGATTGAATGTTTTAGCATTGTCTGCATATAGGATTTTGTTTATGGCCGAATGTCAGTCTTGATGCGTTGAATATTTTTTCCTTGAAAAAAATTCTATTTCATTTTACTTAATCCATCCAATATCACTCTTTAATCGTATTTTTGGGCGTTTTGATACCAACTGTGCCAATGCTTTTGCTTAGCCAAGAGTTTGGAGGAAGGAGTTTAGATAAAAACGATGACTGTAGTGGTATGCTTTTGAGTAGAACCCTGTTGACGATGTACATGAATTGTTTCAATCCCCAAACACCGGAGATATAAGGGAGTTATGCCCTCGTTAACCCCTCTGAGCCTTCGAAGTAGGAGTCTCTTTTCCGTTCAAAAAAAAAGAAAGAAAACCTTGTTTTTTTAACCGGGGGTAGGGTAGATGTTCAGTTGATTTGACCAAGCATTCAAATTTCAGAAGGAATGTCCCATCTGAGGATCATCACACTTTACCTTTCGCATCATGAGATCAAGAAAATGTCTAAACCATGATGTTCATTTCCTCACAAAGCCCTGAGGTCGAGATCGAATCGATACAATAATGGATATCCCTCACCGACTAAGGAATGAGGCATTTGTTTTCTTCAAAAAGAAAGAGAGAGAAAGAAAGAAAAAGTTTGAAGATCTAAAGTCACATTGACTTGTTCGAAGTGGAAAGCATGAATAAGAAAGAAACAAAAAAAGCCCCGTTAAGTCGAAACTTGAAAACAAGTCGCTTAGGAAAAAGTTAGGGCATCCCGCTGGACTCCCGAATTTGAAATTCAAAAGATTTTGTCTAGGAAAAATTTAGGGAAAAGAGAGACTAAAAGGCCGAAAAGAAAATTGTTCAATAAAATTTTCATAAAAAAAAAGAAGAAGAACAATAATATCGAAAACAAAAGCAGCAAAAGTTAAGTGACAATCATGTTGGAGAATTTGTCGTGATCACTCAACCATTATAAATCCTTTTGAAAGATGAATGCTTGTGATAAGTCAACTGAACTTAGGACAGGAGAATATCATGAAGGGGGTGGGCACCAAATTACTTGAGCCGTGAAAAACTTTTTTCTAAAAAACCTTGAACCAAACCACGTTACAACCTTTAAAAGTCCTAACTAAAACAAGGGTTTAACTCGAAAGAATACTACAACAGGATAACGTTTCCTAAACTCCCAAATATGCGTTGCATACTCATGTTGGTATCTTATCACCCGCATCTTGACTCGTTTTTCAAAAAGGGGAAGAAAAGTTTTGAAATTTTTGCACTCTAGCCAATGATTCATTCACAACAGAGATACGACACCTTGTTAAGATTTTCAACTTCAAAGGCTTAAATAATCGTTGCATCATTTCTGTCATTCCCAAAATAAACATCTTCCTGCATGCAAAACATTTGCCTGACATCAAAAGAAGAGTTTACATGTTGAACACCTGTAAAGAGCTTAATGATTGTCAAGAAGGGAATATTTGGATAGAGCCCATGTATGATTGGGACTCTATGTATCCCCAGGGAAGTTTCGTATCCCCAGTGAAGTTTCCTATCCCAAGTGAAGTTTCATTTCTGCAGCGAAGTTTTATTGCCCCAGGAATCTTCTTTCAAAAGCTTCATTCTAAGACTTCAAGTTTGGATATGTCGCACATCTCCAGTGGAGTCGTTTAAGTAGGAACTCACATTCTGAAGAAGTTTTAAAAACAGAATTGCCAACAGAGATCCCTCGCCATGGCCTCTCATTTCCTAGCCGGTCTATTGACTGGGGCATCCTTATGTTAAGATCTTTCCCTATCCCCAGTAAGGTGGATACTGTGTGACTATCTACATGATCCATCCAATGGTCGCATTCCAAGAGAAAATATCTCTCCAACAAAAATCTTCAACAGAGTTCTGTCTCCCCGATGAAGTCCCATTTCCTCAGCAGAGTTTTGCTCCCCCAGCAAAGGTTTTCGTCCCTCACGTCGGCTTTGTTGTCTTGGTGTCATCCTTAACACGGCTGCGCGCTGTTTTTTCCAGAGATTACAGTCTTACCCTGATCTTCTCCCTCAATGTCTGATCTTCTCCAGAAGCTGCAGTGTCGAACTGACCTTTCTTGGAGTTTGTAATTTATTTTTGCAGCTCCTCTCAATGTTTGTAGCTCGTTTCTACTGTTTTCTCGGTTGTTATTCCCCATGAAGCTTCATCTTTTCGAGGTTCCCTCTCTAGCGGTTCACCATACTTTCTCCTCTCCTTTGGATTTTGCAATTTATTTTTGCAAGTCTGGTCAAATCCTGACTTCTTGGTTTTTGGCTTCTCAATTGGCCATTCCCCAGTGAAACTTTTTAACATGCATCATTATATTACAACATCTACCAAAACGCGTAGCATTTCGATTATATGGAAAATTGCGCTATATAAAAAAAGATTCAAACATGCATCGGAGCATAAGCCATTATTATTTCTGTCATCCCCAGTGATTTTGCTAATACTTCAGATTAAACCCCCCCAGCGAGGTCTTCGTCTTCATTATCTCAGTTTTCCCCTCATACCAATATCCTTTTGACGTCAATCACTTGTTTGTTTGAGTGTCTACTCTTGACTGTAGTTCAGTTTCGCCCTGGCGCGGTCTTCTCGGGTTTAGTCTTCACTACACTCTCCGGTTCATTTCAATGTCTATTGATGCACCTTTCGAATACCAGTTTTGGCCTGATATTCGCTTTTAGCAGGATTTTAGGTGTACGCCCTAATCTCCTTGCTTTGGGTTAAGCTCAGAGTTTCGTCTCCTCACTCTGTGCATGAAATCTAGTTTCGTCCTGGTGCTCATCTAGTTTAGTTTCACCTAACTAGTTATTTAGTCGGGTTTCGTCTCGTCTTTTCTTTCATATCTTGGACCCTTTGACGGTGTTCGTTTACCGAGTACAGTGTTCGTACTGCGTCCCTGGTTTGAAATTAGTCTCTTTTGTTCCTTGGATTCTTCTATCAGTTTTCGTCACTGTTTATCCATTGACCTGAGACCAGCAGGTGCTCTGAGAAACATGCACTCTCATCATTTTTCTATGGGTCGAGTTTCACCTCGTTACCCGTGCGTGAAATCCAGTTTCGTCCTGGGACTCATCTAGTTTAGTTTCGTCTAACTAGTTTTGGAGTCAAGTTTCGTCTCGTTTTTGTTCCTAATTTCTGAGATTCTTTCAGTTCCTTCATACTGTCTATCTTAGTTGAGATTATCAAGTGCTCTTAGAATCACGCACTCTAGCCACTTTGCTTTGGGTCGAGCTCAGAGTTTCGCCTCCTCACCCGCGTACGCTTTATTTTCCAGAGCATAGTTTCGCCTATACTCTGTGGTTTGAGTTTTATCTCGCCCTTTTTGAAGCCCAATTTTGCCCTGGCACTTTTGTATGGAAGTTTAGTTGCGTCTATTCTTCTTTGTTTTTGTTCTGTTTCAACCCGCGTTACAGCTCCATTCCGACGCATGTCTTGGGGGTTTCCTGATTCTCTTTTCTTTCCTCTTCAAGAGTGTAAATTTTCGGGTTCTTTTGTATTCAATCATCTTCAGCTCTGAACGCTTAAAAGTTGTCACTTTTCTCACTTACCATGTTGAAGATATTTGAATAAGGGCAGCTGTTGCACCCCAAAATTTACCCTCTTGATTTAGGCTTATGTTTCATCATGAATATCACATTGCATTGCATTCATACATTGTGATGGGATCAAAGTTCTTTGGTTATCAAGTCTTCCTCAAGATTTGAAGGTTGATTGCATTGACAAGTTGCTCAAGTGGAATCTTATCATCTAAACCTTTGGATCTTTCAAGCTCAAAAGTTATTGCATATCTCAAGATATCTTATCCATCTCCTTGGATCATCAGAGGATTGAAGTTTGTGTTTGATTATAAGAAGGAATCACTCCTTTGATTCATCAGTCAAATTAGGGTTTTGCTTGATCAAGGCTATTGATTAATGTACAAGTCTTGATTTGGAAGCTACAACATCTCATTGGCATTTGAAAGGTCTTTGTACAAGAAATTGGCCAAGATGTCCAGAGGATTTAAATTTTTGAAGATGATTCATCACTCTCCTTTGAGAAATCAGTCAAAATTAGGGTTTGGTCCAAGTTGAGGTAATTGGGGTCTATATGAGCCAATTCATGAAGCATCACTATCTTATCATCATTGGAATCAAATTCGATCAAGGAGTCTCTCATGATACTCAGTGGAATTAGGGTTTTGAAGCTTGATCAACTATCTCCTAGCACATGGCACAAAACTAGGGTTTTGGATTTAATCAGGATTTCTCTGACTTTTTCACCCAAACTTGTTTCCATGGTTCACCACATGTTATTAAGCATTTAGGATTGAAAGATTAAGGTTCAATTTCGATTGGAAATGGTTCAATTGATCAAAAGGGGCAAATTGGTCATTGTTGTACCCCAAAATTTGCCCTCCCATATTCTTGAAAGTTTATCAAGAATCACCTTCAAATGGTTCAAGGGATTGCACAGTCCAACATCCTCCTAAGCCAGTCAAAATTAGGGTTTTGGTTCTCTCAGTGAATTTGAGGTTTTTAATGGCTCAATCAAGTCTCACGTGACCATATACATTGTAAAGCATCTACATATCAAGTTTCAAGACTTACAATGGCAAATTGCACAGTCAAAAGCTTCATTTGGTTCACAATCAATTGTAGGGGCAAAATGGTCATTTTACAGTCAAAAGTCAAAATTTTTGGTCAACATCTTATTTTGAGCTCACAATCATCATTTGATCAATTCTTGATCATGATTCCTCAAGCATAGCTCAAAAATCATCAAGGTGTCAAAAGTTACTATTTTGGGACAACAAAAAAGTCAACTGTAATTTGACCAAGGCATAACTTTTTCATGGTTCATCAGAAAAATCCCATCCAATGCTCATTTTGAAGGGGATGACATTTTCTACAACTCATATTTACATTCTAAGTCCAAGAAATGCTCTCACAAAAAGTTATCAATTTCTACATTATAGGTCAATTTCAAAAGTCAACAAAAAGGCACTTTAAGTCAAAGACCATAACTTGAGATTGGTAAATCAAAATGACATGGGACCAAAGGAATTGGTTCGAGGACGTCAAGACCTTTCCAAAATGTCCAAGAACATGTTCATATGATCAAAATTGAGCAGGATATGCATTGGAGAAGTTGGGAAATTTTTGGGAATTTGCAAAAGTCAATTTTGCCCAAAACACTTCATTTTTGCTAATGGGCCTCAAATTCTTTCTTGAAACATTGTCCAAGGCCTATGCACGACCCATTGAGCTTAAATTGATTTATTTTCTTATTTTTAATTAATTAATTGAATTTTTATTAATATTAATTCATTTAATTCATTTAATTGTAGGAAAATTCAAAAGATATGTTTTTCAAATCTTTTGTGGAGCAAATATGACCAACACATGCTGAAGATTTCGTTTGCCAATCAAAGAGACAAGAATATCCAAAATTGGCAAGTTTTCTCAATCAAAAGATGCAAAAATATTTGATTGGAAATTAAAGATGCAAAACTTTATTCCATGGATCTTTGACCTAGTTTGTACCATAATTCCCTTCCAACATAAATACTGAAGCAAACCCTAAAGCCTTGGATGTGCAAACTGCTGCAGAAAACCATATGCCATATTGAAAAAAAACCAAGAAAACTCAAAACTGTTTTCAGTGTTCTAGGGCAAACTAAGGACTTTTGTGGATCCAGATACATTGCTGGGAGTCTCCAGAACGCGTTGCCATCAAAACCAAGCTCCAAAGCTCAAGAAACTGCCCAGAACAGATTCACGGTTTAGCTTTCTTTCTCATAATTGAAACTCATAATTCCTGCATATTTAATGTGATTTTTTGTATGCTTTGCATTGCTCTAACCTTTCTGAAGCTTTTGGTATTGGTTAATTGTCTTATGGTGCCCTGAAACGCAAATCACCATTGGAGAATTCTAAGGTTTCCAAGCTCTTGATTTGGGGATTTGCTATATAGGTAAAATTAGAACCTCCAACGCCTATGGTTGAGATCGCTGGAACGAGACAAACATAAAACTACCCTCGCGCTCAATTTATCTTGCATATAGACCTAATCATTATTTTTTTCTCTTTGCATTTGGTGGGGGTTAAAAACCCCCGCTATCTAACTCTTTTTCTGCAGGTTTCATGAAGAAGACGAGGACGTGGTGCTGTATCATTGGGCAATTCAAATATAGCGCGTGTTTTTGTTAATTTCTAGCATAGGCGTTGTTTTCATATATTATGTTTATTGCCCACTATACTAACAGATGCAGCACCATGGCGTAGTGGAAAGTGAGGTGGACATTCACCATTGGGACCTGGGTTCGATTCCCAGGTCCCCCCAAAACTCAATAATATTTTTTCTTATATAATTCTATGCAGGCCATTCAATGCATTCCACCATAAACCTCCAATGGTCCAAGCGCCAAGTGTCCACAACCCTCAATCCAATGGTCAAAGAATGAAGACCATGGTGCTCATGAGTCAACGCAGACGTGGACAATTACAAAAGTCAGAAGGGCTTGGCTTAATGGGCCAGAAATTCCAACTTTTACATCCCATGGGTCCAACACACCCCCCCTGGTTTTCTTTCTATTTCTTTTTATTTTCTTTCTTTTTATTTTCTTTTAATTATAATTATCATTATTATTATTAACCAACAAACTAATTTTTTATAATAAATTCAGAGATCAAAAAAATTGTAAATATTTTTATTATTTATTATTTTTACTATTAACTATTATTTTTGTAAATAAATTCTAATTAATCAACTTAGTTTAATTTAGGTTTAATTTTAATCTTTTTCTCAATAAATAAAAATTATGTAGAATTAGGGTTTGACAATTTTCAATCATATTTTCTTATTATCATTATTCTTATTTATTAATTATTATTTTTTGTAAATAACAGTAAATTAATTAGTTTAGTAAATTAGGTTAACTTTAATATTTTTTTCATAATAAATAAAATAAACTTAGAATTAGGGTTTTCTTGACTTTTAGTTTCCTTTTTCTTTTTATTTTCATTAAAAACTTAAAAAACATAATTTTTTTTTCTTCTTTTAATTAATTAATTAATTAGTTATTAGGTTTAATATTCAAATTAATTGCAAAAAAGGACACTTAAATTCTTTTCTCAAAAAGGGTCAAAACCCTAAGGACGTCCTGATTTAATTTCTTTTCGCGCATTATTCTTATTTTGATTATTGATGTATCTGCTCAGAGGATGTAATAGTTAATTAGGTTTACCGCTTTCTTTACTTTCCGCATTTATTTTCAAAACGGGTTTTTGTTTTTGGCGATGTATAGACCCGTGCCTTGTAATAGCGTAAATTCATATTTCCGCACTTTATTTTCCGCACTCTTAACTGTTAAATGCATGAAAGATTTGTATGACAAATTAAAATTAATCCGTAGCTCACAAATGCATGTTCAAAGATAATCTTAACTGAAAACAAAACACAAGCACATGCCAATCCTAGGGTACGCCTTACTGGTTGCCTCGAACGTGGTCATCAAGTATAGGGTGTTTTAGAGGTCACCCTCCTGTCTAAGATCCAGTTGCCTCGAAACGGTTGCCTCGGATAAAAAGGATCTAGGACATTAGGGTTACTTCTAAGGTGTCCTACTATTGCTTCGGTGACCACACTGTCCCTAATAATCGAATTGACCCGAACACCTCCGACGACGGTGCTACCTACTTCTCAATAGTGGGATAGCACTGTTTAAAGGACTCTTACACAACCTAATTCCTTAGGGTAGGTAGATTTCTCTTAAGTACTTGCTATTTCAAACAAACAAAAAACAAATTTTCACACTGACACTTTCAAAAGGTTTTCAAACAAATTTTTCATACACTCTTGAGGACAGATACAAGAGTTACCTAGAAACTTTTCAAACGAAACTTTTTCAAAACCCACGCACACTTGAAAAGCAAACAAATTTTGAAAACATAAGAGCAAGTAACTAAGAGCCCATGGATAACCACGGATAGAAAGGGTGCTAACACCTTCCCTTTCTATAAATCTACCTCCCGAACCGAGAGACATCTCGAAAAGGAATTTTGCTGTGCTTTTGTCCTTTCCTTGTTGGAGAAAATAAAAGACGGTGGCGACTCTTGCTTACCGCGACATTTCGCGAACCAGCATAAAAAAAACAGTCAGTTCTATTTCCACCGATCATAGAACTGGCGACTCTGCTGGGGATCTTTTAAAGTGAGGTGTACCTTAGGATTAGATCATACTTATGTTTTCAATTGAATGTTTTGTTTGCTTTATTATTGTGGGCAGCATTGGAGATTCATAGATCCTAACCCGGATCTGGGGAATACCCTTTAGGTAGCATAAGCCGTGAGGGACCTGTCCGGCGTAGACCGACACGGGTGAACAGTGGCTATGTTGGTGTGACACCTTGGTCTGTACCGATATCCCTTGTGTTGCAACGAGGAGAATATGGGTCTTCTGAGGAGTCATTAAGCACCAACCGACCTTAGAACCCTAAATCGACCCAACTTGGCCATAGAACAGTAGCAGTATGCTACACTCATTGAGGATAAACTCTCGTGATGGTTCTGTCCGCAAGAAAAGATTGTGATGCTGGAGTTATGACTGATTGAGGGTAGTCAGTGATATTGAGATCCTCTAGAACCCGGTTACTATTTTCTAGGACAAGTCTTAACCAACGAAACTGAAAGAGGGTAGTACCTAAACTTCATGCTGGCCTGAAATCTAAGGGCCCTCTTGTGTGACTTGTGTGCCTTCAAACCTGACTACTTGCATGTTCTTGTTATCTGACACATGAGTTCCTTGCAGGTGTTGCTTACAGTCCTTAATCTGGGCTTATAACAGGGTTTACTGACATCACTCCATGCATAGCATAACATCATACCATTGCATGCATCCTGCATAAGGACTAACCCATTTCAAGGATCTCAAGGGTTTGTGATGCAGGTCATGATGAATAAAAATGTCTAGCAAGGGGCAAAGGGGATTTATTTTCCTCTAGCCAAGGTTGTTCAGAGATCAAAACACGGTGACTTGAGTCAGCGGGTATGACCCACTCGATATGGTGAGCCTTGACTCTTGAAGAAGGACTCTCAACAACATGAAGTTCCTTCAATCAAGCTACCGGATTCAATTCTAACAATTTTCTTGTTTACCCCGCGAGATTCTTGAAAACATTGCATGCATACATACACATCATTGCATTACAGGTACCCTTTGTACAGGTCACTTACCTTCTTCGCTATTTATTTCAGCAATGGCTTCCCAACAGGACAATCAGGAGCTTCGTACTCAAGAGACTCGGTTCAGGGACATCCTCCTAAACCTATCCAAGGGGCAGGAAGAGCTGAGAACACTCCTCACGGGGACCTTGGTCAGGAACAGTCCAGAAGACAGTAAGGATGAACGGCTGAAACATCTGCAAGCTGAGGTGGATACAATGAGAACCCAGATGCTGGGACAAATGACTCTCATTCAAGACTTAGCTCAAAGACAAGAAGAGCTCAGGGTTCTCGTCAACCAACTGCTTTGGGATAACCAACTGGGGAAAACATCTAAGGTTGACGAGCCAGTCATTATTAAATTCCCTTTGAGACAAGAAGACAAGGGAAAAGCTCCTCAACTTGCTTCAGGGTCACAAATTCAGCATCAACCTCACCAGCTTCAGCGAGACAGTATGAAGAAATTAGTCAGGGTTGGAGACCAAACCGGTAATCAGCCTCCAAGAAGTCAAAGGTTGGGTTCAATGAATAGACCTCTCCAAGCTGCTGCTACTTCACAGGTCCGACAACGACCTCGCCCAGAACAACGGGTTGATCAGATCAAGCCAGACAAGCCTAAGAGGCAATTCACCCAGCTCAACATGTCGCTGTTTCAAGCCTTACAATGCCTGTTGAGATTGAATCTGATCACACTAAGGGACCCTCCTAAGAATCCCAATAAAACACCTTCAAGGTACAACCCCAACGCCCGCTGCGCTTATCACTCTGACAGCCCGGGGCATGCTACAGATGACTGTTGGACTCTGCAAAACAAGATCCAGGACCTGATTGATGAAGGAGCAGTGGAATTCACCCCAGATGGTCAGGTCGAGTTCTTCTACTATCCCTAGACGAGAAGACCTTTTGTTCATTGGAAGCTTCGAGTTGTATTTTTCTTTGCTTTTTCAAACATTTGTTCATGTCAAACTCTTTTACTTTATCAATGCATCGCACATGTCTGTCTTGAATCAATATATTCACATTCGCTATATTCAAACTGCTTTCATTTTTTGTGATGTTCAACGCTCGATTAATAATTCTAGGCCTCTTGAGGGAGGATGACGAAAACGATACCATAATCTACAGTATGCTTTTGAACAGACCCCGCTGATGAGGTACAGGCATTGTTTCAATTCCTAAACACTGGAGTTATAAGGAAGATAATCCCTCGTTAACCCCTTCGAGCCAAAGAAGTAGGAGTTTTTCTTTTCGCAAAAATTAAAACCCTAAATCATAACCTGGGGCAGGGTAGTTCTCTCAGTTGATCCAAGTGCACAACGAATGGCACCAAAGAAGTCCTTACAAAACAAAAGACAATGATGGTTCCGAATAATCATAAAGACAGGCAGTCATTACCAAAAAAAAAAACTAAAGCCCAATAAGTCAAAACCTATGAAGGAGACTTACAAAACTGGGGGCATCCCGCTGACTGTAATCACAAAAGAAACAGTTCAGGCAAAAAAACAGGGATAACGAAATCAAAAAGAAAGAGGTCCTACAAACCCTCAACAAAAAAAGAAATGACTGCCTATTCAAAATAAATTGACAATATCCGAACCATCACTGGAATATCAAAGCAAAGACTCAAACAAGGTCTAACGCACGATTAGCTGAGTTTAGGAGCGAAGAACATCACGAAGAACGGGTGGGTACAAATAAAATTTGAGCCTTTATCCTTTGTTTCTTAAACCGTGAACCAGGCCACGTTACAACCCTAAAAAGTCCTAGCTGAAGCATGGGTTAGTTCGAAAGCATACTGTTACGAAAGGTATCCTGACTCCTTAAGGCTTGCGGTAAGATAACGAGTTGACATCACAGTTTACAAAAAAAATTCACTTGTTTTTATGAAAAAATGCATTTTCAAAAACTTCAAGACAGACATAAGCTTTGCATTCTTTAAACAACATTGTTTGCATATGACTATTTGTTCAAACAGCAGAGAAAATTCGCACGATGAATATCCAGTGAACAAAAATATTTTCAACAAAAAGGTCACCTCAAGCGGGAGAAACACTTCTAACCAAGGGGCACAACATGATCATTGTCCATCATCTGGGGCAGTTAAGTCAAGATTTAGAGAATCTCTCAAATGCCAAATAGCCTGGGGCAGATCTCCATCTGAGTAACTTGGGGCATGGATATGAATTCCCGTAACGAATCTTGCATGATCAAACAAAGATCTTCTGGTAGTATGGCAACACTACACTACTGACAGTGACAACTCCCTACACTCTGAGAGCGTGGACATAGTCAAAAAAGTACTACGCATAATCAAAGACCCGCTAGGTTGACTGACCTAGGTAAAAATAAGGGCTTCCCGGTGAACCAAAAGGGTTCGGGCAAAAATAAGGGATGAAAATGAAAAAATTTGTACACCCGGCAAGTCGAAAACCTGAAAAGGCGGCTTGGGCAAAAATGGGTATCCCAGTGGACTGAAAACCCGAAAGGGAGGTCCAGGAAAAAGTTAGGGATCAAAAGCGTACGACTATGTCCTGTCATCTCGTCACTTGCCTACCAAAAGAAGGTTTGTCAATCAGCAGTCATCAAGCACCTCCACATGTACCTTCTCCCACAGAAGCTAGGGCAATAGAAATGGTCCAAACTGCTAGCTGCTCTGTCCACAAGGTACAAGGTAGATTCGGCTGAAGAATGTAACCAAGATACCTTCACTCCCTGCAGAGTAAGACAGAGTCAGCCATGCTCTCTCCTCAAGCAGAGTTGGTCTCCCATTAGCCCCGAAAAGGCACAATATCCCTAGTAAGTCAGCAATACTCTCCCCAAGCAGAGTTAGTCTACTGTCAGCCTTAAGGAAGTTGAGCATCCCCAGAAGATCTCAACATTCCTCGGCGGAGTATTCAAATGTTCCTCAACAGGCATCCCCGGCAGCCTTGATCTAAGATTGTTCCCCGGTGGAATACCAGACACCCTAGTGGAGCCACTTCCCCAGTACAGTTCAAAAGTTTCCCCAGGAAAGTTGGATCAATCTCCCCAGTAGATTCTGGAAGCTTATCCCCAGTAGATTCTGGAAGCTTATCCCCTGCAGAATACAAACGCATCTCCCCGGCTTTATTCAAGGTTATTCCCCACCAGAGCTTATAACTGGGTTATCCTCAGCTAATTACCATGGAAGATCGTCCTCGACGAAGTTCTTCCTATTCCCAACGGAGTTCGTCAAAATCCCCTCAACGAAGCTTATCAACGGTATCCCCAGCGGAGTTATCATCAAACCTCAGCAAAGTATCTCTTCCAACAGAATAATTCCCCGTAGAGTAATCTCTCCAACAAGTTTATTCCCCAATGGAGTCATCTTCTCCTACCGGTTTATTCTTGCAACCATCGTCCCCAGCGGAAATGAAGAACTCCACTCTTCAGCATCAGCCCAGGATTCAACAAACTTCCCGGCATTCGTCAAGGATTTATTTTCCTAGACAAAAATACATTCATAGACATTTCACATTATCATACATCATGACATATGCATATATGCATCATAACACACTATCTCATCATGACATCATGCATTTCATACATCATGACATTGCATACAACTGATGTTTTTGCCTTTTCAGGAAAAAGGTCAATCCAAAGATGATTACTATCAACTGTCGCAGTTCCAGATTCGATTCCTGTATCCAGCCAGGGCATATCTGTAGACAACTAATTCCAGATTCGATTCCTGTATCTAGCGAGGGTATATCTGTGAGTTATTGATTATGGATTCGACACTTGTATCCAACCAGGGCATGTCTGCATGAAGAGTTTAGAGATTCGACACCTGTATCCAGCCAGGGCATATCTGTAGACGACTAATTCCAGATTCGGTTCCTGTATCTAGCCAGGGCATATCTGTGATTGATTGATTGTGGATTCGATACCTGTATCCAGCCAGGGCATGTCTGCATGAAGAGTTTAGAGATTCGATACCTGTATCCAGCCAGGGCATATCTGTAGACGACTAATTCCAGATTCGATACCTGTATCTAGCCAGGGCATATCTGTGAGTAGCTGATTGTAGATTCGATACCTGTATCCAGCCAGGGCATATCTGCATGAAGAGTTTAGAGGTTCGATTCCTGTATCCAGCCAGGGCATATCTGTGGACGACCACATTCCAGATTCGATACCTGTATCTAGCCAGGGCATATCTGTGAGTAACTAATTGTAGATTCGGTACCTGTATCCAGCCAGGGCATATCTGCATGAAGAGTTTAGAGATTCGATACCTGTATCCAGCCAGGGCATATCTGTAGACGACCAATTCCAGATTCGATACCTGTATTTAGCCAGGGCATATCTGTGAGTAACTAATTGTCGATTCGATACCTGTATCCAGCCAGGGCATATCTGCATGAAAAGTTTAGAGATTCGATACTTGTATCCAGCCAGGGCATATCTATAGACGACCAGTTCCGGATTCGATTCCTGTATCCAGCCAGGGCATATCTGTGGACGACCACATTCCAGATTCGATTCCTATATCTAGCCAGGGCATATCTGTGAGTGATTGATTGTGGATTCGACACCTGTATCCAGCCAGGGCATGTCTGCATGAAGAGTTTAGAGATTCGACACCTGTATCCAGCCATGGCATATCTGTAGACGACTAATTCCAGATTCGATTCCTGTATCTAGCCAGGGCATATCTTTGAGTGATTGATTGTGGATTCGATACCTGTATCCAGCCAGGGCATGTCTGCATGAAGAGTTTAGAGATTCGATACCTGTATCCAGCCAGGGCATATCTGTAGATGACTAATTCCAGATTCGATACCTGTATCTAGCCAGGGAATATCTGTGAGTAACTGATTATAGATTCGATACCTGTATCCAACCAAGGCATATCTGCATGAAGAGTTTAGAGATTCGATACCTGTATCCATCCAGGGCATATCTGTAGACGACCAATTCCAAATTTGACTCTTGTATCTAGCCAGGGCATATCTGTGAGTATTGGATTGTAGATTCGACGCCTGTATCCAGCCAGGGCATATCTGCATGAATAGTTTAGATATTCGATACCTGTATCCAGCCAGGGCACGTCTGTAAGCAACCTTTTGAAATTCCAGATTCGATACCTGTATCCAGCCAGGGCATATCTGTGAGCATTAATTGTAGATTCGATACCTGTATCTAGCCAGGGCATATCTACATGAGGAAATCGAAGATCAACCCCTGTAACAGGCTAGGTAATTATCTTTCTTTTTCAGGTACGCAAGTTCTCGCTAAGGAATCTCTTACGCGATCGACGCACACTTCCAAATGGCATCTATAAGCCCATTCCCGACAAGGTTCTGTCACATCTCCAGATGGCATCTATAAGTCCATCCTCCTATCCACCATCTCTCCAAATGGCATCTGTAAGCCCATTCCCGACATCACATTGCTGATATTCTACTATGCGAGTGCAAATTTCTGGGCACTTTAGTGTTCAATCATCTTCCACCTTCGGATCATGAAAGGCACGCAAGCCAATCTACATCCTCAGGTCTAAGAAGATTGAACAGGGGCAACTGTTGTACCCCAAAATTTTCCCTCCCATATTCTTCAAAGTTTATCAAGAATCACCTTAAATGGTTCAAGGGATTGCACAGTCCAACATCCTCCTAAGCCAGTCAAAATTAGGGTTTTGGTTCTCTCAGTGAATTTGAGGTTTTTAATGGCTCAATCAAGTCTCATGTGATCATATACATTGTCAAGCATCTACATATCAAGTTTCAAGACTTACAATGGCAAATTGCACAGTCAAAAGCTTCATTTGGTTCATAATCAACTGCAGGGGTAAAATGGTCATTTTACAGTCAAAAGTCAAAATTTTTGGTTAACATATTATTTTGAGCTCACAATCATCATTTGATCAATTCTTGATCATGATTCCTCAAGCATAGCTCAAAAATCATCAAGGTGTCAAAAGTTACTATTTTGGGACAGTAGAAAAGTCAACTGTAATTTGACCAAGGCATAACTTTTTCATGGTTCATCAGAAAAATCCCATCCAATGCTCATTTTGAAGGGGATGACATTTCCTACAACTCATCTTCACATTCCAAGTCCAAGAAATGCTCTCACAAAAAGTTATCAATTTCTACATTATAGGTCAATTTCAAAAGTCAACAAAAAGGCACTTTAAGTCAAAGACCATAACTTGAGATTGGTAAATCAAAATGACATGGGACCAAAGGCATTGGTTAGAGGACTTCAAGACCTTTCCAAAATGTCCAAGAACATGTTCATATGATCAAAATTGAGCAAGATATGCATTGGAGAAGTTGGGAAATGTTTGGGAATTTACAAAAGTCAACTTTGCCCAAAACACTTCATTTTTGCTAATGGGCCTCAAATTCTTTCTTGAAACATTGTCCAAGGCCTATGCACGACCCATTGAGATTAAATTGATTTATTTTCTTATTTTTAATTAATTAATTGAATTTTTATTAATATTAATTCATTTAATTGTAGGAAAATTTAAAAGATATGTTTTTCAAATCTTTTGTGGAGCAAATATGACCAACACATGCTGAAGATTTCGTTTGCCAATCAAAGAGACAAGAATATCCAAAATTGGTAAGTTTTTTCAATCAAAAGATGCAAAAATATTTGATTGGAAATCAAAGATGCAAAACTTTATTCCATGGATCTTTGACCTAGTTTGTACCCTAATTCCCTTCCAACATAAATACTGAAGCAAACCCTAAAGCCTTGGACGTGCAAACTGCTGCAGAAAACCATATGCCATATTGAAAAAAAACCAAGAAAACTCAAAACTGTTTTCAGTGTTCTAGGGCAAACTAAGGACTTTTGTGGACCCAGATACATTGCTGGGAGTCTCCAGAACGCGTTGCCATCAAAACCAAGCTCCAAAGCTCAAGAAACTGCCCAGAACAGATTCACGGTTTAGCTTTCTTTCTCATAATCGAAACTCATAATTCCTGCATATTTAATGTGATTTTTTGTATGCTTTGCATTGCTCTAACCTTTCTGAAGCTTTTGGTATTGGTTAATTGTCTTATGGTGCCCTGAAACGCAAATCACCATTGGAGAATTCTAGGGTTTCCAAGCTCTTGATTTGGGGCTTTGCTATATAGGTAAAATTAGAACCTCCAACGCCTATGGTTGAGATCGCTGGAACGAGACAAACACAAAACTACCCTCGCGCTCAATTTATCTTGCATATAGAGATAATTGTTATTTTTTCTCTTTGAATTTGGTGGGGGTTAAAAACCCCCGCTATCTAACTCTTTTTCTGCAGGTTTCATGAAGAAGACGAGGACGTGGTGCTGTATCATTGGGCAATTCAAATATAGCGCGCGTTTTTGTTAATTTCCAGCATATGCGTTGTTTTCATATATTATGTTTATTACCCACTATACTAACAGATGCAGCACCATAGCGTAGTGGAAAGTGAGGTGGACATTCACCATTGGGACCTGGGTTCGATTCCCAGGTCCCCCCAAAACTCAATAATATTTTTTCTTATATAATTCTATGCAGGACATTCAATGCATTCCACCATAAACCTCCAATGGTCCAAGCGCCAAGTGTCCACAACCCTCAATCCAATGGTCAAAGAATGAAGACCACGATGCTCATGAGTCAACGCAGACGTGGACAATTACAAAAGTCAGAAGGGCTTGGCTTAATGGGCCAGAAATTCCAACTTTTACCTCCCATGGGTCCAACACACCCCCCCTGGTTTTCTTTCTATTTCTTTTTATTTTCTTTCTTTTTATTTTCTTTTAATTATAATTATCATTATTATTATTAACCAACAAACTAATTTTTTATAATAAATTCAGAGATAAAAAAAATTGTAAATATTTTTATTATTTATTATTTTTACTATTAACTATTATTTTTGTAAATAAATTCTAATTAATCAACTTAGTTTAATTTAGGTTTAATTTTAATCTTTTTCTCAATAAATAAAAATTATGTAGAATTAGGGTTTGACAATTTTCAACCATATTTTCTTATTATCATTATTCTTATTTATTAATTATTATTTTTTGTAAATAAATGTAAATTAATTAATTTAGTAAATTAGGTTAATTTTAATATTTTTTTCATAATAAATAAAATAAACTTAGAATTAGGGTTTTCTTGACTTTTAGTTTCCTTTTTCTTTTTATTTTCATTAAAAACTTAAAAAACATTAAAAAAACATTTTTTTTCTTTTAATTAATTAATTAATTAGTTATTAGGTTTAATATTCAAATTAATTGCAAAAAAGGACACTTAAATTCTTTTCTCAAAAAAGGGTCAAAACCCTAAGGACGTCCTGATTTAATTTCTTTTCGCGCATTATTATTTTGATTATTGATGTATCTGCTCAGAGGATGTAATAGTTAATTAGGTTTACCGCTTTCTTTACTTTCCGCATTTATTTTCAAAACGGGTTTTTGTTTTTGGCGATGTATAGACCCGCGCCTTGTAATAGCGTAGATTCATATTTCCGCACTTTATTTTCCGCACTCTTAACTGTTAAATGCATGAAAGATTTGTATGACAAATTAAAATTAATCCGTAGCTCACAAATGCATGTTCAAAGATAATCTTAACTGAAAAAAAAACACAAGCACATGCCACTCCTAGGGTACGCCTTACTGGTTGCCTCGAACCTGGTCGTCAAGTATAGGGTGTTTTAGAGGTCGCCCTCCTGTCTAAGATCCAGTTGCCTCAAAACGGTTGCCTCGGATAAAAAGGATCTAGGACATTAGGGTTACTTCTAATGTGTCCTACTATTGCTTCGGTGACCACACTGTCCCTAATAATCGAATTGACCCGAACACCTCCGACGATGGTGCTACCTACTTCTCAATAGTGGGATAGCACTGTTTAAAGGACTCTTACACAACCTAATTCCTTAGGGTAGGTAGATTTCTCTTAAATACTTGCTCTTTCAAACAAACAAAAAACAAATTTTCACACTGACACTTTCAAAAGGTTTTCAAACAAATTTTTCATACACTCTTGAGGACAGATACAAGAGTTACCTAGAAATGTTTCAAACAAAACTTTTTCAAAACCCACGCACACTTGAAAAGCAAACAAATTTTGAAAACATAAGAGCAAGTACCTAAGAGCCCGTGGATAACCACAGATAGAAAGGGTGCTAACACCTTCCCTTTCTATAAATCTACCTCCCGAACCGAGAGACATCTCGAAAAGGAATTTTGCTATGCTTTTGTCCTTTCCTTGTTGGAGAAAATAAAAGACGGTGGCGACTCTTGCTTACCGCGACATTTCGCGAACCAGCATAAAAAAAACAGTCAGTTCTATTTCCACCGATCACAGAACTGGCGACTCTGCTGGGGATCTTTTAAAGTGAGGTGTACCTTAGGATTAGATCATACTTATGTTTTCAATTGAATGTTTTGTTTGCTTTATTATTGTGGGCTGCATCGGAGATTCATAGATCCTAACCCGGATCTGGGGAATACCCTTTAGGTAGCATAAGCTATGAGGGACCTGTCCGACGTAGACCGACACGGGTGAAGCAGTGGCTACGTTGGTGTGACACCTTGGTCTGTACCGATATCCCTTGTGTTAAAACGAGGAGAATATGGGTCTTCTGAGGAGTCATTAAGCACCAACCAACCTTAGAACCCTAAATCGACCCAACTTGGCCATAGAACAGTAGCAGTATGCTACACTCATTGAGGCTAAACTCTCGTGATGGTTCTGGCTGCAAGAAAAGATTGTGATGCTGGAGTTATGACCGATTGAGGGTAGTCAGTGATATTGAGATCCTCTAGAACCCGGTTACTATTTTCTAGGACAAGTCTTAACCAACGAAACTGAAAGAGGGTAGTACCTAAACTTCATGTTGGCCTGAAATCTAAGGGCCCTCTTGTGTGACTTGTGTGCCTTCAAACCGGAGTACTTGCATGTTCTTGTTATCTGACACATGAGTTCCTTGCAGGTGTTGCTTACAGTCCTTAATCTGGGCTTATAACAGGGTTTACTGACATCACTCCATGCATAGCATAACATCATACCATTGCATGCATCCTGCATAAGGACTAACCCATTTCAAGGATCTCAAGGGTTTGTGATGCAGGTCATGATGAATAAAAATGTCTAGCAAGGGGCAAAGGGGATTTATTTTCCTCTAGCCAAGGTTGTTCAGAGATCAAAACACGGTGACTTGAGTCAGGGGCTATGACCCACTCGATATGGTGAGCCTTGACTCTTGAAGAAGGACTCTCAACAACATGAAGTTCCTTCAATCAAGCTACCGGATTCAATTCTAACAATTTTCTTGTTTACCCCGCGAGATTCTTGAAAACATTGCATGCATACATACACATCATTGCATTACAGGTACCCTTTGTACAGGTCACTTACCTTCTTCGCTGTTTATTTCAGCAATGGCTTCCCAACAGGAAAATCAGGAGCTTCGTACTCAAGAGACTCGGTTCAGGGACATCCTCCTAAACCTATCCAAGGGGCAGGAAGAGCTGAGAACACTCCTCACGGGGACCTTGGTCAGGAACAGTCCAGAAGACAGTAAGGATGAACGGCTGAAACATCTGCAAGCTGAGGTGGATACAATGAGAACCCAGATGCTGGGACAGATGACTCTCATTCAAGACTTAGCTCAAAGACAAGAAGAGCTCAGGGTTCTCGTCAACCAACTGCTTTGGGATAACCAACTGGGGAAAACATCTAAGGTTGAAGAGCCAGTCATTATTAAATTCCCTTTGAGACAAGAAGACAAGGGAAAAGCTCCTCAACTTGCTTCAGGGTCACAAATTCAGCATCAACCTCACCAGCTTCAGCGAGATAGTATGAAGCAAGTAGTCAGGGTTGAAGACCAAACCGGTAATCAGCCTCCAAGAAGTCAAAGGTTGGGTTCAATGAATAGACCTCTCCAAGCTGCTACTACTTCACAGGTCCGATAACGACCTCGCCCAGAACAACGGGTTGATCAGAGCAAGCCAGACAAGCCTAAGAGGCAATTCACCCAGCTCAACATGTCGCTGTTTCAAGCCTTACAACGCCTGTTGAGATTGAATCTGATCACACTAAGAGACCCTCCTAAGAATCCCAATAAAACACCTTCAAGGTACAACCCCAACGCCCGCTGCACTTATCACTCTGACAGCCCGGGGCATGCTACAGATGACTGTTGGACTCTGCAGAACAAGATCCAGGACCTGATTGATGAAGGAGCAGTGGAATTCACCCCAGATGGTCAGGTCGAGTTCTTCTACTATCCATAGACGAGAAGACCTTTTGTTCATTGGAAGCTTCGAGTTATATTTTTCTTTTCTTGTTCAAACATTTGTTCATGTCAAACTCTTTTACTTTATCAATGCATCGCACATGTCTGTCTTGAATCAATATATTCGCATTCGCTATATTCAAACTGCTTTCATTTTTTGTGATGTTCAACACTCGATTAATAATTCTAGGCCTCTTGAGGGAGGATGACGAAAACGATACCACAATCTACAGTATGCTTTTGAACAGACCCCGCTGATGAGGTACAGGCATTGTTTCAATTCCTAAACACTGGAGTTATAAGGAAGATAATCCCTCGTTAACCCCTTCGAGCCAAAGAAGTAGGAGTTTTTCTTTTTGCAAAAATTAAAACCCTAAATCATAACCTGGGGCAGGGTAGTTCTCTCAGTTGATCCAAGTGCACAACGAATGGCTCCAAAGAAGTCCTTACAAAACAAAAGACAATGATGGTTCCGAATAATCATAAAGACAGGCAGTCATTACCAAAAAAAAACTAAAGCCCAATAAGTCAAAACCTATGAAGGAGACTTACAAAACTGGGGGCATCCCGCTGACTGTAATCACAAAAGAAACAGTTCAGGCAAAAAAACAGGGATAACGAAATCAAAAAGAAAGAGGTCCTACAAACCCTCAACAAAAAAAGAAATGACTGCCTATTCAAAATAAATTGACAATATCCGAACCATCACTGGAATATCAAAGCAAAGACTCAAACAAGGTCTAACGCACGATTAGCTGAGTTTAGGATCGAAGAACATCACGAAGAACGGGTGGGTACAAATAAAATTTGAGCCTTTATCCTTTGTTTCTTAAACCGTGAACCAGGCCACATTACAACCCTAAAAAGTCCTAGCTGAAGCATGGGTTAGTTCGAAAGCATACTGTTACGAAAGGTATCCTGACTCCTTAAGGCTTGCGGTAAGATAACGAGTTAACATCACAGTTTACAAAAAAAAATTCACTTGTTTTTATGAAAAAATGCATTTTCAAAAACTTCAAGACAGACATAAGCTTTGCACTCTTTAAACAACATTGTTTGCATATGACTATTTGTTCAAACAGCAGAGAAAATTCGCACGATGAATATCCAGTGAACAAAAATCTTTTCAACAAAAAGGTCACCTCAAGCGGAAGAAACACTTCTAACCAAGGGGCACGGCATGATCATTGTCCTTCATCTGGGGCAGTTAAGTCAAGATTTAGAGAATCTCTCAAATGCCAAATAGCCTGGGGCAGATCTCCATCTGAGTAACTTGGGGCATGGATATGAATTCCCGTAACGAATCTTGCATGATCAAACAAAGATCTTCTGGTAGTATGGCAACACTACACTACTGACAGTGACAACTCCCTACACTCTGAGAGCGTGGACATAGTCAAAAAAGTACTACACATAATCAAAGACCCGCTAGGTTGACTGACCTAGGCAAAAATAAGGGCTTCCCGGCGAACCAAAAGGGTTCCGGCAAAAATAAGGGATGAAAATGAAAAAATCTGTACACCCGGCAAGTCAAAAACCTGAATAGGCGGCTTGGGCAAAAATGGGTATCCCGGTGGACTGAAAACCCGAAAGGGCGGTCCAGGCAAAAGTTAGGGATCAAAAGCGTACGACTATGTCCTGTCATCTCGTCACTTGCCTAACAAAAGAAGGTTTGTCAATCGGCAGTCATCAAGCACCTCCACAGGTACCTTCTCCCACAGAAGCTGGGGCAATAGAAATGGTCCAAACTGCTAGCTGCTCTGTCCACAAGGTACAAGGTAGATTCGGCTGAAGAATGCAACCAAGATACCTTCACTCCCCGCAAAGTAAGACAGAGTCAACCATGCTCTCTCCTCAAGCAGAGTTGGTCTCCCATCAGCCCCGAAAAGGCACAATATCCCTAGTAAGTCAGCAATACTCTCCCCAAGCAGAGTTAGTCTACTATCAGCCTTAAGGAAGTTGGGCATCCCCAGAAGATCTCAACATTCCCCAGCGGAGTATTCAGATGTTCCTCAACAGGCATCCCCGACAGCCTTGATCTAAGATTGTTCCCCGGCGGAATACCAGACACCCCAGTGGAGCCACTTCCCCAGTACAGTTCAAAAGTTTCCCCAGGAAAGTTGGATCAATCTCCCCAGTAGATTCTGGAAGCTTATCCCTAGTAGATTCTGGAAGCTTATCCCCTGCAGAATACGAACGCATCTCCCCGGCTTTATTCAAGGTTATTCCCCACCAGAGTTTATAACTGGGTTATCCTCAGCTAATTACCATGGAAGATCGTCCTCGACGAAGTTCTTCCTATTCCCAACGGAGTTCGTCAAAATTCCCTCAACGAAGCTTATCAACGGTATCCCCAGCGGAGTTATCATCAAACCTCAGCGAAGTATCTCTTCCCACAGAATAATTCCCCGCAGAGTAATCTCTCCAACAAGTTTATTCCCCAACGGAGTCATCTTCTCCTACCGGTTTATTCTTGCAACCATCGTCCCCAGCGGAAATGAAGAACTCTACTCTTCAGCATCAGCCCAGGATTCAACAAACTTCCCGGCATTCGTCAATGATTTATTTTCCTAGACAAAAATACATTCATAGACATTTCACATTATCATACATCATGACATATGCATATATGCATCATAACACACTATCTCATCATGACATCATGCATTTCATACATCATGACATTGCATACAACTGATGTTTTTGCCTTTTCAGGAAAAAGGTCAATCCAAAGATGATTACTATCAACTGTCACAGTTCCAGATTCGATTCCTATATCCAGCCAGGGCATATCTGTAGGCGACTAATTCCATATTCGATTCCTGTATCTAGCCAGGGCATATCTGTGAGTGATTGATTGTGGATTCGACACCTGTATCTAGCCAGGGCATGTCTGCATGAAGAGTTTAGAGATTCGACACCTGTATCCAGCCAGGGCATATCTGTAGACGACTAATTCCAGATTCGATTCCTATATCTAGCCAAGGCATATCTGTGAGTGATTGATTGTGGATTCGATACCTGTATCCAGCCAGGACATGTCTGCATGAAGAGTTTAGAGATTCGATACCTGTATCCAGCCAGGGCATATCTGTAGACGACTAATTCCAGATTCGATACATGTATCTAGCCAGGGCATATCTGTGAGTAACTGATTGTAGATTCGATACCTGTATCCAGCCAGGGCATATCTGCATGAAGAGTTTTAATTATGAATTTAATTTGAGAAGCTTATTTTTAATTTTTGCTTTATAATTTTCATTTTAATACTTCCATTAATTCAAAAATTCTATAAAAAAATCATGCAAGTTTGATTTTAATCATAGAATCTGAATATATTTTTATTTTGACCTTTTTGCGATTTTTGGCTAGGGTTTGCATTTTCCCTTAAATAATAGTTTAATTGTTAATTGTTTGTTTAATTTTTATTTTAATATTTCCTTTAATTCAAAAATTCCAAAAAAAATCAGAGATGTGTGTTTTTAGTTCTAATATTTGAATATAATTTTGGTTGGGCATTTTTCTGACTTTTGTTTAGAATTTTGTTTTGAGATGAGATTATTGGATTAATTGATTAATTGTTTGGATTTAATTTCATTTTTGACTTTTCCTTAATTCAGAAAATGTGAAAAAATATGTTTTCTGACATTTAGGGTTTCTTTGTGATTTGTATGATCTTGGTTTGGATTGTTTGAATTTTGATCTTACTTAATCAATATTTAAGATTAAAAGTCAAAAATTAGGGTTTTGTTGCTTATTGTGCAAGTTTCTTTTTCAAAACCCTTATGCCCTGGATTCTTATTGGAATTCAAGTCTTGATTATGGTTCATGGATGCATTGAAGATCCGAAAACCATTTTTCTTTAATTATTTGACCTGGTTTGATATTTTTCCATGAGTTCTTTTGAAAACTTGTCTAGTTTTCGTAGTTTTTCCAACTAGTTTTGAACTTTGGGCCTCATTTGATCTCCTCCTCAATCATTCATGAAATTAGGGTTTACATTCTGACTTCTACACATTTCAAAGATGCTAGGAGATTTTTGGTTTGAATTATTTAAATCCTTTTCTATTTTTGATGTATTTTTGAAGTGAAAGTACCCAATTGATGTTGCATATCTTGTTGCATATTGTTTGATGGCTAATGAACTTGAGTGAGGCCTATAATTGGGCACCTAATGATCATGTTGATTCTGATTATCCATAATAAACTCAATTCATTTCACTTATTGCCCCATGTTTGAATGTTTGAACCTTTTTGATGCGTTATGTGAGCTTCATCTTCTGTTGTGCTTGTGAGATGTGGTTGAATTAATTGTACATGATTGAATTATGTTTGCTACTGAACTTCATGGTCTTTGATTGTATTCTTCTCAAGCTCCCATGATCCTTTATTGATATTCAATTGTCAATTCAACATGGTGATAGAAACGAGCAATATTCCTCTAATTCTTTTGATCAATTTGTGCACATACCTGTTTCTTTCTGTCTATCATGACTAATGTTTGCTAGATGTTATCATGTTTTCTCATTTCATTTTGGTGTCATCATCCATCCCTTATGTGAGTCATCATTCAATTTATGGGAATACTAACTTGGTTGTTGAATGTGCGAGGTACTTTGAGAAAAGTTTTCCATTTTTTAATTGAGGCTTGTGTTTCACTTTATTTGTGGAACACAATTTATTATATTGGCACTACTCTTGTGCTTGGCATGTTTGATAGTTTATGCAGGATATATATGCATGTGATTATGAATGCCATACATTGCCTATGGGATCAGTTCATATCTGATAATCTCAATATTTACATCCTGATGGCGTAATTTCTGACCTGATTTTTCTACTGATATCATCTTGCTTGAAGTTCTCTGGGTTTCTTTTATTCTTGCTCAGTTGCTACGAATATTTATCCGTTTAGTATTGCACTATTTCCCTTCCTCTATTTTCATGTTTCATAGTTCTCTGATTGCATGATGAGACCTTTGTTGCTGATATATGTTAGGAGGCCCTCTGGTTTTTTGTCTGATACATGTGTTGTGTTTGCTTTTGATCAATGAGTCACTCAATTTAGAAATTGATATCACGACTTCGCTCTTAATGCATGTTCCCTATAGGATGTTTATTTATTTTCTTCTTTAATTGTTGATCGATGAGTCACTCAATTTAGAAATTGAGATCACGACTTCGCTCTCAGTGCATGTTCCCTATAGGATGTTCATTGTTTTTTTTCTTTAATTATTGATCGATGAGTCACTCAATTTAGAAATTGAGATCACGACTTTGCTCTCTGTGCATGTTCCTTATAAGATAGTTTTGTTAAGCTTCCTTTGACATGTTGACTAAGGTAGGGTTTTCCTTTATCCTCAACCTTAGGGTCAATCATTGTATGATAAAACTAGGGATAGTATTAGGATACTCTCCCCTAGTTGTTTTCTTTTCCTTTGCATTCTGCATCTTAAAAAAAAAATTTGTTTTCTTGGAAAATCATAAAACACCTCTAATAAACTCAAACCCTTCTTCAAGGTAAAATATACAAACCAATCTTACTTTGTCTGTGTGCCTCTTGGCTTTGCTTTTAAACCTGGTTTACTGATGTTTCACCATCGCACATGTTTGTTATCCTACTTTGATTCTCAATATCATTGTTAGGTGTGATGTTTTATCATCTATTTTATCGATGTTTTGTCATCTCTGCCATGATACTGTGCTATCTTTTAGCCGATATTTCGACATCGCGCATTTGTTTGAAGCCAATGTTTCGCCATCGCACATGTTTGTTATCCTACTTTGATTCTCAATATCATTGTTAGGTGTGATTATTTTGTCATCCGTTTTATTGATGTTTTGCCATCCTTACCATGCCATGCTACCTTGTTATCTTATAGCTGATGTTTCGCCATCGCACATTTGTTTGAAGCTGATGTTTCGCCATCACACATGTTTGTTATCCTACTTTGATTCTCAATATCATTGTTAGGTGTGATTGTTTTGTCATCCGTTTTATTGATGTTTTGCCATCCTTACCATGCCATGCTACCTTGTTATCTTATAGCCGATGTTTCGCCATCGCGCATTTGTTTGAAGCCGATGTTTCGCCATCGCACATGTTTGTTACCCTGTCTTGATTCTCAATATCATTGCTAGGTGTGATGTTTTGTCATCCATTTTATCATTTGATGTTTCACCATCTTTGACATGTTACCTTGTTATTATTTAGTCGATGTTTGACCATCTCATTTGTTTGTTCTTTCATTCAATGTTTTGCCATCTTGATTGTTTTTGTTTGCCTTAACTAAAAAACACAAACCAACCAAAATACATAAGCCGAACTACGGCTGCTCTGATTCCTTAAAAGGGATACGTAGGCATTGGGGTAGGGCCCGATAGAGCATAACTCTTTATTTTCCCTACAATGTTTTCCTTTTTCTTTCGCATGCATTCCCTTTTCAGTTTTAAGCCATAGACATAGGTTTTGACCACACCCATTAGATTAGACAACAAGAGTGGATACCGTAGAGTACTACGGGCGTGTGGGGTTCTAATACCTTCCCTTCGCGTAACAGACTCCCTTACCCGATCTCTCGTCAAAATACCGTGATTTCTCCCTCTTCAGGTATTCTCAATGTTTACCTTTCCCTTTCGGCGGGACAAAATACGTTCGGTGGAGGCTTCATTGATGTTTCATAACATCCAGATGACAGGTTCCAGTCGGGTGGTTTCATACCCTAAGGGTGCAAGTGTGCAATAATGCCTTTTTCCGATATTTATCTTATGTTAGTGATCTAATGATTAATTTGATTAATCTTGTCATCCACACCTAATTTACTAGCAATTATATACAAGCCTAATTACTAACAGTTAATATCTTGCAGAAATTTAAAGTGCGGGAATTGTAAATCCTACGCTATTACATCCCATGAGCAGTTACAATATTTAGAAGAAAAAATGCGAAAAGATAAACTAACTATTACAAAATCAAATGTGCGACCTATACATTCTTTCTAGAATTTAAATAACAAAAAAAAAAGAAGAGATTGTTTAGAAAGAAAATCAAATGTCCTAAAAAGCCTAAGTATTAAGAAAAATATTTTTGGTATTTTTGTGATTTGATTTTAATATTTAATACCTAAGTCTAAATTAATTACAAATTAACTATGAAATAAATACTAAAACATTATTAAGTTAAATTAAATTTATTTATTAAAATTAAATTAATTAAAAGAAAAGAACTAAATCTATTTTTTTGTGATTTTATAATTTTATTATTTTTTTATATAAAAAAGAATTAATTGAAATGAAAAGATAATAAATAATTAAAGCAAAAAAAAACAAAAGAATGGGCCATGTTGTAAAGAAAATGGAGGGATGCGCTAAGCAAAATCCTAGGCCCATTAGCAAGAGAGCCCAGGCACTGGAGAAAAGTATTCAGAATCATGTGTATCTCTCCCATGAGGCCTATCGTGGGTTTGGATTGAAAGTCCCCGTATCACAGAATCCGAAGCTCAAAAAGCTTATAGCCCTAACCATGGCATCTTGCGTATAGGGTGTTCATCTGCACATGCGATTGTCCTAACCTATTCTAAATGGTCTCACAAACACATATCAATGCACAAAAATAATTTATATGACATGAATAGACAATTTGAGATTTAAGAAAAGTTTACCAAAACCGGTACAATTGGATGTGAGAGTTGTAGACATGGAAGGGCTTGGTTATGAGCCTAGTTCAACTCTTGGGAGCCTCGGGGAGATAAATGGATCCTTTGTTTTTCTTGAGAGCACCTGGAATTGTGGTTAAGAGTTTTGCAACTTTGAGAAATTTCTGAGAATTTTGTAGAGCTTTGTTATGCAATGGTTTTTCTGGTCATTCTTCTGCCTTTGTTTGCCTTTATATAAAGAATGAAATAGGAGCCAACAAGTATGGAAAGGGACAAGGTAATCATGCCCATAAAATTAATATTCCAACATATTGAAAACTTACCTTCTTTTCATGATTCTTGTCTTTTGGATGCCTTGCATGAATCTGGACATGTTGTTGGCTTGTATTTGGGCTGACAAATAAGGAATGGAATCAAGGTAATCATGCCATGGTTTAAACAAGAAAACAACTTTAAAACTTTCAAAATTTGCAATGTTTCTTCCTTTCTTGAGTCCCAACGAAATTGACAAGGTTGTAATGAGTTGTCATGAGTTGTCTTAGGCCTTTAGATGATTGAAACAAAAAGCCCAAGCCTTTATACCACTGTTTCATATTTTATTTGATTTTATTTGCATTTAAATGAATAAAAATTCAAATAAAAGAAATAAAAATCATAAAAAATATGTGAATGTATTTATAGGTCCTCTAACACCTTATGAACATGTTTAAACTTCAAAAGTTAGGCCCACTAGTTCAAAACATCAAGTTCGCTCACTTTGTATTTCACACATTTCTTGAAAATTGCCCAACTTGTGCACCTTATAACTTTCTCAATTTTAATCTTTTGAATGTGATATTTAAATTTTTAGAAATATCAAGATGTCCTCTACACTTTCTCTTTTTATCATTTTTGCATTTGGAGACATTATCTTGATGTAAGTTGCCTTGACAAAAAGTGTCTTATGTTAACTTTCTGAAAATGACATGTAATGTATGAGCTTGTATCTTTCAAATGGTGTATCTCTTGAACTTGAGTACAAAATAGAAGTTGTGGGGAATTATATTCTATTCAAAATGAGCTTTGTTTGGGGGGAAATGGATGAAGTATGTGAAAGTTATGCCTGGTCAAAGTTTAGTAGACTTTTCCTATAGAAACCCTAATTTAACAACTCTTGACTTTTGATAGATTAGGAGCATTTCTTGAGGAATCATGATAAAACTTTGGTCAAATGATAGATATCACTTCAAAATGTTGATGTTGACCAAAAATCTTGAAGTTTGACTGTATATGGGCCACAATTGACTTTTGCCCTAGCACGATTGATTTTCCAATACTTGAGCAATTGACTGAGCAAACTTATTGTGCAAGGCATGAAATTTCGCATGTATGATATTTAAGGAATATTAAGACCATGGAAAACATTTGAGACCTTTAGAGCTCAACCATCTTGATGAAAATTGGAACCCTAGTTGGGGGGTTCATTGCCCTAGGAGGAGAATTTGTCTGGTCAATTCTTGGTCAACCTTAAGCAATTGAGAACCTCTCGGAGTATGTCTTGTGTGAAAATGGGAGGGATAATTTTGGGGTACAATAAGAACCTATATTAACAATAACCGCTTCCAAATATTAATAAATGAGAGAGTTTTGCACTTGTGATCAAGGAATCAAGAACTTGTCCAATTAGGTCAAACTTCTTCAATCAATTCTTGCATATTTTGACTTCCTTTGGCAAATTGATGCATGATGAATCATAGTAGACCTTGTCATAATATTACTTTAAAGCACTTTCAATAATGAAGCTTGAATTTCAATGAAACTTTGTTGAAGAAGGCGTGGAAATAAACTCATGAACCTATGAATTAACCTGATGAAATATGTTGTGCCCTCACCTATAGTATCATTATTCATAGAGAAAACATTCATTATATTGGTTAGTTAAAAGTAAATCAACACAAGGCATATATGACCATAATATACAAATCAAAGTGCTTGGTGATCCCTCATGAGCAAACCTAAAGATAGGGAGAAGAACCAAACCCTAACATGATCTTGATATGATTGGATTGATATGAGATGATAGAGGAATCTTAGGGGGAAAAATTGGGGTATAACAAGAGTAATTAAGGAGAAATGTTTATTTGGAATTAACAACTAAAAAAACAAACATTACATGAGGGTTTATATAGGATACCACAAAAATATAATTTGGAACCAAACATGCCAAAGAAAACAGCTGGAAAATCAAAATATCGTGCTAGAAATCGATTTCCCAAAACAAAGAAATTGATTTCCTGAACTAAAAATGCAAATCCTAGAAAAACCCAATTGTAGAAATCGATTACCCACTTTATAAAATATCGATTTCCTCTTTGAAAATTCCAGATTTTAGATTTCCAAAAGTGCTTCTCAAATAAATGTTTTTCAACTAAACGATTCATAAAGCTTCCACAATACATTTGAATTATTTTAAACTTCCAATAGTCGGCACTCAAGTTGAATAAATTTTAATTTTTTCGTCGAATACTAGTATGGTTTCAACACCGTGTTTTATTCTTATGTTAACTTATAGTTGTTTAAGGATCAGACAACTTTAACCTATTGATAAAAAAAATTATTGGTTGGGAGTTCGACAATTTTATAGTTTATGATACACATTGTGATAGGGTGGGAGAACTGACTTGGGTGTTTTGCATTTGATCGCAAATTTTGTAGTTAGCAAGACTCGCCACTGACTTTTCTTTTATCCAAAAAGAAAAGGTGAAAAAGCACAGGAAATACCTTTGAGATTATTTCTTGAGTTCGGGGGGTAGATTATGAAAAGGGAAGGTGTTAGCACCATTTTCATCCATGGTTTTCCATGGGCTCTTAGTTACTTTATAGATCACTTGCTTTTTGTTTGAAATTGTGCTTTCTGTGTTTTTTGAAAGTATTTTGTAAAGAGGCCATTGTTTAGGCAATCTTTGTAATGATTCTCGTTCGTAAGAATGTATAAAATGATGTTTAATCTTTTGAAAATGTTTTCAAGTTTGTAAGATGTTTGAAAGTGTAGGTGTTTGTTTTTGAAAATAGCAAGGATGTTTGTTTTGAAATGGAGAAAGTAATTAGGAGCATTCTACCTACTCAAAAGTCTTTTTTGTTAATTTTCTTTTCCTTTGACATTGTTGTCTTACCATTGATTTGGTAAGCAACTCTATCTTTGGATGTAAACGGGACAGGCGTGGGTCATCGTATAACCATGATTAGAAATATTGTAAGGTATTTTAGCATTCTTTTTTAGGGACTAAAATCATTTGAAAGGAAACTTAGATAGCGTCATCGAGGGACTATGATATTGTATTTGCTTTGTTTTTGCTAAGATACCTCACATGCGTAATATGGCCATTTTTCATAAGGCAACAAGTGGAGTTAACCCTATGGGTGTTTGTGTGCAAGTGTATTATTTTCATGCTTGATTTTGTCTTGGATTAGGGTTTTCTAAACATTGGTTTTAGTCTTCTCATACAAACCCTAATTACTAACATTTGTATATAAAGCGATAAATTGCGGAATTTAAAGTTACTACGCTATTACAATACTTGCGGGAGGGGTGTACAAATTGAATGGGGATTGCAAGAATGTAAACCTAGTTAGTCTATTACAACCATATTGAATTGGTATCAATGTACAAGGAATTAAATGAATACAATATACAAAATGAATAAATGTACAAAAATGCAAAATGTGAAGTAAATGGATATTTGTTTGGATTTTTTAGGGAAAAGGGATTTTTTCTTAATATAATTATTTAAAGAAAATAATTAATTAAACTTAAATTTATTAAGAAAATATTTTAAATAAAACCCTAATTCTATTAATTGATTAAAAAGAAATTAAGTTTCAAGAAAAATGTTTTTTTGGTATTTTTGTCTTGAAAATATTTATAGTATTATAAAATAGTTTTGACCTTTTTTATATTAAAATAATATATTTTAATTGGTGTAAAAGAAAATAACTAATAACCTAGTTTTAATTAAATTTACAAGATAATAAGTAAAAATAAATAAAGTATGATTAATACAAATATTTTTTGTGAGAATAATAAAATAAGATATGTTAAAATAAAAATCTATTTTTTTTTTGTATTTTTCATGATTTTTTAGTATTTATGAAAATAATTAAGAAAATAAATGAAATAAAAATAATAAAATAAAATAAACTGGGCCAGGGGCATGAACAACCTGCAAGGGGGTTAGTAAGCAAAAATAAAAAACAAGAGCCCAACAAGGCCCAGCGCCTGCAAAAAGGACAAAAATAAGAAAGCAAAATGTGAAAAAATTAAAATGGTACCACTGGGGCTCGAACCCAGGTCCCAAAGGTTACAGGCGCGCGCTTCTATCACTGGGGTTGCTATACATCCGTTAACATAAGCAAATCAATAAATATATAATACCAAACGCGCCTTGATGACTTCATCTTCAACCTCCAGCCATACCAACTGTAACTTGCTCATTTCTCATCAAAAATGAAAACTGTAAACATGAAACTTGTAGAAAATTTCCGCACGGTTTCAGAAATGTAAAGCATTAAAACTATAGATCAAAGATAAGCATGAATTTTAATGGACCTAATCTGAACCCTAAAAATCTCATAAATTTCAGTTTAAAAATTCTCTAAGCTCAAGCAAAATTAATGGAAACTATGGACATAGTTAGCTTTAGGGCAATGATATCTACATGTTTTGTTCACAAATAAATCATTAATGATGCTTGTATGAAGAGTTCAAAGTTAAGAAAACTTACCTAAAAATTGGAAATCGTGTTTTGAGTTTCAGCTTGTTTCAAGTGATGGTGATGATCAGGTTAACTTTCTTGAGGTCCCAGAAAGCTAATGCAATGATTAGCTTGAGCAATGGATGGATGAAATGGTCTGGAGAAGTCAATGTGCAGAACTCTGTTTTTGAAAATGAAGGATGGTGTTAATGGTGTTACAGTTCTGTAACAGGGTGTGGGATCACTTCTATATGATGTTTAGAAGCTTTAGAAACAAAAGGCCAAGAAACGCACGAGTAGATTATGAGTTTCAAGTTTTTGGTCAGTTTGTGTGAGAATGGAAGTATGGAATGTGATTCTTAGTTCTAGGTTTTTTCAGGGCATGAGCATTTGTGTTTTTGGTGCAAATAGTTTGTGTATCTATAAGGAAAAATGTTTGAGAGCTTTGGACAATCAGAGGTACAAGTTCTTAGCTTTTGGCTAGGTTACTTGATTTTTAAGAAAAGAGGGAAACAAGTTTCAAGAGGAAGTACAATCATGGGATGTGTGATTGTATGTGTCTAAACCATTCCTCTTGAGTTATAGGACTTGTTTGATCAGAAGAGAACAAGTGCAAAGCCCAAGAACAAGTTTTGTACAAAAAGTCACTTTATCAAAATGACAATGTAACCTTTCTTCCAAAAATGGATATAAAGCATGTCCATGGATTGAATGCTTCAATTGAGACCTATAACAGCTGTGTAAACCATTAATTATGGAGTTCCTAACAAGTTTGAGGCCTGCAAAGTAGTGTTTATTCAACATGGTTTGAATTTTGAAATTTGTTCATCACAAAATGCCTTGTAAATCAAGTGATAAAACCCTAACTTCATCTCTTCGATTCTCCCTACTCAAGAATTATCTCAAGGAGTTCTTGGACATTTTGGAAATATTGTAATGTGATATACAACCCATCTTTGAATTGATTTTTAATAATACCCTTGGAACTATATGAAAAGTGCCATGAAGTTGGGTCAAAATCCTGACCAAATTAGGGCAAAAATTTCACTAAGTGTTTTGTTTCATGACCACATGTTCATAACATTATAACTTGAGATCCAAGCATTTTTGGAAGGAGTTGTGTAAATAAAAGTTATATATTTCATGGGGATATACAACTTTCATGTTGGAAGTTTCTCTTAAATCATCTTGCATCATGGTGAAAAATTGGTTCAAAGTTGTGAGAAAACATGAAATTGGTTCTTGACTTTTTTATTTCTTGATGAATAAGTTTCATATTTTGACATTTGATTTTGACCAAAAGGTCAAAGTTTCACTTTTCAGTATACAATTGACTTTTGATTAGTTGACTAAAAATTCATCTGTCAATCTTTTGAACTTGAGTAATGTTTTGAGCCATGTTATTAGGTCAAAATGATGCAATTGTACTCTTGAGATCATTCCTTAAACAAATTGATCATTTTCTAGGTCAAAAATCAGAAATTGTCCTTTCCTAGTCAAAACCCTAATTTTGACCATTTTGCCCCTTTGGGAGTTTTTTTTCAAATTTCTTGAGGAGTTATGGTCCAAACTTGATCAAATGATACATATGAGTCTAACATGTTTATGGGGATCAAAAATTATGAAGTTTGACTGTAGATTGGCCATAGTTGACTTTTCCCCAATACAATTGATTTTTAGGTCAACTGCTCAATTGACTGAGCAAAAGTGTGATCCAAGGCTTGAAACTTGACATGAGTGATCTTGGGGGTCCATAATGATCCATGAAAGTAATATGGGGCATTGGAAGTTCAAAAATCCTTGTGCAAACTCAAACCCTAATTTTGGTCATCAGTGCTTAAGGAGGTGTCTTGAGTTGATCAAACCCTAATGCAGTCTTGAGCCAAAGGAGATCTTGTGAGAAAGTTCTTGATAAATGAGAGGGAAAATTTTGGGATACAACAGCTGCCCCTATTCAATCTTCTTAAACCTGAAGAGTTAGATTGGCGAGTTTTTTCCATTCGTGACTTGAAGGTGGAAGATGATTGGACACTAGAGTGCCCAGAAATTTGCACTCGGTGATGTGATGGTAGAGGGAATGGGCTTAAAGATGCCATTTGGAGAGATTATAGAAAGTTATTGGAGATGTACTTGTAGATGCCATCCATAAATTATTGTTGAACTGAATCTGAGAGGGATTCTGAATGAGTATCAGAATGGCATCTGTGTCTGGAGCGTATCTGAATTGTATCTGAAAGATGAGTCTGAATAAGAATCAGAATGACATCCGTGTCTGGAGCGTATCTGAAATGTATCTTGAGAATTGCATCTGAATGAGTATCAAAGTGGCATCTGTGTCTGAAGTGTATCTGAAAGAGACTCTGAATGAGTATCAGAATGGCGTCCGTGTTTGGAGCGTACCTGAACTATATCTGAAAGAGACTATGAATGAATATTAGAATGGCGTCCATGTCTGGAGCGTATCTGAACTGTATCTGAAAGTTGACTCTGAATGAGTATCATAATGGCATCTGTGTCTGGAGTATATTTGAACTGTATCTGAAAGTTGACTCTGAATGAGTATCATAATAGCATCCGTGTCTGGAGCGTATCTGAATTGTATCTGAAAGTTGACTCTGAATGAGTATCAGAATGGCATCTGTGTCTTGAGCATATCTGAACTGTATCTGAAGGTTGAATTTGAATGAGTATCAGAATGACATCCGTGTCTGGAGCATATTTGAACTGTATCTGAAAACTTTGATCATTGTTAAATGATAGCTGCTGATTAATCTTATCCTGAAAAGGGTAAAATTTTAGCTAATATGCAATGTCATGTTGTATGAAATGTATAGTGTAATGTATTCGTGTTATCAATGGTTATGATATATGAATGCGATGTATGTGTATGTGAGCTAATCTGCTACGCTGTTGTTGGATTGGGGAAATAAATCCATGACTGTTACCGAGGATAGGGAAAATAAATCCCTGACCGTTGCCGAGGATATGGAGTGTAAGTCTTCATGTTGTGAAGTTGAAATGTTGAGGGATTTCCTCTTAGAGAAATAAACTCTGTTGTAAGGGGAATTCCGTGTATTTCCTGTAAAATCCCGTTGAGGAATTCTGAGAAATTGGACGACTTTTACTGGGGATTGATAACTTGGAAGTTTTAATCTGCTGGGGATTAAACTGCACACTGCGGGGGATTTATAGAAATAGCTTAGAGAGATTTTTCTACCTCTTAAAGCCATTAGTGATTGTCTTTTTATTTTTTTTATTTGTAAACAGTAATTATGTTCAAATGCATATGTTCAAAAATAAATCATTGGACGTTTTTGTAAACAAAACACAAAAGTAAAGAAAAAACAAACAGTTTTGCACTTTCAAAGGGGAATCTTTGTATTGACTTTGAGTAAGTATTTTTGTACAACGAGACAAACATTCTAGTAAGAGAATGTCATCGTAAAAATGAGATTTGATACAAAGAAAAGATAGCTATGTGCAATAATCCCATGGGGTTCCCATTCTACTATAGCCTTCGTGCCTTTGAGCATCTTGCCTATTTGTTGCCTTGTCCGAAGCTGATTGGAATGATCAGAACCGTTGAGCTTACAGGTTGTCCATAAGGTGATCCAACAGGACATAGTCATACGCTTTAATTCCCTAACTTTTGCCTAGACCGCCCTTTCGGGTTTTCAGTCCACCGGGATACCCTTTTTTGCCCAAGTCGCCCTTTTGGGTTTTCAACTTGCCGGGTGTACAGATTTTTGTGTTTTATCCCTAATTTTTGCCCGAACCTTTTTGGTTCGCTGGGATGCCCTTGTTTTGCCTAGGTGTGTCAACCCAGCGGGTCTCTTATGCGTAGTATCTTTTGACATTGTCTACATTCACATGGTGCGGCAGGTCGTCGCCATCCATGGTGGTCAAGATCATTGCTCCACCAGAGAATATGCTTTTGATTACAAATGGTCCTTCATATGTAGGAGTCCATTTGCCTCTGGGATCACCTTGCGGAAGTATGATGCGTTTGATCACCAGATCCCCAACTTGATACACTTGGCGTCTGACCTTTTTGTTGAAAGCCTTGATCACCCGTTTTTGATACATTTGACCATGACAGACAATAGTAAGCCTTTTCTCATTAATCAAGTTCAGTTGATCAAGTCGATTCTGGATCCAATGTTCTTCGTTCAGCCCTGCATCCTTCATGATTCTCAGAGAGGGGATCTGGACCTCAATAGGCAAGACAACCTCCATGCCGTAAACCAGAGAGTAAGGTGTTTCCCCGGTTGACGTGCAATATGTGGAACGATACCCGTGGAGAGAAAATGGTAGCATCTCATGCCAGTCTTTGTATGTGACTGTCATTTTCTGTATGATCTTTTTGATATTCTTATTTGCGGCTTCTACAGCACCATTCATTTGCGGCATCGATATGATTGGGGAAATCAAGACAACAACCTATAATGGACATCGCTTCATCTTAGTGGCCATTGACTATTTTACAAAGTGGGTTGAGGCAGCCTCTTTCGCTTCCGTCACCAAGAATGTTGTAGCCTGGTTCATAAAGCAGAATCTCATATGTCGTTATGGTATCCCGGATAGGATCATTACAAATAATGGTACGATTTTTGTGAGAAAAATAAAATAAAATAAGTTAAAATAAAAATCTATTTTTTTTTGTATTTTTCATGATTTTTTAGTATTTATGAAAATAATTAAGAAAATAAATGAAATAAAAATAAGAAAAAAAAATAAACTGGGCCAGGGGCGTGAACAGACTGCAAGGGGGTTAGTAAGAAAAAAATAAAAAAACCAAGAACCCAACAAGGCCCAGCGCCTGCAAAAAGGACAAAAATCAGAAAGCAAAATGTGAAAAAATTAAAAGGGTACCACTGGGGCTCGAACCCAGGTCCCAAAGGTTACAGGCGCACGCTTCTACCACTGGGGTGGCTATACATCTGTTAACATAAGCAAATCAATAAATATATGATACAAAATGTACCCTGATGACTTCATCTTCAACCTCCAGCCAGATCAACTGTAACTTGCTCATTTCTCATCAAAAATGAAAACTGTAAACATGAAAGTTGTAGCAAATTTCCGCACGGTTTCAGAAATGTAAAGCATTAAAACTATAAATCAAAGATAAGCATGAATTTTAATGGCCCTAATCTGAACCCTAAAAATCTCAGAAATTTCAGTTTCAAAATTCTCTAAGCTCAAGCAAAATTAATGGAAACAATGGACATGGTTAGCTTTAGGGCAATGATATCTACATGTTTTGTTCACAAATAAATCATTAATGATGCTTGTATGAAGAGTTCAAAGTTAAGAAAACTTACCTCAAAACTGGAAATCGTGTTTTGAGTTTGAGCTTGTTTCAAGTGATGGTGATGATCAGGTTAGCTTCCTTGAGGTCTCAGGAAGCTAATGCAATGATTAGCTTGAGCAATGGATGGCTGAATTGGTCTGGAGAAGTCAATGTGTAGAACTCTATTTTTGAAAATGGAGGATGGTGTTAATGGTGTTATAGTTCTATAACAAGGTGTGGGATCACTTCCATATGATTATTAGAAGATTTAGAAACCAAAAGGCCAAGAAACACACACGAGTAGATTATGAGTTTCAAGTTTTTGGTCAGTTTGTGTGAGAATGGAAGTATGGAATTTGATTCTGAGTTATAGGTCTTTTCTGGGCATGAGCATTCGTGTTTTTGGTGCAAATAGTTTGTGTATCTATAAGCAAAAGTGTTTGAGAGCTTTGGACAATCAGAAGTACAAGTTCTTAGCTTTTGGCTAGGTTACTTGATTTTTAAGAAAAGAGGGAAACATGTTTCAAGAGGAAGTACAAGCATGGGATGGGTGATTGTAAGTGTCTAAACCATTTCTCATGAGTTATAGGACTTTTTTTATCAGAAGAGAACAAGTGCAAAGCTCAAGAACAAGTTTTGTACAAAAAGTCACTTTATTAAAATGGCAATGTAACCTTTCTTCCAAAAATGGATATAAAGTATGTCCATGCATTGAATGATTGAAGTGAGACCTCTAACAGCTGTTTAAACCATTAATTATGGAGTGACTAACAAGTTTGGGGCCTGCAAAGTAGTGTTTATGCAGCATGGTTTGAATTTTGAAATTGGTTCATCACAAAATGCCTTGTAAATCAAGTGATAAAACCCTAACTTCATCTCTTCGATTCTCCCTACCCAAGAATGATCTCAAGGAGTTCTAGGACATTTTGGAAAGCTTGTAATGTTCTATACAACCTGTTGTACCCCAAAATTTTCCCTCCCATATTTCTCAAAACATTGCAAGAAAAATCTCCAAGTGGCTCAAGGTAGCTCAAGAGTTGGTCAGACAAGCTCTCTCCTAAGGCAGTCTACCCCAAATTAGGGTTTTGTGTTGCATCAAGATATTTTATTCCAAATGACCTCAAGTACTCCCAAATGCTCTAATATTTTCTCAAGATTATCCATGTCAAATTTCAAGCCTTGCAGGGAAAGTTTGCTCAGTCAATTGCTCAAAAGGTCCAGAAATCGACTATGCTAGGGCAAAAGTCAACTGTGACCTATATACAGTCAAACTTCAAGATTTGTTTTTGTCAATATTCTCATTTTGAAGGATATTTCATCATTTGATCAAGGGTTTATCATGATTCATCAAGGATTGCTCAAAATTCATCAAGATTCAAAAGTTGCTAAATTAGGGTTTTATAGGAAAAGTCAACTCAACTTTGACCAAGCATAACGTTCTCATACTTTATGAGAAATGACCCATCCAAAGCTCAATTTTAAGAGGATGCAATTACCTACAATCCATCTTCATACCCCAAGTCCAAAAAATTCACTCACAAGAAATTATGAATTTGGACATTATAGGTCATTTTTGAAAGTCAACAAAAACACCTTTTTTTCCAGAGCCTTTTACTTGAGCATGGGATATCAAATTAAAATGAGGCCAAAAGGGTTGGTTATAGGACATCTCAAGCTTTCTAAAAAGTCCAAGAATACCTCCAAAAGTTCAAACTTGAAGAAGTTATGCATTGTTGAAGTTGGACTTTTTTGCAAAATTGCCAAAAGTCAACTATCCCCAAAACTTCAAAATTTGTCAAATGGGCCCATTCATTTCCACTTGATTTGAGCTTGCATAGTTTCCCACGTGTCCTAGATTCAGCCATGAGCCCATATTTCATTTTTATTATTTAATTTGATTTTTAATTGAATTTATTCATTTTAAATCAAATAAAATCATAGAAAATCCAAAAAAATTAATAACTCTTGATTTTTTTTATTATTTTAGGCTTTGTTTACAGCTAGCACCACCATCAAATTCATATCAAGCCAAATCACGTACAAAAAGATTGAATCAAATCAAATTAGGAAGGTTTAATAATGGAGAATCAAATCAAATTGGCAATCATTATTGGAGCAAGATTTGAATCAAATTTGTTACCCTAATACAAAGGACATTACATAAGCAAGCCAAGGGAGACAAAATCAGGGTTGAAGAGGGAAAAGAGAGGAAGAACAAAAAGTGGAAAAATCACAAAAAAGTGAGAAGTCGAAATCCAGGTTAGAGGCATTTTCAGAGGCCAAGATTTGTACCAATCGCTTCCTGGGCATTCACTCAAGCCACCTGGATCAAAACCAAGCATCCTCAGACTCCATAACACGCTGTAAGTGTCACGTAACCCCTCCCTGTTTTTGAAATCGATTTGGCTCATTCTGGCATCATTTGAATGAGATAACTGCATATTTGTGTTCCTCACATCATTTGTGAACTTTTGGCATCATTTAATTTCATTTGTATGATCTGTACTGCAATTTGCCATAGCTAGGTTTTCTTGGATATTTTTGGGGGTTTTCTTTTCAGGTGAAATTAAGCTACAAGATGGACATGGTTGTGACTGGGAGGGTGATACGAATACAACCATGCCCTTGGAACTCATTTTTGTGGCCTGAGAAGGATTTTAGGATGGGCTTGCGCTTTTAGCTGCAGATTCAAATCCGCAGGTATTCTTTTACAGGTTTCAGGACAGGGACGATGAGTTGTCCCCTGCCCATTGGTGTATTCAAATGTTACGCGCGCATTTTTATGTTCTGGCAATGAGGTGTCCCCTGTTCAAGTTCCAATTCTTACCCCTGTTGCCGAGTCATCTGATGCTCGGGGCAAAGAGACCACTGGTGAGCCTGCCCAGACGGAGGCACCGAAGAAGATTACTATTGAAGCCTCTAGATAAGAGATGGAGGAAATTTTGAAGATCATCAAAAAGAGCGACTACAATGTAGTCGAGCAGCTGGGGCAAACCCCGTCCAAAATCTCTATGTTGTCCCTGTTGCTATGCTCAGAGGCCCATGCCAAGGCTCTGATTGCTTTCCTGAAGACTGCACACGTACCACAAGAGACATCAGCTGATCAGTTTAAAGATTGCGTGGCTAGTCTGACTACTGATAATGAGTTGGGTTTCTCTGACGCCGACTTGACTGCTAAGGGAAGGAATCACAATGACGCCCTGCATGTCTCCATTGAATGCAGGGACACTACTCTTGCTCACGTATTGGTGGATACTGGGTCATTGCTGAATGTGTTACCCAAGAAAGCGCTAGACCAGTTAGACTGTGAAGGGTTGGAGCTGAAGCCGAGTAACATTGTAGTCAGGGCCTTTGATGGGTCAAAGAGAATGGTACACGGAGAAGTGGATATTCCGATTAAGGTTGGTTCTCAGGTTTCCACATCTACATTCTATGTGATGGACACTCAGCCATCCTATTCTTGTTTGCTAGGTCGTTCGTGGATCCACAAAGCTGGGGCAGTAACCTCAACGCTCCACCAGAAGCTAAAGTACCCAGTGAAAGGGAAAATTGTGACAGTACAAGGAGAAGAGGAGTACATGGTGAGCCACCTCAACTCTTTCCGATATGTAGAGATGGATGGGGAGTTCATTGAGACCCCGTTACAACATTTTGAAGAGGCTCCCCAGACGCTGACATCAATTGAGACTGTTGTTGAAGATCCTCCAATGAAGATGGCTTCCTTCAAGGATGCCCGGGCTGTTGTTGAGAAAGGTGGGTGTGCAAATTGGGGCCAACTCCCTGATTTTTCACATAAGACTAACAAGTTTGGTTTGGGTTTCACTGGAGAAGCTCAAAGGGCTGTTCGGAGTGCACGGATCAGAAGACCTCCCCTGTTCATCAGCAATTCAGGAGTGAATGCCATTGAAGACGATGTTGAAGAATCTGAGTTTGACAGATGGATTTACCCAACAGCTGACAGTGGATTAAGCAATTGGACGGAGAAGGAATTCGTCCCAATTTCTTTTATTACCCAGTAATGAGACTTTTGTTTTAAGTTTGTAACAGACAATTTTTAAACTTTACGGCCCGATGTCTTACCCGGGGCATCGCGGCTTCATTTGTGATGGATTTATGTGTGTCATCTACATATATCATTAATAAAAGCATTGGACGTTTTTTGCATTTCAAATTTTGCGCTCCTTGTTTTTCTTTTATTATCTATTGCAAAACAACTATTTTACAAACACTCACATATACAGGTCTACATCCACTCTGGATCCTACTGGTAACGACTCTGCTACTGCCAGTTATGACTTCGAAAGTCCGATCAACTTAGCCGAAGACGAAGGTGAAGATGATTGCGAAGTGCCTGGTGAACTTGCTAGACTGCTACTCCAGGAAGAGAGGTCCATACAGCCGCATGAAGAGCCGGTAGAATCAGTAAATCTGGGTACAGAGATAGACAAGAAAGAGGTCAAGATCGGTGCAAATCTGGAGCCTAGTGTTAAGCAACGGTTGATTCAAATGCTGCATGACTACGTCAAGATCTTTGACTGGTGTTACAAAGATATGCCTGGGTTGGATACCGATATTGTGGTTCACCACCTGCCTACCAAGGAAGACTGTCCTCCAGTAAAACAGAAAGTTCGCTGAATGCGCCCGAAGATGTTTAAGAAAATCAAAGTCGAGGTTATGAAACAATTTGACACTGGTTTTCTGGCAGTTACTTCTTACCCACAGTGGGTGGCCAACGTGGTTCCTGTGCCGAAGAAGGATGGTAAGTGTTGTACCCCAAAATTTGCCCTCGTATTTTTCCACAAGAAATTACAGCTTCGGACTTTTCCTGATTTTTCAGACTAACTCAAGAATCGGTCAAACAGACTTTTCTTACCAGTCAGACAAAATTAGGGTTTTCATTGATTTTAAAGCAGTTCAGGCAGATTGCTAAAGTTTGGTTGAATTGGCTCAAGTTTTGATCAGGCGGACGTTTCTTTGGCATTTAATCAAGAACTAGGGTTTTGTGCGCGTTTTCTCAGAAAGAATTAATTTTACAGTTCTTTTCGGTTTACCCTGAGATTTGGATTGAGGCATTTGAATCAAGAAATTTGCAGTGTTTTGTTTAATCAGTAAAGGCTAAGGCATTTGATTTGAGATGAGATAAAAGCTGAGGTACTTAAATTGAGAATCTACAGTGCTTGATTTGATCAGTAAAAAGATAAATATCTGGATATTGTTTTGATTAACTGTGCATTGGATATTTGAAGCGTCGGGATTATTATTGATTGATGTCAAGACCACAGTGTTTATCAATTGTTTATTTATTCTAAGATTAGAATAATTGGGATTTATTTCCATTTTATTATAATTTAAGGGTTATAAACAATTAAATAAACATTTGAAAAGAAGAAAAAGAATTAACTGATCAAGATTGGATTTTATTCATTTTTAATTATTTGTTACAATTGTTATTTGAATACAATATTTATTTACAAAGTATTCATAATAATAATGGTTACAATGATTACGATTGAAATAAAATTTCATCCTAATTCCTAAGTCTTCATCTTCTATCCAAATGCTCCCTCTGGTCATTTGATTTTATCTGCAAGAAAACAAAGAAACAAAAGAAGAAGTCAAAAGCAGATAAAATTAAAAAAAGGACAGACAGATAAGAAATTGGGTTCATCATTAAAGGCAGCTGGCCGGAATCAGTTCGCCCTCTCTGCAAATCATGAGATTTCTCCCGGTTCACAAAGAGGGATAAATAATGCTTGCAATGGAATATGAAATGCACAAATTTTAATATTGCACAAATTCAAAGTTTGTCAAAAAGCTGCATAATTCCAAAAGTTTCCAACAACATGTGCAAGTACAAAATCCAAAAGCAAACTGAACTGAACTAGAATTACAAAGTCACAATGTCAAACTAAGCCAAAAGTTGTCAAAGCAACTGTCCAAAGCTGTCCAAGGATATGGAAAGATATCAAAGTACAAAATATTGTCAAAGAAGTACATAAAGATGCAGGAAAGCTGGAAAAAGAATACAATGTATGCAGAGCTAAACAAATATTGCAAGCAACATCTAAATGTTCATCATTTTCCAGCAGCTACCTTTTCAGAAAAGGACAAACATAAGCAATATAAAATATGCTTTTAATCTGTCAAAGAGAGAGAGAGAGAGAAGGAGAAGATAGGCTTACATGCTTAGGCATGAGGAAAATATATAAAACAGAACTTATCAGAACAGTAAGGAGGAGGTAAGATAACCAAAAAACACAAACTCAACAAGAACACAGAGCTGCTCAAGAACCTGCATAAGCCATAACCTATCAACCAAAATACCACAGCCTAAACCAGTAAAACAAACCTGAAGCATCAAGCTTCAAGACAAAAACTCACAACAAACCTGTCAAGCTAAGCCTTAAACACCCAACCTGTCAAGCCAAGCCTTAAACACCCAACCTGTCAAGCCTAGCCTTAAAGACACAACAAGCTCAAGCTTGTACCAACAAACCCTCTGCCCTTTCAAAAGAACATTACAAACAGAAGCCATCAAAAACCTGTGCATAAACCAGAAGCCTAACCAACAGGCCCCCCTCAAAACTGTGTTCATCATTAGGGCAAGCATACTCAAGTACACAAATCAAACACAACAGCATTCAATACTCCATACCAACAAGCATACAAGGCAATAATCAACAGCAACAGATATCTCAGCAAGCCAACCAATACTCAGAGGCAACAAAAGCGAATAAAAGAGAGGAAGATAAAGAAGTTCGTTTTCAGCATGCATCATTAAACAACAAAAAAGGAAAAAATACTGAGTACCAGGGAAGCCTCCCAAAGCTCACAGCTTCATCACGTTTCTCCGTCCTTGGCCGCCTAGGACGCCACCATCCACTTCTTTTCCTCCCCAAAGGTCCATTTCTTTCCTTTTTTTTTCTTCTTCCTTCAAAACCTCATATAAACAGAATTTAATCATGATGTAAGAATCGAAACAAGGAAACGTTAAAAGCATGCATGAATTTAAAACCCTAAAGATTGAAAGAGCATAATCGTTACCTCTTGGCCAACGTCTACGTAACCATGAAAGGGAAGAGAAGGAGGCGGCGCCTCTGACAACGGGGACGGAGAAACTCAGAGGCTATGGCGTGAAAAGACGAAGGAAGACGAAGGAAGATGAGCGTCATTCGTAACTCACAAACCCTTATGTCCCAAATGAAACAAGCACTCTGAAACCCTAAAACAAAATCTGGTGAAGTATCATGGGCCTTGCCCCTTTTCGTTTGCTTTAAGCCCATTTCAATTGGCACCCCCCCCCCCTTTGTCTCAGCCTTTTGTGTTTTGTTTGGGCCCAAAACTCCCATAAGGCCTTTAGCTTCTTTTTATTTTTTCAAACTAACTAATTCTTTTTTTTTACATACCATATTTTTTGTTTTGTTAAATAAACTAACACCCTTTTTTTTACATCACATTTTATTAACTCTTTGATTTTCTTTTTATAACATAATTTAATCTTGTTCATAAATTAAATAATACATTGACTCCTTTTTATATAAAGCCTGTTTAATTACTTTTTTTTTATTTTAGTTAGTTAAAAATACATAAGAATTGAATTTAGAATTAGATAAACCTTTTTTGTATATGAAACATAAATATTAATACATCAAAAATAGAATACTTAAAGATATTTCCTTTTCTTTTCTTACAACCTTTTATTTGTACATACCTAACAAAAATACAAGAATACAAGAATACATAAATAAAATACTCAATTTTCTCATTAAGTTAGCAATACTTAATAAATACACTTCCACCACTTGTAAATAAATCATACACTTACACATTTGCAATACACAAATACATTTACTTTTCTTTACACATATACATTTGCTCTTCTTATACATTGCTATACATTATATTTTACATTTGCGCAATTCAATTTGGTTGTAAATTATTTGGACATTACTCTCCCATTTAAGTCTCATCCCCATTTGTAAATTTGTACCCCCACTCCCGGATACTTATTTGTAATAGCGTAGATTTCAAATTCTCGCAATTTATCGCTTTCAAATATACCATGGTTAGACCTAGGGTTTGTATGTACATAAAATCAAACGCTAGATAACCTAATACAAGACAAATACATGAAATCAATACACAATCACACTTTCCCCCTAGGGTAATCCCGCTTGTTGCCTTCCAAAATGGGCCATGCTTGCACGTTGAGTATCTTTGGCAAAAAAAACAAATCAAAATGATCATAGTCCCTCGATGACGCTTTCGAAAGTTGCCTATCAAAATGATCATAGTCCCTTCAAGCAAAATTTCCAAAGACACTTGGCACCATTGCATTCATGGTCCATACGATGACCCGCGCCTGTCCCGTTAAACATCCTAAAATGCAAGATTGTCCACCAAATGCGATGGTGGAACAAAATTGTTAAAAAGGGTTTAAACATGAGAAAAGCCTTTGAGTACAATAGGGGTAGACAAAACTCTTAGTTACTTGAATCAACTTGCAAAAACACTTGCCTACTTTTCAAAACCACACTCCACAAGCACTTTCAAAACAAACTTTCAAAAAACATTTGAAACATCTTTTCGAAAAGATACACACCTTCGTATATACTCAAACACGAGTCATTACAATGGTTGCCGAAACAAAGGCGTCTTCTTCAAAAACATTTTCAAAAACACACACACCCACAATTTCAAGCAATTGAAAATCAAGGCAAGTGATCTAAAACCAAGTAACTAAGAGCCCATGGATAACCATGGATGAAAAGGGTGCTAATACCTTCCCTTTTCATAATCTACCCCCCGCACCCACGAAATATCTCAAAAGGTTTTTCCTGTGCTTTTTTAACCTTTCCTTTAGGATAAAATAAAAAGTCGGTGGCGACTCTTGCTAAACCGAACAAGTGCGAATACAAACGCAAAACCCCAGTCAGTTCTCCCACCGTATCACAGAACTGGCGACTCTGCTGGGGAGAAATCTAAAAGTGGGGTTACCTTAGGGTTTAGATCACCTTTACATTCTTGCTTTGATTGCCTTGATTGCTTTATCTTTTGGGTCCTTGTTTGGGTTTGTTATAAATCCTACACCCGGATTTGGGGCACCTTTTTAGGTAAATAGCAATAAAACTGTGAGGGAACTGTGCGGGGTATACCGACATGGTTGAAGCAGTAAGCTATGTTAGTGTGACATATTTGTGAGTATCGGTAAGCCTTGAGTTCAATAAAGGAGAGTACGGGGCCGCTGAGTGATGTCGTGAAGCACTAACAAACTCTTAGAACCTTAATTGACCATCTTAGCCTTTTTAGGTAGTGAGATGACCGACTTTGGTGCAGTCCAAAGTTGGTAGATACGCGATACTACACTCATTGAGGGTTGTTTTCTTGGAATATTTTGGTCGCCAGTTAAGTGGCTAAACCAAAACAATGAACATGGAAAACAATCCAATGATATTGAGCTCCTTAGAACCCGGTTTCTATTTTAGGACAGGATGAGCCAACTAACTTCAAGAGGGTACTTACTTGAACCCCATGCAAGCCTAAACCTAAGGACTTGTTTGATTTGTGTGAATATGATTACCTGTATATAAACTCACTTGCTTTTGCATACATGTATATAACATCATAACATCATACCATAGCATTTTCAATAATCATTTCAAGAATCTCGAGGGTTCTTTTGATGCAGGGTTACGTTGAACCAGACGTCAACCAAAGGGCAAGAGGTTCCTCCTCTAAACAATTGCCATCAAAGATCAAGTGCAACAACCTGAATCAGGGGCTATGACTCACTTGACATGGTGAGCTTGATTCTCGTGGAAAGACATCCACCGGTGCAAAGTCCTCCAATCAAAGATCGAAGTTCAACCTCTAACACTCTCTTGTGTTTACCCCAAGAGATCCTTGAAAACATTGCATATATATCACACATATCATTGCATAACAGGTTTCTCCCATACAGGTCTCCTTATTCTTCCTATTGTTTATTTCAGTAAGATGGATATGAAACAAACGGTGAAAGATCTCCTGGCTCAAAATGCTCAATTCCAGCAAATGCTTCTGGCTATGGGGAAAGGGCAAGAGGATCTGACAGCTCTCCTTCTCAAAGACAAGAAGAAGTCCAAGAAGGCAGCCCGCATCCCGAACTTGAGAAGAAGACCTAAGACCCAAGACCTTGCAACTCCATCCAACATAGGGGATAGTCTTGAAGAAGACCACAGTGTGGAGATTGTTGAAGAGGAAGTTGACTACTCCGAGGAACAATACCCTCTCACTGATGACAAGTACAAAGAGTTGGAGGATCGCCTCAATGCTATGGAGGTCCAACAAATACCTGGCTTGGATTTAGGAGACATGGGTTTAGTTCCTGGATTGGTCATCCCTCCAAAGTTCAAAGTCCCTACCTTTGCTCTGTACGATGGAGTCTCTTGCCCTAAGATGCATCTAAAGTCTTATGTTCGCAAGATTCAACCATACACAGCTGATCCAAGACTTTGGATCCATTTCTTCCAAGAAATCCTGGTATGAGCTCAACTCGAGTGGTTCTATCAATTGGAGAGTTCTCGCATCCATACCTGGAAGGACTTAGCTTTTGCTTTCTATGAGCAGTATCAGTATAATGCTGATCTCGCACCAACTCGTGTGCAATTGCAGAGCATGACCATGGGTTCCGACGAGAGCTTCAAGGGATATGCCCAAAAGTGGAGAGATTTGGCTGGCAGGGTGCAACCCCCTTTAACTGACAGAGAGCTGATTGACATCTTCATGGGGACGTTGACGGGGCCTTTCTTTAATCACTTAATTGGAATCTCCTCAGTCGGGTTCACCGAGCTAATACAGACCGGCGAGAGGGTCGAAGCTGGCATCAAAAGTGGAAAGATCCAAGGAACTACATCCTCGGATACTCAGATGATTCCATACAACGGAAAGAAAGAGTCCAATACTGCGAACAGTCAAAAGGGTCGTCATGACCAACATGTAGGAGCAATCTTGATCTCTAGTCCTACGCCTGCTCAACAAAGACAAGGGCATCAGCATAAGGAGGTCGCACCTAAGAGACAGTTCACCAAGATCAACATGTCACTGTCTCAGGCACTGCAACACTTGTTGAAGAGGGATCTGATTACATTGAGGGCTCCTCTCCGGAACCCAAATACTTCTGCTCCTACCTATCATCCCAATGAAAGGTGTGCATACCACTCTGATAGCCCGGGGCATGACACCAACAACTGTTGGCCTCTGAAGAACAAGATCCAAGACATGATTGATGCCAAGGAGATCGAGTTTGGCCCTCCAGAGACTCCAGCATGATCACTGCTCCTATGCCAGCTCATTGAGATTGTGTTTGTTTCTTTTTGAATTTTCAAAGTTGTAATTTCTTTTGTTCTCAAACAATTAACTGTTGATGTTAAACTTTGTTTCATTAATGCATTGCATATGTTTGTCTTGAATTCATCCATTCGTTTTCACTACTCTTATGCTTTCTTTATGATATTTAACTCTCGATAAAAAGCTGCAAGCCTTTAGAGGGAGGATGACGAAACAATACCATGATCTCATACAGTATGCTTTTGAACAGACCTTGCTGATGATGTACAGGCATTTCTTTCAATCCCCAAACACTGGAGTTATAAGGAAGATAATCCCTAGTCAACCCCTTCGAGCCAAAGAAGTAGAAGTTTTCTGTTCTAAATAATCAAAAACTTTGATATAAACCTGGGGCAGGGTAGTATCTCTGTTAATTCAAAAGAAAGTGCGCATTGAAGTCGCAAACTCTCAGTTCGTAACACAACGAACGACGTCAACAAAAGAAAACATTCCTCTGGAATCAAAAGACAAGGGTGGTTCCCTATCACATAGGCAGTCAATCTCTCAAAAGAGAAAAGCCCACCAAGCCAAAACCTGTAAAGGAGGCTTAAGAAAGCTGGGGCATCCCGCTGACTGTGATCTCGAAAACAGAAACAATCAGGCAAAAGTTAGGGATAACAAATCAAAATCAAAATAGAGAGGTTATTACAAATCCTCAACAACATGAAAAAATGTTGCAAAAGAAAAAAGGAGATGATGACTGTCTCCCAAATTCAACTGGTGAACCATCACCCGAAAGTCGTTCCAAACTCGAACAGAGTGCGAAGCACAATTAACTGAGCTTAGGGTTGAAGAACATCACGAAGAGTGGGTGGGTACAAATATACTTTGAGCCTTTATCCTTTGTTTATTAAACCGTGAACCAAGCCACGTTACAACCCTTTGAAAGTCCTAATTGAAGCATGGGTTAGTTCGAAAGCATACTGTTACAAAAGGTGTCCTGACTCCTGTAAGGCTTTGCTCTAAAATCTTGTGTTGATTTGTCTTATAAAAAGTTTTCTGCTAAAAAACGCATTTTTCAAAACTTTGAGACAAACATAAACTTTGCATTGCTTGAATATCACTGTTTGCATTTGGATTTTTGTTTGACAGCGAAGAAATTCATACAGCGAATGTTTGGAGGAACGAAAACTCTCTCAGTGAACAAAAATCACTTCAAAAGGATGACACTTCCAACGACAGATCTCCTATCAACAAGGGGCATGACATGTCACCATCCAGCACGCCTGGGGCAGTCCAGTCAAGGGTTCAACAGATCTTTCAAAATTCAGTTAACCTGGGGCAGTCCAGTCAAGATTTCAAGAAATCTCTCAATCTGCAGAGTAATCTGATTCAAGACTCCTTCATCATCACTTGGGGAATTCAAATGTCAAAAGTGTCCGAAGATTCCTTCATCACCTGCTGGAAATTACAAGCACCAACAGAATAACAGACAATTAAAACTCCCAATTTCTGACCCTCAACAAAATCAAGATCTAGAGATAGTTTTAGATGTGACCCTGATTTGGCAACATTCTATAACTTATTCCAGATTTCCTTCTAGAGATAGTTTCAGATGTGACCCCGATTTGGCGACATTCTACAACTTATTCAGATTTCATTCTAGAGATAGTTTCAGATGTGACCCTGATTTGGCGATATTCTACAACTTATTCAGATTTCATTCTAGAGATAGTTTCAGATGTGACCCTGATTTGGCGACATTCTACAACTTATTCAGATTCCATTCTAGAGATAGTTTCAGATGTGACCCTGATTTGGCGACATTCTACAACTTATTCAGATTTCATTCTAGAGATAGTTCAGATGTGACCCAGATTTGGCGACATTCCGTAACTTATTCAAGATTTCATTCTAGAGATAGTTCAAGATGTGACCCAAGATTTGGCGACATTCTGTAACTTATTCAGACTTGCATCCAGATATAGTTCAAGATGTGACCCAAGATTTGGCGACATTCTATAACTCATTCAGACTTGCATCCAGATATAGTTCAAGATGTGACCCAAGATTTGGCGACATTCTATAACTCATTCAGACTTGCATCCAGATATAGTTCAAGATGTGACCCAAGATTTGGCGACATTCTATAACTCATTCAGATTTGCTTCCAGATATAGTTCAAGATGTGACCCAAGATTTAGCGACATTCTATAACTCATTCAGATTTGCTTCCAGATATAGTTCAAGATGTGACCCAAGATTTGGCGACATTCTATAACTCATTCAGATTTGCTTCTAGATATAGTTCAAGATGTGACCCAAGATTTGGCGACATTCTATAACTCATTCAGACTTGCATCCAGATATAGTTCAAGATGTGACCCAAGATTTGGCGACATTCTATAACTCATTCAGATTTGCTTCCAGATATAGTTCAAGATGTGACCCAGAGATGGCGACATTCAGTAACTTATTCCAGATCAGCACCTGCAGCACCAGAAGAGTCTTGCAATCCCCAGCCATAAAGCCTTACAGAATCTGATTCCCCTCAGAGTCAAGATTCAAAATCCCCAGCGAAGCTAAAACTTCCAACTGTCAATCCCCAAGCAGAGTGAAGACTCTCATTTTCAGTTCCTCACAGAATATTCGAATATTCTCCAGTGAAGATCTCCTCAAGACAAGGATTCCCCAGTAGATTGGCATACAACCCAAGCTCCGGATTCCCCGACAGTGGTCCCAGGACTTCTTATGATAAAAGATTCTTGTCCTCCCCAGCAGCAGTCAAGGAATTATTTTCCCTGACAGCGGTCAAGATTCTTTTGTCTCCAGTCATCCAGGATTCATCTATCCTCAGCAAGACAGCTCATCAGCTTACCTGCGCATTCATCACATTCATATCATCAACATTGATGTAACATACATTGCATCACGCATCATGACATTGCATACAATTAACTCTTTACCTTTTCAGGAAAAGATCAGTCGACAGACAAAGATCATCATCTTCCGAGATTCTCTCTAGAAATAGTTCAGATGTGACCCAAACATGGCGACATTCTGATACTTGTTCCAGCTTCACCCAGAGATAATTCAGATATGACCCAGACACAGCGACATTCTGATACTTATTCCAGATTCATCCAGATGCAGTTTTACACGGACTCATCGTCAGGAAACCCTACACCGGTTCCTTCTCCACTTCAAGACTTTTGAAAACAGTTTACGGACGCTTCCCAACAACGGATGCTACTCTATTGCTTATTCAACTCCAACTTCTGAAAACGGTTTACGGATTCTCCAAACATGGATGTCAATCTATTGCTTGTTCAGACCCCCAGTTCAGAGATGTTCCAAAACATGGATACCTTTCTGATACTCGTCCACTCACCAATGACATACAGTTCAACAATCACTTCCAGATGGCATCTATAAGCCCATCCTCCTACCAGCAATTTCCAAATGGCATCTTTAAGCCCATTTCCAGATGGCATCTATAAGCCCATTCCCGACAAGGTTCTGTCACATCCCTAGATGGCATCTTTAAGCCCATCACCAAATGGCATCTGTAAGCCCATTCCCTCTACCATCACATCACCGAGTGCAAATTTTCTGGGCACTCTAGTGTCCAATCTCCTTTTACCCTCGAGTCGCGAAAGGCAAACTTGCCAATCTAACTCTTCAGGTTCAAGAAGATTGAACAGGGGCAACTGTTGTACCCCAAAATTTGCCTTCATATTTTTCCACAAGAAATCACAGCTTCGGACTTTTCCTGATTTTTCAGACTAACTCAAGAATCGGTCAAACAGACTTTTCTTACCAGTCAGACAAAATTAGGGTTTTCATTGATTTTAAAGCAGTTCAAGCAGATTGCTAAAGTTTGGTTGAATTGGCTCAAGTTTTGATCAGGCGGACGTTTCTTTGGCATTTAATCAAGAACTAGGGTTTTGTGCGCGTTTTCTCAGAAAGAATTAATTTTACAGTTCTTTTCGGTTTACCCTGAGATTTGGATTGAGGCATTTGAATCAAGAAATTTGCAGTGTTTTGTTTAATCAGTAAAGGCTAAGGCATTTGATTTGAGATGAGATAAAAGCTGAGGTACTTAAATTGAGAATCTACAGTGCTTGATTTGATCAGTAAAAAGATAAATATCTGGATATTGTTTTGATTAACTGTGCATTGGATATTTGAAGCGCCGGGATTATTATTGATTGATGTCAAGACCACAGTGTTTATCAATTGTTTATTTATTCTAAGATTAGAATAATTGGGATTTATTTCCATTTTATTATAATTTAAGGGTTATAAACAATTAAATAAACATTTGAAAAGAAGAAAAAGAATTAACTGATCAAGATTGGATTTTATTCATTTTTAATTGTTTGTTACAATTGTTATTTGAATACAGTATTTATTTACAAAGTATTCATAATAATAATGGTTACAATGATTACGATTGAAATAAAATTTCATCCTAATTCCTAAGTCTTCATCTTCTATCCAAATGCTCCCTCTGCTCATTTGATTGTATCTGCAAGAAAACAAAGAAACAAAAGAAGAAGTCAAAAGCAGATAAAATTAAAAAAAGGACAGACAGATAAGAAATTGGGTTCATCATTAAAGGCAGCTGGCCGGAATCAGTTCGCCCTCTCTGCAAATCACGAGATTTCTCCCAGTTCACAAAGAGGGATAAATAATGCTTGCAATGGAATATGAAATGCACAAATTTTAATATTGCACAAATTCAAAGTTTGTCAAAAAGCTGCATAATTCCAAAAGTTTCCAACAGCATGTGCAAGTACAAAATCCAAAAGCAAACTGAACTGAACTAGAATTACAAAGTCACAATGTCAAACTAAGCCAAAAGTTGTCAAAGCAACTGTCCAAAGCTGTCCAAGGATATGGAAAGATATCAAAGTACAAAATACTGTCAAAGAAGTACATAAAGATGCAGGAAAGCTGGAAAAAGAATACAAAGTATGCAGAGCTAAACAAATATTGCAAGCAACATCTAAATGTTCATCATTTTCCAGCAGCTACCTTTTCAGAAAAGGACAAACATAAGCAATATAAAATATGCTTTTAATCTGTCAAAGAGAGAGAGAGAGAGAGAGAGAGAGAGAGAGAGAGAGAAGGAGAAGATAGGCTTACAGGCTTAGGCATGAGGAAAATATATAAAACATAACTTATCAGAACAATAAGGAGGAGGTAAGATAACCAAAAAACACAAACTCAACAAGAACACAGAGCTGCTCAAGAACCTGCATAAGCCATAACCTGTCAACCAAAATACCACAGCCTAAACCAGTAAAACAAACCTGAAGCATCAAGCTTCAAGACAAAACCTCACAACAAACCTGTCAAGCTAAGCCTTAAAGACCCAACCTGTCAAGCCAAGCCTTAAACACCCAACCTGTCAAGCCTAGCCTTAAAGACACAACAAGCTCAAGCCTGTACCAACAAACCCTCTGCCCTTTCAAAATAACATTACAAACAGAAGCCATCAAAAACCTGTGCATAAACCAGAAGCCTAACCAACAGGCCCACCTCAGAACTGTGTTCATCATTAGGGCAAGCATACTCAAGTACACAAATTTAACACAACATCATTCAATACTCCATACCAACAAGCATACAAGGCAATAATCAACAACAACAGATATCTCAGCAAGCCAACCAATACTCAGAGGCAACAAAAGTGAATAAAAGAGAAGAAGATAAATAAGTTCGTTTTCAGCATGCATCATTAAACAACAAAAAAGGCAAAAATACTGAGTACCAGGGAAGCCTCCCAAAGCTCACAGCTTCATCACGTTTCTCCGTCCTTGGCCGCCTAGGACGCCACCATCCACTTCTTTTCCTCCCCAAAGGTCCATTTCTTTCCTTTTTTTTTCTTCTTCCTTCAAAACCTCATATAAACAGAATTTAATCATGATGTAAGAATCGAAACAAGGAAACGTTAAAAGCATGCATGAATTTAAAACCCTAAAGATTGAAAGAGCATAATCGTTACCTCTTGGCCAACGTCTACGTAACCATGAAAGGGAAGAGAAGGAGGCGGCGCCTCTGACAACGGGGACGGAGAAACTCAGAGGCTATGGCGTGAAAAGACGAAGGAAGATGAGCGCCGTTCGTAACTCACAAACCCTTATGTCCCAAATGAAACAAACACTCTAAAACCCTAAAACAAAATCTGGTGAAGTATCATGGGCCTTGCCCCTTTTCGCTTGCTTTAAGCCCATTTCAATTGGCACCCCCCCCCCCCCCCTTTGTCTCAGCCTTTTGTGTTTTGTTTGGGCCCAAAACTCCCATAAGGCCTTTAGCTTCTTTTTATTTTTTCAAACTAACTAATTCTTTTTTTTTACATACCATATTTTTTGTTTTGTTAAATAAACTAACACCCTTTTTTTTACATCACATTTTATTAACTCTTTGATTTTATTTTTATAACATAATTTAATCTTGTTCAAAAATTAAATAATACATTGACTCCTTTTTATATAAAGCCTGTTTAATTACTTTTTTATTTTAGTTAGTTAAAAATACATAAGAATTGAATTTAGAATTAGATAAACCTTTTTTGTATATAAAACATAAATATTAATACATCAAAAATAGAATACTTAAAGATATTTCCTTTTCTTTTCTTACAACCTTTTATTTGTACATACCTAACAAAAAAATACAAGAATACAATAATACATAAATAAAATACTCAATTTTCTCATTAAGTTAGCAATACTTAATAAATACACTTCCACCACTTGTAAATAAATCATACACTTACACATTTGCAATACACAAATACATTTACTTTGCTTTACACATATACATTTGCTCTTCTTATACATTGCTGTACATTATATTTTACATTTGTGCAATTCAATTTGGTTGTAAATTATTTGGACATTACTCTCCCATTTAAGTCTCATCCCCATTTGTAAATTTGTACCCCCACTCCCGGATACTTATTTGTAATAGCATAGATTTCAAATTCTCGCAATTTATCGCTTTCAAATATACCATGGTTAGACCTAGGGTTTGTATGTACATAAAATCAAACGCTAGATAACCTAATACAAGACAAATACATGAAATCAATACACAATCACACTTGCCCCCTAGGGTAATCCCGCTTGTTGCCTTCCAAAATGGGCCATGCTTGCACGTTGAGTATCTTTGGAAAAACAAAACAAATAAAAATGATCATAGTCCCTCAATGACGCTTTCGAAAGTTGCCTATCAAAATGATCATATTCCCTTCAAGCAAAATTGCCAAAGACACTTGGCACCATTGCATTCATGGTCCATACGATGACCCGCGCCTGTCCCGTTAAACATCCTAAAACGCAAGATTGTCCACCAAATGCAATGGTGGAACAAAATTGTTAAAAAGGGTTGAAACATGAGAAAAGCCTTTGAGTACAATAGGGGTAGACAAAACTCTTAGTTACTTGAATCAACTTGCAAAAACACTTGCCTACGTTTCAAAACCACACACCACAAACACTTTCAAAACAAACTTTCAAAAAACATTTGAAACATCTTTTCGAAAAGATACACACCTTCGTATATACTCAAACACGAGTCATTACGATGGTTGCCGAAACAAAGGCGTCTTCTTCAAAAACATTTTCAAAAACACACACACCCACAATTTCAAGCAATTGAAAATCAAGGCAAGTGATCTAAAACCAAGTAACTAAGAGCCCATGGATAACCATGTATGAAAAGGGTGCTAATACCTTTCCTTTTCATAATCTACCCCCCGAACCCACGAAACATCTCAAAAGGTTTTTCCTGTGCTTTTTTAACCTTTCCTTTAGGATAAAATAAAAAGTCGGTGGCGACTCTTGCTAAACCGAACAAGTGCGAATACAAACGCAAAACCCCAGTCAGTTCTCCCACTGTATCACAGTAAGGTTCGAATGTGTGTTGACTATAGGGATCTGAACAGGGCAAGCATCAAGGATGATTTCCCTCTACCTCATATCGATGTTCTGGTTGATAACACCGCATAGCATAAGGTCTTCTCCTTTATGGATGGTTTCTCCGGTTACAATCAAATTAAGATGGCTCCCGAAGACATGGAGAAGACAACCTTTGTTACTCAATGGGGTACCTTTTGCTACAAGGTCATGCCTTTTGGATTGAAGAATGCTGGGGCAACGCATCAGCGTGCCATGGTCGCTTTATTCCACGACATGATCCATCATGAGATTGAGGTATACATCGACGACATGATTGCAAGATCTCAAACTGAAGAAGAGCATCTGGACCACCTTCAGAAGCTATTTTACAGGTTGAAGTTGTACAAGCTGAGGTTAAACCCGAACAAGAGCACCTTCGGGGTGAGATATGGTAAAATGCTAGGTTTCTTCGTAAGCGATAAAGGTATTCAAGTGGATCCCGCAAAGGTGAAGGCTATACAGGAGATGCCAACTCCCCGAACATAAAAAGAAGTCAAAGGATTTCTGGGGCGTCTGAACTACATTGCACGATTCATCTCACACCTGACTGCTACTTGTGAGCCAATCTTCAATTTACTGAAGAAAGATCAAGTGGTAAGATGGAACGATGAATTCCAGGCTGCTTTCGAAAGGATCAAAGAATATATCCAAGAGCCACCCATTCTGATGCCTCCAGTTGAAGGGAGACCTTTGATCTTATACTTGATAGTACTCGACAACTCAATGGGGTGTGTGTTGGGTTAGCATGACGAGTCTGGCCGAAAAGAGCATGCTATTTATTACCTTAGCAAAAAGTTTACCGACTGCGAGACTTGATACTCGTTGCTTGAGAAAACTTGTTGCGCTTTGGCATGGGCTGCTCGCCAGCTGAGACAATATATGCTGACTCACACTACTCTATTGATATCAAAGATGGATCCAATCAAGTATATCTTCTAAAAGCCTGCCTTGTCGGGAAGAATAGCAAGATGGAAGATGATCTTGACTGAGTATGACATCCAGTACACGACCCAAAAAGAAATCAAGGGAAGTGTGTTGGCGGACCATTTGGCACATCAGGTAGTGGATGATTACCAGTCTAGGAACTTTGAATTTCCGGATGAGAATATCATGATAGTGACTGACGGTGAGACACCTGGACCGGATGAAGGACCTGAGGAAGGATCCCGATGGTCTATGTACTTTGATGGAGCTTCAAACGCTTTGGGTAATGGCATTGGCACTGTGATCATATCTCCTAAAGGCTCTCATACTCCGTTTACCGCCCGACTATGTTTCAACTGCACCAACAATATGGCGGAGTATGAAGCATGCATCATGGGTCTTCGAGCAGCAATTGACCTAAGGATTAAGTTTCTGAGTGTGTTCGGAGATTCCGCTCTCGTGATCAGTCAGATCAAAGGCAAGTGGGATACGAAACACCCAAATCTTATTCCTTACGAGTATGTACTGACGTTGCTTCCCCACTTCGAGGAGATAACCTTTGAACACTTCCCTAGAGAGGAGAATCAGTTGGCGGATGCGCTTGCTACAAAGTCTTATATGTTCAAAGTCAATTGGGACAACGAGGCTCCCCGGATTATCATTGAAAGGTTGGATGAACCTGCACATTGCTGTGACATTGAGACTGAGGAGGTAGCAGATAAACCCTGGTTTCATGAGGTGAAGAGGTATCTCGAAGCTCAGGAATAACCCAAGGGTGCATCCGTTAATGATAAGAAGTTTCTGAGAAGGTTCGCGGTAAAATTCTTCATCAGTAACGTCATCCTTTATAAGCGTAACCATGATTCAACCTTACTGCGATGTATGGATAAGAACGAGGCAAAAAGGATTATGGTAGAGTTACATGAAGGTACTTTCAGAACTCATTCCAGTGGACATACCATGGCAAGGAAAATCCTTCGGGCAAGATATTATTGGTCTACAATGGAAGCCGACTGTTATCAGCATTCTCGGACGTGTCACAAGTGCCAAGTCTATGCTGATAAGGTGCACATACCTCCAGTTCCTCTGAACGTCTTGACAGCTCCATGGCCTTTTGCAATGTGGGGCATTGATATAATCGGCGAGATCAGACCTACAACGTCTAACGGGCATCGTTTCATCCTGGTAGCAATTGACTACTTTACGAAGTGGGTTGAAGCAGCTTCCTTTGCTACTGTAACCAAGAATGTCGTGGCACGTTTCATTCGGCACAATCTGATTTGCTGATATTGTGTACCAGAGAGGATCATTATGGACAATGGTACAAATCTCAACAATAAGATGATCACCGAGCTCTGTAAGCAGTTCAAGATACAACATCACAATTCTTCTCCCTACCGGCCGAAGATGAATGGGGCTGTTGAAGCGGCTAATAAGAGCATCACGAAGATTATGCAGAAGATGACGGTGACATACAAAGATTGGCACGAGATGTTACCTTTTTCTCTTCATGGGTACCGTGCCTCAGCGCAGACGTCAACAGGGGCAACCCCTTATTCCTTGGTATATGGTATGGAGAAAGTCTTGCCCATTGAAGTTCAAATACCCTCTCTTCGGATTATGAAGGATGCAAGTTTGAGCGAAGATGACTGGATTCAGACCCGGCTTGATCAGCTGAACTTAATCGACGGAAAGAGACTTACTGCTATTTGTCATGGTCAGACGTATCAAAAGAGGATGATCAAGGCATTTAATAAGAAAGTTAGACGACAAGAGTATCAAGTTGGGGATCTGGTGATCAAGCGCATCATCTTACCTCAAGGTGATCCCAGGGGAAAATGGACCCCTACCTACGAAGGGCCATTTGTGGTTAAGAACATTTTCTCAGGAGGAGCTATGATTCTAACCACCATGGATGGTGATGACCTTCCTCACCCCATCAATGAAGACATAGTGAAAAGATACTATGCATAATCAAAGACCCGATAGGTCGACTGGCCTAGGCAAAAATAAGGGCTTCCCGGCGAACCAAAAGGGTTCGGGAAAAAATAAGGGATGAAAATGAAAAACTCTACACCCGGCAAGTTGAAATCCTGAAAAGGCGGCTTGGGAAAAAAAGGGTATCCCGGTGGACTGAAAACCCGAAAGGGCAGTCCAGGAAAAAACTAGGGATCAAAGCGTAACACTATGTCTCATTGGATCACCTTGCAACCAGACTTCGGTATTGACTATCAAGCTCGGACGAAACTAATAAATCTAATCTACCTTCAACCAAGTAGCAAAGTGATGAGATACTCGAGGACATAAAGGCAATAGCAGAGTTGGAACCCAGTGGGATTATTCACATAGCTGTTTTGTTTTCCTTTACACAAAATGTATAAACTATCTGTTCGGCGGTGTTCTCTTACTAGGACGTCAGCCTCTTGTACAAAAAACACCCATTTACAGGCCAAACTTCAAAGTCAATACAATTCATTTTCAAAGAAATTTCAAACTGTTTTTCCCTTACCTGTTTTGTTTTGCAAATAACGTCCAATGTTCATTTTTGATATATGCATTTGACATTAATTATTGCTCATGAATATTTACATGCGAAACAAAAGACCATTACTTGTAATATCAAAAACAGGGGCAAATAAGAATTGTCCGAGCTGTATGGTTGCTCTGTCCACCAGGTACAAAGGTAGATTCAGCTGAAGAATATGGCTAAGGTACTTTCACTCCCCGCAGAGTAAGAGAAGCCAGTAATGATAGCTCTCCCCAGTTGAGACTCACAACTGTGAAGGAATCGGTAATATTCTCCCCAAGCAGAGTTTATCTACCATCAGCACTGAAAGGTCTTAATATTCCCCAACGGAGTATAAGAATATTCCCTGGCAGAGTACAAGATATCCCCAGTGGAGTTTGAAAATTTTCCAAATGCAGTCTAAAAAAGCTTCCCCGATGGAATTTGGAGAATCATCCCCAGTAGACTTTGGAAGATTGTCCCCAACAAAGTTAAAAAGGATTATCCCCATAAGAGTTTAAAAGGTTATCCCCAGTGAAGTCGCAACTGAAGATCATCCCCAACGGAGTTCTTTCCTTTCATAAACAGGAATTCAATCCCCAACAGGATTCGGTATCACCAGCAACGGTAATTCATCCCCAATGGAATTTATCGGTGGAATCCTCAGCAGAGCATCTCTTCCCCACAGAGTAATCTCCTCATCGGTTTATTCCCCAACGGAGTTATCCTCTCATGCAGGTTTATTCTCGCAATCATCTTCGTTCGCTATCCCCAGTGGAAATGAGGAAGTCAACTCTTTTCTCCAGCAGCTATCCGGGATTTAATTTCCCCAGCTAAAACATTACATTTCCCTACATCATGATACATGCATATACGCATCATACATCACAATCTCATTTATTTTGAGAACATCATTGCTTGATATATATCATGCATTACATATGAATGACCTTTACCTTTCAGGAAGGATGCAGTTAAGATCTTAGCTATGTCGAACTATTGACTGATTCTTAAATCTCAACTGAATTATTCTCAGTTGAATTACAGATAAGGTTCTAAATCTTGACAATTTTCCTCCGTCGAAATGTGGACGAGTTCTTAAATCTCAACAGAATTATCCTCGGTTGAATTACAGACAAGTCCTAGATCTCGATGAAGATGTTTCACCCAGTCGAAGTAGTGACCGGTTCTTAAATCTCAACTGAATTATCCTCGGTTGAATTATAGATAAGGTTCTAAATCTCGACAATTTTCCTCCGTCAAAGTGTGGACGAGTTCTTAAATCTCAACAGAATTATCCTCAGTTGAATTACAGACGAGTCCTAGATCTCGATGAAGATGTTTCACCCAGTCGAAGTACTGACCGGTTCTTAAATCTCAACTGAATTATCCTCGGTTGAATTACAGATAAGGTTCTAAATCTCGACAATTTTCCTCCATCGAAGTGTGGACGAGTTCTTAAATCTCAATAGAATTATCCTCGATTGAATTATAGACAAGTCCTAGATCTCGATGAAGATGTTTCACCCAGTCGAAGTACTGACCGGTTCTTAAATCTCAACTAAATTATCCTCGGTTGAATTACATATAAGGTTCTAAATCTCGACAATTTTCCTCCGTCGAAGTGTGGACGAGTTCTTAAATGTTAACAGAATTATCCTCGGTTGAATTACAGACAAGTCCTAGATCTCGATGAAGATGTTTCACCCAGTAGAAGTATTGACCGGTTCTTAAATCTCAACTGAATAATCCTCAGTTGAATTATAGATAAGGTTCTAAATCTCGACAGATTTCCCCCAGTTGAATTACAGACAAGTTCTTAAAGCTCAGCGGAGATGTTCTCTCAGCTGAAGTACAGACAAGTTCTTAAATCTCAACAAAGATCAGGCTTCCCCAACGGAATCTTCCATAACAACAGGTATGCAAGTTCTCGCCAAGGAATCTCTTATGCGATCGACACTCCTACAGATGGCATCTTTAAGCCCATCCTCCCGCCGGCAATCTCCAAATGGAATCTATAAGCCCATTCCCGACATCACAAGGCTGATACCGCTTCATGCGAGTGCAAATTTCTAGGCAATCTAGTGTTCAATCATCTTCCACCTTCTAATCACGAAAGGCATGAAAGCCAATCTACATCCTCAGGTTTAAGAAGATTGAACAGGGGCAGCTGTTGTACCCCAAAATTTTCCCTCCCATATTTCTCAAAACATTGCAAGAAAAATCTCCAAGTGGCTCAAGGTAGCTCAAGAGTTGGTCAGACAAGCTCTCTCCTAAGACAGTCTACCCCAAATTAGGGTTTTGTGTTACATCAAAATCTTTGAGTCCAAATGACCTTAAGTACTCCCCAATTCTCTAATATGTTCTCAAGATCATCCATGTAAAATTTCAAGCCTTGCAGGGAAAGTTTGCTCAGTCAATTGCTCAAATGGTCCAGAAATCGACTATGCTAGGGAAAAAGTCAATTGTGACCTATATACAGTCAAACTTCAAGATTTTTTGTCAATATTATCATTTTGAAGGATATTTCATCATTTGATCAAGGGTTGATCATGATTCATCAAGGATTGCTCAAAATTCATCAAGATTCAAAAGTTGCTAAATTAAAGTTTTGTAGGAAAAGTCAACTAAAGTTTGACCAAGCATAACTTTCTCATACTTTATGAGAAATGACCCATCCAAAGCTCATTTTGAAGAGGATTCAATTAACTACAATCCATGTTCATACCCCAAGTTCAGAAAATGCACTCACAAGAAATTATGAATTTGGACATTATAGGTTATTTTTGAAAGTCAACAAAAACACCTTTTTTGACAAACTTATAACTTGAGCATGGGATATAAATTTGCAATGAGACCAAAAGGGTTGGTTACAGGACATATCAAGCTTTCTAAAAAGTCCAAGAACACCTCCAAAAGTTCAAAATTGAAGAAGTTATGCATTGTTGAAGTTGGACTTTTTTGCAAAATTGCCAAAAGCCAACTATCCCCAAAACTTCAAATTTTATCAAATGGGCCCATTCTTTTCCACTTGATTTGAGCTTGCATAGTTGTCCACGTGTCCTAGATTCAGCATGAGCCCATATTTCATTTTTATTATTTGATTTGATTTTTAATTGAATTTATTCATTTTAAATCAAATAAAATCATAGAAAATCCAAAAAAATTAATAACTGTTGATTTTTTGATTGTTTTAGGCTTTGTTTACAACTAGCACCACCATCAAATTCGTATCAAGCCAAATCATGTGCAAAAATATTGAATCAAATCAAATTTGAAAGGTTTAATAATGGAGAATCAAATCAAATTGGCAATCATTATTGTAGCAAGATTTGAATCAAATTTGTTACCCTAATACAAAGGACATTACATAAGCAAGCCAAGGGAGACGAAATCAGGGTTGAAGAGGGAAAAGAGAGGCAGAACAAAAAGTGAAAATATCACAAAAAAGTGAGAAGTCGAAATCCAGGTTAGAGGCATTTTCAGAGGCCAAGACTTGTCCCAATCGCTTCCTGGGCATTCACTCAAGCCACCTGGATCAAAACCAAGCATCCTCAGACTCCATAACGCGCTGTAAGTGTCACACAAACCCTCCCTGTTTTTGATATCGATTTGGCTCATTCTCGCATCATTTGAATGAGATAACTAAATATTTGTGTTCCTCACATCATTTATGAACTTTTGGCATCATTTAATTTCATTTGTATGATCTGTACGGCAATTCTCCATAGCTAGGTTTTGTTGGATATTTTTGGGGGTTTTCTTTTCAGGTGAAATTAAGCTACAAGATGGACATGGTTGTGACCGGGAGGGTGAGACGAATACAACCATGCCCTTGGAACTCATTTTTGTGGTATGAGAAGGATTTTAGGATGGGCTTGCGCTTTTAGCTGCGGATTCAAATCCGCAGGTATTCTTTTACAGGTTTCAAGACAAGGACGATGAGGTGTCCCCTGCCCATTGGTGTATTAAAATGTTACGCACGCATTTTTATGTTATGGAAAGAAATTTTTGTTTTTTATATAATATATATGTTTTGTATTATTATAACAAATCCAGCAGCGTGTCCCAGTGGTCAACCAGGCAAGTTCCAAGGAATTAGTGGCTGGAGGTCAGGGGTTTGATCCCTGCCTCCAGCGCTTTGTATTTTCTCTTTGTTTTCTAGATGATCATATGCTTGCTCAAGCGTGCAGCCTACCGTGTGCCATCATCCATCTAAGTGCCAGATGGCTAAGAGCCAGATCTGGTGGCCAAGGTCTGAAGGTCCATAGAAGCGTTGGTCAATGCACATGTACCAGATCAGAGAAAGTCAAAGAAGGCCAGCGTTTTTGGGCCTAAGGAATTGCTACTCATACTCCCAAAACAGGCCCAAACCTCTCTCTCTTCTATTTCATTTATTTAGTTTTATTATTTTTTTTATTATTTTTATTTAAATTCTAACCAATCAAAATTCCTCTTTTATTAAATAAAATCACCAAAAATATTTTTATTCAATCAAATTTTAACTTTTATTTTATTAATAAATACTAATTAATTAATTCAGGTTTAAATTCTAGAATAATTTTAACCTATTTTGCAAATAATTAAAATTAATTAGATTTAATTAGGTTTTAATTACTAATTCAATTAATTTTATTTTCTTTCTTAAAATAATCAAAACTCCAAAAAATAATTTATTTTTCATTTAATTAATTTGTTAATTTAATTTAGTAATTAATTTAGGTTTAATTTCTTTCTTAAAATTAAAAACAACAAAAGATATTTTCTTTAACCAAAAGGGTCAAAACCCTAATCATGCGCTCGATTTAATTTCCCGCACGCAATTTACTTTGTTTTATCCAATAATGTACCTGCTCCCGGATTGTAATAATTAATAGGACTTTTAATTATTATTTATTGCTTTATTTTATTTTTCAAAAGGGTTTGTCTTTGGCGATGTAAATACCCGATGCCTAGTAATTTAAATTCCGCATTTTATTTCCGCAAATTATTCAACTGCTAGATGTTTGATAATATAGTTTGCATGACAAGAATGAATGCCTAATTTAAAAATGGTTAGATCACCCTAAACATGTGCAAAGATAAAAATAACTGAAAATGACACACTCGCACATGCGCACTCTTAGGGTACACCCCTCTTGGTTGCCTTCGTACGCGATCATTGAGTATAGGTCACTTTAGAGGTCGTCCTCTTATCTAAAAGATCATAGTCGCCTCGAAATGGTTGCCTCGGATATTGTTGCCTCAAACAAATGATCTAAGACATTAGGGTTACCGCTAAGGCGTCCTAACATTGCTTTAGTGATCGTATGTCCCTCATTCGAATTGACCCTCAAACTCCAACGATGGTGCTACCCACTCATTAATAGTGGGATAGCATTGTCTAAAGGAAATTAGCATAGAATGATTCCTTTTTCGAGTAGGTAGATAGTTCTTGGATACTTGCTCTTTCAAAAAAACAAAACTTTTCACACTTACACTCCTTTTCGAACGAAGTTTTTTTTCAAAAAAACACTTCATTACACTCTTGAGGACATAAGCAAGAGTTAAATCGAAGTTTCAAATAAAAACTTTTTCAAACCCACAAGCACAAAGAAAGCAATTTTGAAAACAATTGAGCAAGTACCTAAGAGCCCGTGGATAACCACGGATAGAAAGGGTGCTAATACCTTCCCTTTCTATAATCTACCCCTCGAACCCGAGAAATATCTCAAAAAAGGAATTTTTCTGTGCTTTTTTCCTTTCCTTGTTGGATAAAATAAAAGTCGGTGGCGACTCTTGCTTACCGCGACATTTTGCAAAAACAAACGCAAAATGCAAACCAGCATTCCAAAAAACAGTCAGTTCTTCCCACTGTATCACACAACCCATCTTTGAATTTCTTTTGAATACTCCCCTTGGAATTATATGAAAAAGTGCCATGAAGTTGGGTTAAAATCCTGACCAAATTAGGGCAAAAATTTCACTAAGTGTTTTGTTTCATGACCACATGTTCATAAAATTATAACTTGAGACCCAAGCATTTTTGGAAGGAGTTATGTAAAACAAATTTGTAGATTTCATGGAGATCTACAACTTTCATGTTGGAAGTTTCTCTTAAATCATCTTGCATCATGGTTAAAAATTGGTTCAAAGTTGTGAAAAAAACATGAAATTTCCAACACTTAGAAAAATTTCGAAGTTTAGAAATTTTGACTTTTCAAAATGAAATCTTGGCTTTTTGATTTATTGATGAATAAATTCATATTTCGACATGTTTTGATGAATTATGATATTTGACATTTGATTTTGACTAAAAGGTCAAAGTTTGACTTTTCAGTATACAGTTGACTTTTGATTAGTTGACTGAAAATTCATTTGTCAATCTTTTGAACTTGAGTAATGTTTTGAGCCATGTTATTAGGTAAAAATGATGCAATTGGACTATTGAGATCATTCCTTAAACCAATTGATCATTTTCTAGGTCAAAAATCAGAAAATGCCCTTTCTTAGTCAAAACCCTAATTTTGACCATTTTACCCTTTTGGAGATTTGATCAAATTTCTTGAGAAGTTGTGGTATAAACTTGATCAAATTATACATATGAGTCTAAAATGTTGATGTGGATAAAAAATTATGAAGTTTTACTGTAGATTGGGCATAGTTGACTTTTCCCCCAATACAACTGATTTTTAGGTCAACTGCTCAATTGACTGAGCAAAAGTGTGACCCAAGGCTTGATACTTGACATGAGTGATCTTGGGGGTCCATAATGGTCCATGAAATTCATATGGGGCATTGGAATTTCAAAAATTCGTGTGCAAACTCAAACCCTAATTTTGGTCATCAGTGCTTAAGGAGGTGTCTTGAGTTGATCAAACCCTAATGCAGTCTTGAGCCAAAGGAGATCTTGTAAGCAGATTCTTGATAAATGAGAGGGGAAATTTTGAGGTAAAATGCACATGTTTGTGTATTTTATGCCTAGTTAAGCTACCGGAAAAAAACACAGAGCCTCCACCGAACTTTATTTATCCCGAAGGAAGGGGAAATATCGAGAAAACCACAAGAGGATGGATAAGATGGTCTTGTGACCAAGAGAAAGGGTAAGGAAGTCGATTATGCAAGGGGAAGGTATTAGCACCCCTCACATCCGTTGTACTCAACGGGATCCATTTTGTTTGTTTGTTTCTAAGAGTGTGTTTATCTATAACTATACTTGCTAAGGGGGGAAGAAATGGTTTTTTATTAGTCCGTTCGTAAGGGTCTCGCTACCCTTTGCCTACGTATCCAGTGAAGGAATCAGAATACCGTAGTTCTTCTAGAAAATGTTGGTTTGTTGGTGTTTTTTAGTAAGCGATGTTAACGCACGCGTTCTAGCAATATGCACGACCTGTATCATGGTAGAACGAAGATAACATGCCCTTTGGGGGAGTTTTAATTGGTTGAGTGTTTTGCGAGTTTTAAAAACGAATTTGAATAATGATTACATGTTTTTTGGATTTTTTTGATTTGTGAATGAGAAATTTTATTTACAAAAGAAGAAAAAAAGTTTAAGAGGGAGACTAAAAAAACCCTAATGTTGTCATGCATGGGTTCCAACCTAAGGTCTAATTAGTTCACATCTTAAGAAGATGAAACTATTATCCTAAGGGAGAATGTTATAAGCATAAAGTAAAAGGATACAATGTTTGTGAAGAGTGATCTTGCATGGTGATCATGGCAAAAAGTGATGACAAACATATTAGTATCATGAAAGGCGTAAATGGAATGCTTGGTGTATGAGAATTGAATCAGGTTATGATTAACCAAGGGTGCACTTGATTAATCTCGTGAGAGTAGGTGCTCCCACCCTCAACCATAAGACCTTTTGTGCACGGAAACACTTGATATATAGACCAAAGCGGTTGATTCGGGTTATGGTTAACCAAGGGAAGGACTTGATTAACCTCGTGAGAATGCCCATGCCCAAAATAAACTATGAGACCCTTTAAGAAGACGGTGGGAAAACTGACTTGAGGTTTTGCGTTTGTGTTTGCAAATGTTTCGGTTTAGCAAGAGTCACCACCGACTTTTTATTTTATCCAAAGGAAAGGTCAAAAAGCACAGGAAAGACCTTTGAGATGTTTTCTTGGGTTCGGGGGGTAGATTATGAAAAGGGAAGGTGTTAGCACCCTTTTCATCCATGGTTTTCCATGGGCTCTTAGTTACTTGTTTAGATCACTTGCTTTGCTTTTTCAATTATTTGAAATGGTGCTTTGTGTGGTTTTGAAAATATTTTGAAAAGAGGTCATCGTTGTGGAAATCTTTGTAATGATTCTTGTTTGAAGAATGTATACCAAGATGTATTGTCTTTTGAAAAATGTTTCAATGTTTGAAAGTTTGTTTGGAAACTTGTTTTGAAATTGTGTGTGTGTTTGAAATTAGCAAGGATGTTTGCAAATTGATCAAGTAACTAGGAGTTGTCTACCCTACTCAAACATCTTTCCTACATATTTTTAACCCTTTGACATTGTTGTTTTACCATTGTATTTGGTAAACAACCTTGTATTTGGATGTTAAACGGGACAGGCGTGGGTCATCGTATGGCCATGATAACAATATTGCCAAGTATCTTTACCAAGTTTTTGAGGGACTAGATCATTTTTGTTTAGGCAACCAAGATAGCGTCATCGAGGGACTATGATCTTTTGTTTTGTTTTTGTTTTGCCAAGATACCTAGCATGCATACCATGGCCATTTTAAGGCAACAAAGTGGATGAAACCCTAGGGGTGCTTGTGTGTATTGTGTTGTCATTTTTCATGCATTTTTGTCTTGTGTTTAGTCATGCTATTTGTTTGGTTTTTGGTCTTTGCATACAAACCCTAATTTACTAAGCATGCATATAAAAGCAATAAAATGCGAAAAGTAAATCTAAGACTATTACAACATTGATATGGGGAGGGGGATACAAGTCTTGAATAAGGGGATATTGCTCAAAATAAAACCCTAAAACTATTACAACCATATTGAATTTATTTGTACAAATAAATAAACAAGCAAATATTTAAATGTACAATAAATATGTAAATAAATGTAAGTATGCAAACAAAATGTTTTTGTATTTGATTTTATGTATGTAAAATAAATTGGTTTAATTTCTTAAAAATAAGAAAATGAAAATGATTATTTTTTGGAAAGGGTGGAAACCCTAGTTTTTGTTTAAAAGAAAATATATATTCTAATTATTTATTTATTCATTTTTTATGTACAAGAAAATAAATAAAAATATATACAAAAATGTTAAAAATTAAATTATGTGAGAAAATATTATTTGAAATGTATAAATAATAAAAATAAAATATTTAAGTATTTCAATATTATTTACAAGTTTTAATTAAGAAAATAAAGTAATATTAACCTAATAATTATTTATTATGCAAATAAAAATAAAATAAAAATATGATAAAATGCCAAAAATAAAGAAAATATTTTTTTGTGATTTTAAATTTCAAGAAAAAATAATAAAGTCAGAAAATAAAAAAAGAAATGAAAAATATGCACAAATAAAGAAAATGGGCTAGGGGGTGCAAATAACACAATGGGAGGTGTCAATAGTCAAGCAAAGCCAGGCCCAACCCAAGTCCACTTCGTCCCTGTCCTTGGAACAAAACACGCGCGCTTCTGCAACTCAAACCGTATCTCCTACATACGTGCTTAAAAACGAAATCCTGCAACATGAAACTTGTAGCTTGTTAAATCACGATTCCAACCATATAAAAAACTTGACCTAACTCTAAGAAACCAGGGAGAATTTTGTTGGCCCTAATTTATGACCTAATTTTTTCAGCAACTTTAACATCCAAATTCTCCTAGCTCAGATAATATAAATGGAAGCTATGCATATGTACAACTCAAGCAACTTAGAGACTACATTTTTGCTTCACAAACCTAAGCTTAATGATGCCTAAATAAGGAGTTAGAATCTTGAGAAATACTTGTTTCAGTCAAGTTCGTATATGGCAATTTAGGAGTTGTGAGTGAGGCCTGAAGGACTTTTGAGCTTGCTTGATGTTCCCTTGACCTTTCCCAATGCTTAGCTTGCTTTGAAATGGTCTGAAACTCCTTGTAGAACTCAACCTGCAAACTCAGAAATTGAAAATGGTGAAGCTTGAAAATGAAGCTACAGTTGCTGAACAATGGCTTGGACAGTTCAGGTGGGTTGTATAGAATGTGTTTGAAGTGGTTTCAAGGAAAACACACGAGTGAAATATGTTTTGGCTTGGTGTTTGCAGAGATGGCCCTGTTTTGGGCAGAAGTTGGTTTTTTTTTGTGTTTTGGGTGTTTGGAAACTTGGCAATTTGTGTTTTCTGGCTTGCTACAATGTGTTGAACTTGTTTCAAATGGTCTCTAGTCTTGGTTTTAACAGATGCACAAGTTATGGAACTTTTGCAAGGTTTCTTGTTTTTGAAGCAAAAGGTGAGTTGACAAAAGCCAAGGTTGTACAAGCTAGCTTGAGGTCTGCTGAGAGTTGGTGAGATTTTCCTGATGTTTGTGGATGTTGTTTGTACAAAGAGCTCAGGTCCATGGCTCAAGATAAACCAAATTGCAAAAAGTGTGCTTTATGGAAATGGTATTGCAACCTTTATGCCATTTTTGGAATAAATCAATGTGTAATGCTCCATAACTCAGAAAAATGCCTTTGTCCAATGTATTTTCATTTAATTAAGGAGTGTGGAAAGGTTTAAGGCCTGTAAAACAAGTACAAGCATGCTTAGGACATATTTGCAACTTGTAGCAATGTGCAAAATGCCATGGACAAAAGTGATGATTTGCCAATTTCAAACTTTCGATTCTCCCTAACCATAAATGATCTTGGAGAGTTCTTGGACATTTTGGAAAACTTGTAACATTCTCTACAATCCATATTTGAAATTCATTTTGAGATTAAACTTGGAACTATGTGAAAAATTGCCATGAAGATAGGTCAAAATCCTGCCTAAACTAGGGCAAAATTTCACTAAGTTAAAACTTTCATGAACCCTTATTCACAAAATCATAACTTGAGATCCAAGAATCTTTTGGGAAATCTTTGTGAATCAATGTTGTATATTTTATGGAGGACTACAACTTTCATGTTGGAATTTTTCTTTGAATCCAATTTCATCATGGTGAAAAAGTTGGGAAAAGTTGGGAAAAAATAAGAAATTTTCATAACTTAGAAAATTTCTAAGTTATGAAAATTTTCCATTTTAAACCCTAATTTTCAAAATTAGGTTTCTTGATGAACAAATTTCATGTTTTGACACATCTTGATGAAAAATGACCCTTGGCACTTGATTTTGACCAAAAAAGTCAAAGTTTGACTTTTCAGTGTACAGTTAATTTTTGATCAGTTGATTGGAAAATTCATCTGTCAATCCAATGCTTTTGAGATCTTTTGAACCTTGTGATTAGGTCAAGATGATTCCATTGAGTCCTTGAAACCAATTTTGAACCCAATTTGCCATTTGCTAGGTTAAAAATCAGAAATTGCCCTTCTACAGTCAAAACCCTAAAAATGACAATTTTGCCCTTTTGAGGATCTGATCAAATTTCTTGAGGAGTTATGGTTGATATGAGTCTATAAAGTTGATGTGGATAAAAATTATGAGGTTTGACTATAAATTGGCCACAATTGACTTTTTCCCTAATACAACTGATTTTTAGGTCAACTGTCCAATTGACTGGGCAAAAATTTGATTCAAGGCTTGAAACTTGGTATGATCAATCTTAGAAGTCCAACATGGAGCATGAAAGTCACATTGAGCATTGAAAGTCCAAAAATCCTTATGCAAACTCAAACCCTAGTTTCAAGTCATCAGTGCAAGAAGATGTCTTAAGCTGAGCAAACCCTAGTCTGGTCTGGAGTCCAAAGAGTCTTGTGAGGGGAAATCTTGATAAAATGAGAGGGAAAATTTTGGGGTACAAAACTTGGTATGTAAACCAAAGGGAGAGAAGTTGATTTAATGTATAAGATGAAAATTAAAAGCCCATACAAGGTGGCCATATGCATGCTCCTAGAAAGTGGGACTAGCATGACACTAGTATTCTAAACGACCCATTAAAACAATCGATCAAATAGTTGTTATTGTAGAAAAGCCCGAGACCGAACTATGAAATGTATACAAGTGTGCATTTGTAAGTGGATACTTGCTCATTGATGATGAGCCCAAGAGGAGGCCAAGTGTTCTAATTGGATAAAATATGCATAATTAGCAATTTAAACATATAAAGAAATATCAAATAAACTAAAATTCTAAGCTATTACAAACCATATGGGGATGGGGATACAAGTTTATGAATGAGGATGAATCGAATCGAAAGTTTGATAAAAAATCTAGTTAAACAAACAATACAACCAAATTGAAAATTAATTTAAATAACTAACTAATTAAACTATCTATTTAGTAATAAAATTAACTATTCAAAATAATTAATGATATTAAATAAATTGTTTAGTTTAATAAGTTATTAAAAAAAGGGAGTAATTACATTTTTGTATTTTATATTTTTTATGATTTTTAAGTAGAGAAAAAATTAAAAGGAAGTTAATTCTAAACTTATTTTTGTGATTTTAAGTAAAGAAAATATTAAAAGAAAAATTAAAACTAATTCTAAATATATTTTTTGTGGTTTTTTAAGTAAAGAAAAAAAATATTAAAAGCAAATTTAAATTGAATTCTAAAATATATTTTTTGTTGTTTTTTAAGTAAAGACATATTAAAAGAAAATTGAAACTAAATTCTAAATACATTTTTTGTGGTTTTTTAAGTAAAGTAAATATTAAAAGAAAATTAAAACTAAATTCTAAAATATATATTTTGTATTTTAAAGATTTCAAAAAAATAATTAAAACAAAACAAAAGAAAACAATATGTTTAAAAAGAAATGGGTCTCAAATTACAGCAAACAGGGGGGTGCCGAAATTATGTGGGCACCCAGGCCCAAAAGGGTGTCCATCGATCTGTTGTGTGGGGATCCTCAAGGTCCACCATGGGCAAGCATGACTGAGAGCGTCAGATCTTGATCACATGATTTCTAGCGGAGATGCATGGTAAGATTGATGGGGGGAGCTGCATGGAATCATAGAGCAACAATTGAACGGGTGATGACAAATGTCACCACCGTGTTACGGCACAAACAATTGTTATTAATCAAAACAAAAAAAAATAAATAATCAATTTAATCCTAAAACATAACCCTCTTTCAGTGTTTCACGCTTTTCTCTCTCCTCTCTCTGATTTGTTCCTCTTCTCTCTTTAAACAAAAGCAACATAATATATTTTCTAACCCATACTTAGAATCAAACACAGTGGCCCTCAAGAATAACGATGACGTGGTAATATGAACATGCAGTGGCAATGATGAACACCACAGCGACTCTGATGAAGATCGGCGGTCGCGCCGTTGTGGATGGCTCCAATCATCATTTTTTTTGCATATTCTTGTTCATCTTGATCTTCTGAATGCTAATTTGACATTTGATTTTGCAGAGGATCAACTATTTCGTCTAGATCTAAAGAGGGGTTTCAACCCTAGTTTTCAATTGTTCATGCAAATGATTATGATGATGCTGGTGAATGCAAATTTATGATGAAAAAAGGAAAAGGGGAAAAGAAATGGAGCCCCGTGCTCCACGGACCGCTTACGATTTCGCTACATTTTTGTGATTTCACGGTGAGATCTCTCTTTTTCACTTTTTTCTTCTTCTGAACTCTCTCATATCTGAAGACTTTGTGTTTAGCGAAAATGATGAGATTGTTTTTTTAGGGTTTCAGTTTTTGATAGATGTTGTGTGTTTTTGTGAATGACTATTTCGGTTTCTCTGAAGGTTTTATGTACATGATGTTTATATGTTTGAAGGATTATTTGGATAAGGTGGAAGATGATGATGATTTGTGTTTTCTGTGTTTGTGGCTACTGTTGTTTTTTGTGCTTCTGTTGGTTCTTTTGTTGCTACTAGTTTATGTTGTTTTCTGGTTTTTAACAGTGGTATGGTGGTTAATGTTTTTATTGTTTTTACAGTGTTCTTTTTCTCTGGTTTGAACCATGTTCTTTTTTTCTTCTTCTATATCTGTTTTTATCAAGAGAAAGAGGCATTTTGTTGGGAAAGACAACATGGTTTTGAACAAATTTTTTGCCCTGTTTTTGATGCTTTTTGATGCAACTTATGGCTTGCTAGTTTGGTGCAAGTTTGGGACATTTTGTTTGACAGTTTGGACAATTACTTGGCTTGTTCTATTTGGACAGTTTGGACAGTTTTTTGGCTTGTTCTGTTTGGACAGTTTTTTTGGCTTGTTCTGTTTGGACAATTTTTTTGGCTGTTTTATACAAAAGTTAGAGAAATTTACATCAGGTTTTGACTGGTGATAAGGGTCTGTGGTAAGGCAGCAATACGCTTATAGCAGGGCTAGATTTTGTTTGTTTGTAGCAAATTATTTGCAATATTTGTTTGTTGACTTTGTTACTGTAGTAAAATTGTTTGTGAATTTCTTTTCCTTTTGTGAACCAATATTATCTTTGTGATTTTCAATTGGAACGTGGCCCATGATTGAATCAAAATTCTGATTTGTCATGAATCAAGTGTGTGAGGCTTTTGTTGCTTGTAAGCATGATTGAACTCACATCCCTAAAATTTGATTCCAGACACAAACCCTACTGATGAAATTAGAATAAAAATTGCTTGACACGTCTTGTTTACATTTTAATGAACTAACCAATTTTCTTGTTTGTTTTTCTTTTCATGTGAGGATTGATGGAAGGTGAAAGAGGCAACACAAAGCAAGGTTGAAAGATGAAGAGGTCGTGGCTAGCAAGAAGCTTGGAATTCTCTTGAAGGTGGAGCAAAGAAACTTGAAGAACAATTATCTTTTCTTTATAAACAAGATACTTGTAACTTGTATTTCCACTTTGTAAATTTCTTTGTATAATGCTCCAAATGTAATAAATATGAAACTTAAATGTCTTCTTTTTGAATTTATGAATGATGAACTTGTTATATGGAAGTTGGACAAATCTTGAATCTTGGTTGAAACTTGAATGATATTTGAATCCCAAATTGCAATTGAAATTCCTTTGATGATGAATATGCTTGATACAAGTCAATTTTGAAAATAACTTTGAATCAAGGTAGACTTTGTATAAATTTAATGATGATGAATGGATAAAACTTGATTGAATCTCAAAACAAACACTCAAATGAATCCAAATTCACAACTTGTCTTCAAATTTAAGTCCAAAATTTCTTGCATTAGAACGACAAGTGCTTGAGGAAACAAGAACGCCTTGATTACAATGAACCTACAACATTATCTCTTGTGCCAGGATTCAACGTTCATCAATTTAACCTTCAGACTCTTGAATTGCTGACTTAGAGATCTCAAGAAGAAAACTTGAAATGTGAGGAGATATTTGACATGAAATCCCTAACCAAATGCCTTTCAGTTGATGCGTATTTACAAGCCCAATCATGATGAGTATCAAAAGCCTAACTCATTGATAGATGAATCGCGATCTTCAATGAATCAAAAACATCTTGACTTGATGAAAATATATCTCAATGCACCATATGATGGCCCTCGAGGAAATCTTATCTGAACTGATGAACAAACACAAATGCTTAGGTAACTTGATTCACTATCCACTGAGAAAGATCTTGAACCCAAGTACACCAATAATCTTAACTATTTCCAACCAAGAAGTTAAGAGATCCCATCATACTTGACAAATGTAAAATGCATGATGCTCGAGATAGACAAATTATCAAAACCACAATTCACGGGATTCACCTGTTGAAACACTTTGAACAAGCCCTAGACATTAGTGGTCTTGGAGAAATCCATAATAACCATACTTCAAAAACATAATTCCACATAGTCCACTGCTTAAGAACCAGATGAAACTTCCTTTAACTGATGAAGGAACCTCAAAACCAACACGAAACCCCAGTCTTGCACAAATACTGCTTCTTGAACCAAAGTGCTTTATTCAATGAAATGCATGATATGCAAATGAACTAGTGAAGATGATGTAGATGAAATATAAAGTCTAAGCCAGACAAAATAAAAGGTAGGAAAAATTTGGGGTATGACAGCTACCCCTATTTAATCGTCTTAAACCTGAAGGTGAGATTGTCGTCATCCTTTCAAAAGTTCAAGGTAAAAGATGATTAAATACCAGGACCTGAAATTTGTCCTCGAGAGATGGTGTGGGTGTTATTTGTTTGTGACGTCTGCTGAGGGATGAAAAAAAATGAGTTTCCAGGTGAACTGGTCATGATGGGTAAAATGTGGTTGAGTAATGATAGCTTGTATTGGGGTCACAGTTCCAATACGAGGTTCTCGAGGAAGGGGGTGTTAAAGTGACTGAAAAGATATGGTTGATGATGTCGTGGTGACTGAAAGTAGGATTAATGACAACATGTTAACTTGAAGACAATGGGTAGAACTCAACGACATCGGAGAATCTATCGTGTGGGATTCATTACCCAAAAAGAAAGGTAAAGATTGGCGTATGATCTATGACTCAAGAGAAAGGATAACATGAGGGTAAGACTTGCGAGAAACCTATGAGCCTAGAAAAGACAACATGAGGGTAGGACCTGTGAGCTACCTACGACCCTAGAAAATACAATGTGAGGGTAAAACCTGCGAGCGACCTATGACCCTAGAAATGATAAAGTGGGGGTAAGACATGCGAGCGACCTACGACCCTAGAAAATATAACATGAGGGTAAGATCTTCGAGCGACCTACAACCCTAGAAAAGATAACGTGAAGGAAAGACCTATGGATGACCTACGACCCTAGAAAATATAACGTGAGGGTAAGACCTACGGACGACCTACGACCCTAGAAAAGATAACGTGAGGGTAATATCTACAGGCGACTAACGACCCGAGAAAAGATAACGTGAGGGTAAAATCTACGGACGACCTACAATCCTAAAAAAGATAACATGAGGGTAAGATCTACGGGCAACCTACGACCCTAGAAAAGATAACATGAGGGTAAGATATACGGACGACCTACGACTTGGGAAAAGATAACATAGGGGTAAAGTCTATGAATGACCTACGACCCTAGAAAATATAACGTGAGGGTAAGATCTACAGACGACCTACGACCCTAGAAAAGATAACATGAGGATAAGATCTATGGACGAACTACGACCCCGGAAAAGACAATACGAGGGTGAGACCTACAAGCGACCTATGACCTTAGAAAAGATAACATAAGGGTAAGATCTACAGGTGACCTACGACCCTAGAAATGATAACATGAGGGTAAGATCCACGGGCGACCTACGTCCCTAGAAAAGATAACGTGAGTATTGAGAGTTAGGGAGTACAATGTACTTGCACCATGGCTTATTTTTGGTTGGTAGTGTAATGACAAATGTCAACTGGGAATTATGAGGATGATATTCTTTGTGGGGATGTTTTATTGATTTGGGGCTTTCGTGCAAGGTACCAAATCTGGCTCATGCTTCATATGCATTTTGAAGTGTGGCATGATGATCCATTTCGATGGACATGCTATGCATTTGAGGATGAAATGTAATATGCAGTGATGATTATTGTATACAGAGTGCAAAATATTAGGCTCATTGGGATCCGTTGCCCATTGTCTTGAGATGCCAATACAAATTGGTGCTTGAAAACTTCGAGAATTGAGTTATAGCCTTGTCGAGTTCACTGGGGATTAAATCTTGCTGAGGAGGAGTAGCTTGATCTGACATGCTGGACTTTTTATGGATGACTGAGTAGAGACATGGATCTCATCAAATTCCCCAAGTTTCTCGGTGTTAGAGAATCAGGTGCTCAGCCGTCTGTAAGGAGATGACGAGGATGAAATCTTGGTCGAGGTGACCGTTATGACTTGCTACCTGCATAGAAAAACAACACTTGAACGCCATGGAATTCCCTTGGGATTCCTTCATATCCATGTAACATCATGTTTCACATCTTAGATTGTGATTATTATTGCCTTATTGTTTTCAACGCAATGTTTAACAAAGAATGTAAATCACAATTCGCATATGAAAAATAAAGTAAAAAGGACATAACAAATACTTTTTGGTGGAAGGGTCCATTTATATTAATTAGTTTGGCCTGTGAATAGGCATTCGTACATGGAAACAACTCCTAAATGAGGAATTTGCGAAGAAAAGATAAAATACAACAGGTAAAATGGCAATAAGAAAATCTCAAACTTTCATTAAAACTGATATTGCTATAATTATCATATCCTAGATTGTCCTAGTGTTGTGCTTCCGAAAGATAATAGTTAAATTGATCCATCCAGTGTTAGGAGGGTGTACTTGTTATTCATGAAGAGTTTCCAGATTACAGTCTCTCGCTTTTTGTCCATAATTTTTGCCTGGATCGCCCTTTCCGGTTTTGAATCCATTGGGATACCCATTTTTGCCTAAGCCGCCCTTTGGGTTTTCGACTTAGCGGGTTTTTATTTATTTTTTTCATTTTTTTTAAATTTTTTAAAATTTTTTTAGCCCTAACTTTTGCCTAAGCCTCCCTTTCGGGTTTTCGACTTAGCGGGTCTTTTATGTGTAGTATTTTTTGACTGAGTCTGAATTGACTGGAAGTGTAACGTCTTCCCCATCCATGTCTGTTAGGATTAGAGCACCTCCTGGGGAAGCTTTCTTCATGATGTATGGCCTCTCATAGTTGGAAGTCCACTTGCCTCTTAGATCTGAGTGAATTGGAAGAATCTTCCTTAAGACCAGGTCACATGTGTGGAACTCTCGAGGTCGAACCTTCTTGTCAAATTCTCTCTTGAGACGCTGTTGATATACCTGACCATGACAAATTGCTTATAGTAGCTTCTCTTCGATGAGATTGAACTAGTCGAGCCTTTTTTGAATCCATTCAGCTTCATCAGGCTTAGTATCCATCAGAACCCTTAATGAAGGAATTTGCACTTCAACTAGGAGCACCGCATCCATACCATAGACTAGCGAAAAAGGAGTTTCTCAGTGGAAGTATGCACCGGAGTTCGATAGTCGTGTAGAGCAAAGGGAAACATCTCATGCCGATCTTTATATGTTCTCACCATTTTCTGGACGATCTTCTTTATGTTCTTGTTATCTGCTTCGACTGCCCCATTCATCTTTGGCCGATAGGGTGAGGAATTATGGTGCTCTATCTTGAATTCTTCACACATCTCCTTCATCATTTTGTTGTTGAGATTTGACTCGTTATCATTGATGATCTTTTTAGGAGTTCCATAATGGCATATGATTTCTTTCTTGATGAATCGGGTGACGACTTGCTTGGTCACATTCTTGTACGAAGCTGCTTCCACCCATTTGGTGAAGTAGTCAATAGCGACGAGAATGAACCTGTGTCCATTTGAAGCACTCAGCTCGATCCATCCAATCATATCAATGCCCCACATTGCAAAGGGACATGGTGAAGTCATCATATTCAAAGGAGTGGGAGGAATATGTATCCTGTCTGTGTAAACTTGACATTTGTGGCACATTTTCGCATACACACAACAATCACTTTCCATCGTCATCCAGAAATAACCTGCTCGTAGTATTTTCTTGGCCGTGGAATATCCGCTGGCATGAGTCCCAAAAGAGCCCTCGTGGTTTTCTCGTATGATGGATTCTACTTCGTGTCTATTTACGCATCTGAGTAGAACCGAATCATAGTTTCTTTTGTACAGAACATCTCCTAACAGTAAAAACTTGGATGCTAACCTTCTAAGAGTCCTCTTATCACAAATTGTAGCACCCTCGGGGTAATCTTGCTTCTCAAGATATCTTTTGATGTTGAAATACCACGACTTTTAACCTGGCACATCTTCAGTTGTGAGAAAATGAGCATGGAAAATGTGTGTTGGCTCCTTGTATTGAAGGATTCTTATATTGGGTGCATAATTCAGATAACTGACTTTCAACATTGCTGCTAAAGTAGCTAGAGCATCTTCCAGTTGATTTACCTCCCTAGGAATATGCTCAAAGATGATCTCATCAAAAGCGGGCAACAACTCTAATATATAATCCCGATATGGAACTAAATTAGGGTGCCGTGTATCCTAATATCCTCGTACTTGATATATCACTAAGGTGGAATCCCCATAAACTTCAAGAATCTTGATCTTTAAATCAATGGCTGCTTTAAGGCCCATTACGCAAGCTTCGTATTCTGCAACATTATTCATACAATCAAAATATGGCCTGGCCATGAAAGGTATGTGAGTATTGCATGAAGAAGTCAGAACTGCCCTAATACCATGACCCATGGCATTTGATGCACCATCGAACGTGAAATTCCATCGCTCCCCTGGTTCGGGCCCTTCTTTATCATCCAGTTTCATAACACCCTCATCTGGAAAATCGAACTTCACTCACTGATACTCTTCCAATGGCTGGTGGGCGAGATGATCAGCAAGAATGCTACCTTTGATAGACTTTTGTATGATGTACTGGATGTCATACTCAGACAAAAGCATTTGCCGTCGAGCCAATCTTCCGGTAAGTGCTGGTTTCTCGAAGATGTACTTTATCGGATCCATCTTAGATATCAGAAGTGTATAATGCGTCAACTTGTACTGCCTCAAACATCGAGCTGCCCACGTAAGAGCGTAACAAGTCTTCTCAAGTAAGGAATACCTTGATTCAAAATAAGTAAACTTTTTTCTCAGGTAATAGATGACATGTTCTTTTCATCCCGTATCATCATGTTGTCTGAGCACACAACCCATAGATCCTTCAAGAATAGTCAAGTATATAAAGAGAGGTCTCCCTGGAACTAGAGGTATGAGTATTGGTGGTTCCTGAAGGTACTGCTTAATCTTTTCGAAGGCCTCTTGACAACTTTCATCCCACTGGACATCTTGATTCTTGCGTAACAATTTTAAGATGGGTTCACAGGTAGTAGTAAGATGAGAAATGAACCTGGCTATGTAATTCAACCTTCCAAGGAACCCACGTACTCCCCTCTAATTTTTCGGTGTCGGCATATCCTGTATTGCTCTTACTTTGTCAGGATCTACTTCAATTCCTCGCTGACTTACAATAAAACCAAGTAACTTGCCCGATCGAACCCCAAAGGTGAACTTATTAGGATTAAGCCTTAACCTAAACTTTCATAGACGATCAAACAACTTCTACAAATGGACCATATGTTCTTCCTCAGTTTGCGATTTTGCAATTATATCGTCCACATACACCTTGATCTCTTTATGAATCATGTCATGGAAGAGAGTCACCATAGCTCACTGATATGTTGCACCAGTGTTTTTGAGACCAAAAGGCATGACCCTATAGAAAAAGGTACCCCAAGGAGTTGTGAAAGTTGTTTTATCCATGTCTTCAGGAGCCATTTTTATCTGATTGTAACCCGAGAATCCATCCATGTAGGAGAATACTGAAGACTGAGCAGTATTATCAACAAATACATCAATATGAGGCAACGGGAAATCATCCTTTGGGCTTGCTCTATTCAATTCTCGGTAGTCAACACACATAAATACCTTACCATCTTTCTTAGGTATAGGCACAATGTTAGCAATCCAAGGAGGATAATTTATCACAGATAGGAAACCTGCATCAAGTTGTTTATGAACTTCTTCTTTGATCTTCAAAGCCATGTCGGGTTTGGTCCTTCGTGGCTTCTTCTTTACAGGAGGACATTCTGGCTTGAGTGGTAATCTGTGCATCACTATATCAATATCTCAACTGGGCATGTCTTCATACGACCAGGCGAATATGTCAGCATACTCTCGAAGTAACTCAATCAACCCATTCTTTTCTTCACTTTGCAAGGCAACACCTATCTTGACTTCTCTCTTTACCTCTTCAATACCGAGATTGATAACTTATGTTTCTTCTTGATATGGCTGGATGACCTTCTGTTGCTGTCTCAAGAGTATTGCTAGTTCTTCAGGGACTTCATAATCTTCCCCACTATCTTCGTCAGCATGGTCAACTGAATTGTCAAGTATATTAGGAACCATAGCACTATCATTTTCGATAGAGTTCGAGACAGATCTGCATGATTGATGATTTTATGTTTTATTTTAGAAAGTGCAAGAAAATATTTAGAATATGAAAATAAAAGCATTTCCATTTTTATTTTGAAAATTAAAAGTAAAAGAAAAGACAGGGAACAAAGTTGTATGCGAAAGTGCGATTTTCATTCAATTTTAAACAAAGATTGAAACATAAGGGGCTCCTTCTATAAGATGTCTCTATGCCTTGGGCAAGGCATATGACTTAATGGAAACAGAAAATTACACATCAAGGAAAACAACTTCAGGGATGTCCACGACAGTCCAATTGCTGAGCTCCTGGTCTGGTGCAACCTGATAGATAAATCGGGAAACATCTTCATCATCACCTTTATCATCTGTTGTGAGAGCTTGTCCTTCTTTGCTTGTACCAACATCGATGAACACCTCAGAAATTTGGAGAACCTGCTTTCCTTTGAGAGGAGCCAAACTAGCTTGCACGGAGGACGGCCGTTGATACCCAGCACCACAACGATCTTTCTTCTCAGGTACTTCAATCAATTTGCCCTAACTATCATTGGAAGATATAGCTTCCATGAGGGCTTTGGCATCATTCAAAGAGGCCATGGGTGCTTCAGACTTCTTACCTTCTATGACGGGGAAATTGTCAACAGAAACAATCTCCAGAGCTTGAAAGGGCAACTCCTACACCTCACCTTCCACTTCCACATAACGGTAGGTTGTCAAATTGTTAATCACCATATCTTATTCTCCATAAACAACAATAACTTTGTCGTTTACAATGAATTTCAGGCGTTGATGAAGAGTAGATGTCACAACTCCTGCTACATGGATCCATGGGCGACCTAAAAGGAAAGTATAAGATGGACGAATGTCCATAACATAGAATGACAGATAGAAGGTATGGGAACCAATCTTGATAGGAAAATCCACTTCTCCATCCATATATCTCCTTGAACCATCAAACGCTCGAACACTTAGGGTAGAAGTCCTCATCATCACCCCATCCATATTCAGCTTAAACAGAGTAGCCTTAGGTATCACATTGAGTGGAGAATCTGTATCTACCAAAACTCGAGATAAAATTGTATCCAAACACTTCATGGAAACATGCAGTGCTTTGTTGTGGGCTCTGCCTTCACTGGAAGCTCATTATCACAGAAACCCAAACAATTTCCTACAACAATACTGGTTACGATCCCTTCAAACTGGACCACAAAAATGTCTTGAGTAACATGGGCGAAACACAAAATCTTCAGTAAAGCATTATGGTGGGTCTCTGAACACAAGAGGAGAGACAATATGGAGATCTTGGATGGCGTCTAATTGGGTTGATCCACCACTTTGTAATCACTTCGCTTAAGAATCCTCAAAAGTTGCTCTGATTTTTGTCCTACAGAAGGTTCAGGCTGACTATCAATCACTTGCTTGTCCCTAGCCTTGTCTAGAGCATCATTATTGGTTTCTTTGGGAGGCAGTGGTGGGGGAGAAAAGATCCTGCCACTACGAGTCATGTTACTGGTTCCTGCAATGTTGGTAATATTCTTGTCGTCCACTAGAGGACACTCATATTTCTTACCAATAATATAGACCACATTATACTCCCACGGAACTGGCTTCGAGTTGTTACATAGGGGAGGAATAAGAGTTTAAGTTGTCGCGGGGGTAACTGGAGCTTGAATCATTAATGGGGTAGCAGGAGCCTGAATTGTCAACAGGGTTCCTGCTGTTGCTGAGATGCTTCTCGAATAATAAGGAATTTCCAAGACATCAATCTCTTCTTCTCGAAATATCTTCTCTACCCATAGGACACCTTCATCCATGAGCTGTTGGATAGCCGTCTTCATACTAGTACACTCTTCAGGTTTAGAGGAACATGTCAAGCAAAAATCATGGAGTTCCAGCAGCACCTTGTGCTCCAACAAATGTTCTATAACAATCCCTAATGACATCTTGATCTCATCAACCTTGGTTACCAGAGTCTGTTCACTACTTTCTTCAATAACATTGACCTCTGTCCCTGGATGAGGAGGCATGGGATTACTGAGTATTGGGACCACAGGGTTGAAATTTATGGCCTTTGCATCAAGGAGGTCTTGAAATTTACATTTAAATGCTCTACAATTCTCAATCGTGTGGCCTGGGGCTCCAGAATGAAACTCACAATAAGCATTATTGTCATACCCCCTGGGGAGAGGATTTGGGGGTGGACCAAGTTCACGCAGTTGAACCAACTGATTGGTAAGTAGTTGAGGGAGAAGCTGGGCATAGGACATAGGAATGGGATCGAATCTTCTTTTGGGCGCTCTTTGTCTCTGTGGAGCTCTCGGACCTTGAGGTTGCTGATTCTGTTGTTGATAATTCGAAGGTGATGCAAATTGTTGTTGTGGAAGATACTGTGGTTGAGGAGCGAAAGGCCGTTGTTAGGTCATCCAGGGTGCTGGAGTTGTAGCAGCATACACTTGAGGAACAAATTTATTAGGAACAACAGCATGTGTTGGGAAATATGGAAATCAAACTTGAGGATATGCAGGAGTTTTTCCTTGGTTGATTGTGACAACACTAGTCTCACCCTCTTTCTTCTTGACGAAACCAGAAAACGACTTCCTACCAATGCTTGTATTGTTGTTGGTATTTTTAGGGATACCTTGGATTGTTCCAGCCTTAATACAAGTTTCAACATGTTCTCTAATAATGACCATATCAGAGAAAGAAGTAGAGGTACTGCTTAGCATGTGTTGGAAATAGGGACCTCGTAGAGTACCCATGAACAAATCAATTTGTTCATGATCCAAGAGATGAGGTTGGACCCTTGCAGCCAGTTCACTCCACCTTTAGGCGTACTCCTTAAAAGACTCTTCAGATTTCTCTATCATCCCTTGAACCTGAGTGCGGCTAGGAGCCATGTCAATATTATAATGGTAATGTTTCAAAAAGGAGTCAGCAAGTTCTCCCCAAGTACTGACAGGAGTTCTTTCTAGTTGCATATACCAGTCCAAAGGTGCCCCGGTCAAACTATCTTGGAAGAAGTGCATGAGTAACGGTTCATTTTCAGCATAGGCTGCCATCTTGCGACAGTAGGAATGAAGATGAGTCTCTGTGCAGAAGGTGCCTTTGTATTTGTCAAAATCAGGAACCTTGAACTTGGGAGGAATAACTACCCCAGGAACGAGACACATTGCAACAGTATTGAATCCTGAAGTCTTGATACTCTCCATGGCTTTGGGACGCTCTTCCAGAGCATGGTACATATTTGCAGTTTCAGTAACTCCAGCGGTGAGATTCACATGGGTCTCATCAAGATCAATGACATTGTGATGATCATCAATATCATTTCGAGGAATTCCAGTATGGGTCTCAACATTTGCATTATTATTCCCTCCATTTGCAGAAGTGGAGGGGGCAGTAGTGGCAAGCTTGGAAACACTTTGATGTAGCTCTTCTTGACCCTTGATAACAACATGAAGGGTTTCCATAAGTTGATCCATGCGAGTGCCCATGGTGTCTATATCTCGGCGGAGAGCATTCTGATTTTCTCCTAAAAGTTCCATAAGTCTTCGCTGGTTGCTTCTTGTACGGTAGGGATGTGGGGAAGTCGTCTTTGTTGTTCACTGAAGTCTGATGGAAAAGGGACCCCAATAAGTTTTTGTTGTGAATAATGAATGCATGATAGTATGAATGAATGTTTTATCTTCATTTCCGAGGAAATCCAAAGGTTCGTCTATCTTTTAAAATTTTTGTTTTCATTTTTGAAGAGCTCGATCAACAAGACTTGTCTTTGAAATTCCTTAGATATAATATGTATATACATGATGGTATCATGTCATGGTATGTTATGGCATGATATTTCAGCTCCACATATTCTGGATAACCACTGTGTAGTCCTTTGCATAAGCTGAAAGTAACAAGATCAAAAGTTCGGCGTCATAGGCATGAAGTTAAAGTAACCACCCATAAGGTATGTACTAGGGGTTTATCACCTACCAAACAAGGTTCTAGGGAAACCTCAGAGTCTACTCTCTTCCTTTGGATATGACCGACGTCCCAATTACTCAGTAATTAATAATATTCGCAGGAAAAACTCGTCCGAGTGCGGCATCGCGTGACAACCACTTCCGAATTACTCTGTTATAGTCTCTGCACTACACCTAAAAAGGCCAGGATGGGTTGATGGTTCTAAGGCTCTTAGCTTCTCTGGTTCTCAAGTCGAAAGCAATAATGTCTTCCCGATTATTTGATAAACAACACTACATTCAAGGGGACCTCCACTGAGTGGGGGATTTCATGCCTCCTTCTTCGGGATTACTCCCTCAAAGTTAGCATGACTATACTGTCCGTCCTAATCCTAAATGTAACCCCAAGTCCGGGTATATGACTTATCAAATGTAATCACCTAACCCAACATCACAAAATATACAACATATCCAGAATATGTGAGTAGAAACAGTATAATGCAATATATACAAAAGAAAACAAAGCAATAAATAAAGCAGTAAAGCAAATAAAGTAAATAAATGAACATCCAAAGAAACGAATAAATAAAACTATGAGAGGGGAAGAAATGAACATCTAAGGGTGTGTTTATCTATAACTATACTTTCTAAGAGGGGAAGAAATGGTTTTTTATTAGTGCGTTCGTGAGGGTCTCGCCACCCTTTGCCTACATATCCAATGAAGGAATCAGAAAACCGTAGTTCTTCTAGAAAATGTTGGTTTGTTGGTGTTTTTTAGTGGGCGACATTAAAACACACGTTCTAGCAATAGGCACGGTATGTATCGTTGTAAAAAGGGGATAACATGCCCTTTGGAGGATTTTTTATTGGTTCAGTGTTTTGCGAGTTTTAAAAATGAATTTGAATAATGATTACATGTTTTTGGATTTTTTTGATTTGTGAATAGGAAATTTTATTTACAAAAGAAGAAAAAAAGTTTAAGAGGGAGACTAGAAAAACCCTAATGTTGTCATGCATTGTTTCTAACCTAAGGTCTAATTAGTTCACATATAAAGAAGAGGAAACTATCATCCTAAGGGGGCATGTTATAAGCATAAAGTAAAATGAGTCAGTGTTTGTGAAGAGTGATCATGCATGGTGATCATGGCAAAAAGTGACGACAAACAAAGTAGTATCATGAAAGGCGTAAATGGAATGCTTGGTGTATGAGAATTGAATCGGGTTATGATTAACCAAGCGATGCACTTGATTAATATCATGAGAGTATGTGCTCATACCCTCAACCATGAGACCTTTTGTGCATGGAAATACTTGGTATATGGACCAAAGCGGTTGATTCGGGTTATAGTTAACCAAGGGTAAGACTTGATTAACCTCGTGAGAATGTCCATGTCAAAATTCAACTACGAGACCCTTTAAGAAGATGCTTGGTATGTAAACCAAAGGGAGAGAAGTTGCTTCAATGTATAAGATGAAAATCAAAAGCCCATACAAGGTGGTCATATGCATGGTCCTAGAAAGTGGGACTAGCGTGGCACTAGTATTCTAAGCGACCAATTGAAACAATCAATCGAATAATTGTCGCTGTAGAAAATCCTAGGACAAAACTATGAAATGTGTGCAAGTGTGCATTTGTAAGTGGATACCTGCTCATTGATGATGAGCCCAAGAGGAGGACAAGTGTTCTAATTGGATAAAATATGCATAATTAGCAATTTAAACATATAAAGAAATATCAAATAAACTAAAATTCTAAGCTATTACAAATCATATGGGGATGGGGATACAAGTTTATGAATGAGGATGAATTGAATCAAAAATTCGATTAAAAATCTAGCTAAACAAACAATACAACCAAATTGAAAATTAATTTAAATACCTAACTAATTAAACTATCTATTTAATGATAAAATTAACTACTCAAAATATAATGGTATTAAATAAAAAATTTAGTTTAATAAGTTATTAAAAAAAGAGAGTAATTACATTTTTGTATTTTATATTTTTTATGATTTTTAAGTAAAGAAAAAAATTAAAATGAAGTTAATTCTAAAATTATTTTTGTGATTTTAAGTAAAGAAAATATTAAAAGAAAATTAAAACTAATTCTAAATATATTTTTTATGGTTTTTTAAGTAAAGAAAAAAATATTAAAAGAAAATTAAAACTGAATTCTAAAATATATTTTTTGTGGTTTTTTAAGTAAAGACATATTAAAAGAAAATTGAAACTAAATTCTAAATACATTTTTTGTGGTTTTTTAAGTAAAGAAAATACTAAAATAAAATTAAAACTAAATTCTAAAATATACAATTTGTATTTTTAAGATTTGATAAAAATAATTAAAACAAAACAAAAGAAAACAATATGTTTAAAAAGAAATGGGCCTGAAATAACAACACACATGGGGGTGCAGAAGTTATGTGGGCACCCAGGCCCAAAAGGGTGTCCATATGTCCGTTGTGTGGGGCTTCTCAAGGTCCACTGTGGGAAAGCATGGCTGGGAGCACCAGATCTCGATCACATGATTGCTAGCAGAGATGCATGGTAAGCTTGATGGGGGGAGCTGCATGGAATCATAGAGCAACAATTGAACGGGTGATGAAAAACGTCACTACCGTGTTAGGCCATAAACAATTATTATTAATCAAAATAAAAAAATTAAATAATCAAATTAATCCAAAAACATAACCCTCTTTCAGTGTTTCACGCTTTGCTCTCTCCTCTCTTTGAGTTGTTCGTCTTCTCCCTTTAAACAAAAACAACAAAATATAATTTCTAACCAAATTCATAATCAAACGCGGTGGCCCTCAAGAATAACGACGACGGGGAAAGATGAACATGTGGTGGAAATGATGAACACTATGGCAGCTCTGATGAAGATCGACGGCGCCGCCGTCGTGGATGGCTCCAATCATCATTTTTTTGCATATACTTCTCCGTCTTGCTCTTCTGAATGCTAATTTGACATTTGATTTTGCAGAGGATCAACTGTTTCGTCTAGATCTAAAGAGGGGTTTCAAAACCCTAGTTTTTAATTGTTCATGCAAATGATGATGATGATGCTGGAGAATGCAAATTGATGATGAAAAAAGGAAAAGGCACAAAGAAATGGAGCTTCGTTCTCCACGGACCGCTTACGATTTCGCTACCTTTTTGTGACTTCACAGTGATATCTCTCTTTTTCACCCTTTTCTTCTTCTAAACTCTGTCGTATCTGAAGGCTTTGTGTTTAGCGAAAATGATGAGAATGTTTTCTTAGGGTTTCAATTTTTGATAGTTGTTGTGTGTTTTTGTGAATGACTATTTCGGTTTCTCTGAAGGTTTTGTGTACATGATGTTTATATGTTTGAAGGTTTTCCTAATCTAACAATCCTAAAACTCTATAAATAAACCCTAAAATCTAATTCACATGGACGGAGGATTGAAGACGAGAAAGGAAGAAGGATAATTGGAAAGGGTTGTTGTTAATTCCGATCTCAATGTCAACAAATCCGTTTGAAGATCTACATTTATGTACTGAAGCCCTAGACTTCTCCAACCCCTTGCTGCTCTAGCTCCGCTGCACCTTGTACCTGCGATTAACAAAGGAGAAGAGGATCAACGATGAGATCGGGGAAATCAAAAGAGACAAAGAGGAATATTTTGCTTGAAGATTCACAGCGGAGGAGGTAATCTGATAGTACTTAGCTTGCATTTTTTCTTCTTGTTGTTTGTTTGCTGCGATTTGGGGCCATTGGACGTAGGGTTATCACCGTCGAAGGTTGTCTCCGTCTGGAGGTTATGGGTTTTAGGGTTATTGTTATTGGTTATGTTAGAGAAAGGAGGAAGAAGAAACAAGAGAGAGAGAGAGAGAGAGATAAGAAAAACGAGGAAAATAGGAAGAAAAACGAAAATATACCCCCTCCCTAATTGTAATACGGTGGGAGAACTGACTTGGGTGTTTTGAATTTTATCACAATTGTTGTGGATAACAAGAGTCACCACCAGCTTTTCTTTTATCCAATAAAGGAAAGGGTGAAAAGAACATGAAAGACCTTTTGAGAATTTTCTTGAGTTCCAAGGGTAGATCATGAAAAGGGAAGATGTTAGCACCCTTTTCATCTGTAGTTATCTATGAGCTCTTAGTTGCTAGCTCACTTTGAAATGCTTTACTTGAAATGTGTTTGTGATAGTTTTGAAAGTATTTTTGAAAGTGCCTTTGTTTAGGAGAACTTTGTAATGATTCTCGTCTCTATAAGAATGTATACAAAGTGTTGACTTTTGAAAATATTTCATGGAAAAGTATTAGTATGTTTGAAAGATGTTGTTTTGAAAAATGGTTGTGAGAAAGCAACTACGAGCGTTCTAACTACTCAAAAAGCCTTTGTTAATTTCCTCCTCCTTTATATATTGATATCTTACCATTGACTTGATAAGAAACCCTACCATTGGATGTTAAGGCACAGGTGTGGGTCATAGTACAATCATAGAAGGCAACATTGTAGGATACCTTAGTAATTTGTCATAAGGGACTAAGATCGTTTATGAAGGAAACATCGAAGGGTCATCGAGGGACTACGATCTTGTAATCGAGGGTCTTTGCTAAAGTATCCCACGTTCGAGGGACATGGTTGTTTATTTGAAGGAAACAAGTATGGGTTAACCCTAGAGGTGCAAATGTGCAAAGTGTTTTGATTACATGCATTTTATCTTTGAGATTAGGTTTTTCTACTTGTTGATTTTTATATCTTGCCATACAAAACCTAATTACTAGCATTTATATTGAAAGCTATAACTTACAGAAATGTAAAATTATACGCTATTACAACACTTTATGAGATGGGGGTACAAGTTTATGAATGGGGATGAGAGTAATAAACCCTAAATTACTATTACAAAATTTGACAACAAATGCATAGTCACAAAAATAATATAAAAGAGTGAATAAATGGGAAAAGATGGGAAGAAGGGCTAAGTATAAACCCTAACAAAGTTCTAAATATTTTAAGAAAGAAAATGTTTTTGCTTGTCTTTTGTATGAGAAAAAAGTTTTCAAATTTGAAAGAAATTAGAAGTTAAACCTAATTCTTATTTTATCAACAAAGTAAAATAAAAGTATGATAAAATTAATTAATTTTATTATGAAAATAAATAAATTAATTTAAACCTAAGGTATCCTAAGTATTTTTTGGAGTTTTATTTAGGAAAATATTTTAATGTAAAAATAATAAACCCTAATTAATTAATATACAAAACTAATTAATAAAATAAAACAAAGTGTGGTTAAATTAAATTAATTTTTATTTATAAAAATAAATTAACTAATTTAAAACCTAAGGCTATTTTTTTAATGATTTTATGATTTTATTTACTTAAAATAAAAATGATTTAAGAAAACAAATAAATTAAAATAAGAACAAAGAAAATTAAATGGGCCAGTATGTAAACAAGCAAAAAGGGGGTGAGAAGTTGCAAAATCCCAGGCCCAAAGATAAAGGCCCAGGCGCTGGCATGATCCAGTGGGGAGGCTTGCTGGAGGTTCACCATGGGGGGTGCTGGATGCGCTGGATCTAACTTTAGATGAGATAAGATGGTTGAGGAATAAGGTGTAATATGTGCTCCATGGCTTGGCTTGCATAGAATCTGTAAAAATAAAACAAGAAAAAGAAAAAGGGTACCACTGGGGCTCGAACCCAGGTCCCAAGGGTTAACAGGTGTGTGCTTTACCACTTGGGTGGCTATACATCTGCTTATTAAATTGAATCCATAAATATATAAAATAAAACAAGTCCTAAGAGGACTTCATCTTCTTCCTTGCGCCCATAGTTGAAACACCATTTTTGAATTTCGTATCTCACTCATTTCTCAATGAAATTAAAAAAATGTAAACATGAAACTTGTGTATTTTTTCACCACGAATCCAATCATATAACTTATGTAAGCTAAAATTCAAAGATGAAGATTAATTTTGCTGGCCCTAAATTGAAACCTAATTTTTTCATAAAGTTCAAATCTAAAATTCTCTACACACAGTCAATATAAATGAAAACTATGGACATGGTTAGCTTTAGAGCAATGATATCTACATTTTTACTTCATAATGTATGCATAAAGGATGCTTGTATCAAGATATTGAAGTTAGAAAACTTACCTCTTGCAGATGGATTCGTGTATGGAGTTTGAGCAAACTTTGAGGTGCCCTAAGAATCTGTTTAGCTTGCCTTGACCTCCTTGAGTGTATTCCAACTCCTACTTTGCTTTGAAAGTCTCTAAATCTCCCTACTAAAGTCAACCTGGAAGCTTGATGTTTGAAAATGGTGAATGATGAAAATGAGATTACATAAATGTAACAGGTGTTAGGATGGCTTTGTTATGATGTATGTAGAGTATATGGATGATTAGATTTGAGAACACACAAGTGGTTTTTGATTTGGGGGTTTGAAGCTCAAAACTGTCAAGTTATGGCCAGTTCTAGATTGCAGAAGTTGTGGAGGGTTTTAGGATGCTTGAGCTCGTGCCTTTACTTGCAAATAACTTGTGTATCTATAAGCAAGAGGTTAGAGATGTTTTGCACAAGGGATTTCTGAGTTATAGGGTTATGGCTAGGTTGCTTGATTTTGAAGAAAAGTGAGAAATGTGGTTTAAAGGTAGAAGGTACAAGCATGTAGAGTGGTTATGAACTTTAAACATGTTTGCTTATGATCATTCATCTTGAGTATGGACAGAGACAACAAGTTAGGAGCTCAAGGAGAGTTGACCTTTGCAAAAGCAATGCTTTATCAAAATGGAAATGGTAACTTTGTGCCATAAATGGAAAATCAACTTGGACAAAGCTTAAAACACTTGGATAATGGCTCCAACAGTTATGTAAACATTTAACTATTGAGTGATTAGCAATTTTGAAGCCTATAAAGTAATATTTATGCAGAATGGTTTGAGATTTGCTCAAGTGTTCATCAAGAAAATGACCTATAATTCAAGTTTATGAGGCCATCTTCATCTCGTCGAAACTTCTAGCTCAAGAATGATCTCTTCAAGTTCTTGTACATTTTGGAAAGCTTGAAACATCCTCTACAACTTTAACGTTGGCCATTTTAACAAAATCATCTTGGAAATTGGTGAAAATTAGCCAAGAAGTTAGGTCAAAAATCTACCTAAACTAGGTCAAATTTTCAGTGATTTAAGAAAAAGTGCATGACTTCATGAATTTATAACTCAAGATCCAAGAATTTCTAGGACTTGATCAGTAAATAAAAGTTTTAGATCTAATCAAGATCTACAACTTTTATGTTGAAAGTTTTCCTTGAATCATTTTTCATCATGGTGAAAAAATGTCATGAAGTTATGAAATTAACATGTATAAAACACTTAGAAATTTTTCTAAGTCTTGAAAAGTTTGACTTTTCAAAATGACTTTTGACTTTCTTGATTTTTTGATGATCAATCTTCATATTTTTGAATGTCTTGATGAAATCTGATCTTTGAAACTCAAATTTGATCAAAAAGTCAAAGTTTAACTTTTTGGTATACAATTGACTTTTCATCAGTTGACTGAATTTCAACCATCAATCAATTGATCTTGAGAAATATTTTCAGCCATGAAATTAGGTCAACAAGTTGTATTTGAATCCTTAAGATTGTTCTTCAAGCCATTAGATCATGTATTAGGTCAAAAGTCCCTGATCTGTCAAATACAACCAAAACCCTAATTTTGACTATTTTGCCCTTTTGGTGAATTGAACATTTTTCTTACGGAATTATGATCCAAAATTGATCAATTGACAAATATGAATTAAAAATGTTGATATTGGGAAAAAATCTTGAAGTTTGACTGTAGGTTGACCATAATTGACTTTTTACCCAATACAACTGATTTTAGGTCATCTGGCTAATTGACTGAGAAATTTTAAGCTGCAAGACTTTAAACATGACATGAGAATTCTTGAGGGTCTAAAATGATCCATGAAAGTCATTTGAGGCATTAGAAGTCAAATTATCCTTGTGAAAACCCAAACCCCAATTTGAGGCATCAGTGTTGAGGATATGGCTTGACCTAGTCACTACTTGTGCAAGCTTGAACCATTGAAGATCTTTGTGAGAAATGTATTAAGAAAAGAGAGGGAAAATTTTGGGGTACAACAGCTTCCCCTGTTCAATCTTCTTAAACCTGAAGATTTAGATTGGCGAGTCTTCCATTCGTGACTTGAAGGTGGAAGATGATTGAACACTAGAGTGCCCAGGAATTTGCACTCGCTGATACATGAAGTAATGTGTTAGTTGATTTCGTCGGAAGTGGACTTAAAGATTCCATTTGGAGAGGTGATGAAGAATTGTCGGAGATGGGCTTATAGATTCCATCCAAGGTGATCGTTCATAGAGATTGGAATAAGTATCAGGATAAATCTTTGCTTGATTTATATTGAAACAACATATGTCCTTTGTAATATTTAACTGGATAATGAATCAGTATAAATCTTCGGAGCGATTTAACTAAACCAATGAGAGTGTCTACCAGAACAAAATCAGGATAAATCATTGATCGATTTAAACAGAACCAACTGAGGCCTTGAATAATATTTAACTAGATAACGAATCATTATAAATCTTTGGAGCAATTTAACTGAACCAGAGAAAGTGTTTATCAAAACGGAATCAGGATAAATCATTGATCGATTTAAATTGAACCAGCAGAGTTATTGAATAATCTTTAACTGGATAATGAATCAATATAAATATTCAGAGCGATTTAACTGAACCAGAGAAAGTGTCTACCAGAACGGAATCAGGATAAATCATTGGTCGATTTAAACTGAACCACCAAAGGTCTTGAATAATCTTTAACTGGATAATGAATCAGTATAAATCTTCAGATAGATTTAACTGAACTAGAGAAAGTGTCTACCGGAACAGAATCACGATAAATCATTGGTCGATTTAAACTGAACCAGCAGAGGTCTTGAATAATCTTTAACTAGATAACAAATCAGTATAAATCTTAGGAGAGATTTAACTGAACCAGAGAAAGTTTGGAGTGAATTTTTATTATGTAGACAATTGCCTCGTCCTATTTCTAGAATTGATATATAAACGATGTTATTGGTAAACCGTCCTGTTTCGAGAGTTCATACCATTTGGTGATAAAGATAGTTGCCCCGTCCTGTTTCGGGAATTGATCTTTGTCTGACCAAAATAGGAAGAGAGATAGTTTTCTCCTTCTTGTTTCGGGAGTTAATCTTCAATCTTGTTCATGCATATAGTTGTCTTGTCTTGTTAGCTTCACATATAGTTGTCCCGTCTTGTTTCAGGTATTAATCTATGGCTATTTTTTGTCAATCATCTGATGTAGTTGCCCTGTCTTGTTTCAGGAGTTAATCTTTAACCTGTTCTCATAGATAGTTGCCCCATCTTGTTTCGGGAATTAATCTTAGACCTGTTGTTCACAGATAGTTGCTCTGTCATGTTTCAGGAATTAATATGTGGCTGGTTATCCGAATAGTTTCCCTATCTTGCTTCAAGAATTAATCTAGAACATGCTTTGTAAATTGTTGATGACATTCGTCTGTTAATTGGTCTTTCCTGAAAAGGTAAAGAGTTAGTTGTATGCAATATCATGATGTATGAAATTCATTACGTAATGATGTTCTCAAAATAAATGAGGTTGTGTCATATGTGTTTCATATACATATGTTATAATGTGAAATGTTGTTGTAGTGTATTTGTAAACCCATGTGGCATCTTTGTTTGGGAAAATAAATCCCTGGCCATTGCCTGGGAGTTTTTATGGGAAGCTAAATCTTGTACTATTGATGGAGATGAAGAGTCTGTGTAACTTCAAACTTGTTTAGAATGCTTCCGTTGGGAATTACTACTTACTGTTTGAGGAAAACTCTACAGGGGATGTTGATTTCTTCTTGGGGAATAGAATACAGGAGCTTGGTCATTCATTATTGTTGTACTCCAAAATTTTCCCTCTCATTTTCTCAATATTTCTCTCACAAAATGTCCATTGGTTCAAGAAGGCACAAGGATGGACCAGCTCAATACACCTCCTCAAGCACTAATGACTCAAAATTAGGGTTTGAGTTTGCACAAGTACAATTGGAATTTTAAGGCCCCATATGAATTTCATGGATCGTTTTGGACTCTCAAGATTGCTCATGTCAAGTTTCAAGCTTTGGATCACATTTTTGCTCAGTCAATTGATCAGTTGACCTAAAACCAACTATATTGGGCAAAAAGTCAACTGTGGTCAATTTACAGTCAAACTTCATAATTTTTTATCCATATCAACATTTTGAAATCATATATTTCAATTGTTCAAGTTTGGATCATAATTCCTCAAGAAATCTGATCAGAACACCAAAAGGGTAAAATGGTCAAAATTAGGGCTTTGATTGAGAAGGCTCAATTTTTGACTTTTGACCAAATACAAGACTTATTGGTTTGAGACATGATATCAAGGATTCAAATGCATCATGTTAACCTAATTTCATGGTTCAAAACACTTCTAAAGATCAATTGATTGATAATTGAAAATTGGTCAACTGATGAAAAGGTCAACAATACACTAAAAAGTCAAACTTTGACTTTTTGATCAAAATCAAGTTTCAAAAATCACATTTCATCAAGAAATGTCAAAATATGAAGATTTTTCATCAAGAAATCAATAAATTCAAATTTCATTCTAAAAGTCAAAATTTCTAACACTTAGAATTTTTCTAAGTGTTTTAAACATGTTTTTTTTCATGACTTTGTACCAAATTTTTACCATGATGCAAGATGATTCAAAGAATACTTCCAACATGAAAGTTGTAGATATCAATGAGATATAAAACTTTGTAGGATATAACAAGTGCTATAAATTCTTGGATCTCAAGTTATTTATTTATGAATACATGTTCATGAAACTAAAAACACTTAGTGAAATTTTGAGCATTTTAGTCAGGATTTTGACCTAACTTCTTGGCCAAGTTTCACATAGTTCCAATTGGAGTTTGCAAAAATGTTTAAAAGAGGAGTTGTATAACATGTTACAAGCTTTATAGGAAGTCTAAGTACTCAATTATATCATTCTTAAGAAAGGAGAATCAAAGAGATGAAGTTAGGGTTTCATTCTTGATTTACAAGGCAGATTTTTGACGAACAAGGAACCAAAATCTTAGCTATGCTGCATAATCTTCACTTTACATGAATCAAACTTGTATATCACTCCTTAATTGAATTCTTATATAGATGGTTAAACTATGATCCAAGTGTTTGAGCCTTTTTCCAAGTGATAATTCCATTTTTGGAAGAAAGCAACATATCCATTCTTGAAAAGTTCACTTTAATCGTAAAGTCAATTTCTTGAGCCTCTAACTTGTTATTATAATAACACTCAACTTCTACAAGTTATAAAAAACATGTTTAAAGTGATCAACCACTTTAGATATCTTGGTACAAGCATCAGAAACATATTCTTCATGCTTGCTTCAAAAACAAGCAAGATAGCCATAACATGTGATTCAAAATCTGAGTTGTTTCAAGTCTCAAACCTTCCCTATAAATAGAGAGGCCAATTACAAGAGAAAGAGGTCATAAAAAATAGAGAGAAAGGCCAGGATTTTTGTTGTGGTGATAAACCCTCAAAATCTCATATTCAAAAAAGCCATAACAGTCCACAAAGTTCCCACTCTTGAGCTTTGAAATCCAAATCCTAGAACTCTACATACTTTGCAAGTTCTGTCCAAACATCTAAGCAGCTCGCATATATCACATAGAAGTTGTTCAAACTCAAGAACAACTTCTGTAACATCTCTATTTTTCTAAGCTCAAGAGCAGTCAAGACAGCAAATCAAACTCAAACGACAAAAATCCAGCTTCAAGGTAAGTCTTCTTGACTTTTAAACTCTTCATACAAGCATAATTAGTTATTCATTTGTGAAGATAATATGTAGATATAATTGCCTTAAAGCTAGCCATATGCTTATCTTTCATTTTCACTAACCATGTGTTGAGAACTAACCCATGTATGCAGCGAAACATTGATAGAATAAGAAAATTACAGTATGAGTCGACACATACCCACATGAGTCGACACATCTTAGTGGAAAAATAAGTCATGATTCGACACAAAGCCTTTATGTGTCAACACATACTGTTATATAGGGAAAAACAAAAGGAATAAAGAGTGTATGAGTCAACACAAAGCACGTATGAGTCGACACATGCAAGGATTGAGTTGGAACATACTGTAATACGGTGGGAGAACTGACTAAGGTGTTTTGTGTTTGATCGCAATTGTTGCGGATAGCAAGAGTCACCACCGACTTTTCTTTTATCCAATAAGAAAAGACTGAAAAGAACAGGAAAGACCTTTAGATATATTTTCTGAGTTCAGGGGGTAGATTATGAAAAGGGAAGGTATTAACACCCTTTTCATCCGTAGTTATCTATGGGCTCTTAGTTGCTTTCTAGATCACTTTCTTTTGTTTGAAAGTGTGCTTGTGATGTGGGTTTTGAAAGTATTTTTAAAATATCTTTGTAATGTTTCTCGTTTCTATAAGAACGCGTACAAAGTGTTGTTTCAAAAATAGTTAAAAGAGGTGTTTGTGGAGTGCGTTTTTCGAAAGTGATTTTGAAAAGGTGTCTTTTTAATGGCTTTCGTTTCTATAAGAATGCGTACAAAGTGTTGTCTTTTGAAAATGTTTCAAAATGAAAGTGTGGGTGTATAAAATGTTTTTGTTATGAGAAAGCGAGTAACTAGGAGCAATCTACCTACTCAAAAGGTCTTATATTTTCTTTTACTCCTCCTTTAGATGTTGATATCTTAACATTGTTTTGGTAAGAAGCCCCATCGTTGGATGTGAAGGGACGGGCGTGGGACATTTGTATAGTCATATAAGGAAACCTATGGGATGTTTTAGCAATGTCATTTTAGGGACTAGATCGTTTACCGAAGGCAACATCGAGGGTCATCGAGGGACTATGATTTTTTATCGAGGGTCTTTGCTAAAACACCCATGTTCGAGGGACATGACTATTTTTCGAGGCAACAAGTGAGATTACCCTAAGGGTGTATGTGTGAATAGTGTGTTTGATTGCATACATTTTGTCTTGATTTTTAGGTGGTCTACTTGTTGATTTTATCTTGCCATACATCCTAGTTACTAGCATTTATACAAAAGCAATAAAGAATGCAAGAAATAAAACCTACACTATTAGAACCATATCAAAAGGCATTAAAATATGAAGGCAAAAATAAGATAAAAGTAAGAAAAACGAGTGTATTTCGATTGGGGGGAAGCAGCCTTCGATTTGCATTCTATTGGCCTCCTTCGATTGAGGGTTGGAATCAGCAAGGTGTGTCTTTCGATTGAGCATTGGCACCAGTGAGGTCCTGTCCTTCAATTAGCCGGGAAGTCATCATGTGGTATCCTTCGACTGGGCCTAGAAGCAGCAAGTTGTGCCTTTCGATTGGGGGCTGGCACCAGTGAGGTCATGTCCTTCGATTGGCCTGGAAGTCAGTGTGTGGCGAATCCCGACATTCTGCCTTTTGATTCTTCCTGGAAACTAGTGTGGTGGCGAAGCTCAAGGTTCTTCCTTTCGATTCTGCCTGGGAACCAGTATGGTGCAACCTGCCTTTCTTGGATGTCAGCAAGGAATCCCAAGGCTTTTTTTCATGTTTCCTTTCCCCTGTTTCTTCATTTAAGGCATTAAATGGAAACATGGCCTAAGGCCATGCTAATATTTGTCTTGCAAATAGTTTAATAATTAAATCATATTTAAGTAAACAAGAAGCAAAACGAAAGGGGGGTTAGCTCTGAAAACATGTTAAGGGGGTGGAAACAAAAAGAGAAAAAAATGTTATGTACATGATATTTGAAACGAAAAACTTAGAGTCAAAATGACTTACCTCAAAGATGGTGTGTGGGCTTCAAGCTTGAACTGTTGGCGCTGGAAGGAGGGGATTCGAAGGAATTTAAAGTGTTTGTTCTTCATAATCGAAAAAGAAGTGACAAAGGGAGTCTGGGTTTGTTCTTTACAAGTGCTCAAGGACTTGGGAGATTTTGTTGTGTTTGAGAAAATTTGGGAGATTCGTTCCTCTGGTCCAAAGATCCTCCTTTGGCTTTGCAAAAAATTCCTCTATTTATAGAGAAAAGAATGGACATGTTGTAGTAGCCAACTTGCAAAGAAATAATAAAATATAGGTAACATGAAGGGTACAAGTGGTAGGGCCTCTTGATAGTTGATTAGACTTGTGCCTCTGGCTCTGCTTTTCGTTCAGGCGAAATTCAGGTGGAAAGCTGCTTTTATGATAAAACCAATCTTTATGAAGAAAAGGTACATGACTTGTTGCCATTTTGTCCCAGAATGGTATTATCCAGTGGATAAACCTTCGAACCCTCATGTAATGTATCACAAACTTGTGCAAACCTCTGATTATGTGAAGATTCAGAAGCAAAGTATCCTGACTAGTAAGATTTGGTCTTGGGATTTGTTCAGACTTGCTTCAAACAAGCTTGCTTCGAATGGCCCAGACTGGATTCGAAGCATGCTGATTCGAAAGGAATCAGAACTTCAAACGAATCTTTGTAGGTAGATACTTTTTGTTCAATTAAAGGCTTGCCTTCCCAGGGGTCACATGTGGCCAAACGAAAGAGTGTACGTAGGGGGGTCCTTATCTTGTGACTGTTTAGCATGAGGGAAGTTAAATGCCCAAACGAAAGGTTTGACCTTGTGCTGAAGGATTCATGCCCAAACGAAACAAGCACGCAGGCAGTAAACTTTATCCAATCGAAGAGTTTGCCTTGCAGGGGGCACATGTGGCCAACAGCTTGTGTTGAAGGAATCACATGCCCAAATGAAGCTAACATGATGGGAGTAAAATTCCTTGTGTCTGTTTAGCATGAGGGAAGTTCCTTCTTAATCAAAGAGTGTTCCTTTAAAGGAAGCAAGAACTTAGCCAAATCTTGCATGAAGATATCTCTTGGCCCAAATGAAACTTGTATGAAGCAAAGTCTGCAAGGGGCCCTTGGTGCAAGTGAATTTGAAGGATGCAAAGAGATAGTTATTTTATCTTATTGAAGCTTGACCCAAACGAAGCAACATGCAGGCAGCATATGCCCACTCGAAGTAGGCTTGCAGGCAGCAAGCAGCAGGCAACATGTGCCTAATTGAAGCAGGCTTGCAGGAAGCATATGCCCAATCGAAGCAGGCTTATAGGAAGCATATGCCCAAAAGAAGAGTTTTCCTTGCAGGGGGTACATGTGGCCATCAGGTCATGGCCTTCGATTGCAAGCATGCAGGAAGCATACTTATCCAAATCGAAGCAGGCTTGTAGACAGCTATTTTTCCCAATCGAAGTGTTTGCCTTGCAGGGGGCACATGTGGCCAGCAAGTCATGGCCTTCGATTGCAAGCATGCAGGAAGCACACTTGTCCAATCGAAAGGCTGAATCGAAGGAGGCCTGTTTTCTCCAAATTTGTCAAAATGTTATTTTTATCTGTTTTCTCCCTTTTTGACAGTTTCCTTTTAATTTTGGTACTGGAAAATCCCGATGCACTTGTGCAAGCTTGAATCCTGAGAATCTTTGTGAGAAAACCCTTGAAAATTGAGTGGAAAATTTTTGGAGTATAACACATACCCTTATGCATCGGCTCATACTAAATTGATTTGGACTTACAGGAGCAAGACAAGCTTATGTGTCGATGCAAAGGAGGATGTGTCGACACATAATATTCAAAACTGCAGTTTTCGATTCTTTTACACTATTTTATCTATTTTCATATATTTTCTTTATTACTATTTGTAATACGGTGGGAGAACTGACTTGGGTATTTTGCGTTTGATCGCAATTGTTGCGGATAGCAAGAGTCACCACCGACTTTTATTTTAGCCAACAAAGGAAAGGGTGAAAAGAACAGGAAATACCTTTAGAGATATTTTCTTGAGTTCGGGGGGTAGGTTATGAAAAGGGAAGGTATTAGCACCCTTTTCACCCGTAGTTATCTACGGGCTCTTAGTTGCTTTCTATATCACTTGCTTTTGTTTGAAAATGTGCTTGTGGTGTGGGTTTGAAAATATTTTGAAAACATATTTGTAATGATTCTCGTCTCTATAAGAATGCGTACAAAGTGTTGGTTTTGAAAATAGTTCAAAACCGTGTTTGTGGAAGATGTTTTTGAAAGTGATTTTGAAACGTGTCTTTATAATGAATCTCGTATGTATAAGAATACGTACAAAGTGTTTTACCTTTAAAAAAATGTTTCAATTGAAAGTGTTGGTGTGAAAATGGTTTTTATTGTGAGCAAGCGAGCAACTACGAGCATTCTACCTACTCAAAAGGTCTAATGTTCTTTTACTCCTCCTTTAGATATTGATATCTTACCACTGATTTGGTAAGAAGCCCCATCGTTGGGTATGAAGGGACGGGCGTGGATCGTTTGTATAGTCATAGAAGACAACCTATGAGACGTTTTAGCAATTTTGTTAGGGACTAGATCGTTTACCGAAGGAAACATTAAGGGTCATCGAGGGACTATGATCTTTTATCGAGGGTCTTTGCTAAAACACCCATATTCGAGGGACATGACTATTTTCCGAGGCAACAAGTAAGATTACCCTAGAGGTGCATCTGTGTGAATAATGTGTTTGATTTGCATGCATTTCGTCTTTGATTAGGGTGATCTACTTGTTGGTTTTATCTTGCCATACACCCTAATTACTAACATTTGTATAAAGCAATAAAAATGTAGAAAATAAATATCCTACACTATTACAACCATATTGAATACCAAGAAAATATAAAGACAAAACAAAATAAAAGAAGGAAACAAAAGTTCTTCGATCCAGGTAGAATGCACCCTTCGATTCTGCTCTTCCTGGCTTATTTTGATTTAGGCCTAGCAGCCAGCGTAAGATGGACCTTTCGATTCAACCTTTTTGCTACTGATTTCGATTGGGCTTGGAAGTCAGTGTGAGATGCAACATTCAATCACGCCCTTTGTCCTTCTTTCAATTAGGGTCTGGAAGTCAGTATGGACACCCTTCGTTTCTCCCTTCTTGCTCCTTCGTTTGGACTATGAAGCAATATGGGCCTGCAAAGCAACATGAGTATGCATCCTCCGTTCACGCCCTCTTTTTCTTTCATTTGGGACTATGAAGCAGTAAGGGGAGAAGCCTAAGGCTTCGATTCAATGAACTTTGTTTTGTTTTCTTTTTTTGTTTGAGTCTGTATAGGTTAGTTCTACCATATATTTGGACAAGAAAAACAAACGAAAAGGTCAGAAACGAAAAGTAAACAAATGTCATTTAAATGCTTGAAACGAAAGGGTTAAGGTCAGGGGACTTACCTTGCTTCTGAAGTTGGTGCTTCTGGACCTTGAGTGATTGGACTTGATGCTCCTAGATTCGAAGGAAAGAAACAAGTGTGGTGTTTCTTTGACTCGATTCGAAGGTCAAGAAGAGTGGGGTTGTGTTTGTTGTTTCTGGATTTGAAGGAAAAGAAACAGGTGTAATGTTTCCTTTTGTTGGATTCGAAAGAAAGAACAAAGTATGGGGTTGCTCCTGGATTTGAAAGATAAAAGAAACATATGTTGTGTTTCTAGTGTTGGATTCGAAAGGAAAGAATAAATTATGGGGTTGCTGCTGGATTCGAAAGGGAAAAGAAATAGGTGTTGTGTTTCTAGTGTTGGATTTGAAAGGAACAAAAACAAGAGTGTTGTCTTTTGATTCTGGGTTTGAGAATGTGTTAAGTGTTTGATGATTTTCACACAATCAAAGTTTCTCCAACTATCAAAAGCCCTCTGGATGTGTTATTCAGCCCCCTAAGATGTGTTGTGGAACATATTATTTATAGATGAAGTTGGCTGAGGTTTAGGAGGGAAAACAAAAGAATTTGAACAAATTGGATATACTGTTCTTGTAGTCTTCGAGGTGCAGTATTTGTATGCCAATTTGGTGCAAGTATGAGAGCAGCGTAGCAGAACTGCTGTGCAACAGTTTTGTAGCATTGTGGCCAGTACAGCAGGCTTGAACTTTACAGCACAAGCATCTTTGAATATTTCCAACCTTTCATTTTTACTTCTGTTGTACCCCAAAATTTTCCCTCTCATTTTATCAAGATTCTCCTCACAAGACTTCTTGGGCTCAAGATCAGATTAGGGTTTGCTCAGCTCAAGACATCTCCTTGCACTAATAGCCTGAAATTAGGGTTTGAGTTTGCACAAGGATTTTTGGACTTTCAATGCCTCATTTGACTTTCATACTTCATGTTGGACCTCTAAGATTTCTCATACCAAGTTTCAAGCCTTGAATCAAATTTTTGTCTAGTCAATTGGACAGTTGACCTAAAAATCAACTGTATTGGGGAAAAAGTCAACTGTAGCCAATTTACAGTCAAACCTCATAATTTTTGATCCAAATCAACATTATAAACTCATATGAACCATTTGATCAAGTTTGTACCACAACTCCTCAAGAAATTTGATCAGATCACCAAAAGGGCAAAATGGTCATTTTTAGGGTTTTGACTGAGGAAGGGAAATTTCTGATCTTTCACCTAGCCAATGGCAAATTGGGTTCAAGCATGGTTTCAAGGACTCAATGGCATCATATTGACCTAATCACGAGGTCTAAAAGATCTCAAATGCATTGGATTGACAAATGAATTTTCCAGTCAACTGATCAAAAATCAACTGTACACTGAAAAGTCAAGCTTTGACTTTTTGGTCAAAATCAAGTGCCAAGGGTCATATTTCATCAAGATGTGTCAAAACATGAAACTTGTTCACCAAGAAACCTAATTTTGAAAATTAGGGTTTAAGTTTGAAAATTTTCATAACTTAGAATTTTTCTAAGTTATGAAAATTTCTTATTTGTTTCCAAACTTTTTCACCATGATGCAATTGGATTCAAAGAAAACTTAAAACATGAAAGTTGTAGTCCTCCACAAAATCTAAAACTTTGATTCACAAAGTTTTCCCAAAATATGTTTGTATCTCAAGTTATGATTTTGTGAATAAGGGTCCATAAACTTTTTAACTTAGTGAAATTTTGCCCTAGTTTAGGCAGATTTTTGACCTAACTTCATGGCAACTTTTCACCTAGTTCCAAGTGGAATCTCAAAATGCATTTCAAAGATGGATTTTAGATCATGTTATAATATTTCCAAAATGTCCAAGAACTCTCCAAGATCATTTATGTTTAGGGAGAATCAAAGAAAAGAAAATGGTAATTTCTCACTTTTGTCCATGGCATTTTCCACATTGTTACAAGTTGCAAATCTCTCCTAAGCATGCTTGTACTTGTTTTACAGGTCCTAATCCTTTACAAACTCCTTAATTTAATGAAAATACATTGGACAATGGTCTTGTTCTGACTTTTGGAGCTTTGCACAATGAATTAATCCATTTATGGCATAAAGGTAACAATACCATTTTCATAAAGCTTGCTTTTTGCAACTTTGTATTCCTTGAGCATTGAACCTGATCTTTGGCTACAAACAAGATCCACAAACTTGAGGCAAAGTACACCAACTATGTTCAGACCTCAAGCTAGCCTGTACAGGCTTTGAGCATTGTCATCTCAAATTTGCTTCAAAAGCAAGTAAACTTGCAAAAGTCTACATAACTGATCCATCTACTAAAGCCAAGTCTAAGCATAATTTGAAACAAGTTCAACATATTGTAACTAGCCTAAAACACGAGTTGCCAACCTCTCAAACACCCAAAAACACAAAAACACCAAGTTTCTGCCCAAACAGGGCAACCTCGGTAAATCACTAGCCATTTCCATTTTGCCTCGTGCGTTTTGCTTGGAACCACTTCAAACACATTCCATACATCACACCTGAACTATTCAGGCCCCTGTCCAGCAAATGTAACCTCTATTTCAAGGATCACCATTTTCATTTTGAAGCTTTGCAGGTTGACTTCTACAGGGACATTCATGCAAGTTCAAGGCAAGCTGAGCATTGGGATAGCTTGAGGGAACTTCAAGCAAGCTCACGTGACCTTCATGCCTCACTCAAAACTCCTACATTGCCATATCCAAACTCAACTGAACAAGGTAATTTTCAAAGTTCTATCTCCTTATTTAGGCATCATTAGGCTTAGGTTTGTGAAGCAAAAATGTAGTCCTTAAGTTGCTTGAGCTGTACATATGCATAGATTCCATTTATATTAATTGAGCTAGGAGTATTTGACAGTTGAAGTTGCTGAAAAAACTAGGTCAGAAATTAGGGCCATTAAAATTCTCTCTGATCTTTGAGAGTTAGGTCAAGTTCTTTATATCATTGGAATCGTGTGATCATGAGCCACATTTTTCATGTTATAAGATTTTGATTTTATGCAAGCATGAGCAAGAACAGGATTTGTACATAGCGCGAGCGTTTCTTTGGTCTGGAGGCCAGGGATGAAGTGAAGTAGGCTTGGGCTTGCTGTTTCTTCTTTTCACACCCCATGTTTACTTTCTGCACCCCCTTGGCCCATTTTCTTTATTTTTCATATTTTTTTTGCATTTTTATATTTTTGACTTTTATTATTTTTTCTGAACATTACAAAATCATAAAAATATTTTCTTAAATTTTTGCATTTTTATTTTATTATTTTTATTATTTTTATGTCATAAAAATAGTTTGTTACGTTAAATGGAAATCATTTTCTTAATTAAAACTTGTAAATAATATAAAATACCATACATATTTTTATTTTTATTATTTATACACTCAAAATATTATTTTCTCACATATTTTATTTTTTAACATTTTTGTATATATTTTTTATTTATTTTCTTGTGCATAAATAAAATAAATAAAAATAGAATATATATTTTATTTTAAACCAAAAATTAGAGTTTTCACCCTTTAAAAAATAATCATTTTATTTTTCTTATTTTTCAAGACATAAACAAATTCATTTTTTACATACATAAAAATTATTACAAAACATTTCTTTCATATTTATATTTTATTGTACATTTAAATAATTGTTCATTTATTTATTGTATAAATTCAATTGGGTTGTAATAGTAATTTAGGGTTTTATTTTTGTGCAAATACCCCCTATTCAAACTTGCATCCCCCTCCCCATAATATTGTTTTAATAGTCTAGATTTACTTTACGCATTTTATTGCTTTTATATGCATGTTTAGTAAATTAGGGTTTTGTATGCAAAGACCAAAAATCAAACAAATAGCATGACCTAATGCAAGACAAAAATGCATGAAAAATGACAACACAATGCACACAAGCATCCTTAGGGTTTCATCCACTTTGTTGCCTTAAAATGGCCATGGTATGCATGCTAGGTATCTTGGCAAAACAAAATCAATCAAAACAAAAGATCATAGTCCCTCGATGACGCTATCAAAAGGTTGCCTAAAAACAAATGATCTTAGTCCCTAAAACTTGCTAAGATGCTTGGCACCATTGCTATCATGGTCATATGATGACCCACGCCCGTCCCGTTTAACATCCAAAGATAGGGTTGTTTACCAAATACAATGGTAAAACAACAATGTCAAAGGGTTAAAAAATGTACAAGAAAGACTTTTGAGTAGGTAGATGATTCTAGTTACTTGATCAATTTTCAAACCATCCTTGCTATTTTCAAACAAACACACACAATTTCAAAACATTTCCAAAACAAACTTTCAAACATTGAAATATTTTTCAAGAGACAAACATATTTGTATACATTCTTCAAACAAGAATCATTACAAAGATTGCCAAAACGATGACCTCTTTTCAAAATACTTTCAAAACCACATAAAGCACCATTTCAAACAATTGGAAAAGCAAAGCAAGTGATCTAAACAAGTAACTAAGAGCCCATGGAAAACCATGGATGAAAAGGGTGCTAGCACCTTCCCTTTTCATAATCTACCCCCTGAACTCAAGAAAACATCTCAAAGGTCTTTCCTGTGCTTTTTGACTTTTCCTTTGGATAAAATAAAAAGTCGGTGGCGACTCTTGCTAAATCGAAACATTTGTAAACACAAACGCAAAACCTCAAGTCAGTTCCCCCACCGTATCACAACTTTATAAGTCCAACCTTCGACCAAATCCTCTCTTTAGACAACAATACTTGTTTCTAAATAGTATGTGCCTTTCGAATGGGACACCAAATATGTACTTTGAATGGGACATCTAGGTATGTCTTGTAGGTCCTTCAAATGGGCCATCATAGTGTAGAAACTACTCGTGTCGAAACAAACTTTCCAAGGGAGATACTTCCCAATCAAAACTAGCATGAAAATAGCCAATGCTTTGTGGGTGCTAGCATGAAGATAAGCATTTCCCTTGTGAATCGAAGCTAGTTGAAGATAGGCGTTGCCCTGTCAAAGCTTGCAGCAGGTTGTTTCAAAGGGAGACTTTGCCCAGTCAGAGCTATCATGAAGATAGCCAATGCCCTGTGGGTGCTTAATATGAATCAAGCGAATGCTAGCCATAGGGAAGCTTTTTCCTTGTGCACACACGCTAGCATGGTGGGATCCCCTTGCTTTGTGGATCGAAGCATGCAGGAAAGAGGTAATTTCTCAATTGAAGGCTGCATGCAGATAGCCCTTGCTTTGTGAATCAAAGCAAGCATGTGAGGGGCCAATGCTCAATCGAAAGATGTAAGCCAAGCTTGCATTCAAATAAGGCCACATGCGCAAATGAAAGATGCATGCAGGAGGTCCCTACTTTGTAAATCAAAGCAAACATGTAGGACGCAAATGGTGCAATCGAAGGATGTGTGCAGGAGGTCCCTGTTTTGTGGGTGCTAGCATGAATGGAAATTTCTACCTTGTGAATTTGAAACAAGCAGGAAAGAATCCTTTGCTTCCTGAATCAAAACAAACACTGTAAGGGGCCATTGCTTTGTGAATCAAAGCGAGCATGTAAGTGGTCATTGCTTCAATCGAAGCTTGCATGTAGGAGGCCATTTACTTTGGGCTCTAGCATGAAGGGAAGCCATTGCCTTGTGCAGGCAGGCATGCAGGAGGCCCTTTCCTTGTGCATCATGTAGGAGGCCAATGCTAAAGGTGGATTCGACGCATACATGAAGGTGAATTCGAAGAAAGCATAGAGGGAGTTATTTGTCCAATAGAAGCTTGTCCAATCGAAACAGGCATGCAGGCATCAAATGTCCAATCGAAACAGGAACGCAGGCAACCATTTGTCCAACTGAAACTTGTTCAATCGAACAAACATGCAGGCGTCAAATGTCTAATTGAAGCAGGCATGCAGGCAACCATTTATCCAACCGAAGCAAGGGAAATCGAAGCAAACTTGTTGTTCCTTAAAAAAACCATTTTTATCTGTTTTACCCTTTTTTAACAGTTTCCTCTTTAACTTGATGCCGGAAAATCCAATTGTACTTGTGCAAGCTTGAATTTTTTAGAATCCTTGTGAGCAATGCCTTGAGAAAAGAGAGGGGAAAATTTTGGGGTACAACAACTGCCCCTGTTCAATATTCTTAAACCTGAAAAGAAATCATGCTACGTTGTCATTCGTAGCTTGAAGGTAGAAGATGATTGAACACTAGAGTACCCAGAAATTTGCACTCGGTGATGTGGTGGTTGATTGTGTAGGGAATGGGCTTAAAGATTCCATTTGGAGAGATGATGTAGAGTTGTCGGAGATGGGCTTATAGATTCCATCTGAAGGTGATTGTTGACAGAAATTAGACTAAGTCTAAGTTTGACTATATTTTGAAGAAGTATCAGGATAAATCTTTGGTTGACTTAAATCTGAAGGATATGCTAGAACGAACTCGTGTTAAGCCGTGTCTAGAAATGTATTAGAAGGAATCTGTGTAAGATTACTTTATGATGAGCCTGTGTAGGGATTCTTTAGGAGATATATGAGAGGGAAGCCTGGGTAGGGATGCTTTAAGATGAATCCTTGTGAAACTTCATCTGGAATTTTAAGAGAAGAAACCTGGGTAGGGTTGCGTCATGATGAGCTCGGGTAAAACATCATCTAGAAATGAGAAGGAACTTGAGTAGGGTTGCTTTAGGATGAGTCCGTGTAAAACTTCATCTAGAAATGAGAAGGAACCTGGGTTGGGTTGCTTCATGATGAGTATGTGTAAAACTTCATCTGGAAATGAGAAGGAACCTGGGTAGGGTTGCTTTAGGATGAGTCAGTGTAAAACTTCATCTGGAAATGAGAAGGAACCTGGGTAGGGTTGCTTCAGCTGGTCGAGTAGATAGTTGTCCTGTCTTGTTTCAGGTATTAATCTACAATCAGTCGTTCACAAATAGTTTTCCTATCTTGTTTCAGGTATTAATCTGGAATTTGCTTTTTGTTGGCTGTAGAGATAATTGTCCTGTCTGGTTTCAGGTATTAATATGTGACCTCTTTGAAAGAAAGATAGTTTCCCCATCTGGTTTCAGGAGTTAATCTTCAATCAGTTCTTGTAGATAGTTTTCCTGGCTTGTTACAGGTATTAATCTACAGTCATTCGTTCACAGATAATTTTCCTGTCTTGTTTCAGGTATTAATCTGGAACTTGCTTTTGTTGGTCGTTGAGATAGTTGTCATGTCTTGTTTCAGGTATTAATATTTGACCTTTGAAAGAAAGATAGTTTTCATGGCTTGTCACAGGTATTAATCTTCAATCTGCTCATGTAGATAGCTTCCTTGGCTTGTTACGGGTATTAATCTACAATCGGTCATCCACATATAGTTATCCTGGCTTGTTTCAGGTATTAATCCAGAACTTGTTTTTGTTGGTCGTAGAGATAGTTGCCCTGGCTGGTTTCAGGAATTAATCTCTGACCTTTTGAAAATTATTGATGATAGCTATCTATTGATTGTTCTTTTCTGAAAAGGTAAAGAGTTAACTGCATGTAATGTCATGATGTATGAAATGCATGGCTTAATGATGTTTCTCAAAACAAATGAGATTGTGCTATATGAGTTTTGTATGCATATGCTATGAATGTTGTTAAAATGTAACTTTGTCTTGGAAAATAAATCCTTGACAAATGCTAGGGAGCCTTAGGAAGTTAAATCCTGGACTGCTATTTGGGGATGAAAAGTATGCACATCTTTAGACCTTGTTTTAGAATGTTTCTGCTGGGGATTCCTGTTTTGTTGTTTGAGGAGAAATCCGTTGGGGAAGATTGGCTTTGACTTGAGAAGTCTTTGTGGAGAGTGTTGATTTCTGCTTGGGGAAAAGAGTTCAGGAGTTTTAGTTGTTCATTGCTCTACTGGGGAGTTATCTCTTGATTGGAGAGAATGGAAGTTAACAACTTATTGGGGATAAAGAAGTTAACTGTTATTTGATCGGCTTCCAAGATTTGCAGTAACTCACTGGAGATTGTAGAAAAGTCTACTGGGGAAGAGGGGTTGTGGTCCCTTGACTTGTGATAGTCTAAGAAGAAAATTCAAGTTGGGGAATCTTTCCATTTGTTGGGGAAATAAACCCTATTACCAATCTGCTGAAGAGGCGTCTTCTTTTAGCAGAACTCCTCGAGGATTCTTGAGATCAACTCAGCTGGGAGAGGTTTTTTGGAGATTGAAACTCTGGCTAGGGATTGCATGAATCCAATTTTGTAGGGATAATTATGAATTTGGCCTAGAGGGGTTTGTACCTTTATTCGTGAAGATTATTCTGTGGGGATAACCTTATAGAGATGACTTTGTGGGGACTTGAATGAGGATCACCCTATGCAAAGGATTTTATGAGAAATTTGTCACTGCCCCTGCCAGGAAATGTTTGCTTGGTCATATGTGACCCTTTGCTGGGATTCATGTTCCATGCCCCAAGTGGTTCAAATACAGACCTGCCCCTGGTTATTCAGCCCTTCTTGAGAGATTTCTTGGAATCTTGACTTGACTGCCCCAAACGAGTTGAACAGTGACATGTCATGTCCCCTTGCTTATAGGAGATTTTCATTGGAAGTGTCATCCCATTTGAAGTGATTTTGTTCACTGAGAGAGTTTTTGTTCACTAGATATTCGTCATGTGAATTTCTCCGCTGTCAAACAATTAGCCATATGCAAACAGTGATATTAAAATAATGCAAATTTGTGCTTGTCTTGAAGTTTTGAAAATGCGTTTTAGAAAATAAAGAGTTTTGATAGAATGTGAATTCAATTCAAGATTTACAGTAAGCCTTACAGGAGTCAGGATACCTTTGGTAACAGTATGCTTTTGAACTAACCCATGCTTCAATTATGACTTTTGAAGGGTTGTAACGTGGCTTGGTTCACGGTTTAAGAAACAAAGGATAAGGTTCAAATTGTATTTATACCCGCCTGTTTTTTGCAATGTTCTTCAGTCCTAAACTCAGTTAATTACTTGTTTTGAAATTCAATTGAGTCTGGAATGACGTTTTTGTGATGGTTCAGACAAGTTAAGTTTGTTCGTGAAGGCAGTTGTTTTTGCAACATTTTTCATGTTATCGAGGGTTCATAGTGACCTCCTTTTTTATTTATTATCCCTAACTTTTTTCTGACTGCTCTTTGTTTTGAGATTACAGCCAGCGGGATGCCCCAATTTTTCTTAAGTCTCCTTCGTAGGTTTTGACTTAGTGGGATTTTCTTTTGAGAAATAATGACTGCCTATTTTATGGGGAACCATCGTCGTCTTTTGATTTAGAAGGATGTTTTTCGTTGTCATTCATTGTGTATGAAGTGAAAGCTTGCGACTGAACGCGCATTTGAATTAACTGAGAGACTACCATGCCCCAGGTTTTTGATTAAAGGTTTCAATTTGTGTGAAAAAGAAAATTCCTACTTCTTAGGCTCAAATGGGTTGACTAGGGATTATCTTCCTTATAACTCAAGTGTTTAATAATTGAAAGAATGCTTGTACATCGTCAGCAAGGTCTGTTCAAAAGCATATTGTATGATATTATGGCATTGTTTCCGTCATCCTCCCTCTAAAGGCTTGCAATGTTTTAAACAAGAGTTGAATATCATAAAGGGGGTAAAAAGCATAGTTTAAAAATGAATAGATTAATTCAAGACAAACATATTTAATGCATTAATGAGAATAACCAAAGTCTGACATAAAGATAAGTGTTTAAGCAAACAAAGAAACTACAACTGAAAATTCGAATAAACAGAAAATTCCTTCGCCTAGACCATAACTTCATATGGATGCCCTTAAGGGGTGATAGAAGAGTTCCAGTTGATCGTCTTATGTAAATTCCAACACTCCTTCATCGATTAGGTCTTGAATTTTGTTCTTCAGAGCCCAGCAACCATTCGTATCATGCCCAGGACTATCAGAATGGTATGCACACCTCTCATTGGGATGGTAACTAGGATCAGTAGTATTAGGATTCCGGGGAGGAGCCTTTAACATGTGTTGTAATGCCTGAGCTAGCGACATACAGATCTTGGTGAATTGTCTCTTAGGTGCGACCTCCTTGCGCTGATTCCCATGTCATTATTGGCGAGGTTGTTGTTGGGCTCGCGATGTGACAACAATTTGGAAAGGTCCACTCTGCATCAAACCGGCTTCTTGTCTCTTGGGTGGTTAAACAATGACCTGATCCCTAATCTCGACTGTTTGTTTTATATGGTTGCATCCGTCTTGATGAAGTTTGCTGACGAGGGTCCTTAACTCTTCTTGTCCCTGAGCCAAGTTTTGGATAAGAGCCATCTGGCCCACCATCTGTCCCATCATCTGGATCTTCATTGTGGCTATCTCAGTTTGTAGCCGTTCCAACTGGCATCCTTGTTGTCCTCAGGATTCTTCATGGTCATGCCCCTAGTGAGGAGTGCTTTCACTTCTTCTTGCCCCTTGGATAGGTTCAAGAACATTTCTTGAAGTTGAGAATTTTGAGTCTGAATGTCCTTGATAGTCTGTTCCAGAGCCATATCTACTAAAATAAACAGTAAGTATATGAGAGACCTGTGTGGGGAAAGCCTGTCATGATATGATGCATGGTATGTGGATGCAATGTTTTCAAGGACTTAGAAGATTTAAATTTGTTTTAGACAAAAAAGGGAGCAATTCTAAATTGTATTAATAAGTTTAAATTGATTACAACCATGCCCCTTGGGATTACAATGGAGGAAATAACCATAAAATAAGCTCATAAGACAAAAAGGTCTAGCGCATCTTTTTTGGCGCAATGTAAGCGTTCAAATTTCGCTCTTCATGAAGTTGTCTCGTAAGCTCTAACACCTTCTTTTCACTTGCATAGAACTCAGTTTCAAAGGTGTCTCACTCCTCCTTTAGCTGAATCCAATCCTTTTGCAGATCTTCAAGATAAGTAGGCATGGTAGGATGAAGGACAATATACGGAAGATCTCCTTCAGCAACTGGCTCCATGATGATAGGTAAAATGGCAGGGTATGGCATACCAATACTTTGAGCACAAGTTCGTACCCACTTAAGATAAGGCTCCAAAGGAATGGAGTTCTTACGCCCCAATGTCTTTCTATCCACTTTGTTTACCATTCTCCAAGCTCGTATGAACCTTTGACGGTAGCCTTGGTCGTCGCCCTCATAGTCGAATACCAAACCTTGGATGAGTGCATCGTGAGGACCATTTCTTTGTGCGTACCCAAATTTCCGTAATGCAAGAGAAGTGTTATAGGTGATACCTCCCATAATTCCTAGGAGTGGTACATTAGGGAATTCCCCACAACAGTCAATGATGGTAGTGTCCTCCAGGGATCGAGAACACCAATGAATGTCAGAGTGTGTAAGTGACATCATCCTTTGAGACCATGTTAACCCTTGCTCGTTCTTCATCGTTGATCGAGGTAGGTGAAAAGTAAACCACCTAGAGAGTAAGGGAATTCAACATAAAAGAGTACATCATTTCTTCATGGTGCGAGTGTGGAAACAATGTAAAATGTCTCCAAGCAAAGTAGGTATAGGATTACGAGAGAGGAAAACCTTGATGGAATTCACATCTATGAATTGGTCTGGATTGGGAAATAGGACCAAACCATAGATTATGAGGGCCAAGACATCTTCAAAAGCTTGAAAATCCATATCCTCCCAAAATGAACGAGCCTTCTCCAATAGAAACTTGGCTAGGAAACCCTTAACTCCACTTCTTGTCTCCCAATTTTTTATAATTCCAGCCTCTTCAAATGCAAGGCTTCGGCAATGACTTCAAGCTTTGGAGTCTCCTCTAAACCAGTGAACGGTATTTGATCGAGAACGGGCACTACTAATAGTTGAGAGAACTCTTCTAATATAGGCACCAACTGATAGTCAGGAAAGGTGAAGCAATGATGCATGGGATCAAAGAATTAGAAGAGTACACACATCATTTCTTCTTGGAAATTTGAGGTAGCCAATATGAGAAGTTGACCATATTTCTTGGTGAATGGAGAATCTCCAGGCACCCTTGATGCTAATTCTTGGAGTTGAGGATGTGCTTTCACGAAGTTGACTCGGATGGTATTCCTTTGAATGGGATTCATGGCCTACAAAACAAAGCAAAGATAAATTCCTAAATCCTTGAAATGGTTAGTGAGAATGCTTATGATGTTATGATGTTTATTATGTTTATGATGTTATGTACATGTGAACAAAGTAAATACACCATATACACACAAAGCAGACAAGTCTTTAGGTTTAGGCTTACAATGGGGTTTGTAGGTAAGTACCCTCTTGAAGTTTAGTTAGCTCAACTTGTCCTAGAAAGTAACTGAGTTCTAGGGGATCTCAATATCACTGACCTTTCTTTTAGGCATTGTCTCAGCATAATCAATCTTTTCATGCGGATGAGATGTCCCAAAAGTCCAATCTCATTGAGTGTAGCATCGAGTATCAACCAATCTTCAGCTTTACACCAAAGTCAGCTATCTCACTACTTCCTAATGTCCAAGATGTTCAATTAAGGTTCTATGGTCAGTTAGTGCTTCATGACACCGCTCAGCGGCCCCGTATTCTCCTCGATTCAACACAAAGGATACTGGTACCAAAAAATGTGTCACACTAACATAGTCATTGCTTCAACCATATCGGTCTACGCCGTACAATTTCCACAATCTATTGCTACTTACCTAAAAGGTGCACCAAATCCGGGTGTACGATCAAAACAAAGCCTAAACAAGGAACCATAATGTAAAGCAAGTAAGTCAAACAAGGAAAGCAAGTAAAGGTGATCTAGCCCTAAGGTAACCCCACTTTTAAGTAATTCTCCCCAGTAGAGTCGCCAGTTCTATAATACGGTGGAAGAACAGACTTGGGTATTTTGCGTTTGATTGCAATTGTTGCGAATAGCAAGAGTCGCCATCGACTTTTATTTTATCTAACAAAGGAAAGGGTGAAAAGAACAGGAAATACCTTTAGAGATATTTTCTTGAGTTCGGGGGGTAGGTTATGAAAAGGAAAGGTATTAACACCCTTTTTATCTATAGTTATCTACAGGCTCTTAGTTGCTTGCTAGATCACTTGCTTTTGTTTGAAAATGTGCTTGTGGTGTGGGTTTGAAAATATTTTGAAAACGTATTTGTAATGATTCTTGTCTCTATAAGAGTGTGTACAAAGTGTTGTTTTGAAAATAGTTCAAAAAGGTGTTTGTGGAAGATGTTTTTGAAAGGGATTTTGAAAAGTGTCTTTGTAATGATTCTCGTCTCTATAAGAATGCGTATGAAGTGTTTTAACTTTAAAAAAATGTTTCAATTGAAAGTGTTAGTGTGAAAATGGTTTTTGTTGTGAGCAAGCAAGCAACTACAAGCATCTTACCTACTCAAAAGGTCTAATGTTCTTTTCCTCCTCCTTTAGATGTTTCTATCTTACCATTTATTTGGTAAGAAGCCCCATCGTTGGATGTGAAGGGACGGGTGTAGGTCATTTGTATAGTCATAAAAGTCAACCTATGAGACGTTTTAGCAATTTCGTTAGGGACTAGATCGTTTACCGAAGGAAACATTAAGGGTCATCGAGGAACTACGATCTTTTATCAAGGGTCTTTGCTAAAACGCCCATATTCGAAGGACATGACTGTTTTTCGAGGCAACAAGTGAGATTACCCTAGAGGTGCATGTGTGTGAATAATTTGTTTAATTTTCATGCATTTAGTATTTGATTAGGGTGGTCTACTTGTTGGTTTTATCTTGCCATACACCATAATTACTAACATTGTATAAAGCAATAGATTGAAGCATGCATCTTATTCAGGAGAGATGATCACATCACCAATTCCGTTACCTAAGGAGTTTGAAGCCCCATCAAATACCATAGTCCATCGGGATCCTTGTTCAGGTCCATCATATGGTCCGGGTTTTGTACAGTCGGTTACCAGCATGATCTTCTCATCAGGGAAGTCGAAATTCATTGACTGATAATCATCCACAGCTTGATGGGCCAAATGATCTGCTAGTACAATTCCTTTGATTGCCTTTTGAGTCGTGTACTAAATTTCATACTCATTCAAGATCATTTTTCATCTGGCTATCTGTCCAGAAAGGGCAGGTTTCTCGAAGATGTACTTAATTGGGTCCATCTCAGAAATCAACAGAGTGGTATGAGTCAACATATACTGTCTTAGTCGACGAGCATCCCATGCCAGAGTGCAGCAAGTTTTCTCGAGCAGTGAATATCTGGTTTCATAGTCGGTAAACTTTTTGCTTAGGTAATAAATAGCATGCTCTTTTCGGTCAGACTCGTCATGTTGGCCCAAAACACACCCCATAGAGTTCTCTAATATTGTCAAGTACATGATCAAGGGTATTCCTTCAACTGGAGGCATGAGAATAGAAGGTTCTTGTAGGTATTCTTTTATTTTGTCAAAGGCAATCTGGCACTCATCATTCCATATGACTACCTGATCTTTCTTTAAGAGTTTGAAGAGTGGCTCATAAGTAGCAGTCAAGTGAGATATGAAACGGGCAATGTAATTGAAACGACCCAAGAATCCTCTGACTTATTTTTCAGAATGAGGGACTGGAATTTATTGGATGGCCTTTATCTTGGCAGGATCAACTTCAATGCCTTTATTGCTGACGACAAAACCTAGAAGCTTTCCAGATCGTACCCCAAACGTGCACTTGTTAGGATTTAACCTTAGTTTATACTTCTTCAGCCTTTTGAATAGTTTGTACAGGTGATCGAGATATTCTTCTTCAGTTTATGATCTGGCAATCATATCATCCACATATACCTCTATCTCATGATGAATCATTTCATGAAATAAAGCTACCATTGCCCTTTGATATGTTGCCCCTGCATTCTTCGATCTGAACGGCATGACCTTGTAACAGAAGGTGCCCCATTGCGTAACGAAAGTAGTCTTCTCCATGTCTTCGGGAGCCATCCTTATTTGATTATAGCCTGAGAAGCCATCCATGAAAGAGAAGACTTTATACTGAGCAGTATTATCAACTAAGACGTCAATGTATGGTAGAGGGAAGTCATCCTCGGGGCTTGCACTATTCAAATCCCTATAGTCTATGCATATGCGAACTTTCCCATCTTTCTTTGGTACTGGTACCACATTAGCAACCCATTAGGGATAAGATGTCACCGCTAGGAACCCTGCATCAAATTGTTTCATCACTTCCGCTTTGATCTTTTCAGACATATTAGGCCTCACGTAACGAACCTTTTGTTTAACAGGAGGGCAGTCTTCCCTTGTTAGCAGACGATGAACTACGATGTTAGTATCCAACCCAAGCATATCTTCATAAGACCAAACAAATACTTCCACATAATCATGAAACATCTGAACCAACCTACTCTTGACACTGCTTTCCAAGTTAGCACCGATCCTGATTTCCTTCTTAACTGACTCAGTACTCAGGTTGATAACTTCAACTGACTCTTCGTGCAGTTGAATAGCTTTTTCCTCTTGTAATAGAAGTCTGGCTAGTTCTCCTTGTATGTCACAATCTTCATCACCTTCGTCTTCGACTTAGTTTATAGGACATTCAAAGTCATAGTCGGCAATAGTAGAGTCATTGGAAATAGGATCCATAGTGGATGTGGACCTGCAAGAGTGTGTGTGTGCATGTAAGATACATGGCTATTTTTTTGGAAAATGTATTTGAAAGAAAGGAAAGACAATAAACACAAATATTTGAATGCAAAAGAGTCCAATGTACTGAATAATCATATGATTAGATGAATATAAATAAAACCCTTGACAAATGGACCAAAGTGCCCCGGGCCAAGCAAATGGCTGAAAATTCATTGTTAAAATATTACAGACAACATGTTCTTGAATCGAAAGAAAAAGCAATAACAAGTAGATTACTCCTCAATGAAGGAGATGGGCACAAAGTCCTTCGCGTGCCAATTTTTAAGCTCCGTTGCAGTTGGGTACACCCAATCTTCAAATGCAGCTTCTTCCTCAAAATCATCCATGGCATTGACTTCATAGCTTCCAATGCGGAGAGGTGGCTTTCCAGCACGAGCATGCCTCACTTACTTCTGAGCTTTGATGGTGAAGCCCAAACCAAACTTGTCAACTTTAAATGGGATATCGAGGAGTTGCCCCCAAGTATCACAGTTTCCTTCTTCAATTGTCGCACGAACATCCTTGATTGAAACCATCTTTGGCGTGGCCTTAACAGCTTTAGACTCATCAGAAGAACATTTGGTAGCAGCGATCATCGGTGGCATGACTTCAAAGGCCTGGCATGGGGTTTCGATGAATTCTCCATCCATCTCTACATACTTGAATGAGTTAAGGTGGCTTACCATAAACTCTTCTTCTCCATAAACGGTGACTATCCTGCCCTTGACTGGATATTTGAGTTTCTGGTAGAGGGTTGAGATTACTGCCCCAACTTTATGGATCCACGGGCGACCTAACAAACAACAATAGGCTGGACGAATATCCATAATATATAAGGTAGAGTTGAAGATTTGGGAGCCCACTTTGATTGGAAGATGTACCTCCCCATGAACAGTCCTCTTTGATCCGTCAAATGCCTTTACCATGATATCGCTTGGCATCAAGACTAAACCCTCACAATCTACACAGTCTAATGCCCCCTTGGGTAATACATTCAGAGAAGAACCAGTGTCGACTAGCACATGTGTTAAGGTAGTCCCTTTGCATTCGATAGAAAAATGTAAAGCTTTATTGTGATTCTTCTCGAGAGGTGTTAAGTCAGCATCTGAAAATCCCAAGCCATTATCAGCTGTCAGGCTAGCCACGTAATTCTCAAATTGATCTGTTGCCGTCTCATGGGGGACATGAGCCTTTTTCAGGAACTTGATTAATGTCCGAGCATGGGCATCAGAGCCAAGCAGCAATGATAACATTGAAATCTTAGAAGGGGTTTGCCCCAACTTTTCTACAATCTTGAAGTCGCTTCTTTTTATGATCTTCAAAATCTCATCCATCTCACGAGCGAAGGGTTCTTCACTAGCTACGCCTTTGGAGGGTACTTCAATCATACCAGGCTCAACAACCTTCTCTTTACCTCTTGTATCGGTACTTGGTTTGGCAGCAGTAATACGGATGGGCGTCCTTGTAACAACTGGTGGTGAGATATTGGGTGAAAATATTCTCCCAGTTCTAGTTACCTTGCTTGAACCAGCTATGTTGCCAACATTGTCATCTTTTTCTTTTTCGATCCAGGCATCTTGTTTAATCCCATGATAGAACACTTCAGCACCGTAATTCCATGGTACCGCTTTGTTTGAAGAGTAAGGAGTCGGTCTGGGATTGGTAATTATTAAGGGAGCAACAGTGGGTTCATTTGAAATCCTAATAGGACCTTTGGAGGTGATCCTAATAGGCTTGTTTGACATGTTAATAATAGAGAGGTCTTCACATTTGTCAATCAAACTTTTGGCAAGTGGGGTTTTCTCAAATAGAATTTCGTGGCTATCCACCAGGCGTTGAATGCCTTTCTTTAGCCCTTCACATCCATTGAGTAGTCTTGTACAACACACATAGTCTTTTTCACAGCCAGGGAATATCCCAACTTTCAACAGATTGTTCTTGATTACATTCAACGGAGTAGTCAATTCTTTAACATAGGCAACAAAAATTGTATCTTCGACAGCATTAACACCTTTGTCATGCTTCGGCATTGGAGCGGTAATTACATTCGGCGTCAGAGGAGGATCAAACTCAATAGTCTTGTTGTCAAACAAATCCTAGATTTTGTTTTTCAAGGCCCAGCACTGGTCAGTCTCGTGCCCGGGGTTGCTTGAATGGTAAGCACACTTAGCGTTTGGATTATACTTTGGTGATGAGGTGTCAGGGTTGGTGGGAGGATCGCGCAATGCCACTAAATTAGCCTTGAGAAAATGTTGAAGGGCTTAAGACAGTGAAATGCCTAACCTCGTAAATTTTCTTCTTGGAGTTTCAAAACGTTGATGATTTGTAGATGGTCTTGGAGTAGGAGTTGGATTGGAGATTCAGACAACATTTACAGACGGATGATCATTCTTCTTGGTATGGGCCCTTTCCCCATACACAACATTAACTTCCTTCTTTGCAGTAAAAGGTTTCTTGATAGGATTGGGAGTGGAGGTAGATGCCACAGAGATCTTCCCACTTTTGATGCCACTTTCAACTCTTTCACTGGTTAAGATTAATTCGGTGAAACCAGAAGAAGAGCAGCCAACCAACAGATTAAAGAAAGGACCAAATAAAGTGCCCATGAACATGTCTATGTGCTCCCTATCAATCAAGGGAGGTCGGATCCTACTAGCAAGGTCTCTCCATTTTTGCGCATATTCCTTAAATCCTTCAGTCTTCCCCATGGTCATATCTTGCAACTAAACCCTCGTTGGCACCAAGTCGGTGTTGTACTAATACTGATGGTAGAAGACAATAGTTAAATCCTCCCAAGTATTGATACGAGAACCATGTAACTGGTAAAACCATTCAAGTTGTGTTCCATCCAAGCTCTCTTGGAAAAAGTGAACCCAGAGATTCTTATCAATAGTGTGCGGCTGTATCTTACCCACATAAGATTTCAAATGGAGTTTTGGACAAGAAACCCTGTCGTACTTTGCAAAGATTGGTATTTTGAATTTGTAGGGAATGAATACCCCAAAGATCAAACCCAAATCATCAAAATCTAAACCGGGGAGGACTTGGATTTCAACAGCTTTCAATTTGTCTTCTAATTGCTTGTATTTGATATCAGCGGGTGGATACTACTCGTTGAAATAATCATCATCAGATTCTTGATCATTAATGCATTCAGATTTAGTACTTTTGACTTCACCGACCTGGTTCTCGCCCTCTTCAGATGAGTCTCCTCCTACTGGGATTTGACGGATTGTCTCCTTAAACCTTCTACCCATGTTGAGTAGATCTTTCTTCTTTGGCTTCTACTTAACGGCCATCAAAGCCATCATATCTTGCTGCCCCTTGGCTAGGGCGAGTAAAGCTTCTTGAAACTGAGAATTCTAGGCTTGGAGATCCGTCACAGTTTTCTCTAGATCCATCTTGCTGAAATAAACAACAGAAAGATAAGGAAACCTGTTATGCAAAAACATGTCATGTTATGATGCATGGAATATGTACATGCAAATGATTTCAAGGATTAATGAAATTTAAATTTGTATAGACAAAAGAATGAACAAACATTAATTTTCATTAGACAAAACAAGAAAGATTACATCATGCCTCTTGGGCTTACAAAATAACTTTCTAAGATAAAAAGACTGAACGCGTCCTCTTTGGCGCAAGATAAGCATTCACACTTTTCTCTTCTTGTAGCTTCTTCGTAAGCTCCAAGACCCTCTTTTAACTAGCATAGAACTGAGCCTTGAAAGTATCTCGTTCTTCCTTCAGCTGGATCCAACCATTTTGTAAGTCTTCGAGAGAGGTAGGCATATCGAGATGGAGGATAGTGTAGGGAACAACTCCTTCAACCACAGGCTCCATGATGATTGGTAAGATGGAGGGATAAGGCATCACAAGTTTCTGAGCACGAGCTCGTACCCATTTTGGGTAAGGCTCAAGGGGAATGGAATTCTTGTATCCTAGCGTCTTGTTATCCACCTTGCTCAACATCCTCCAAGCTCGGATAAATCTCTGGAAGTGACCTTGATTGTCATTCTCGTAGTCGAATACCAATCCTTGGATAAGCATCTCATGGGGACCATCCCTCCGGGCGTAACCAAACTATCATAGGGATAAGCAGTGGTTGTAAGTGATACCTCCTCTAATCCCAAGCAAAGGGACATTAGGGAATTCTCCATAACGGTCGACGATAGTAACATTCTCTAAAGAGAGGGAACACCGATGAATATCTGAATGTCTGAGCGTCATCAACCTATGTGACCACCTTGAACCTTGCTCGTTCTTCAATACATATTGGGGAAGATGCAAAATAAACCATCTTGCCAAGAGAGGAGTAAAACACATAAGGATACCTCTTTTCCTCATAGTACGAGTGTGAAAGGAATGTAGGATTTCCCCTAGGAAAGTAGGCACCGGGTTACGAGACATGAAGATTTTGACGGTGTTCACATCTATGAGTTGGTCAGGATTTGGAAACAAAACCATCCCATAGATGAGGAGAGCCACAATTTCTTAAAAGGCTTGCAAATCCAAAGATTTCCAACAGTTTTGGGCTTTCTCAAACAAGAATTGTTTCTAGGAAAACTTTGACACCACTCCTTGTTTCCCAATTAGTTGTGATATCAGATCGTTGCAAGTGTAGAGCTTGAGCAATCTCTTCTGGCTTTGGATATCTTTCCATACCGTTGAAAGGTAGTTGATTGAGAATAAGAATACTCAAGAGTTGGGAGAATTCTTCCAAAGTTGGCACAAGTTGATAATCAGGAAATGTGAAGCAATGGTGTAGAGGATCAAAGAACTGAAAGAGCACCTTCATCATGTCTTCATCAGTGTTGGAGGTGACCAAGTTTAGTAGGCGAACATGCCTTTCGGTAAATGGAGAATTTTCAGGAATCCTTGATGCTATCTCTTTGAGTTGAGGAGGGATCCTTACGAGATTGACTTGAATGGTCTTCCTGCGAATAGAATCCATGTCCTACAAAACAGAACAAAGATAAATCCCAAAAATCCTTGAAATGGTTACTGAGCATGAGTATAATGTTATGATGTTTATGATGTTATGTACAAGTAAATATATATAACCAAAGCAAACCAGTCCTTAGGTTTAGGCTTGCATGGAGTCTCATAGGTAAGTACCCTCTTGAAGTTTAGTTGGCTCAAACCTGTCCTATAAATAGTAACCGGGTTCTAAGGAGCTCAATATCACATGTTTGTTTCCTTGGGCATTGTTTCAGCGCAAGCCTCTTTAATGGCGACCGAAATATCCAAAAAACCAAACCTCAATGAGTGTAGTATCGAGTATCTACCAACTTCGGACTGCACCAAAGTTGGCCATCTCACTACGTCCTAATGGCCAAGTTGGTCAAGTAAAGGTTCTAAAAGTTCATTAGTGCTTCATGACATCACACAGCGGCCTCGTATTCTCCTTAACTACTCAATGGCTACCGGTACCCACAAATATATCGCACTAACATAGATATTGCTTAGACCATGTCAGTATACCCCGCACAGTTTCCACAATGTATTGCTACTTACCTATAAGGTATCCCAAATCCGGGTAGAGGATTCAAACCCAAACAAAGAACCATAATGTAAAGCACACAAGTCAAACAAAAAAAGCAAGTAAATATGATCTAGCCCTAAGGTAACCCCACTTTTAGAATTTCCCCAGCAGAGTCGAGTTATGTGATGCGGTGGGAGAACTGACTTGGTTGTTTTGCATTTTATCGCAAATGTTGCAGTTAGCAAGAGTCGCCGCCGACTTTTATTTTATCCAAAAGGAAAGGTGAAAAAGCACAGGAAAGACCTTTGAGATTGTTTCTTGAGTTCGGGGGTAGATTATGAAAAGGGAAGGTATTAGCACCCTTTTCATCCATGGTTTTCCACGGGCTCTTAGTTACTTGCTAGATCACTTGTTTTTGTTTGAAATTGTGCTTTGTGTGGTTTTTTGAAAGTATTTTTAAAAGGCGTCATCGTTTAGACAAACTTTCTAATGATTCTCGTTCGTAAGAATGTATACAAAGTGTTGATCTTTTGAAAATATTTTTAAGTTTGAAAGATGTTTTTGAAAGTGTTGGTGTTTGTTTTTGAAAATAGCAAGGATGTTTTGTTTTGAAAGTGAGCAAGTAACTAGGAGCATTCTACCTACTTAAAAAGTCTTTCATGTTCATTTCCTCTCTCCTTTGATATTGTTATCTTACCATTGACTTGGTAAGTAACCCTATATTTGGATGTAAACGGGACGAATGTGGGTCATTGTATAACCATGATTAGCAATGTTGCAAGGTATCTTAGCATTTTTATTTTAGGGACTTAGATCATTTTGAAAAGGCAACATAGATAGCATCATCGAGGGACTATGATCTTGTATTTTTGCTTGGTTTTGCTAAGATACCTCACATGCATAATATGGCCATATTTACAAGGTAACCAAGTGGATTTTACCCTAGGGATGCTTGTGTGCAAGTGTATTGATTTTCATGCTTTGTTTAGTCTTTGATTAGGGTTTTCTACTTGTTGATTTTATCTCATCATACAAACCCTAATTACTAGCATTTATATAAAGCGATAAATTGCAAAAAGTAAAATTACTACGTTATTACATCATTAGGGGAGGGGGTGTACAAATTTACAAATGGGGATTGCAAGAAAATTAAACCTAATTATCTATTACAACCATATTGAATATTGTAACAAAATTTAAAATAAAAATGCAAGAATATAAATGGGAAAGGAAATGTTTTTTTTTTGTTTTTATGCAAGGGTTTTATCTTGACCTAATTAAAGAAAATGATTAATTAAATTAAATAAAATTAACTTAAACTAATTAAGAAAAGAAATTAATTTGAAAAGAGTTTTTTTAGGGTTTTTTAATGAAAAGGTTTTAAATTAATGAAAATAAAATGAAGATTAATTAATTAAAATAACCTAAGTTCTAAATTAATTTTAACTAAAAAATAAAATAATATATTAATTTAACCTAAGTCTAAGAATTTATTTAAGGAAAAAGAAATTAATTTGTCTTTTAAGAAAATATTATTAGTCTTTTTGTTTTATGGAAAAAAATAAAAATATATAAGTATAAATAATAAATAAAAATAAATTTTGGATTTTTATGATTTTGTGAAAATAATAGTAGTGGTAATAATAAAAATATTAATAGTAATATTAATAATAATGAAAAAAGAAAAAAAATATATAAAGAAAAGTCAAGGGGTGAATTAGTAACCCAAGGAGTATTATGAGAAAAAAAGATTAGGCCCAATGAGAGTCCAAACGCTGCCAAAAAAACAAAAGAAAGTCAGAAAATTGTGAAAAATAGCAAAAGGTCACGTTGGGGCTTGAACCCAGGACCTAAGGGTGAACAATCACGTGCTTTAACCACTGGGGTGGTGATCCATCCATTGATATAAGCAAAATAATAAATATATGATACAAAATGTACCCTGATTACACTTCATCTTCAACCTCCAGCCAAAGGACCTGTATCTTCTTCATCTCTCAACGAAAATGAAAAGTTCAAACATGAAAGTTGTGGCATTTCTTCTCACGAATCCAACCATGTAAATAACTTAAGCTAACAATCAAATATGAATGAGAATTTTTTCTGGACCTAATTCAAAACCTAAAAATTTCAGAAAACTTCAACTCTAAAATTCTCTAAGCTTAGGCCATATAAATGCAAACTATGGATATGTACAACTTTGTGGCAATGTTATCTACATTTTATCTTCATAAATCAAAGCTTAACAATGCCTAAATATGAAGATAGAAGTTCAAGAAAAATACCTCAAAACTGGAAATCGTGAAATGGATTTGAGCTTGTTTCAGGCAGTGGTGATGATTAGGTTAGCTTCCTTGGACCTCTAGGAAGCTAATGCAATGGCTGGCTTGAGCTGAGGGTGGCTGGAATGGTCTGGAGAAGTCAAGATGCAAACCTATGTTTTTGGTTATGGAGGATGGTATAAATGGTGTTACAGTTTGCAAACATGTATTGGAATGGTTTGTGTATGATTCTAAGAAGCTTTTGGAAGTGTTAAGCCAAGAAACGCACGAGTGGTTTTGAAGATTGAAGTTCAAAGTCAGAAATGACACAAAAATGGAGGTTTTATGCAGTCTGAGTTTTCAGGGAGTTTGGGAGCTTGTTCAATCGTGTGTTCTGTTTCAATACACTTGTATGGTTATATGAAAAAGATTAGAGGACTTGAGGAGGTCAGAAAAGCAATATATAGACTTATGGCTATGTTACTTGATTTTGAAGAAAAGTGACAATATGATTCCAAGATGAAGTACAAGCATGGCCTGAGTTTATGGGAGGCTCTAGACATGTTGATTTTTCCTTTGACATTGCTTGTGATCAGAAGGAACAAGTTAGGAGCTCTATGCATTGACTTTGTGATTAAAGCCTCTTTACAAGAATAGAATGGTTACTTTATGCCATAAATGGAAAATTTGCTTGGTTAAAGCTTGAATCAAGTGGATAATAACTCAAAAGTAAGTGTAATCTTATGATTATGGAGAGATCTTGAGGTTTAGAGGCCTGCAAAGCAAGATTGTGCAGCATAGGTTTGAAATTGAATTCTTGTTCATCACAAAATGACTTGTATTTCAAGTGTGAAAACCCTAACTTCATCTCTTCGATTCTCTCTGCGCAAGAATGATCTAAGGAGTTATTGGACATTTTGAAAAGCTTGCAATGTGCTCTACAACCCCTCTTTGAATCACTTTTAAAAATTCCCCTTGGAACTATATGAAAAAGTGCCATGAAGTTAGGTCAAAATCCTGACCAAAACTAGGGCAAAATTTCACTAAGTGTTCAATTTCAAGACCATGACTTTATGAATTAATAACTTGAGATCCAAGCTGTTTTAGAAGAATTTGTGTAAAGAAATGTTGTAGATATCATGTAGATCTACAACTTTCATGTTGAAAGTTTCTTCTGAATCCTCTTGCATCATGGTGAAAATTGGCTCAAAGTTATGAAAAAACATGAAGTTTTAAACACTTAGCAAAATTTCTAAGTTAGAAAACTTTGACTTTTCAAAATGAAATCTTGACTTTTGATTTCTTGATGAATAATTTTTATATTTTGACATGTTTTGATGAATTGTGATCCTTGACATTGAATTTTGACCAAAAAGTCAAAGTTTGACTTTTCAGTGTACAGTTGACTTTTTGATTAGTTGATTGGAAATTCACTATCAATCCAATTGATATTGTGCAATGTTTTAGGTCATGCTATTAGGTCACAATGATGCAATTGAACTCTTGAAATCATGCTTCAAACCAATTTACCATTTGCTAGGTCAAAAATCAGAAATTGCCCTTTCTCAAGCAAAACCCTAATTTTGACCATTTTGCCCTTTTGATGATCTTGATCAAGTTTATTGAGGAATTATGGTCCAAACTTGATCAAATGATACATATGAGTTTATAATGTTAAAGTGGATGAAAAATTATGAAGTTTTACTGTAAATTGGCCATAATTGACTTTTCCCCAATACTGTTGATTTTTAGGTCAACTGCTCAATTGATTGAGCAAAAGTGTGATCCAAAGCTTGAAACTTGACATGAGTAATATTGGGGGTCCATAATGATCCATTAAAGTCATATGAAGCATTTAAAGTTCAATTATCCTTGTGCAATCTCAAACCCTAATTTTGGTCATCAGTGCTTAAGGAGGTGTCTTGAGCTGATCAACCCTAGTGCAGTCTTGAACCAAGAGAGATCTTTGTGAGAAAATATTTGATGAATGAGAGGGAAAATTTTGGGGTACAACACTCATAATAAGACAGACTTTCTTTCAGTAATTATGTGTCTCCTTCGAATGGCCACCAATATGTGTCCTTCGAATGGATCTTTGGGGTGCTCTTTCGAAGGGGTCATATTGTGTGTCATAATGCAGAAATTGTGTTGAGGGGTATTGGCCTTGTGCATTTAAATCAAGAACAGAGGATGTCTTTTCCTTATAAATTGAAGGCAATCATATAATAAGCCTTTGCCCTTGTGAATCCAAGACAAGTCTGAGGAAGCCTCTGCCTTGTGGATCGAAGACTGGTTGGAAGGAGCTTTTGACTTAGTGAATCCAAGGCAAGAATGTAGAGGCCTTTTCCTAGATGAAACTTGGACCAAGGCTTGCTCGAAGGGGAACCAACGTGCAATCGAAGCTGATGGGCCAATGCTTGATCGAAGGGTTTTAAATGCCCAATCGAAGCTTGTGAGACACATATCGCTCGAAGGGTTTTAAGAGCCCAGTCGAAACTCCTTGTCCAGATGCCAATCGAAGACCCTTTTGTTCACCCGCCAATCGAAGGATATTGTTGACATGCCAATCGAAGGACACTGTTCAAATTCCAATCAAAGGATATTGTTGACATGCCAATCTAAGGACACCGTTCAGATGCCAATCGAAGGACACTGTTGACATGCCAATCGAAAGACACTTGACCATCATTAAAAAAAATCATTTTCTTTACACTACTACGAAAATGGGCTTTCACAGTGCTTTTTTTTGCCCTTTAAAAGCGTTTAAAAGCGCTGCCGTAGCCAGCGCTGCCGTAGGCTACGAAAGCGCTTTTTTCTGGCCAAAAGCGCTGTCGTAGGTGGACTTATCACAGCGCTTTTTCCTTAAAAAGCGCTTTGATAGGGGGGTCTTTCCCAGCGCTTTTTGAAAAGCGCTTTGATAGGTGTGCTATTTAAATTTTTTTTTTTTTATTTATCAGGCCTTTTACAGCGCTTTTTATGGAAAAAGCGCTTTTATAGGGGGGTCTTTCCCAGCGCTTTTTCCATAAAAAGCGCTTTGATATGGGGTTTCTATTTAATTTTTTTTTTATTTATCATGGCTTTTACAGCGCTTTATGGAAAAAGCGCTTTGATAGGGGGGTCTTTCACAGCGCTTTTTCCATAAAAAGCGCTTTGATAGGGGGTTTCTATTTAATTTTTTTTTTATTTATCCTGCCTACGAAAGCGCTTTTTAGCCAAAAGCGCTTTCGTAGCTCATACAAATTTTTTAAAGTGAAACCTATAATTTGAGGTTCCCTGTGCGGCCTGTAATTTTTTTTTGGTCCAATAATTTAACCTGTAATTCAATCCTTATAATATTCACAGAAACCGGTATTATATTAACAGAAACCGGTATACCATATAATATTCACTCCTTATCTATATATATGTAACTAAATCATATATAACTAAATTTGTAACCATATATACATTTGTAACCATAACTAAATCACATACAAAGTATCGTGTTAATTTGTAACCATATATATATACATATGTAACTAAATCATATATAATTACATCGAAAATAATGCTCCACCGACACGGTCGTCATCCTGCAAAGTATGAATATGAACAACACGGTAAATTAAACAAACAATATTAAAGGCTCCAACACAATCAAACTAACACGTACAATAATATTTTATTCATACCCATCAGAATAATCTGTTTTCAACATAAAATTGACATATTTCCTCTTTGACTTCTTCCACTTGAACTTTCGTGTACGACATAGTATAGAGGTCATCAAAGTACTACATAAGAAATTATTACTTCAGTATATGCATGATGTTATTAAATGTAGAAATCATACAAAATTATTCTAAGTTATAAATCCATACCGTGCTTGGAATCTCTACTTGATTTTTATGAAGGATTTCTTTCATAAACCTCAAGCAAAAGTATCCGCAATCTACATCGTTATTCTGTAACGGACACTGCATAGAAAAACAGAATATATTTTATAGTTGTCGTGTAATTTTATCAAGTAACATTATTATTATAAGCAACTAATTTTGTACCTGCACTTTGATCCAAGTAATATTTGATGATTTACTCCGGGGTACCTGTGCGTCCCTTTGACTACGAAATATTTGTATTGATCTAAGAAAATAAAAACATATATTTAGATCAATCTCACAGAAATAATTAAATATATAAATATACACGAATAGTTAGAACGATCTCACTTACTGATCAACAGTTTCCTTCATAGCGGGATAGTTAGTCCATTCCCCGTCTACCGAATTCAGAAAGTACACAACTTCTTTAATCGGATCGATAGCCAACAACAACCAGTGTTTTCTAAAAATTTAAGCAACAGTTTAGAAGAAAAGTTTCTACGCAAAATAAACAAAGATATATTAGAATAAATGAAAAACTCACCCCACTGGAACAGTGTTATACGGCAAAATAAACAAGCTATCTGGGTTGCCGACGTAGGCCGTGTATCGATTCACTAAGTACTCCCTAACTGAACCCGGTTCCCTGACAATTGTCGCTCCGCTGACAATATGGGCAGACAAGAAATGGAAGCGTCTTGCCAATACAGTCTCGCGCATTTTTTTATCGTACAACAACCTTAAATAAAAACATATAAACATTAGACTATTTTCATTGAAATGTGTAAATAAATTGTTCAACTAATTAAATGATATATTTATCGGAATACCGGATGTATGCGTGAACATTGTCGATGCCTAATTCACCATGCGTCATAATCTCAGTCATTTCGTCCATTCCTATCGTTTCTTGGCAGTCAAGACCAAAGATATCTGCATCCATAAGGATTGTACGAATACCACCTGACTTCAAATCTGAGGTTTCCAAAAGTACTCCAAGTGTATTCCGATATCGAGGTACAAAAACGCCTCTTCCCCCGCCTCTTCCCCCCTTATGCATTGACTTTTTCGGGGGTGGTCTGCTACGAACAGGCTGGGTCACTTGTTGTGACACTTTCGCAGATACCTAACAATCATATAACTTAGGTAAATTATAAAATCGTTCAGTTTTAAATTCATATCATATAATAAACAATTTAAGTGTACCTCTGGAATTGATGCCATAGACTCGCCGCCTTGCTGTAAAATCTCCTTACCCTTATTAGCGGGTTTTGTAGGAGGCTAATATTAAAAAATAATTAACTTAACGGTTCAGAATTGACATTTGAAATCTAAATGATTCATATTAACGGTTTTAAACATACCTCATCATCAATGAAAATGAGGTCCAAGGGCCATGCAACAAACGACCCTACTGCGTCTCGCACCGATCTTATATCCAAGGCCACGTCAGGTACCGGTACCAACGCATCAGGATCAATAGGATAATCTACTGATACTCTCAGGTGTCCAGCCGGGATCGGTGTATTATGAATTAAATCTCCCAAAGTGTTGTACACTTTTCCCTTGCCAACAAGGTGATAATCTGATGCCATTACGTATAGTTGGCAAGATGAAATGCCCTAAACCAATATGCATACATATTACTTTTAATTCAATAATAGAAAGAGGTGGAATAAAAATGAGAAACTTGAACAATAGAGATTTATCAATATATTTATAATTACCTCAGGAAATTTATTCTGACGGTTGATACTAGCGTTGTCACTAGTTTCTTTCGCCATTGCCGCATTGCCCTTTTCCCTCATTAATACCTCTTTATCTCTTTCCAATGCATTGACTTTTGCTTGTAATTCCATAAGCACATTCATCACTTCTGCATTGGTAGGATTTCTTTTCCGATTATGCTGGTAGAAAGAGGTTGGAGTCACACCGTGACCTTTACCCCTAACCCGACCGGAATACTCAGGAACATTCAGTGCTTTACTAAGTACGCTCCTCGTATCCTGGTCGTCACCGGTGGACTCCGTTTGTGACAATGTCTCCTGAAAATAATGGAGATAAAAAAATCAATTAAATAGTCATAAAAATTTGATTTAATTAAAGATACAATGTTATACTTACGCATTCATCATAAATTCTTAGAACACTTGGATCAACAGCTTGATTCTTGCCCACACGGGCTTCCTTCCACAGCAAATGTGCTGGAAGTGAGGTTTCATCACTTTTAGTCTCCTCTAACTATGCATAGAAACAAACGGTTAGATCGTCAAATACAACACATTTAGACAATTAATAAGAACATATCATTTCTATTTATTACTTACAATTTTTTCCTCTAAGCGCGCATAACCCAAACGCCCTTTTTTGTATGGGTACGCGGGCTTTGATGCTCTCTCACTATTTTTGGCACTCTTTTGCCGGAATTCGTCATCTCTTTGTCTAATAAACTCAGTCCAATCTTCTTGTTTAATGAAAAGATTATACTTTTCTGGCCTTCCGGCCGGGAACTCTTCCAGCCACTTTCCTTTGTCATCCTTAAGATAGGTGTTCGTCAACAGATTTTTCCACCCTCTAAATCTTTTCCCGGCCAACCCAAGTACGAAGCCTTTACGCTCATCTGGAACGTTAAAAGACCGCTGCGTATAAACCATATAAACATATAAGTAATTTAAAAACCATATAAACCATATAAACATATAAGTAGTTTAAAAACCATATACACCATATAAACTTATAAACTTATAAACATATAACCATATAAACCATATAACATACATACCTTAACATCTTCCCAAAACATTTCTTTTCCTTGCTTCAATGCTTCACATTGTTTCGCATTCCATCTAGATATGGAGATTGGCACATGCATACGAACAAGTGTACCAACGTAGCTTGTGAATTTTGAAGCATTAACCCCAACTACTTGATTTGAATGATTCCAATCTACATTATATTTCACTCCCTTATCTCTAGCACGAATGATTTCACGCATTATGGTGATGCCTCGTGCAACATCATTTGCTGAAGTATCATCCGCTGCATGATTTGTTTCTTGTGAGTTTTCATGATCTTGTTGGTTTCCTGGTGGGTTTTCTTGTTGGTTTCCTTGCGGGTTTTCTTCATTGCTAGCCATTAGACCTGTAACAAAAGTCAAACAAGCACATTAGTACACTACATGAAAATGGATAGTCGAAAAAGATATGAATAGCACTAAAGGAACTCAAAATTGAATAAAATGCTAAAAAACCAAACTTGCAAGAAATAAACCTCACCATCAGCTCCGGAAACATTGTTCTACTAATTAAGCACAAGCACATTCGCAAAAATTCAAAACGGTTCAAAAGATATGCCAAAAATTCAAAACATTATTCACATATTACTTACAATATTAGGCTATAATTATAATAATACCTTTTTCACTAACGTCTCTTTCTTTTCTTGGTAGCAATATATTTTACGCTTCTGTTAACAACTCGGATGGTTGGATTGATCCAAATACCCTCATTATGATCATCTCTAGTACAAGGTTCATTCTCATTTTGATCGTTTCTTGTACAAGATTCAATGCCAACGCCAATATCACCTTGATCTCCAATGTTTTCATCAATTACTTTGTTAGACAAAAGCACTATAGACCATTTCGTACTTGTCGGATCATTGACATAGAACACTTGTTTAGCCTGAGAGGCTAGAATAAAAGGTTCATCTTTGTACCCCACCCTATTGAGATCCACTTGCAAAAATCCTGACTTATCCATTCGTACGCCATTATTATTTTCAACCCACTTGCAATCAAATACAGGAATCTGAAACTTCCCGTAATCAAACAACAAAATGCGCTCGATAACCCCAAAATATGACAGATTTGCAAATTTCGGGTTTAAGTCATTCGCACTTGATATGTGCATCGCTTCAGCTACCAAGGTAACACCACTATTCTGCATAGTACTTTTATCATCCTGTTCTTTGGTATAAAATGTGTATCCATTAATTGCGTATGCGCTATAAGAAAACACAATCATACTTGGACCATATGCTAAACATCTCAACCTTTCTGTTATTGAAGCAGGATCCGAACGATACTTTGAATAAATTTGTTCCTTAAACCACGGTATGAAACTTCGATTGTGCTCTCGTACTATCCAATTCTCATTTCTATTCAGATTTAAACCTCGAAGAACACCCTTGTGCATTTCAGCATACGGCTCAACCTCAATCTCATTGTGCAGAACATACAAATGCACCTGATCCCGTTCGACCATTGACACTGTCACAACTTTATTTCCAATTAGTCTTTTTCCTTCTTTTTTCTCGACAATATGAGATTTGGGGAGTCCAATTGATTGAACATTTGACAGATATTCAGTGCAAAACTCAACCGCTTCTTCAACAATGTATCGTTCCGCAATACAACCCTCCGGTCGACTTCGGTTTTTCACGTACCCTTTTAAAATTTTCATATAACGTTCAGCAGGGTACATCCATCTCATATAAGCTGGTCCGCACAACTGTGTCTCTTTGACAAGATGAACGACTAGATGAACCATTATGTCAAAAAACGAGGGAGGAAAATACATTTCAAGCTCACATAAAGTAACAACCACCTCTTTTTGCAATGTTGGTAAGATCGCAGGATCGATCACCTTGCTGCAAATTGACTTGAAGAAAAAACACAACTTAGTTATTGCGCTCCTTACTTTTTCTGGCAGAATAGAACGTATACCTATTGGTAGAAAATGTTCCATTATAACATGGCAATCATGAGTCTTTAAACTCTTTAACTTTAGGTCTTTCATTGACACAAGTCTTCTAATATCTGATGAGTAGCCTTCTGGAACTTTAACTTCACTGAGGAACTTACACAATATTTTCTTCTCCTTTCTAGATAGAGTGTAAACAGCAGGTGGTAGATATGTGCGTCTTCCTTTCGTCACGGGTGCCAATTCAGTTCTAATTCCCATGTTTAACATGTCCTTCCTTATGTTAATGCCATCCTTAGACTTTCCTTGTATATTGAGTAACGTACCAATAACACTATCAAATACATTTTTTTCAATATGCATAACATCGAGGAAATGTCTTACGTACAACGACTTCCAATATGGAAGTTCAAAAAAAATCGACCTCTTCTTCCACCCACTCGTGACAAGTCTATGTGCAAAAGGCTTGCCAAACTCAGTACTCACATCTTTCACCTTTTCAAAAGCCTGATCACCTATCAACATATGTGGAGCTCTACCGTGTTCTGCCTCTCCATTGAATGCCTTTCTCCACCCATGATAGTGATGATTAGAATTTAAGAATCTACGATGACCGAGAAAAACATTCTTCTGACAAAAGTTCAATCGCATCGTATCGGTTTCATCTTCACAAACAGGACACGCTTTTTGACCCTTAATGCTGTACCCTGATAGATTTCCGTACGCCGGAAAATCATTAATTGTTCCAAACAACATCGCCCTCAAGTTGAAACTTTCTTTCCTATACCCATCGTAAACCTCCACACCGGTCTCCCACAAAAACTTCAAATCTTCGACTAAGGGTGCCAAGTACACGTCTATGTCATTCCCTGGTTGTTTGGGCCCAGAAATTAACATAGATAGCATCATGTACTTACGCTTCATACATAGCCACGGAGGTAGGTTATATATCATAAGAATCACAGGCCAGGTGCTATGCGAGATACTTTGAATACCATGCGGGTTCATTCCATCAGTAGATAACGACAAGCGAAGATTTCTTGCTTCTTTTCCAAATTCAGGATAATCAATATCAACTTTCGTCCACTGTGGTGAGTCTGCCGGATGTCGCAACTTCCCATCAATAATTCTTTCATCTGCATGCCAAGTCAAGTGTCTTGAATCGGTCTCACTACGATACATGCGCCTAAATCTCGGAATTATAGGAAAATACCATAACACCTTTTCCGGAGACAACTTTTCCTTATATCGAGGGGCACCGCATTTAGGACACTCATTTAACATTGCGTACTCGTTTCGAAATAAAACGCAATCTTTTGGACATGCATGTATCTTTTCATAGCTCATGCCAATAGAGGACAACATCTTTTTGGCCTCATACGTTCGATTGGGAAGAACATTATCCTCTGGTAGCATTTCTTTCACGAGGGCTAATAACTGTGTGAAACTTTTATCCGACCATCCGTTGTCCGCCTTTAAGTTGTACAACTTTAACACCGCAGACAATCTTGTGAATTTTGTACAACCATCATACAACGGTTTCTCTGCATCGCTTACCAACCTCTCGAACATTTTGGGACAATCCTCAAGATCTTCTTCAAGCGCTTCTGCAATCTCTTCGACTCGATCATAATCGTATGCGTCTGCGAAATCCTCATTTGAAGCATACGTCGTATTATAACTCGATTCAACATTCCCGCTACTTTTCTCACCATGCAAATTCTAACATGCATAACTTCTATCAATTCCATGCATCAGTAAATGCGATTCCAACTGAACCGCGTCAACCCGTCTCCCATAACAGCATCTCAAGCAAGGACATATCATTCCATTGGGTTCTCTGGCGTGCGCAACGGCAAACTTAACGAATTCTGATACCCCATCCTCATACTCTTTCGACAATCGATTGGCAGTCATCCATTTTTTATCCATGGTTTGACTATAGCAACTAATTAGTCACGCAACTATAGCAAAATAATAATTAATTACTTGTAAAGAAATTCAACATATCAGGTAATCAAATTCATAGTTATTCTTGCCTCACCTTAAGCACGTGCTAAACAACTCATAACTAATTACTAACTAGTGAAGTCGGATATAAACAAAAACACAACCGCAGCTCATGAATTCCACTCAACTATAATCATTAGAAATTCACACTGAGCCGGAAAATAAAAGTAAACACAATCAGTTATTCAAGTAAGTTCAAGAATAGGATAGAAACCTTTGAAAATGTTGAGAGCGTCCCGCGTACACTACGATCAAGGACAGTTCGAATTTCTTCAATCGGAGAAAGTTTCACAGCTTTTTCCTACCACAATCGATATTAAATCGTTGAACTATCCGCTGCATGATTTGAATGTAAACAACATGTTAAACTTAGGAGTAACTAAAAACAAAACATTTTCATTGACAATATAGATCACATTCCCTTATTTGTTTCCACCATACTAGTAAGCAAATGACGAATGGCAGCAACGCAAGGTTCTTTCAGCCACCTTTTTGTCCAACTGTTGTATAAGAAAAGTATGTTAATTAATTGGAATGTAAGCTTACTAGATAGATTTCTGTACATGTTGAAGAAGTTACCTCTAGTTCGTTTGCAATTATATCAACATCTGCTGCATTTATCTTAACAGCAGCTAATTCTTTCTCCCTGTGATTCAATCAAAATTCATACTAAGGTTCAGAGAGAGAAGAAAACAAAAATTCGTAGCCAAAACGTCACATTTCATTCATTACATATATACAAAAATGTGTAGTGCATATTGGATAAGACTTCATATAAATTGTGATTATGAGTATAATGCACAAACCTAGGTTTTGTACTAGCTTACAAGGTTTGGCTCTCATCGTTTTCAAGTTGTTGTGTCCTTTAGTTAAGGAAATGAGTGAATGAATATTAAGGTATAATTGAATATTGTAGGGGATGGTTTTGTTTTCAAGTCCATATCATAAGTCGTAAACTAGCTAGAATGCATATGTTGATGTTATAAGCGGAGAATAACCTTATCAATTTTTTAGGACAATAAAATCAGACTCCGATAGTTTAAGAACTCTATATTCACACATTTATAATATCAACATTCTTCAGACCACGATTTTATAATTCATATAAATACATGTTTTATTTTATAATTATGCATTATTTAATCTTAATCGAACAACCACTAATTTTACTATTATGTTAAAACGGACAATACCTAATTTTTGAGGTAAATGTTTAAAATAACAAAGGCAATTATATTAACCTAACACTTGAATAATTTCTATAAAGCTAACCATAAAGTTTAAAATGTCACCAGAATCAATCCCCTATCACATGTTCCATTTAAACCTTTATCTCCACATAAAACAAGGATTTCAACAAATGATGCTTTCATATAAGAAAACCAACACAATATTCCAAAGTAAAAAAGAAAAAATCTAAAGCACTGCATTATCAAACTTTACTATAGTAAAGAACCTAATGAAGTAACAGGTAAGATATTATATTACTTAATAACTTGGTTAACCACTAACAAATTGAATTAGAAATATTAATGTGTATATAATCGATCATTTGTGACTAAAAATAGCATTCATGTTGCCATTATAATACACACGAAACACACATGAAAGAGTGTGAGAAACAAAAACAAAGAAGTGAGAACAAAACTTTAGAAAAGGGTGTTTTTTGATTTCTTCGGTGAACCAACCCATTGTGGTCCACGATTTCATCGAGATAAGTTTATAGCGCAAATGCTTATAAAATACTAAGCCTTAGAAGCTTGAAACTTTTTACATTAAAATCACATAGTACTAACACCCTTCCAACAAAATTTGCAGTTTCACTATTACTACACTATTATTCCTTTGCCATAAGCTAAAGGACAGAACCACACTTCACTACAAATCAGACAATTCAAAACAATTCAATTCCATTTTTTTCATCCATGTTCCTTTTTCACAATCACAAGATTTAATGAAATCCGTACAAGAATCACATTATAGTGATTTTGTCCATTAACTATCTCTTCCTATTAATGTATCCTCATTTTTTTTCACATTGATTTTTTAACTGTTCTTGGATAAACCTAATAGAGTTCACTAACTCATTACAACATTAAACACATGCATATTGATTTACACTATATTGATTCAGAATCTTACCAAGGTGGAGAAGACGGAATGACCGGCGGTGGCGACGACTGAAGAGGAAGGAATGACCGGCGGTGGCGGAGACGGAAGAAATGAAGAAGATATTCTGAACGAAACAAAATGAAGAAGACTAAAGAACAGATTTAGGGATTTTTATTTTTATTATAAAAACAACCTACGAAAGCGCTTTTAAAAAGCGCTGGCATAGGGTTCCCTATAAGAGCGCTTCTGAGGTAAAAAGCGCTTTCGTAGGTCCCCCTTTCAAAGCGCTTTTCAAAAGCGCTGGCATAGGGTTCCCTATAAGAGCGCTTTTCAAAAGCGCTTTCGTAGGTTAGATATTTCAAATACCTATGAAAGCGCTTTCTGAAAAGCGCTTTCGTAGGGAACCCTATGCCAGCGCTTTTAAAAAAGCGCCTTCGTAGGTTTCCCTTTTTTTTAATTTTGTTTTTTGTGAAGGCTATGGCAGCGCTTTTTCAATAAGCGCTTTAGTAGAGGCGCTGCTAAAACTTGTTTTTGGCGTAGTGTTAGGAAAGTGTTTGTAACCACCCATGTAAGAGAAAACTTTAGGAAACATGAGAGGGCAGATTTTGGGGTACAACAACTGCCCCTGTTCAATCTTCTTAAACCTGGGGATTTAGATTGGCTTGTCTGCCTTTTGTGATCTGAAGATGGAAGAGGATTGAACACTAGGGTGCCCAGAAATTTGCACTCGCATGAAGTAACACTGATGGTTGATGAAGGCAGGAATGGGCTTACAGATGCCATTTGGAGAAAATGACTGAGAGTCGTTGGACATGGGCTTAAAGATTCCATCCAAAGTAGATGTTGACTTCCTAAGAGGTGTCTTTATGGAGAATTCATGTTCCTGCTATCTGAGGAGGACTCTGCTGGGGAATGTGGGTTTATGTTGTTCTCCCGCTTGAGGAAAACTCTATGGGAAATATGATCTAGAAACTTCAGTTGTCCAAGGCTCTGCTGAAGAGTTATCTATGGAGAGATGAAAGTTTGCTATTTTCTGGTTGAAATCCAGACTTCATAGTAACTTGATGGGGATAATGGAATTAACCGCTATCTAAAAATGTATTAGAAAGAGCCTGTGTAGGGCTGTTCCAGGATGAGTCAGTGTTAGTCTGCATCCGGAGATATATGAGAAGGAGCCTGTGTGGGGCTGCTTCAGGATGAGTCCGTGTTAGACTGCATCTGGATGATGAGAAGGAACCCGTGTAAGATTGTTTTGTATGGTCATGTAGATAGTTTTTCTGTCTGGTTTCAGGTGTTAATCTACAAATTAGTTGTTCACAGATAGTTGTCCTGTCTGGTTTCAGGTATTAATCTAGAATATGCTTTTATCAGTCGTTTTGAGATAATTGTCCTGTCTGGTTTTGGGCATCAATCTCTGACCTGATAAAGGAAGATAGTTTTCCTGGCTTGTTACAAGTATTAATCTTCAATCTCCTCATGTAGATAGTTTTCTTGGCTTGTTATAGGTATTAATCTACAGTTTCCTCATGTAGATAGTTTCCTGGCTTGTTACAGGTATTAATCTACAGTTGGTCGTCCATAAATAGTTCTCTTGGCTTGTTACAGGTATTAATTTGAAAATTGTCGGTCGTTGAGATAGTTGTCCTGGCTGGTTTCAGGTATTAATCTCTGACCTGAGAAAGAAAGATAGTTTTCCTGGCTTGTTACAGGTATTAATCTTCAATCTCCTCATGTAGATAGTTTTCTTGGCTTATTACAGGTATTAATTTACAATCAGTCATTCACATATAGTTTTCCTGGCTTGTTACACGTATTAATCTGGAACTTGAAAATTTGTCGTTCGTTGAGTTAGTTTTCCTGGCTTATTACAGGTATTAATCTCTGACCTGAGAAAGAAAGATAGTTTTCCTGGCTTGTTAAAGGTATTAATCTTCAATCTCCTCGTGTAGATAGTTTTCCTGGCTTGTTACAGGTATTAATATACAGTTTATCGTCCACATATAGTTTTCCTGGCTTGTTACAGGTATTAATCTGGGACTTGGCAGCATCAGTCACGTAGATAATTTCCCCGTCTGGTTTCGAGAGTTAACTTATGGCCTGTTGTAGTTGTTGGTAAACCTGTCTTGCTTCGGGAGTTCATACCACTTAGTCGTGTAGATATTTCCCCCGCCTGGTTTCGGGCATTAATCTTTGACCTGTTGTATATGTTGATGGTGTTTGTCTTTCTGCAAACTCAACCTGGAAAGGTAAAGTCAGTTTCATGTGATGTCATGATGTATGAAGTGTATGATGCTCTCAAAATAAATGAGATTGTGATATATGCATTTGTGTTGTATATGCTATGATGTTTGTAGAAATTATGTATGAATACAATGTATGAACATATCAGATGTTCTATTGCAGTATTGTTGAACTAGGGAAAATAAATCCCTGATTGTTGTTGGGGATGAATAATGTAGGTCTTCAAATTTGTTGAAGTAAAACATTGGCAGATGAACTTCCGTTGTTAGAGAAATAAACTCTGTTGGGGGAGGTAAACCCCATGAATGGCTTGGGGATTTTGTTGAAATCCTGTTGGAGAATCCTGAGAAGCTTGGCGACTTCACTGGGGGATCTTTTGTTGGAGCAGTAATTTGGAGATTCTTCCTATGTTGGGGATATGAGAACACCTGATACCATTTGGCTACATATTGAGAATATGGCAGTGACCTTGTAGTAGGATGTCTGTTGTACCCCAAAATTTTCCCTCTCATTTTATCAAGATTTCCCCTCACAAGACTCTTGGACTCTAGACAGGATTAGGGTTTGCTCTGTTCAAGACATCTCCTTGCACTATTGACCTGAAATTAGGGTTTGAGTTGGCACAGTGATTTTTGGACTTCCAATGCCTCATGTGACTTTCATACTTCATGTTGGACTTATAAGATTTCCCATACCAAGTTTCAAGCTTTGAATCAAATTTTTGCCCAGTCAATTGGACAGTTGACCTAAAAATCAACTATACACTGAAAAGTCAAACTTTGACTTTTTGGTCAAAATCAAGTGCCAAGGGTCATTTTTAATCAAGATGTGTCAAAACATGAAACTTGTTCACCAAGAAACCTAATTTGGAAATTAGGGTTTAAGATTGAAAAAATTTCATAACTTAGAAATTTTCTAAGTTATGAAATTTTCTTATTTTTTCCCAACTTTGCCCAACATTTTCACCATGATGCAATTGGATTCAAAGAAAACTTACAACATGAAAGTTGTAGTCCTCCACAAAATATACAACTTTTATTCACAAAGTTTTCCCAAAAGAAGCTTGGATCTCAAGTTATGATTTTGTGAATAAGGGTCCAAAAACTTTCTAACTTAGTGAAATTTTGCCCTAGTTTAGGCAGGATTTTGACCTATCTTCATGGAAATTTTTCACCTAGTTCCAATTGTAATTTAAAAATGCATTTCAAATATGGATTGTAGAGCATGTTACAAGCTTTCCAAAATGTTGAGGAACTCTACAAAATCATTTATAGTTAGGGAGAATCGAAGAAAAGAAAATGGCCATTTCTCACTTTTGTCCATGGCATTTTTCATGTTGATACAAGTTGCAAATTTTGACCAACCTTGCTTGTACTTGTTTACAGGTCCTTAAACCCTTACACACTTAAAAATTGAATGCAAACACAATGGATTAAGGCTTTGTTCTGAGCTTTAGAAGATTACACATTGAATTAATCCATTTTTGGCAAAAAGGCAACAATGCCATTTACATAAAGCACAACTTTTGTATTTTTGTTTGTCTTGAGCATTGGACTTAATCTTTTGCAGCAAACCACATCCACAAAGATAGGGAAAAGTATACCAACTATTTTCAAACCCTAAGCTAGATTGTACAAGCCTTTTCATTGTCAAAATCACCTTTTGCTTCAAAACCAAGTCATTATGCCAAAAGTCCATATCTTTGCAATCTGATAAAAACAAAGCTTGTGAACATTTGAACCAACTTGAACACATTATAATAAGCCAGAAACACGAGCTAGCAACCTCTCAAACACCCTTGTACATAAAAAACCCCATTTTCTGCCAAAACAGGGCAGGATCTGCAAATCATAAGCCAAATCACAATCCACTCGTGTGTTTTGCTTGCAACCAGTTCCAACACACTCCATACAACATACCTAAGCTATCCCAACCATTCCGAAGTCACTGTAACTCCATTTACACACTTCACCATTTTCAAATTCTGACTTTGCAGGTTGAGTTCTACAAGCATATTCAAGCTATTTCAAAGCAGGCTAAGTATTGGGAAAGCTCAAAGGAACTTCAAGCAAGCTCATAAGTATCTCAGGCCTCACTCACAACCCCTACATAGCCATATCTGAGCTTGACTGAAACAGGTAAAGTTCAAACTTCTATCTCTCTATTTAGGAATCATTAGGCTTAGGTTTGTGAATAAAAAATGTAGTCCTCATTGCCCTTGAGTTGTACATATGCATAGAATTCATTTAAGTTAACTGAGCTGGGAGAATTTGAATGATGAACTTTCTGAAAAAACTAGGTTAGAAATTAGGGCCAGAGAAATTCTCTCTGGTCTTTGAGAGTTAGATTAAGTTTTTTACATGGTTAGAATCGTGTGATCAAGAGCTATAACTTTCATGTTGCAAGTTTTTGTTTTTGAGCACGTATGCAGGATTTCCAGGTTTGAACAGGGCGCGTGTTTTTTGTTTGTTCAGAGGTTAGAGATGAAGTGGAAATGGGTTAGGCCTGACTTGGCCTTGTTTTTGACACCCCCATCCTGCTTTATGCACCCCCTTGGCCCGTTTGATTATTTTTGCATATTTTTCTATTTTCTTTTACATTTCTGACTTTTATTATTTTTTCTAAATATTAAAAATCCTCAAAAAATATTTTCTTAAATTTTCATATTTTTATTATTTTTTGGACATAGAAATAATTTATTAATAATGATATACTTTTATTTTCTTAAAACAAATTCATAAATAATGCAAAAATATTATATATTTTTATTTTTATTATTTATATACTTAAATAATATTTTTCTCACACATTTAATTTTTTAACATATATATTTTCTTAAACCAAAAAATTAGGGTTTTACCCTTTTCAAAAATAATCTTTTTATTTTCTTATTTTTTAAGAAATTAAATAATTTATTTTTACATACATAAAAATAAATACAAATAGCTTGACTAAAACAAGACAAAAAGCATGAAAAATGACAACACAATGCACACAAGCACCCCTAGGGTTTCATCCACTTGTTGCCTTAAAAATGGCCATGGTATGCATGCTAGGTATCTTGGCTAATCAAAACAAAAACAAAAAGATCATAGTCCCTCGTTGACGCTATCTTGGTTGCCTATACAAAAATGATCTAGTCCCTCAAAAAATTGCTAAAGATACTTAGCACAATTGCTATCATGGTCATACGATGACCCGCGCCTGTCCCGTTTAACATCCAAACACAAGGTTGTTTACCAAATACAATGGTAAAACAACAATGTCAAAGGGTTAAAAATGTTTAGGAAATACTTTTCAGTAGGTAGGGCAGATGCTCCTAGTTACTTGATCAAACTTGCAAAACCATCCTTGCTATTTTCAAACTATCACACAATTTCAAAACATTCCCCAACAAACTTTCAAACATTGAAACATTTTTTCAAAAGACAAACACCTTTGTATATATTCAAACAAGGATCATTACAAAGGTTGCCTAGACAAAGGCCTCTTTTCAAAAAAAATTCAAAATCACACACCAAAGCACCATTTCAAACAATTGAAAAGCAAAAGCAAGTGATCTAAACAAGTAACTAAGAGCCCATGGAAAACCATGGATGAAAAGGGTGCTAGCACCTTCCCTTTTCATAATCTACCCCCGAACCCAAGAAAACATCTCAAAGGTATTTCCTGTGCTTTTTGACCTTTTCTTTGGATAAAATAAAAAGTCGGTGGCGACTCTTGCTAAATCGAAACATTTGCGAACACAAACGCAAAACCTCAAGTCAGTTCTCTCACTGTATCACAGAACTGGTGAATCTGCTGGGGATCAATATAAAAGTGGGCTTACCTTAGGGTTTAGATCACCTTTACATGCTTATCTTGTTTGCTTTGATTGCTTTACATTTGGTTCTATTGTTTGGGTTTGAAATCCTCTACCCGGATTTAGGAAACATTCATAGGTAAATAGAAATACGTTGTGGAAACTGTGCGGGGTATACCGACATGGTTGAAGCAATAGCTATATTAGTGCGACATATTTGTGGGTACCAGTAGCCTTTGAGTTAATCAAAGAGAATATGGGGCCGCTGAGTGATGTCATGAAGCACTAATGGACTTTTAGAACCTTTATTTGACCATCTTGGCCTTTTTAGGGGTAGTAAGATGACCGGCTTTGGTGCAGTCCGAAGTTGATAGATACTCGATACTACACTCATTGAGGGTTGTTTTCTTGGAATATTTCGGTCGCCAGTAAAGTGGCTAAACTGAAACAATGAACACAGAAAATAATCCAGTGATATTGAGCTCCTTAGAACCCGGTTACTATTTATAGGACAGGTTGAGCCAACTAAACTTCAAGAGGGTACTTACCTATGAAACCTCATGTAAGCCTGAAACTAGGAACTTGTGTGATTTGTTTGTACATATATACTTATGCATAACATCATAACATCATAAAGCATCATATGCATCCACTAACCATTTCAAGGGTTTGGATCTTCATCTTTGTTCCTGTTTTGTAGGTAATGGAATCACTTCGCAGGAAAACAATCCAAGTCAACCTTGTGAGAATTCCTCCTCAACTCAAGGAGCTTACTTCAAGGATTTCTGAGAATTATCCATTCACCGAGAGGCATGGTCGTCTTCTCAACTTAGTCAACACCAACACTGAGGAAGATATGGTGAAAGTTCTCTTCCAGTTCTTTGACCCCCTACACCACTGCTTCACATTTCCTGATTACCAGCTTGTGCCTACTTTGGAGGAATTTTTTCAACTCCCGAGGATTCCTATTCTCCATCAACTACCCTACAAAGGTACTAAAAGAGATCCAAAGCTTGAAGATGTTGCTCAAGCCCTACACTTGCAACCATCTGATGTCATAGGTCATTAGGAAACCAGAAGTGGTGTCAAGGGTTTCTTGGTAAAGTTTCTGTTTGAGAAAGCTCAAGAATGCTGGAATTCTCTAGATTTACAAGCTTTTGAGGAGATTGTAGCTCTTCTCATCTATGGGTTGGTCTTGTTCCCAAACCCTGACCAGCTTATAGATGTCAATGCTGTCAAAATCTTCATGGTTCGCAATCCGGTGCCTACATTGCTTGGGGATATGCTCCACTCATTTCACACACGAACAATGAGGAAAAGAGGTGTTCTCATGTGTTGTACTCCTCTTCTAGCAAGGTGGTTTATTTCTCACCTTCCCCAATCAGTTTTGAAGAATGAGCAAGGTTTGAGGTGGTCACAACGATTGATGACTCTTACCCATTCAGATGTTCATTGGTTTTCTTGGTCCAGAGAAAATGTTATCATCATTGACTGTTGTGGGGAATTCTCTAATGTCCCTCTACTTGGCATTAGGGGGGGCATTACCTATAACCCTTGCTTGGCTCTGAGATAGTTTGGGTATGCCCAAGGGATGGCCCATATGACATGCTGATTCTAGACTTGGTTTTTGACTTCGACAACAACGATTAAGGACTTCGACAAAAATTTATCCGAGCTTGGAGGATGCCTAACAAAGTGGACAGTAAGACCTTGGGACACAAGAATTCCATCCCCCTTGAGCCTTACCTCAAGTGGGTACGAACCCGCGCCCAAAGTCTTATGATGCCCTACCCCTACATACTTCCTGTGATCAAAGAGCCTGTTATGGAAGGAAAGGTTCCATACACCCTCCTACATCCTGACATGCCAACATCACTAGAAGATTTGCAAAGGAGTTGGATACAGCTCAAGGGAGAACGCGATACTTTTGAAGCCCAATTCTACGCCACTGAGAAGAAGGTTTTAGAACTTACTCGTCAACTCCACGAAGAGCAGACTCTCAACACCTACATTGCGCTAAAGAGGATGTGTGACGTCTTTTTACATTAGAATTTTGTTTTATTTTTTCCCATGGTGCATTTATGTACTAATAAATTCTATCTTATCAATATGACGTGTGTTCTTTTTGTTTACAACAAATTTGAATTTCTGAATCCTTGAATGCATTACATGAATACATCTCATTCATCATATGCATAAGCAGGTCTTCACACCAGGTTTCCTTATCTCTCTGCTATTTATTTCAGCAAGATGGATATAGAGCAGACGGTCAAAGACTTACAGGCACAAAATTCACAGTTCCAGCAACTACTCATGACCTTGGCTAAGGGTCAGGAGGACCTCAAAACTTTGCTGGAAAAGGAGAAAAATAAAAAGAAGAGGGTTGGTGTGGCTACTTTGGGTCGAAGATTTGAAGATCAAGCTAGAAGGGTCCTGGATTTCCCCTCGACATCTGATGAAGGGGTAGGAAAAGGTAAAGGAACTGCAGTGCAATCTGAATCTGAGGAAGAAGAAGAGGAGGAGGATGAAGACTATTATGAACAGCAGTATCCACCTGCAGATGACAAGTACAAAAATCTAGAAGAGCGCCTGGCAGCTATGGAGGTACAAAGAGTGCCTGGGCTGGACTTTGAAGAGCTAGGGTTGGTATTTGGCATTGTTATTCCCCCTAAGTTCAAGGTGCCCTTTTTTGCTAAATATGATGGGTTTTCTTGTCCAAAGATGCATCTGCGGTCTTACGGTAGAAAAATCCAACCGCATTATTCTGATAAAGATCTATGGGTCCATTTCTTCCAGGACAGTCTTTCGGGGACGCAATTAGATTGGTTTTACCAGCTAGAGAGGTCTGATGTGCACAATTGGGAGGATTTGGTTGCTGCCTTCTACAGACAATATCAATATAATGCGGATTTAGCACCAACCCGTACTCAATTACAGAGTATGGGCATGGTCTCAAATGAAGGTTTTAAGGAGTATGCCCAGAAATGGAGAGACTTGGCTGGAAGGGTGCAACCACCATTGTCTGAGAGGAAGCTTGTGGATATGTTTTTGGGGACCCTGTCAGGTCCATTCTTTAATCACTTGATCAGAAGTTTGTCAGCAGGGTTCACCGAGTTAATTCTGACCGGTGAAAGAGTTGAAGTCGGAATCAAGAGCAGGAAAATTCAAAAGGATGCATCTACTTCCGCTGCCATCAAGTAGACCTTTCCAGAAAAGAAAGAAGTCTCAACTGTCTACTCCCAAAGAGGTAAAGGAAGAGTTGAGCGCCGGCCAGCGGTGGGGGCCGTAATGATTCAGAAGTCTGCAGCAGATCAGCCCAGAAACAATCAACCCAGAACCAACCAAGCAAGGGTGGAAAGGCCTGAACGGCAATACACTTAGATAAACATGACACCTGCTCAGGTTTTACCCCATCTATTAAAGTTAAACCTTTCCAGTTTGAGGGAGGCCCCTAAAAACCCTAACACTTCATCACCATACTACCACCCCAATGCCAAGTGTGCTTATCATTCGGACATCCTGGGGCACGACACCAACAATTATTGGGCCCTCAGGAATAAGATTCAGGATTTAATAGATGCTAAAGAAGTGGAATTTGACGCCCCTGAAAAACCAAACGTGATCTTAGCTCCAATGCCAAAACATGGTCACAATGCCCATGCTGTTGAAGAGGATCTTTTTGTTGCTACTGTTGATGATTTGATGACTCTCCTACTGATAATCAAGCTGAACTTGTTGAAGGCTAGGATTTTCCCATGTTGTGAAAAAGATTGCTACCTTTGTTCATCCTTACCAACCGACTGTCTGTTGTTGAAGTTAGGCATCCAACGCCTAATGGATAATCAAGAAATCCTTTTTGAGAAAACTCCTGTTACACCGACTCCTATCAATGATGTTTCGATAATTACCATATCTTCCAATCTTTCCAAGGTCTCCAAAAGGCCTGTTAAGATTACATTCGATCCAAAGATTGTACCTTTGAAGATAACCATGTTGGGGCCTATCCCGTACAAGTCCAACAAATCAATACCGTGGAACTATGGGGGAGAGATCTTTTACCAGGGTATTAAACAAATTGAATTAACTGAAGAGAGTTCTGATGAAGAGACTTTCGACATTGGAAACATTGCTGAACCAAGTAAAATCACCCGCAGTGGAAGAATTTTCTCTACGGGGATTGCTCCTCCAAAAGCAACCTTCAGACCCTCAACCGCTCCTAAGGTCACCCCTATGTCGGTCAACATATTTGCAAGAACTCCAGTCATTGAAGAAGTTGTTACTCCTGTGGTTGTACCCTCTGCTGCTACTGATGATAGAGGAAAAGGGATCCAAGAAGAGCCCGTCAAGACGAGGGCTCAACCATTGATCATCCCTGAAACCACTCAGAAAGAAATGGAAGAGATTTTGAAAATAATCAAGAAAAGCGATTATAATATTGTTGAGCAACTGGGGCAAACCCCCTCAAAAATATCTATGTTGGCTTTGTTGCTTTGTTCAGAAGCTCATGCCAAAGCTTTGATCAGATTATTAAAGATGGCCCATGTGCCTTAGGAAACCTCTGCGGGTCAGTTCCAGGAATGTGTATCTAGCCTAACAGCAGACAATGGTCTAAGATTCTCCGATGTTGATCTAACATCTAAATGGAGAAAACATAATGACGCTTTGCACGTCTCGGTGGAATGCAGAGGGACTACTCTAGCACACGTCCTGGTAGACACTGGTTCTTCGTTGAATGTCTTGCTGAAGAAGGCATTGGATAGGCTAGATTGTGAAGGTTTAACTTTGAAGCCCAGCAACATTATTGTCAGAGTCTTTGATGGTTCTAAACGGATGGTCCACGGGGAGGTGGACATCCCGATTAAAGTGGGAACTGAAACCTTCAACTCCACATTCTATGTCATGGACATCCGTCCCTCCTATTCTTGCTTGTTGGGAAGACCCTGGATTCATCATGCTGGAGTCGTTACTTCTACTCTGCATCAAAAGCTCAAGTACCCTGTCTAGGGGAAAATTGTGACAATTCACGTTGAAGAGGAATACATGATAAACCATCTTAATTCTTTCCGCTATGTGGAATTGGATGATGAATTCATCGAAACCCCCTTTCAACACTTCGAGCAAGTTTCTGAAGAGATTGCAGCAACCAAGACAGTGCCTTCTGTACCTGTGATTACCCGACCTCCGCCTCGAATGTCGTCACTCAAAGATGCAAAGGTTGTGATTGAAGAAACAGGAAGCACAATCTGGGGGCAACTTCCCGATTTTCCTTTCAAATCTGATAAATTTGGCTTGGGTTTCACTGCTTATGCTCAAAAGGTTGTGCGTCGCTCCCGGGATGGAGGGCCACCAGTGAAGATCACTCATCATGGAGTCAATGCTTTGGAGGATGGTGAAGAGGAGAGCAATCTGGAAGACTGGATTTTCCCTACTGTTGAAGGAGGACTATGCAATTGGGAGGCAAAGGATTTTATTCTCATTACTTTCATCAATCAGTAATTTATCTTTCAAACATTTCTGTTGGTTTGTAATAATTCCTAAATAATTTGTACACTTTTAGCCTTGTGCCTTACCCGAGGTACATAGTTCCATTTGTAAGGGTTTGATTTTTCATCTTCATATGCCATTTTAATGAATCATGGAAGTTTTCACATATAAACTTTTGTGTTCATTTTCTTTCTTTTTACATTTTGCTTGTTTAAAGGTGTTTATCCCTTACACACACCCACACTCACCAATGCAGGTACCCATCCATTCCGGATTCCATGGGTAACAATTCTGCTATGGCCTTCAGTGACTCTGAAGATCCGGTCTACCATGCCGAATACGAAGGTGTTGAAGACTGTGAAGTGCCTGGAGAATTAGCTAGACTGCTACAACAGGAAGAAAGAGATATTCTACCTCATGAGGAGTTATTAGAGACAATCAACTTGGGAACAGAGGAAGACAGAAAATAAGTTAGAGTGGGTTCCAACCTAGAGCCAAGTGTCAAGGAGCGCTTAGTTCAACTGTTGAATGAATATTGTGATCGGTGGGAACAAGAACTGACTGTTTTGGAATGCTGGTTCGCGTTTGCGTTTGTTTTTGCAAAATGTCGCGGTAAGCAAGAGTCGCCACCGTCTTTTATTTTATCCTACAAGGAAAGGACAAAAGCACAGAAAAATTCCTTTTCGAGATGTTTCTCGGGTTCGGGAGGTAGATTATAGAAAGGGAAGGTGTTAGCACCCTTTCTATCCGTGGTTATCCACGAGCTCATAGATACTTGCTCACTATGTTTTCAAAAGTTTGCTTTTCTTTGTGTTTGTGGGTTTTGAAAAGAGTTCTGTTTTTGAAGAGAGTGTAAGTGCGAAAAGTTTTGTTTTGTTTTTAAAAGGAGCAAGTACTTAAGAACCTCTACCTACTCAAAAAGGAATTAAATTGTGCAAATGTCCTTTAGACAGTGCTATCCCACTATTGAGGAGTAGGTAGCACCGTCGTTGGAGTTTTCGGGTCAATTCGATTTAAGGGACGTGTGGTCACTAAAGCAATGTTAGGACGCTTTAGCGGTAACCCTAATGTCTTAGATCATTTTTCCGAGGCAACCATTTCGAGGCAAATTTGATCTTTGGGCAGGAGGGCGACCTCTAAAACATCCTATACTTAATGACCATGTTCGAGGCAACCAAGTGAGGTGTACCCTAAGAGTGGCATGTGCAAGTGTGTCAATTTTTAGTGTATATTATCTTTGTACATGTTATGGTGAGCTACTGTTGATTTTAAGTTAAGAGTTAATCTTGTCATGGAATCCTAGTTAGCATATATCTAAGCAGTTAATATATGTACAGGAATTTAAAGTGCGGGAATTGTAAATCCTATGCTATTACAAGGCTTCGGGGAGGGGGATTACTTACATGTCCAAAAATTGGGGGAATAAAAAGCAGTAAAGTGTAAAAGGTCTTAGTTAAGCTATTACAAACCAGTAGGCAGTTACAATAAAATAAACGCGCGCGAAAAAAATTGAATCGGAGTGTCCTTGGGTTTTGACCCTTTTTTTTATTAAATAAAGCATATTTTTTTGTCATTTTTTATTTAAGAATTAAGACTAACTAATGATTAATTAATTAAAAAAGAAAATATTTTTTGAGTTTTATTTTATTTTGAGAAAATGATCTAAATCTACTTAATTTTAGTTTTGAAAAAAACGTTAAGATAATTAAAAGATTAATTAACAAAATTAATTTTATAGGAAAAAATAGCCTAATGTTTTTGTGTTTTTGATTTTATGTTGATTAAAAAAAGAAATAAAAATAGTCAAAATAAGGATAAAAAAACGAAGGAAACAGGCAGCAAATAAAAAAAACATAATTCTGGAGGCCTGGGAAGCTTCGGTCCAAACAGGGTCATGATTCTTTCGATTGGGCCAGGAAGTGGGCATGAACAGCCTTCGATCCAGGGAAGGGGATTTCCCTTCGATCCTGGGAAAAATGCCTTCTTCGATCCAGGAGGACTATGGGAAGCTTCGATCCAGAGAAGGTGTCTCCTTCGATCTGGGATGCTATACCTGCAAAAGTATGTTAGCAAAATAAAACTCAGGGCCTGGTATCGAACCCCAGGCCCTTCGATCCTGCACGCGCTGAGTCTTTTCAGGCTAAATCTGTAGCAAAGGTTAGCAAACGAATAACATGACCTGGGGCCAAACCCAGGCCCTTGAATTCTGTCTAGGATGGAAAATCGAATGGGATAACAAATATGGATATGTTATGTAAACACAAAATTTGACATTTTACCCTCTGTTACCAGTAGTTGGGACCTTCGATTTGGCACTTTCTGGATGGGGGCACTTTCGATCTAAGGGCTTTTGGGCGTGGGCACCTTCGATCTGAATGACTGCTTTGGCTTGGAAAATTCTGACAACCTTTGATGAATTGTATAGGCAGCGCCTCTCCAATGCTTCTTTTTTCTTTTCTCTATTTTTTCCTCTGTGGTTTTTTCGTTCTTTGTAATGTGCCATTGGCCCTTGTATTTATAGGAGTTGAGGGTCTAGTAACGGCAAGAGACAACCCATTAAACAGGCCATTAAAGCCATGAGACAAGAATCAGACACATTAAAATATTTCCTTTTTTTGAAATATTCGTGTCTCTTGAATGAACCTGGACACTTTTGAATTTCGAATGCCTTCAGGCCCTGCTATTCGATTGGTCCTTGTACAAATATCAATCAAAGGGTACTAATTAAAATTCCAATCGAAAGGCCTTGTTAACAGGCCAATCGAAGGGTGTTGTTCATGCTAATCGAAGGACATGGTTAACATGCTTGTCGAAGCTGCCTTGACATATTGCCAATCAAAGTGCTTGTCCATAATACCAATCGAAAGGCTCCTTCAGAATACCAATCGAAGGGTCTTTCAGAATGCCAATCGAAGGGTCTTTAAGAATTCCAATCGAAAGGTCTTTCAGAATGCCAATCGAAAGGTACTTAAAGCACCACTCAAAAATTTTCTTTTTCCTTAGGCAAGGGTTTTTGGTCAACCATGCAGGGGGAAGACTTTGGAAAACATGAGAGGGCAAATTTTGGGGTGCAACAGTTGCCCCTGTTCAATTTTCTTAAACCTGAGGATATAGATTGGTTTTCGAGCCTTTCGTGATCCAAAGGTGGAAGATAATTGAACACTAGAGTGCCCCGAAATTTGCACTCGCATGGTGTAGTATCAGCATTGTAACGTCGGGAATGGGCTTACATATGCCATTTGGAGATTGTTGGTAGGAGGATGGGCTTATAGATGCCATCTGCAGGAGTGTCGATCGCATAAGAGATTCCTTAGCGAGAACTTGCATACCTGTTATTGTAGAAGATTCCGCTGGGGAAGTCTAACTTTGGAGGTGAACTGCATATCTGGACTGAGAAGGAACCTGGGTAAGGTTACTTCATGATGAGTCCATGTAAAACTTCATCTGGAAAGGAGGAACCTGTGTAGGGTTGCCTGATGATGAGTCCATGTAAAACTGCATCTTGGAAAGAGAGGGAACCGGTGTAGGGTGGCCTGATGATGAGTTCGTGTAAGACTTTATCTGGAAAGGAGGAACCTGTGTAGGGTTGCCTGATGATGAGTCCATGTAAAACTGCATCTTGGAAAGAGAGGGAACCGGTGTAGGGTTTCCTAATGACGAGTCCGTGTAAAACTTCATCTTGGGAAGAGGGAAACAGTGTAGGGTTTCCTGATGACGAGTCCGTGTAAAACTTCATCTTTGGAAGAGGGAACCTCTGTAGGGTTTCCTGATGACGAGTCCGTGTAAAACTTCATCTTTGGAAAGAGGGAACCGGTGTAGGGTTTCCTGATGACGAGTCCGTGTAAAACTTCATCTTTGGAGGAGGGAACCTGTGTAGGGTTTCTTGATGACGAGTCTGTGTAAAACTTCATCTTTGGAAGAGGGAACCTGTGTAGGGTTTCCTGATGATGAGTCAGTGTAAAACTGCATCTGGAATTTCCTGAGATGGAACCTGTGTAGGGTTGCTTTATGATAAGTTCGTGTAAAACTTCAGGAGGAACCTGGGTAAGGTTACTTCGGGCTAAGTTCGTGTAAAACTTCAGGAGGAACCTGGGTAAGGTCGCTCTGTGATAAGTTCGTGTAAAACTTCAGGATGAACCGGGGTAAGGTTATTGTGAGATAAGTTCGTGTGAAACTTTTGGAGGAACCTGGGTAAGGTTACTTTGGGATGAGTTCGTGTAAAACTTCATTCAGAAATATATGAGAAATGACCCGTGTAGGATTTTTCAGGATAAACCCGTGTGAAGTCTGTTTAGTTTCCGGAGTTAATCTTGAACTTGCTAGAAGTTGTTGATGATAACCATCTTTCATGAAAAGGTACATGATTAATCGTATATGATGCATGACATGCATTATATGATGATGTTCTCAAAATAAATGAGATTATGTTGTATGCAATATGTATGCGCACGTCATGATGTATGAACATGAAATTCTATTGTGGTATGTCCGAGTTTGGGAAAATAAATCCCTGACTGTTGTTGGAGAATAAAGAGTTTCACTCGCTGGAGATAACGTCCGAAGATGATTGGGAGAATAATCCTGCAGGAGAGAATAACTCCGCTGGGGAATGGACTGACGAGGAAATGACTCTGTGGGGATTATATACTCTGCTAGAAGATCTGCTTATTTGGAGAAATAAAACTCAGCTGGCGATGAATTACTGTTGCTGGTGACAGTGAACCCTGTTGGGGATTGAATTTCTGTCCATGAAAGGAATGAACTCCGCTGGGGATAGAAAGAACTTCGCTGGGGATGATCTTTCAGTTGCAACTTGCTGAGGATAACCCAGTTAGACTCTTGTGAGGATAACCTCTGAATTTGGCTGAGGAGACTTATTTGTGCTTCGCAGGAGACAAGCTTCCATAGTCTACTGGGGAAGAGGAGTTATGGTCCTTTGATCTGTAGTAGTCAGAGAGGCAAACTCAAGCTGGGGAATCCTGGTGTTGTTGGGGAAATAAACCTTGTCGTCAGTCCGCTAGAGAGGTGACATCTTTGTTGGGGGAAGTCCTCGAGGATTCTTGAGGTTGATTCAGCTGGAGAAAGGTTTTCAGAGATTAAACCCTTGCTGGGAGTCATCCTATGAGAAGGATTTTGGGGAGATTTGTCACTGCCCCTAGCAGCGAATGTTTGTGACATTGCCAGAAAATGTTTAATTTGTACGTAACCCTTCACTGAGATTGATGTTCAATGCCCCAAGTGACGGAGATGGAGACCTACCCCTGGTTACTCTGCACTTCTTTGAGATTTCTTGGAATCTTGACTGGACCGCCCCAGGTGTGCTGGATAGTGACATGCCATTTCCCCTTGTTGATAGGAGATTTGTCAATGGAAGTGTCATCCTTCTTGAAGTGATTTTGTTCACTGAGAGGGCTTTCGTTCATCGAATATTCGTTGTGTGAATTTCTCCGCTGTCAAACAAATAGCCAAATGTAAACAGTGATATTCAAATAATGTAAAGTTTATGCTTATCTCGAAGTTTTGAAAAATGCGTTTTTTAGCAGAAAACTCTTTATAAGACAAATTCAACACAAGATTTAGGGCAAAGCCTTACAGGAGTCAGGATACCTTTTGGTAACAGTATGCTTTTGAAATAACCCATGCTTCAGTTAGGACTTTTGAAGGGTTGTAACGTGGCTTGGTTCACGGTTTAAGAAACAAAGGATAAAAGCTCAAAGTATATTTGTACCCACCCGCTCTTCGTGATGTTCTTCAATCCTAAACCCAGTTAATTGTGCATTTGAACTCCAAATGAGTCTGGAACGACGTTTTTGGTGATGGTTCACACAAGTTGAATTTGTTGGAAGGCAGTCATTTTTGCAACATTTTTCATGTTGTTGAGGATTTTTAGTGACCTCGTTCTTTTGGTTTGTTATCCCTAACTTTTTCCTGACTGTTCCTGTTTTCGAGATTACAGTCAGCGGGATGCCCCAGCTTTCTTAAGCCTCCTTTATAGGTTTTGGCTTAGTGGGCTTTTCTCTTTTGAGGGATTGACTACCTATGAGATAAGGAACCACCACTGTCTTTTGATTCTAGAGGAATGCTTTTAATGTCGTTCGTTGTATTATGAAATGAGAGTTTTGCGACTTCAATGCGCATCTTTTGAATTAACTGAGAGACTACCCTGCCCCAGGTTTAAATCAAAGGTTTCAATTTGTTTAAAAACAGAAAACTCCTACTTCTTTGGCTCGAAAGGGTTGACTAGGAATTATCTTCCTTATAACTCCAGTGTTTAGGATTTGAAAGAAATGCCTGTACATCGTCAGCAAGGTCTGTCCAAAAGCATACTGTATGAGATTATGGCATTCTTTCGTCATCCTCCCTCTAAAGGCTTGTAACTTTTAGCAAGAGTTGAATGTCATAAGGAAGGTAAAAAGCATAGTTTAAATGTAATGAAAATGAAAGGATGAATTCAAGACAAACATATGCAATGCATTAATGAAACAAAGTTTGGCATTAATAGATAATTGTTTGAATAACAAATAGATTACAACTTGAAAATTCAAAATGAACAAAAGCTTTCAATGATATGGCGTAGGAGCAGTGATTATGCTAGAGTCTCCGGAGGACCAAACTCAATCTCCTTGGCATCAATCAAATTCTGAATCTTGTACTTCATTGCCCAATAATCGTTAGTATCATGCCCGGGACTGTCAGAATGATAAGCGCATGTCGCATTAGGATTATAGTTGGGAGAAGAAGTCTTGGGGTTTGGATGAGGTCCTATCAATGTAATTAGATTCATCCTCAACAAGTGTTGCAACGCTTGAGACAACGGCATGTTGATGTTGGTGAACTGTCTTTTAGGCTCATCTGGCTTTCGTTGACTTCCCTTTTGTTGTTGTCGGTGTGACGCAGAACCAGAGACCAGGACTGCCCCTACGTGTTGGTGACGGTGACTTTTTTGACTGTTCACAACATTGGACTCTTTCTTTCCATTGTAGGGCTTTTTCTGAGCATCAGAAGGTGTAGCTTCTTGAATCTTCCCACTTTTGATGCCAGCTTCGACCCTTTCACCGGTCAGTACTAGCTCGGTGAACCCGGCTGAAGAGCTTCCAATCAAGTGGTTAAAGAATGGACCAGATAGGGTCCCCAAAAACATATCAACAAGTTCACGATCAGCTAAAGGTGGTTGCACCCTTCCAGCAAGGTCTCTCCATTTTTGAGCATACTCTTTAAATCCTTCACCCGTCCCTATTGACATACCCTGGAGTTGGGTACGCGTAGGAGCGAGGTCGGAGTTATACTGATACTGCCTATAGAACGCATTAGCCAAATCCTCCCAGCTGCGGATACTGGCTCCGTCCAACTGATAGAACCACTCAAGCTGAGTCCCTGAAAGACTGTCTTGAAAGAAATGGATCCACAAGTTCTTATCAGTAGTGTAAGGCTGGATCTTTCTTACATATGATCGGAGGTGCAACTTTGGACAGGAAGCTCCGTCATACTTGGCAAAGGTAGGTGCCTTGAATTTATGGGGAATCACCACCCCAGATGATAGACCTAGATCCCCAAAGTCCAGACCGGGCACCTTCTGAACTTCCATAGCATTCAACCGATCCTCCAACTGTTTGTACTTATCCTCAGCAGGAGGATACTGTTCTTCATCATAGTCCATCTCATTGTCGGAGACCATAGGGCTAGGAGCCCTCCTGTCTTGTGGGCTGTCTTTCCCTCCAGATGAGGTGGTCAGATCAACTTCATTCTGCAGCCTGCGTCCGGTGTTGAACAGGATGGTCCTCTTCTTCTTCTTCTTCCTCTCTTTCAGAATCAGGGTCTTCAAGTCCTGCTGACCCTTGGCTAGGCTCATGACCAACTCTTGAAATTAGGCATTCTGGGCCTGGAGGGCCTTGATAGCTTGCTCGGTTGAAGGTTCAGTAGACATGATGATTGCTGAAATAAACAGCGAAGAAGATAAGAGACTTGTACTGGGAGACCTGTTATGCAATGATATGTATGATATATGTATGCAATGTTTTCAAGGATCTCGCGGGGTAAACAAGAAACTGTTAGAATCTGAATCTGGTAGCTTGATTGAAGGAACTTCATGTTGCTGAGAGTCCTTCTTCAAGAGTCAAGCTCACCATATCGAGTGGGTCATAGCCCCTGACTCAAGTTGTCCTGTTTGTATTTCTAGACAACCTTGGCTAGAGGAAAATAAATCCCCTTTGCCCCTTGCTAGCCATTTGATTCACCATGACCTGCATCATAAGCCCTTGAGATCCTTGAAATGGTTAAGGAAATGTTAAGGTATGATGTTATGATGTATATGCTATGCGTTTAAGAAAAAGTGTGAAGTGATGTAAGTAAGCCCTGTAACAAATCCAGATTATTGGATAAGGACTGTAAACAAAACCTGCAAGGAACTCATGTTGTCAGATAACAAGAATGTGCAAGTAGTTCAAGTTTGAAGGCACACAAGTTACACATATAGCCTTAAGTTTAGGCTGGCATGGAGTTTAGGCATTACCCTCTTTCAGTTTAGTTGGTTTAAACCTGTCCTAAAAGTAGTAACCGGGTTCTAGAGGATCTCAATATCACTGACTACCCTCAATCGGTCATAATTCCAGTTTAGCAACCTTTTCTTGCGGCCAAAATCATCACGAGAGTTTAGTCTCAATGAGTGTAGCATACTGCTACTGTTCTATGGCCAAGTTGGTCAATTTAAGGTTCTAAGGTCAGTTGGTGTTTAATGACTCCTTAGAAGACCCATATTCTCCTCATTTCAACATAAGGCATATTGGTACAGACTAAGGTGCCACACCAACGTAGCTACTGCTTCATCCGTGACGGTCTACGCCGGACAGATCCCTCACAGTTTATTGCTACTTACCTAAAGGGTATCCCCAGATCCAGGTTAGGATCTATAGAACTCCGATACAAGCCCACAAGATTTAAAGCATACAAAGCATACAATTGAAAACACAAGTGATCTAATCCTAAGGTACACCACACTTATAAGAATCCCCAGCAGAGTCGCCAGTTCTGTGATCGGTGGGAACGAGAACTGACTATTTTGGAATGCTGGTTCACGTTTGCGTTTGTTTTTGCAAAATGTCGCGGTAAGCAAGAGTCGCCACCGTCTTTTATTTTATCCAACAAGGAAAGGACAAAAGCACAGAAAAATTCCTTTTCGAGATGTTTCTCGGGTTCGGGAGGTAGATTATAGAAAGGGAAGGTGTTAGCACCCTTTCTATCTGTGGTTATCCACGGGCTCTTAGGTACTTGCTCACTATGTTTTCAAAAGTTTGCTTTTCTTTGTGTTTGTGGGTTTTGAAAAGAGTTATGTTTTTGAAGAGAGTGTAAGTGCGAAAAGTTTTGTTTTGTTTTTAAAAGGAGCAAGTACTTAAGAACCTCTACCTACTCAAAAAGGAATTAAATTGTGCAAATGTCCTTTAGACAGTGCTATCCCATTATTGAGGAGTAGGTAGCACCGTCGTTGGAGTTTTTGGGTCAATTCGATTTAAGGGATGTGTGGTCACTAAAGCAATGTTAGGACGCTTTAGCGGTAACCCTAATGTCTTAGATCATTTTTCCGAGGCAACCATTTCGAGGCAACTTTGATCTTTAGACAGGAGGGCGACCTCTAAAACATCCTATACTTAATGACCACGTTCGAGGTAACCAAGTGAGGTGTACCCTAAGAGTGGCATGTGCAAGTGTGTCAATTTTTAGTTTATATTATCTTTGTACATGTTATGGTGAGCTACTGTTGATTTTAAGTTAAGAGTTAATCTTGTCATGCAATCCTAGTTAGCATACATCTAAGCAGTTAATATATGTAAAGGAATTTAAAGTGCGGGAATTGTAAATCCTATGCTATTACAAGGCTTCGGGGAGGGGTATTATTTACATGTCCAAAAATTGGGGGAATAAAAAGAAGTAAAGTGTAAAAGGTCTTAGTTAAGCTATTACAAACAAGTAGGCAGTTACAATAAAATAAACACGCGCGAAAAAAATTGAATCGGAGTGTCCTTGGGTTTTGACCCTTTTTTTATTAAATAAAGCATATTTTTTTGTCATTTTTTATTTAAGAATTAAGACTAACTAATGATTAATTAATTAAAAAAGAAAATATTTTTTGAGTTTTATTTTATTTTGAGAAAATGATTTAAATCTACTTAATTTTAGTTTTGAAAAAAACGTTAAGATAATTAAAAGATTAATTAACAAAATTAATTTGATAGGAAAAACTAGCCTAATGTTTTTGTGTTTTTGATTTTATGTTGATTAAAAAAAGAAATAAAAATAGTCAAAATAAGGATTAAAAAAAACGAAGGAAACAGGCAGCAAATAAAAAAACATAATTCTGGAGGCCTGGGAAGCTTCGATCCAAACAGGGTCATGATTCTTTCGATTGGGCCAGAAAGTGGGCATGAACAGCCATCGATCCAGGGAAGGGGATTTCCCTTCGATCCTGGGAAAAATGCCTTCTTTGATCTAGGAGGACTATAGGAAGCTTCGATCCAGAGAAGGTGTCTCCTTCGATCTGGGATACTATACCTGCAAAAGTATGTTAGCAAAATAAAACTCAGGGCATGGCATCGAACCCCAGGCCCTTCGATCCTGCACGCGCTGAGTCTTTTCAGGCTAAATCTGCAGCAAAGGTTAGCAAACGAAGAACATGACCTGGGGCCAAACCCAGGCCCTTGAATTCTATCTAGGATGGCAAATCGAATGGGATAACAAATATGGATATGTTATGTAAACACAAAATTTGACATTTTACCCTCTCTTACCAGTAGTTGGGACCTTCGATTTGGCACTTTCTGGATGGGGGCACTTTCGATCTGAGGGCTTCTGGGCGTGGGCACCTTCGATCTGAAGGACTGCTTTGGCTTGGAAAATTCTGAAAACCTTTGATGGATTGTATGGGCAGCGCCTCTCCAATGCTTCTTTTTTCTTTTCTCTATTTTTCCTCTGTGGTTTTTTCGTTCTTTGTAATGTGCCACTAGCCCTTGTATTTATAGGAGTGGGGGGTCTAGTAACGGCAAGAGATAACCCATTAAACCGACCATTAAAGCCATGAGACAAGAATTTGACACATTAAAATATTTCCTTTTTTTGAAATATTCGTGTCTCTTGAATGAACCTAGACACTTTTGAATTTCAAATGCCTTCAGGCCCTGCTCTTCGATTGGTCCTTGTCCAAATATCAATCGAAGGGTACTAATTAAAATTCCAATCAAAAGGCCTTATTAACAGGCCAATCGAAGGGTTCTGTCCATGCTAATCGAAGGACATGGTTAACATGTCTGTCGAAGCTGCCTTGACATATTGCCAATTGAAGTGCTTGTCCATAATGCCAATCAAAAGGCTCCTTCAGAATACCAATCGAAGGGTCTTTCAGAATGCCAATCGAAAGGTCTTTCAGAATGCCAATCGAAAGGTACTTAAAGCACCACTCAAAAATTTTGTTTTTCCTTAGGCAAGGGTTTCTGGTCAACCATGCAGGGGGAAGACTTTGGAAAACATGAGAGGGAAAATTTTAGGGTGCAACAAATATGTTGAGATCTTCGCCTGGTCATACGAAGACATGTCAGGACTTGATACAGATATTGTGGTTCACCGTCTCCCTACAAGAGAAGACTGCCCACCAATTAAATAGAAAGTTTGCCACATGAGGCCCGATATGTCTGAAAAGATCAAGGCTGAAGTGATGAAGCAGTTCAGTGTTGGCTTTCTTGCAGTTACTTCCTATCCACAATGGGTTGCCAACATAGTGCCCGTGCCTAAGAAGGATGGCAAAGTCATAATGTGCGTGGATTACAGAGACTTAAACAGGGCTAGCCCTAAAGATGACTTTCCACTACCGCACATTGACATCTTGGTTGACAACACAGCTCAGCACAAGGTATTTTCTTTCATGGATGGATTTTCAGGTTACAACCAAATCAAAATGGCCCCTGAAGACATGGAGAAAACTACTTTTGTTACACAGTGGGGTACGTTCTGCTATAAGGTGATGCCATTCAGACTGAAGAATGTCGGGGCAACCTATCAATGCGCCATGGTGTCTTTGTTTCATGATATGATACATCATGAGATAGAGGTCTACATAGACGACATGATAGCCCGTTTACAAACGGAAGAAGAACACCTCGATCGTCTGCAAAAGCTGTTTGTCAAGTTGAAAGAGTACAAGCTCAGACTGAACCCTAACAAGTGCACTTTCGGAGTCATGTCCGGTAAACTCTTGGGTTTCATAGTCAGCAACAAAGGCATCGAGGTTGATCCTACCAAAGTCAAAGCTATACAAGAAATGCCTGCCCCTCACACTGAGAAGGAGGTCAGAGGTTTCTTGGGACGCCTAAACTACATTGCAAGACTCATTTCTCACCTAACATCTACCTGTGAACCAATCTTCAAGCTGTTGAAGAAAGATCAGGTGGTTAAATGGAATGATGACTATCGAGTTGCTTTCGATAAGATCAAGGAGTATTTGCTAGAACCTCCTATCTTGATGCCTCCCGTTGAAGGAAGACCGCTAATCATGTATCTCACTGTCTTAGAAAATTCGATGGGGTGCGTATTGGGCCAACATGACGAGTCTGGCCGAAAAGAGCATGCCATTTATTACCTTAGCGAAAAGTTTACCGACTGTGAGACTCGCTACTCGCTGCTCGAGAAAACTTGTTGCACTTTGGTATGGGCTTCTCGCCGGCTAAGGCAGTATATGTTGACTCATACCACTTTGCTGATCTCTAAGATGGATCCGATCAAGTACATCTTCGAGAAGCCTGCTTTATCTGGAAGAATAGCTAGATGGCAAATGATCCTCACTGAGTATGATATACAGTACACTACCCAAAAAGCTATAAAGGGGAGTGTGTTAGCCGATCATCTTGCCCATCAAGCTGTCGAAGATTACCAATCCATGAGGTTTGACTTCCCGACGAGGATATCATGACAGTGGACAACATTAAAGATTTCAGACCATATGACAGACCTGAACAAGGATCCCGATGGACACTGTACTTTGATGGTGCCTCCAATGCACTTGGCAACGGTATCGGTGTGGTACTCATTTCACCAGAAGGTTACCATACACCTTTCACAGCCAGACTCTGCTTCAGCTGCACCAACAACATGGTCGAGTATGAAGCTTGTATCTTTGGTCTCAAGGCTGCCATTGACTTGGGAATCAAATCTTTGATTGTATTTAGGGACTCAGCTTTAGTCATCAGTCAGATCAAAGGAGAGTGGGATACTAAACATCCAAACCTCATCCCTTATAAAGAACATGTCCTGACATTGTTACCTCATTTCGAGCAGATTACCTTCGAGCACTTCCCGCGAGAAGAAAATTAGCTAGCAGATGCTCTAGCTACAATTTCATCCATGTTTAAACTTAACTGGGATAATGAGGCTCCCCGAATCACCATTGAGCGGATGGATGAACCTGCAAATTGTCACGAGATTAATACCGAAGAAGTAGTGGACCGACCTTGGTTTCACGAAGTCAAAAGGTATCTCGAAGCACAAGAATATCCTGAAGGAGCTTCAGTCAACGACAAAAAGTTGCTAAGGAGATTCTCGACGAAGTTCTTCTTGAGCAATGGTATCCTATACAAGCGCAATCATGATTGCATTCTGCTCCGTTGTGTGGACAAGGTTGAAGCTGAGCAGATCATGGCTAAACTGCACAATGGTACCTTCGGCACCCACTCTAGCGGACATATGATGGCTAAGAAGATTCTACGGGCAGGCTATTAATGGTCTACCATGGAAGCTGACTGTCATCAACATTCCCCTACTTGCCACAAATGTCAAATCTACGCTGACAAGGTACATATACCTTCAGTTCCTCTCAATGTCTTAATAGATCCTTGGCCATTCTCTATGTGGGGAATCGACATGATTGGAGAGATCAATCCTACAGCATCCAACGGACACCGCTTCATTCTGGTGGCCATTGATTATTTCACCAAGTGGGTCGAAGCAGCTTCCTTCGCCTCCGTTACAAAGAATGTGGTTGCCTGCTTCATCAATCAGAATCTCATTTGCCGGTATGGTATCCCCGACAGGATCATCACTGACAACGGTACAAACTTGAACAACACTATGATTACCGCCTTGTGCGATTAGTTCCAGATTCAACATCACAATTTATCTCCCTGTCGGCCAAAGATGAACGGTGTTGTCGAAGCTGCGAACAAAAACATCAAGAAGATCATACAAAAGATGACAGTCACCTCCAAGGACTGGCATGAGATGTTACTGTTTGCTCTGCACGGGTACCGTGCCACAGCACGAACTTCAACTGGGGCAACACCTTATTCTTTGGTATACGGCATGGAAGTTGTTTTACCTATCGAGGTTCAGATTCCCTCCTTGAGAATCATGAAGGATGCTGGTTTGAGTGAAGATGATTGGATTCAGACCCGGCTTGATCAACTTATCTTGATTGATGAAAAGCGATTTACTGCTGTTTGTCATGGTCGGACATATCAAAAGCGGATGATCAAGGCATTCAACAAGAAAGTCAGACACCAGGTATATCAAGTCGGGGATCTTGTAATCAAGCGGATCATCTTGCCGCAAAGTGACCCCAGGGGCAAATGGACTCCTACTTACGAAGGACCATTTGTGATCAAAACATCTTTTCCGGCGGGGCAATGATCCTGACCACCATGGACGGTGACGACCTGCCGCACCCTGCGAACGCAGACATAGTCAAAAGATACTATGCATAAACGACCCGGCAAGTTGAAAACCCAAAAGGGAGACTTGAGCAAAAAAGGGCATCGCAGTGAATCGAAAACCCGAAAGGGAGGATCAGGCAAAAATTAGGGATAAATAAAAAAATCTGTACATCCGGCAAGTTGAAAACCCGAAAGGGCGACTTGGGCAAAAAAGGGTTTCCCGGTGGATCAAAAACCCGAAAGGGCGGTCCAGGCAAAAGTTAGGGAATTAAAGCGTATGACTATGTCTCGTCGGATCACTTTAAGAACAATCTCTTCAGAGACAAGCTTCGGGCTTCTGATTAGTCAAATCATCGTCGGACGAAGCAACGAATGGAATGGATATCCAGAGTTACGAAGGCTATAGCAGAATGGGAACCCCATGGAATTTTTACACATAGCCATCTTTCTTTGTATAATTTTTTCTCATTTTTATAACAACATTCTCTAACTAGGATGTCTGTTTCCTTTGTACAAAATAATTACACAAAGTTAATACAAAGATACTTCAAAGTGCAGAAAACTTTTTGCCTTTTCTTTTTCTTTTACACTTATGTTTTATTTGAAAACGTCCAATGGTTTATTAAATGAGCATATGCATTTGAATATAATCATTGTTTACAAATAAACGAAATGTGAAAGAATAATTACTGACAGGTTGAAAGGATGGGAAAACGTCTTTAGGCTATTCCAAAAGAAATCCCCTGCAGTACATCATCTGGACCCCCAGTGGAGCTAAAACCTTGAGAAACATATCCCCAGTGGAATTAAATCTCAAAATCCTCGCCAGAGTTAAACTACAAACTCCCGATCCCCGGTGGAGTTATATTTCAAACCTTTAATTCCTATCAGAGTTAAGTTTTCAAACTCCCAATCCCCAGCGGAGCAAAAACTTTGGGTCATAAATCCCCAAAAAAGATGAAACCTTCTTCCCCAAAGGAGTCAAGTCAAACTACCAATTCACAGCGGAAACCATTCAGTTTTCCCAAGATTCCCCAAAAAGTTGTCTTAAAATCTGAGAATCAACCAGATAACAGTTAACTTTTATCCCCAACCTCCGGACGATTCCCCAGTAGATTGGCATACAACCCAAACTCCTGAACCTTTTTCCAAACAGGAATAAACCTTTTTCCCAAAGAGTCTTGAACTTACTTTCCAGCAGGATAGCTACTTCTCAACAGTATATCTATTCCCCACAGAGTTTTTACTCCCCAACATAATGAAGATTCTCATTCTTAACTCCCCAGTTTGAAGTCCCCAGGGATTTATTTTCCCCTAGCAGATTGAAGATTCTCATTCCTGATTCCCCAGTGAAGTTGCCAGAGTCTTCGTTACTTCTCAACATGAATTTTTCAGAATTTTTAATCTCCTGCAGATCGAAGATTCTCTTTCTCACTTCTTCAATGAAGCCCCAAAGGGTTCATTTTCCCCAGGAGATCGAAGTTGCTCATTCTTAATTCTCTACAGAAGCCATCAGAGCCTTCCTTATTCTCCAGCAAATCAAGGTTTTTCTTTGTCTAATCCCCAGTAGAGATCATCAGAGTTTCCTTATTCCCCAGCCAAGTAAGGATTCCCATTGTGTAATCTCCAGCCATAGTCATCAAAGATCCCTGGATTCCCCAAGCAGTTTTCTCAAGCAGACTTGAAGGATCCCTATCTCCAGGGAAGTCATAAAGGATTCTCACTTCCCCACAGAAGTTGTCAAAGTTTTTGATAATCTTCGCAAGTTGCCAAGGATTTTCTATCCCCAACAATGGTCCAAGGATTTCTCATTATCAGAAATCAAAGATTCTGAATCTCCAACAGCGGTCCAGGATTTATTTTCCCCGGCAGCAGTCAAGATTTTATTATCTCCAGCTATCAAGGATTTACTTTCCTCAACAAGACAACTAATCAGCTTACATGCGCATACATTACATTCATATATCATAAACATTGATAGAACACATTTATTGCATCATACATTTCATGCAACATAACTTTGTGTTTTAGCTAACATTTTACCCTTTTCAGGATACGATTAAAAGCTATCTTTAACAAATATTCAACGATTTCAGATATAGTGCGGATACACTCCAAGACATGGATGTCATTCTGTTACTCATTCAAATCTCTTATTCAGATACAGTATGGATACACCCCAGACACGGAGGTCATTCTATTACTCATTCAGAATTTCAAGTCAAGATACAATTCAGATATGCTCCAGACATGGATGCCATTCTGTCACTCATTCAGACTTCAACAATCAGATACAGATTATATACGCTCCAGACACGGAAGCCATACTATTTCTCATTCAGATTCAACTGTCAATTTCAAGTTCAGATACACTCCAGACACGGAAGTCATTCTGCTACTCGCCAGATCTCAACTTCAGATACAGTCCAGATACGCACCAGACACGGTTGCCATTCTGTCACTCGTTCAAATGTTACCCTAGCCCAGAGATACTCCAGACACGGATGCCATTTTGTCGCTTATTCAGATTTCATATTCAGATACAATACAGATACACTCCAGACACGAAAGTCATTCTACTATTCATTCAAGAATCAAATACAGTTATAGCTCGGATACGCTCTAGACAGGGTCGCCATTCCCTTGCTCATACAGATTCAATCTCCAGATACAACTCAGATATGTTCCAGATACGGATACCATTCTGATGTTCATTCTCCTGATTTTCAACAAACCTTCTTGGATAGCATCCTTAAGCCCATCTCCAACAAGATTCAATCATCTCCAAATGGCATCTTTAAGCCCATTCCCTCCACTACATTTTGACGAGTGCAAATTTATGGGCACTCTAGTGTCCAATCCTCTTTTACCTTCGAGTCACGAACGATAAACTCGCCAATATAACTCTTCAGGTTCAAGAAGATTGAACAGGGGCAGCTGTTGTACCCTAAAATTTTCCCTCTCATTTTATCAAGATTTCCCCTCACAAGACTCTTGGACTCTAGACAGGATTAGGGTTTGCTCTGTTCAAGACATCTCCTTGCACTGTTGACCTGGAATTAGGGTTTGAGTTGGCACATGTATTTTTGGACTTCCAATGCCTCATGTGACTTTCATACTTCATTTTGGACTTATAAGATTACCCATACCAAGTTTCAAGCTTTGAATCAAATTTTTGCCCAGTCAATTGGACAGTTGACCTAAAAATCAATTGTACACTGAAAAGTCAAACTTTGACTTTTTGGTCAAAATCACGTGCCAAGGGTCATTTTTAATCAAGATGTGTCAAAATATGAAACTTGTTCACCAAGAAACCTAATTTGGAAATTAGGGTTTAAGATTGAAAAAATTTCATAACTTAGAAATTTTCTAAGTTATGAAATTTTCTTATTTTTCCCCAACTTTTCCAAACATTTACACCATGATGCAATTGGATACAAAGAAAACTTCCAACATGAAAGTTGTAGTCCTCAACAAAATCTACAACTTTTATTCATAAAGTTTTCCCAAAAGATGCTTGGATCTAAAGTTATGATTTTGTGAATAAGGGTCCAAAAACTTTCTAACTTAGTGAAATTTTTCCCTAGTTTTGGCAGGATTTTGACCTATCTTCATGGAAAATTTTCACCTAGTTCCAATTGGAATTTTAAAATGAATTTCAAAGATGAATTGTAGATCATGTTACAAGATTTCCAAAATGTCAAATAACTCTCCAAAATCATTTATGGTTAGGGAGAATCGAAGAAAAGAAAACGGTCATTTCTCACTTTTGTCCATGGCATTTTTCATGTTGATACAAGTTGCAAGTTCTATCCAACCTTGCCTGTACTTGTTTACAAGTCCTTAAACCCTTCCACACTCAAAAATAGAATGCAAACACAATGTATTAAGGCTTTGTTCTTAGCTTTAGAAGATTACACATTGAATTAATCCATTTTTGGCAAAAAGGCAACAATGCCATTTACATAAAGCATAACTTTTGCATTTTTGTTTGTCTTGAGAATTGGAATTAATCTTTTGCAGCAAACCACATCCAGAAAGATAGGGAAAAGTATACCAACTATATGCAGACCCTAAGCTATATTGTACAAGCCTTTGCATTGTCAAAATCACCTTTTGCTTCAAAACCAAGTCATTGTGCCAAAAGTCCATATCTTTGCAATCTGATAAAACCAAAGCTTGTGAACATTTGAACCAACTTGAACACATTATACTAAGCCAGAAACACGAGCTAGCAACCTCTAAAACACCCTTGTACACCAAAAACCCCCCATTTTCTTCCAAAACAGGGCAGGATCTGCAAATCATAAGCCAAATCACAATCCACTCGTGCGTTTTACTTGCAACCAGTTCCAACACACTCCATACAACATACCTAAGCTATCCCAACCATTCCCAAGTCACTGTAACTCAATTTACACACTTCACCATTTTCAAGTTCTGACTTTGCAGGTTGAGTTCTACAAGCATATTCAAGCTATTTCAAAGCAGGCTAAGTATTGGGAAAGCTCAAAGGAACTTCAAGCAAGCTCACAAGTATCTCAGGCCTCACTCACAACCCCTACATAGCCATATTCGAGCTTGACTGAAACAGGTAAAGTTCAAACTTCTATCTCTCTATTTAGGAATCATTAGGCTTAGGTTTGTGAATAAAAAATGTAGTCCTCATTGCCCTTGAGTTGTACATATGCATAGAATTCATTTAAGTTAACTGAGCTGGGAGAATTTGAATGATGAACTTTCTGAAAAAACTAGGTTAGAAATTAGGGCCATAGAACTTCTCTCTGGTCTTTGAGAGTTAGATTAAGTTTTTTACATGGTTAGAATTGTGTGATCAAGAGCTATAACTTTCATGTTGCAAGTTTTTGTTTTTGAGCACGTATGTAGGATTTCCAGGTATGAACAAGGCGCGTGTTTTTTGTTTGTTCAGAGGTTAGAGATGAAGTGGAAATGGGTTGGGCCTGACTTGGCCTTGTTTTTGACACCCCCCATCCTGCTTTCTGCACCCCCTTGGCCCATTTGATTATTTTTGCATATTTTTCTATTTTCTTTTACATTTCTGACTTTTATTATTTTTTCTAAATATTAAAAATCCTCAAAAAACATTTTCTTAAATTTTCATATTTTATTTTATTATTTTTATTATTTTTTGGACATAGAAATAATTTATTAATAATGATATACTTTTATTTTCTTAAAACAAATTCATAAATAATGCAAAAATATTATATATTTTTATTTTTATTATTTATATACTTAAATAATATTTTTCTCACACATTTAATTTTTTAACATTTTGTATATATTTTATTTTATTTTTCTTGTACATAAATAAATAATTATAATATATATATTTTCTTAAACCAAAAATTAGGGTTTTACCCTTTTCAAAAATAATCTTTTTATTTTCTTATTTTTTAAGACATTAAATAATTTATTTTTACATACATAAAAATAAATACAAAAACATTTTTTTGCATACTTATATTTAATTGTCCATTTAAATATTTGTCCATTTATTTATTTGTACAAAGAATTCAATTTGGTTGTAATAGTTGAATTAGGGTTTTATTTTCTTGCAAATATCCCCCTATTCAAACTTGTATCCCTCTCCCCATACCAATGTTGTAATAGTTGTAGATTTACTTTTACGCACTTTATTGCTTTCAAATATGCCATGATAGAAAGATTAGGGTTTGTATACAAATGACCAAAATCAAACAAATAGTTTGACTAAAACAAGACAAAAAGCATGAAAAATGACAACACAATGCACACAAGCACCCCTAGGGTTTCATCCACTTGTTGTCTTAAAAATGGCCATGGTATGCATGCTAGGTATCTTGGCTAATCAAAACAAAAACAAAAAGATCATAGTCCCTCGATGACGCTATCTTGGTTGCCTATACAAAAATGATCTAGTCCCTTAAAAAATTGCTAAAGATACTTAGCACAATTGCTATCATGGTCATACGATGACCCGCGCCTGTCCCGTTTAACATCCAAACACAAGGTTGTTTACCAAATACAATGGTAAAACAACAATGTCAAAGGGTTAAAAATGTGTAGGAAAGACTTTTGAGTAGGTAGGGTAGATGCTCCTAGTTACTTGATCAAACTTGCAAAACCATCCTTGTTATTTTCAAACTATCACACAATTTCAAAACATTCCCCAACAAACTTTCAAACATTGAAACATTTTTTCAAAAGACAAACACCTTTATATATATTCAAACAAAAATCATTACAAAGGTTGCCTAGACAAAGGCCTCTTTTCAAAAAAAATTCAAAACCACACACCAAAGCACCATTTCAAACAATTGAAAAGCAAAAGCAAGTGATCTAAACAAGTAACTAAGAGCCCATGGAAAACCATGGATGAAAAGGGTGCTAGCACCTTCCCTTTTCGTAATCTACCCCCGAACCCAAGAAAACATCTCAAAGGTCTTTCCTGTGCTTTTTGACCTTTCCTTTGGATAAAATAAAAAGTCGGTGGCGACTCTTGCTAAATCGAAACATTTGCGAACACAAACGCAAAACCTCAAGTCAGTTCTCCCACCGTATCACAGAATTGGCGACTCTGCAGGGGATCAATCTAAAAGTGGGCTTACCTTAGGGTTTAGATCACCTTTACATGCTTATCTTGTTTGCTTTGATTGCTTTACATTTGGTTCTATTATTTGGGTTTGAAATCCTCTACCCGGATTTGGGAAACATTCATAGGTAAATAGCAATACGTTGTGTAAACTGTGCGGGGTATACCGACATGGTTGAAGCAATAGCTATATTAGTACGACATATTTATGGGTACCGGTAGCCTTTGAGTTAATCAAAGAGAATACGGGCCGCTGAGTGATGTCATGAAGCACTAATGGACTTTTAGAACCTTTACTTGACCATCTAGGCCTTTTTAGGGGTAGTGAGATGACCGGCTTTGGTGCAGTCCGAAGTTGGTAGATACTCGATACTACACTCATTGAGGGTTGTTTTTTGGAATATTTCGGTCGCCAGTAAAGTGGATAAACTGAAACAATGAACACAAAAAATAATCCAGTGATATTGAGCTCCTTAGAACCCGGTTACTATTTATAGGACAGGTTGAGCCAACTAAACTTCAAGAGGGTACTTACCTATGAAACCCCATGCAAGCCTGAAACTAGGAACTTGTGTGATTTGTTTGTACATATATACTTGTTAATAACATCATAACATCATGAAGCATCATATGCATCCACTAACCATTTCAAGGGTTTGGATCTTCATCTTTGTTCCTGTTTTGTAGGTAATAGAATCACTTCGCAGGAAAACAATCCAAGTCAACCTTGTGAGAATTCCTCCTCAACTCAAGGAGCTTACTTCAAGGATTCCTGAGAATTCTCCATTCACCGAGAGGCATGGTCGTCTTCTCAACTTAGTCAACACAAACACTGAGGAAGATATGGTGAAAGTTCTCTTCCAGTTCTTTGACCCCCTACACCACTGCTTCACATTTCCTGATTACCAGCTTGTGCCTACTTTGGAGGACTTTTCTCAACTCCCGAGGATTCCTATTCTCCATCAACTACCCTACAATGGTACAGAAAGAGATCCAAAGCTTGAAGATATTGCTCAAGCCCTACACTTGCAACCATCTGATGTCATAGGTCATTGGGAAACCAGAAGTGGTGTCAAGGGTTTCTTGGTAAAGTTTCTGTTTGAGAAAGCTCAAGAATGCTGGAATTCTCTAGATTTACAAGCTTTTGAGGAGATTGTGGCTCTTCTCATCTATGGGTTGGTCTTGTTCCCTATCCCTGATCAACTTATAGATGTGAGTGCTGTCAAAATCTTCATGGCTCGCAACCCGGTGCCTACATTGCTTAGGGATATCCTCCACTATTTTCACACTCGAACAATGAGGAAAAGAGGTGTTCTCATGTGTTGCACTCCTCTACTGGCAAGATGGTTTATTTCTCATCTTACCTTATCAGTTTTGAAGAATGAGCAAGGCTTGAGGTGGTCACAACGGTTGATGACCCTTACATATTTAGATATTCATTGGTGTTCTCGATCAAAAGAGAATGTCATTATCATTGACTGTTGTGGGGAATTCCCTAATGTCCCTCTACTTTGAATTAGGGGAGGCATCACCTACAACCCCTGCTTGGCTCTGAGACAGTTTGGTTATGCCCGAAGGGATGGCCCACATGACATGCTGATTCCAGACTTGGTTTTTGACTTCGACAACGACGATCAAGGACTTTGACAAAGGTTCATCCGAGCTTGGAGGATGCCAAACAAGGTAGACAGTAAGACCTTGGGATACAAGAATTCAATCCCCCTTGATCCTTACCTCAAGTGGGTACGAACCCGCGCCCAAAGTCTTTTGATGCCTTATCCCTCCATCCCCCCTGTGATTATAGAGCCTGTTATGGAAGGAGAGGTTCCATACACCCTCCTGCATCCTGACATGCCAACATCACTTAAAGATTTACAAAGGAGTTGGATACAGCTCAAGGGAGAGTGCGATACTTTCGAAGCCCAATTCTACGCAAGCGAGAAGAAGGTTTTGGAACTCACTCGTCAACTTCACGAAGAGCATACTCTCAACACCTACATTGCACCAAAGAGGATGCGCAACGTCTTTTTACCTTAGAATTTTGTATTATTTTACCCATGGGGCATTGATGTACTAACAAATTATATCTTATTAATATGAAGTGTGTTCCTTTTTTGTTTAAAACAAATTTTAATTTCTGAATCCTTGAAAGCATTACATGAATACATATCATTCATCATATGCATAAACAAGTCTTCACACCAAGTTTCATCATCTCTCTGATGTTTATTTCAGCAAGATGGATATTTAACAAATGGTCAAAGACTTGCAAGCTCAGAATTCACAATTTCAACAGCTACTCTTGACCTTGGCTAAGGGGCAGGAGGAGCTCAAGACTCTACTAGAAAAGGAAAAAGAGAAAAAGAAGAAGAAGAGAGCTGGTGTGGCTACCTTGGGCAGAAGATTTGAAGGTCAAGCCAGAAGGGTCCTAGATTTTCCATCAACATCTGAAGAGGGGGAAGGAAAAGGTAAAGGAGCTGCAGTGCCATCTGAGTCTGAAGCTGAAGAAGATGAAGATGAGGATTACTCTGAACAACAGTATCCTCCGGCCGATGACAAATACAAGAACTTGGAAGAGCGTCTAGCTGCCATGGAGATACAGAGAGTGCCTGGGATGGACTTTGAAGAGTTAGGGTTGGTATCTGGAATAGTAATCCCTCCTAAGTTTAAAGTACCTCTATTTGCTAAGTATGATGGGTTGTCTTGTCCCAAGATGCACCTACGATCTTATGTCAGGAAAATTCAACCACATTCTTCTAACAAAGACCTGTGGGTCCACTTTTTCCAAGACAGTTTGTCGGGGACGCGGTTAGATTGGTTCTACCAGTTGGAGAGGTCTGATGTGTATAATTGGGAAGATTTGGCAGCCGCCTTCTATAAACAGTATCAATACAATGCGGACTTAGCACCAACCCGTACTCAATTACAGAGTATGGGCATGGTCTCAAATGAAGGTTTCAAAGAGTATGCCCAGAAATGGAGAGACTTGGAAGGAAGAGTACAACCACCTCTATCTGAGAGGGAGTTAGTAGACATGTTCTTGGGAACTCTGTCAGGGCCTTTCTTTAATCACCTGATTGGATGTTCGTCTGTGGGGTTCACTGAGTTGATTCTAACTGGTGAGAGAGTTGAAGTCGGCATAAAAAGCGGGAAAATTCAAAAAGATGCATCTGCTTCTGCTGCCATCAAAAAGGCTTTTCCAGCAAAGACGGAAGTATCAGCTGTCTACTCCCAAAGAGGTCAAGGAAGAGTTGAGTGCCGGCCAGCGGTGGGGCCCGTAATGATTCAGAAGTCTGCAGTTGATCAGCCTAGAAACAATCAACCCAGAACCAACCAAACAAGGGTGGAAAGGCATGTACGGCAATTCACCCAGATAAACATGACTCCTGCTCAGGTTCTACCCCATCTCTTGAAGTTAAACCTTGCAAGTTTGAAAGAGGCCCCGAAGAACCCGAATACTGCTTCTCCGTACTACCATTTGAACGCCAAGTGTGCTTATCATTCAGAGAGCTCGGGGCACGACACAAACAATTATTGGGCCCTCAAGAATAAGATTCAGGATTTGATAGACGCTAAAGAAGTTGAATTTGACACCCCTGAAAAGACGAATGTAATCTCTGCTCCAATGCCAAGGCATGGCCACAATGCCCATGCTATTGAAGAAGATATTTTTGTTGCTACTGTTGATGATTTGATAACTCCGCTACCGATAATCAAGTTGAATTTGCTGAAGGCTGGGATTTTCCCAGGTTGTGAAGAAGATTGCTGCCTTTGTTCATCCTTACCAACCGACTGTCCATTGTTGAAGTTAGGCATCCAACGCCTAATGGATAACCAAGAAATCCTTTTTGAAAAGACTCATGTTACACCGACTCCTGTCAATGATGTTTCAATAATAACCATATCTGCCAATATTTCCAAGGTCTCCAAAAGACCTGTTAAGATTACATCCGCTCCAAAGACTGCACCTTTGGAGATAACCATGCCTGGGCCCGTCCCGTACAAGTCCGACAGATCAGTACCGTGGAACTATGGTGGAGAAATCTACTACCACGGTATTAAACAAATTGAATCAACTGAAGAGAGTTCTGATGAAGAGACTTTCGACATTGGAAACATTGCTGGAACGAGCAAAATCACCAGCAGTGGAAGAATTTTCTCTCTAGAGATTTCCCCTCCAAAGGCAATCTTTGGATCCTCAGCTACTCCCAAGGTTACCCCTGCACCGGTAAACATATCTGCAAGAACTCCAATTATTGAAGAAGTTGTAACTCCTGTGGTTGTCCACTCTACTGCTACTGATGATAGAGGCAAAGGAATCCAAGAAGAGCCCTTCAGGACGAGGGCTCAGCCATTGGTCATCCCCGAAACCTCTCAAAAAGAAATGGAAGAGATTTTGAAAACAATTAAGAAAAGCGATTATGATGTTGTGGAACAACTGGGGCAAACCCCCTCAAAGATCTCTATATTGGCCCTGCTGCTTTGTTCAGAGGCTCATGCTAAAGCTTTGATAAGGTTCTTGAAGACGGCCCACGTGCCACAGGAAACCTCCGCGGATCAGTTCCAGGAATGTGTAGCTAGCTTGACAGCTGACAATGGTCTAGGATTCTCCGATGCTGATTTAACATCCAAAGGGAGAAAACATAATGACGCTTTGCATGTCTCGGTGGAATGCAGAGGGACTACCCTAGCACACGTCCTGGTAGACACTGGTTCGTCTTTAAATGTCTTGCCGAAGAAAGCCTTGGATAGACTGGATTGTGAAGGCTTAATCCTGAAACCCAGCAACATCATTGTCAGAGCCTTTGATGGTTCTAAGAGGATGGTCCACGGGGAGGTGGACATCCCGATTAAAGTGGGAACTGAAACCTTCAACTCCATATTCTATGTGATGGACATCCATCCTTCCTATTCTTGCTTGTTGGGAAGACCCTGGATTCACAATGCTGGAGCCGTCACTTCTACTTTGCACCAAATGCTCAAGTACCCTGACCAGGGGAAAATCATAATTGTTCATGGAAAAGAGGAATACATGATAAGCCATCTAAATTCTTTCCGCTATGTAGAATTGGATGGCGAATTCATCGACACCCCTTTTCAGCATTTTGAAGAGGTAGCTCAGAAGATTGCGACAACCAAGACAGTGTCTTCTGTACCCATGATTATGAGACCTCCGCCTTAGATGTCGTCTCTCAAAGATGCAAAGGCTGTGATTGAAGAAGGAGGAAGCACAATCTGGGGGCACCTCCCAGACTTTCCTTACAAATCAGATAAATTTGGCTTGGGGTTCACTTCTTCTGCTCAAAAGGTTGTACGTCGCGCCTGCACTGGAGGGCCACTAGTGAGGATCACCCATCATGGAGTCAATGCTTTGGAGGATAGTGAAGAGGAGAGCAGCCTAGAAGACTGGATTTTTCCAACTGTTGACAGAGGATTGTGCAACTGGGAAGCAAAATACTTTGTTCCGATTACTTTCATACCACAGTAATTTATCTTTCAAACATTTTTGTTTGGTTTGTAATAATTCTCAAACAATTCGTACTCTTTTAACCTTGTGCCTTACCCGAGGCACATAGGTCCATTTGTAAGGGTTTGATTTTTCATCTTCATATGCCATTTTAATGAATCATGGACGTTTTCACATATAAACTTTTGTGTTCATTATCTTTCCTTTTACATTTTATTTGTTTAAAGGTGGCTATCCCTTACACACACCCACACTCACAAATGCAGGTACCATTCCATTCCGGATTCCATGGGTAACAATTCTGCTATGGCCTTCAGTGACTCTGAAGATCTGGACTACCATGCCGAATACGAAGGTGCGGAAGATTGTGAGGTGCCGAGAGAATTGGCTAGACTGCTACAACAGGAAGAATGGGCTATTCTACCTCATGAGGAGCTGTTAGAGACAATCAACTTGGGTACTGAGGAAGACAGAAAAGAAGTCAGAGTTGGTGCCAACCTAGAGTCGTGTGTCAAGGAGCGCCTAATTCAGTTGTTGCATGAATATGTTGAGATCTTCTCCTGGTCTTACGAAGATATGTCGGGACTCGATACAGATATTGTGGTTCACCGTCTGCCCACAAGGGAAGATTGTCCATCAGTCACACAAAAAGTCCGCCGCATGAGGCCCGACATGTCAGAAAAGATCAAAGCCGAAGTTATGAAGCAGTTCAATGCTGGATTTCTTGTTGTTACTTCCTATCCACAATGGGTTGCTAACATTGTGCCCGTGCCTAAGAAGGACATCAAAGTGAGAATGTGCATAGATTATAGAGACTTAAACAAGGCCAACCCTAAAGATGAATTTCCACTTCCGCACATTGACATCCTGGTTGACAATACAGCTCAACTCAAAGTATTTTCTTTCATGGACGGTTTCTCGGGCTATAACCAGGTCAAAATGGCACCCGAGGACATGAAGAAAACTACTTTTGTTACACAGTGGGGCACGTTCTGCTACAAAGTGATGCCATTCGGACTGAAGAATGCCGGGGCAACCTATCAACGCGCCATGGTGGCTTTGTTTCATGATATGATACATCATGAGATAGAGGTCTACGTAGACGACATGATAGCCCGATCACAAACGGAAGAAGAACACCTCGATCACTTGCAAAAGTTGTTTGTCAGGTTGAAGGAATACAAGTTAAGACTGAACCCGAACAAGTGCACCTTTGGGGTCCGGTCCGGTAAACTCTTGGGTTTCATTGTCAGCAAAAAAGGCATCAAGGTTGATCCTTCCAAAGTCAAAGCTATACAAGAAATGTTGGCTCCTCGCACTGAGAAGGAGGTCAGAGGTTTCTTGGGACGCCTAAACTACATTTCTAGGTTCATTTCTCACCTAACATCTACCTGTGAACCAATCTTCAAGCTGTTGAAGAAAGATCAGGTAGTTAAATGGAATGATGACTGTCAAGTTGCTTTCGATAAAATCAAGGAGTATTTGCTAGAACCTCCTATCTTGATGCCACCCGTCGAAGGAAGACCGCTAATCATGTATCTGACTATCCTAGAAAATTCAATGGGGTGCATACTGGGCCAGCATGACGAGTCTGGCCGAAAAGAGCATGCCATTTGTTACCTTAGCAAAAAGTTTACCGACTGTGAGACCCGATACTCACTGCTCGAGAAAACTTGTTGCGCTTTGGTATGGGCTGCTCGCCGGCTAAGGCAGTATATGTTGACTCATACCACTTTGTTGATATCTAAGATGGATCTAATCAAGTACATCTTTAAGAAGCCTGCTTTATCTGGAAGAATAGCTAGGTGGAAGATAATCCTCACCGAGTATGATATATAGTACATGACCCAAAAGGCTATAAAGGGGAGTGTGCTAGCCGATCATCTGGCCCATCAAGCTGTTGAAGATTACCAATCCATGAGGTTTGACTTCCCCGACGAGGATATCATGACATTGGACAACATTGAAGAGAACAGACCGTATGACGGACCTGAACAAGGATCCCGATGGACCCTGTACTTTGATGGTGCCTCCAATGCACTTGGCAACGGTATCGGCGCGGTACTTATTTCTCTAGAAGGTTGTCATACACCTTTCACTGCCAGACTTTGCTTCAGCTGCACCAACAACATGGCCGAGTATGAAGCTTGCATCTTTGGTCTCAAGGCTGCCATAGACTTGGGAATCAAATCCTTGGTTGTATTTGGGGACTCCGCTTTGGTCATCAGTCTGATCAAAGGATAGTGGGATAATAAACATCCAAACCCCATCCCTTACAAAGAACATGTCCTGACATTGTTACCACATTTCGAGCAGATTACCTTCGAGCACATCCCGCGAGAAGAAAATCAGTTGGCAGATGCTCTAGCTACAATGTCATCCATGTTTAAATTTAACTGGGATAATGAGGCTCCCCAAATCACCATTGAGCGGATGGATGAACCTGCACATTGTCACGAGATTAATACCGAAGAAGTAGTGGACCGACCTTGGTTTCACGAAGTCAAGAGGTATCTCGAGGCCCAAGAATACCATGAAGGAGCTTCAGTCAACGATAAAAAGTTCTTAAGGAGATTCTCTGCCAAGTTCTTCCTGAGCAATGGTATCCTATACAAGAGCAATCATGATTACATTCTGCTCCGTTGTGTGGACAAGGTTGAAGCTGAGAAGATAATGGTTGAACTGCACAATGGTACCTTTGGCACTCACTCTAGCGGACATATGATGGCTAAGAAGATTCTGTGGGCAGGCTATTACTGGTATACCATGGAAGCTGACTGCTATCAACATTCCCGAACATGCCATAAATGTCAAATCTATGCGGACAAGGTACACATACCTCTAGTTCCTCTCAATGTCTTAACAGTTCCTTGGCCGTTTGCGATGTGGGGAATCGACATGATTGGAGAGATCAAGCCTACAGTATCCAATGGACACCACTTCATCCTGGTGGCCATTGACTACTTTACCAAGTGGGTCAAAGCAGCTTCCTTCGCATCCGTCACAAAGAATGTTGTTGCCCGGTTTATCAAGCAGAACCTTATTTGCCGGTACGGCATCCCCGAAAGAATCATTACTGACAATGGTACTGTTGTACCCCAAAATTTGCCCTCTCATGTTTTCAAAGGTCTTCCCTTACATGGTTAGTCACAAACCCTTGCCTAAGAAAAAATAAAGTTTTTTGAAGATATACAAAGTGTCTTTCGATTGGCATCTGGGAAAAGGCTTCAATTAGGTGTTGGAACCTTTCGATCAAGATTTGGTTCACCAGCCTTCGATTGGGTATTTGGCACTCTTAGACCAGGCTTTGATTAGTAAGCTTCGATTAGGTGTTTGGAACCTTTCGATCAAGCTTTGGTTCACCAGCCTTCGATTGGGCATTTGGCACTCTTCGATCAGGCTTTGATTAGTAAGCTTCGATTAGGTGTTTGGAACCCTTCGATCAAGCTTTGGTCTGCAAGTTTTCGATTTAGTGTTGGACCTTCTTCGATCAGGCTCTGATTAGTAGTCTTCGATTGAGCGCTGGACCTCTTTCGATCAAGCTTTGGTCTGCCAGTCTTCGATTGAGCGCTGGACATCCTTCGATCAAGCCTTGGTATGCAAGTCTTCGATTGAGCGCTGGACCCCTTCGGCCAAGTCAATTTCACAATGCTTCGACTAGTACTTCAGAGGGTCCTTCAACTGGAACTTCATACTTTACCTCAATCAGAACATCAGAACGAAATGACCTTTGAATGGAATTTTAGTGCAGAGCTTCTCTTAATCTAAGATGCTCTGATGAAGGAAGTTCTGAACACTTCGAATCAGAACTTAGACTCATCACAAGGCCAAAAGCTGGGTGAAGTTGTCTAATAGGGAATGTTCTAAACAGATTTAAATTGGACATTGAAGCAATCGAAGAGAGCAAATTCGAAGGGGCAAGTCAGCTTTTGATTTTCATGAAGTTGGAGGCCCAAAACAACTCAGGGCAAGCTGGCAGAAACGCATGATTGGATCAAATATGGCAAATTTTCATGAAAATCAAATCAAATCTCTTCATCATAATGGACCAAGATTTGATACACAAATGTTGACCTAATTTCCTTGGCTATATAAACCTCATGCTCATAAACAAATCACACACGGAAACCCTGCTGCAGATAAGAAAAAACACACAAAACTCTATGAAAAAATGGCGCCACAGTCTTGCAAAAAACCTTGAAAAGTGTGGGATCAAGAACCTCATTGGAGGCAGATTCATACCAAAAGAAAGACGCAGCCCTCTTGCCAGCAACCTCCTGAAGCGAGACCAATCAGAAATCGAGCCTTTCATTACCTCTAACGCACTGTAAGTCCCCATGAAATTTGCTCTGAACATGATATCGTGAAATTATTTTCTTGCATCCTTTCATTGAAATAATTACATATTCATGTTTTGCGTTGCATTTTAGAACTGTTGGCATCACTGAATTTTATTTTCATAGCCTGTAACGCCATGCCCAGTTCTAGGGTTCGTATACCTTGTTTTTGGGGTTTTTAATTGTAGGAAAAATCAATGCACATAATTGGTACAGGGATGACCGGGGGGAAGAGACGAGTACGTTGGTACTCTTGGATTTCATTTACATGGCCTGGAGAGGGTTTTCGAGATACCCCACGAAACTTCCTGCAGAATAAAATCTGAAGGTAAAAAAACCAGGGTCGTTTGAGGAAGACGATAACGTGGCTGGGCGTGATTGGTTCTTTTGAATCAATTGTGCGGTTTTTTATTTTTTTTCCAGGCATAATTATTGTTTGTATATAATATTTGTTTTCTATTTAACTAACAAAAGAAATAGTATGGATGAGTTGGTGAAGCGTGCGTTGCAGAACCCCTTGGGACCTGGATTTGAATCCCAGGTCCCCCAAAGCTTTGTTACATTTTTTCTTCAGGTACTCAGATGCACCGCTTCAGGCAGGAACTACCATACGTCCTCAGATCTCAACGCGCCAGGTGGTTCCCAGGCAGATCCAATGGCTAAGGATGGAGGTTCGCCATGAACCTTGGTCAACGAACGCCTAGGCAATCTGAAAGTCCAACAGGCTGAACATTTGGGCCTGGAAGTTGCAATTCATACTCCTTTTCGAGCCCAACACCCCTGAGTTTGTTTCTTTATTTTCCTTTTCACTGTTTTTTATCATAATTAATTAATCAACTAATTAACTCTTTTTCATTAAAAAAAAAATCAGAAACAACAAAAATATTTTAATTTTATTACTTATTTTTGTAAATAAATTGTAACCAATTAATTTAGTTTTTAATTAGGTTTAATTTTTAACAGATTTTTGCATTAAATTAAAATTGACTTAGAACTAGTTTTTTTTTATTTTCTGATTTTATGCCTTAATTAAGATAAAACTCAAAAAAAATATTTTCTTTAATTCCATTATTGATTTAGACCTAATTCTTAATTCAAAAAGACCAAAAACATGCTTTATTTGAAAAAAGGGTCAAAACCCTAAAGGACAATCCGGTTTAATGTTCTCGCACGCACTATTTTGATCCATGTATTGTAATTGCTCCGAGGATGTAATAGCTTTAACTTAGGACCTTTATTTACCGCCTTTATTTATTTTTCCGTAATTTACTTTTCAAGGGTTTGTTTTTGGCGATGTAAATACCCGACGCCTTGTAATAGCTTAGATTTAAATTTCCGCAATTTATTTTCCGCAACCATTAACTGCTAGATGTATGCTAACTAGGCTATGCATGACAAGATCTATCTTAACTTAAAATCAACATAGCTCACCCATGACATGTAAAGATAACATAACTGAAAATTGACACACTTGCACATGCCACTCCTAGGATACTCCTCACTTGGTTGCCTCGATGTGGTCATTGAGTATAGGATGTTTTAGAGGTCGCCCTCCTGTCCAAAGATCAAAGTTGCCTCGAAACGGTTGCCTCAGACAAAATGATCTAAGACATTAGGGTTACCGCTAAGGTGTCTTAACATTGCTTTAGTGACCACACATCCCTAAAATCGAATTGGCTCGAAAACTCCAACGACAGTGCTACCTACTCCTCAATAGTGGGATAGCATTGTCTGAAGGACATTTGCACAGTTTAATTCCTTTTTGAGTAGGTAGATGTTCTTAATTACTTGCTCTTTTGAAAACAAAAAAAAACTTTTCGCATTTACACTCTCTTTCAAACAAAAACTTTTTTCAAACCCACAATCACAAAGAAAAACAAATTTTTGAAAACATAGTGAGCAAGTACCTAAGAGCCCGTGGATAACCACGGATAGAAAGGGTGCTAACACCTTCCCTTTCTATAATCTACCTCCCGAACCCGAGAAACATCTCGAAAAGGAATTTTTCTGTGCTTTTGTCCTTTCCTTGTTGGATAAAATAAAAGACGGTGGTGACTCTTACTTACCGCGACATTTTGCGAAACGCAAACGCGAACCAGCATTCCAAAACAGTCAGTTCTATTCCCACCGATCACAGAACTGGCGATTCTGCTGGGGAATTATAATAAGTGAAGTGTACCTTAGGATTAGATCATTGTGTTTTCAATTGTATGCTTTGTATGCTTTAAATTTTGTGGGCTTGTATCGGAGTTTTATAGATCCTAACCCGTATCTGGGGGTACCCCTTTTTAGGTAAGTAGCAATAAACTGTGAGGGATCTGTCCGGCATAGACCGACACGGATGAAGCAGTAGCTACGTTGGTGTGACACCTTGGTCTGTATCGATATCCCTTGTGTTAGAACGAGGAGAATATGGGTCTTTTGAGGAGTCATTAAGTACCAACTGACCTTAGAACCTTAAATTGACCAACTTGGCCATAGAACAGTAGCAGTATGCTACACTCATTGAGGCTAAACTCTCGCGATGGTTCCGGCCGCAAAAAAAGGTTGCAAACTGGAATTATGACCGATTGAGGGTAGTCAGTGATATTGAGATCCTCTAGAACCCGGTTACTATTTTTTAGGACAGGTCTTAACCAACTGAAACTGAAAGAAGGTAGTACCTAAGCTTCATGCCATCCTGAAATCTAAGGGCTCTTTTATGTGACTTGTGTGCCTTTACCATGTTTGCCTTTTGTGAATACTTGTGGTGTGCCTTTACCATGATATCATAACATCATAACATTGCATACATCCTTCATAAGGACTAACCCATTTCAAAGACAAGAGGGTTTCATCTTTGCTCTGTTTTGTAGGACATCATGATGCCCATGCGTAGGAATACTATCCGGATCAACTTTGTTCTGGTACCTACTTTGCTTAAAGAGTTGGTTGTCAGGATTCCAGACACTACTTCCTTCATCAAGAGGCATGGTTCTCTTCTAAGTTTAGTCACCTCAAAGTTGGACAAACAAATGATGAGCGTCCTGGTCCAGTTTTATGATCCCCTATATCATTGCTTCACCTTTCAAGACTTCCAGCTGGTTCCCACCTTGGAAGAGTTCTCTGAGTTGCTTGGTATCTCTATTTTGGAGCAGACTCCATTCACTGGTTGGGAAAAGACTCTTAAGCCCGAAGAAATTGCTGCAGCCCTTCACTTGACCAAAGAGGAGGTAATGGCCAACTGGGAGACTAGAAGTGGAGCTAAGGGTTTTCTGGCTAAATTTCTGGTTGGCAAAGCTAACTGCTTTTGGGATGACTTAGACTTCAAAGCGTACGAGGACATTCTGGCTCTCTTAATCTATGGTCTGGTATTGTTTCCAAATCCTGACACTTTTGTTGATGTCAATGCCATAAGGATCTTCATCTCTCAGAACCCTGTATCCACTCTCTTGGGTGATATCCTTCATCAGCTCTATACTCGTACTGCCCAAAAGTGGGGAACTTTGATGTGTTGTGCTCCTTTATTGTCGAGGTGGTTTATTTCGCACCTCCCTAAGTCCGTACTGAAGAACGAAGAAGGAACGGGCTGGGCTTATAGGGTAATGTCTCTTACTAATAATGACATTATTTGGACTCTCAAAGGCTTGGATGAGATGACTGTCATTGATCGTTGTGGAGAGTATCCTAATGTTCCATGGATTGGAACCCGTGGAGGAATTTCCTACAACCCATGTTTAGCTCTCCGTCAGTTTGGAAGATCCGGAAGAGAAGGGCCTCATGAGATGTTGATACCTCATATCATCTTTGATTTTCAGGGAGATAGCGACGAGCTGCGTCGTAGATTCATCAGGGCTTGGGATAGAGTTCACAAATCTGACCCACATGAGTTAGGGCCAAAGACTTCTCTGCCAATGGAGCCATATCTCAGATGGGTCCGCATCCGTGCCCAGAAGTTAGATATGCCATATGAAGCTGTCAGGCCTGTTACTCTTGAAGTTGCTGATAAAGACGGGGTTCCTCCAACTATTCTCCATCCTCATATGCCCACTGATATTGACACACTGAAGAGGTCTTGGACGCAACTGCGGGAAGAACGAGATTCTTATCGGGAGAAGTTCAATGAACAGGAACAGAAAATCCAGAAGTTGACTAAACAACTGGAGAATGAACGGATCCTGAATGATTATATCCGCACTGAGAAGAAGAGGCCATGGGAGCATTGATGTACCCTTGATGATTTCTTTTACAGTTTTTATTTACTTTTCAGTATTTCCATTCTTGTAACGCCTAAGGGCAATTTGTTGAACAATTTAAATTCTGAAGTTAAAACTAATAAAGTGTGTTTCCTTTCTTGTTTACAAATTTGAATCCCGATTGTCTTTGAAATCATAAATCATACGCATTTCATCTCATGTACTTCATAAACAGGTACCCTTTTACAGGTTTCTTATCTTCTGCGTTGTTTATTTCAGCAAGCATCATGTCTGCTGAACCTTCCACTGAGCAAGCTATCAAGGCCCTCCAGGCCCAGAATGCCCAGTTTCAAGAGTTGGTTATGAGCCTAGCTAAGGGTCAGCAGGACCTGAAGACTCTGATTCTGAAAGAGGGGAAGAAGAAGAAGAAGAGGAATGTCCTATTCAACACCGGACGCAAGTTTAGAAACGGGCTGCAGAACAAAGTTAACCTGGCCACCTCATCTGGGGGAAAGATAGTCCACAAGAAAGGAGGGCTCCTAGCCCTGTGGTCTCCGACAACGAGACGGACTATGATGAAGAACAATATCCTCCTGCTGAGGATAAGTACAAACAGCTGGAGGACCATTTGAACGCCATGGAAATACAGAAGGTGCCCGGTCTGGACTTCAGAGATCTAGGTCTATCCTCTGGGGTGGTGATTCCCCATAAGTTCAAAGCACCTGCCTTTGCCAAGTATGACGGAGCTTCCTGTTCAAAGCTGCACCTCCGGTCATATGTAAGGAAGATCCAGTCTTACACCGCTGATAAGAACTTGTGGATCCATTTCTTTCAAGACAGTCTCTCAGGGACTCAGCTTGAGTGGTTCTATCAGCTGGATGGGGCCAGTATCCATAGCTGGGAGGATTTGGCTACTGCATTCTATAGGCAGTATCAGTATAACTCCGACCTCGCTCCTACGCGTACCCAACTCCAGGGTATGTCAATAGGGATGGGTGAAGGATTTAAAGAGTATGCTAAAAAATGGAGAGACCTTTCCGGAAGGGTGCAACCTCCTTTAGCTGAACGTGAACTTGTTGATATGTTTTTGGGGACCCTATCTGGTCCATTCTTTAACCATTTGATTGGAAGCTCTTCAGCCGGGTTTACAGACCTTATCTTGACTGGTGAGAGGATTGAAGCTGGTATCAAGGCTGGGAAGATACAGAAGGGTGCCTCCTCGGGCACCGAGAAGAAGCCGTTTAAGAAAGAATCCAGTGCTGTCTACGGGTCAAGAAGACAGAATAGACCGGAACACCGCCAAGCTGTCAACGCGGTTGTTATTTCAAAACCTGCTGGTACTCCTCAACATCACAACCAACAAAGGGGTGAGAGACCTCGAAGGAAATTCACTCGTCTCAGCATGACCTTGTCTCAGATGTTTCCACAGTTGCTGAATGCCAATCTGGTGACTCTAAAAGAAGCTCCGAAGAGTTTAAACACAACATCACCAAAGTATAACCCCAACGCCCGCTGCGCTTATCACTCAGATAGCCCGGGGCATAATACGGATGATTGTTGGGCTTTGAAGAACAAGGTTCAAGACCTAATCGATGCAAAGGAGATTGAGTTTGAGGCGCCCGAGAGGCCTAATGTTGTGACTGCTCCCATGCCCAAACATGGAGTAAATGCTGTAGAGGAAGACTTGTTTGTTGTTTCTGTGGATGATGTCGTTACCACTCTAATGAATGTCAAGAAGAACCTGTTGCTAGCCGGTTTATTTCCGGGTTGCGGTGAAGATTGCCATATGTGTTCTGTTTCACCTTCTGGTTGCCCATCTTTGAAGTCAGGTATCCAAAACCTTATGGATAACAAGGAGATCCTGTTTGAGAAGATTGTTGTTCCCTCCACCCCTACTGAAGAAGTTTCCATTATCACCATTTTCAACAATTCTCCCAAGGCTCCCTCGAGGAAGCCTGTCATAATTACGCCTGTTCAGAAGATTGCACCCATAATCATCACTGTTATGGGGCCCATCCCCTACACCTCTGACAAAGCTGTCCCCTGGCACTATAGGGAATATGTTTATGTTCTTGGAGTTAAGCAAGAGTTTGATGTTGATGCCGGCGTCAGCAACATTACTGGGCCTGCTAAAGTCACTCGCAGTGGTAGACTTTTCTCACCTGATATTGCTCTACCAACTGCCCGAAGACCTGTTGTCATTTCACCTGCAAGTGTACCTACTTCCATTCCTGATCAGGTTCCTATTCCTACCCCTGTCGCCGAGTCATCTAATACTCATGGCAAAGGGATCACCACTGATATGCCTTCCCAGACGGAGGCCCCGAAGACAACCACTATTGAAGCTTCCAAACAGGAGATGGAAGAGATTCTAAAAATTATTAAGAAGAGTGATTATAATGTAGTTGAGCAACTGGGGAAAACCCCATCCAAGATTTCTATGTTATCACTGTTGTTGTGTTTAGAGGCCCGTGCCAAGGCTTTGATTACCTTCCTGAAGACGGCCCACGTGCCACAAGAGACATCAGCTGATCAGTTTACCGATTGTGTGGCCAATTTAACTGCTGATAATGGTTTGGGTTTCTCCGACGCTGATCTGACTGCTAAAGGGAAGAACCATAACGATGCCCTGCATGTCTCCATTGAATGCATGGGCACTACTCTTGCACATGTGTTGGTTGACACTGGTTCCTCATTGAACGTCTTGCCAAAGAAAGCTCTAGAAAGGTTGGATTGTGAAGGTTTAGAGTTAAAGCCGAGTAACATTGTTGTTCGGGCCTTTGACGGGTCTAAAAGGATGGTGCATGGTGAGGTTGATATTCCAATCAAAGTTGGTTCTCAGGTCTTCAACTCTATATTCTACGTGATGGACATTCGACCATCCTATTCTTGTTTGCTGGGTAGCCCATGGATCCATAAAGCTGGAGTTGTGACCTCAACACTCCATCAGAAGCTGAAGTACCCGGTCTGAGGGAAGATTGTGACAGTACAGGGGGAGGAAGAGTACTTGGTCAGCCACATCAACTCGTTCAGATACATAGAGATGGATGGGGAGTTCATTGAAACCCCATTTCAACACTTTGAAGAGGTCCCTCAGACACTGTCATCAGCTGAGACTGTGGTTGAAGATTCTCCTTTGAAGATGGCTTCCATAAAGGATGCCCGGGCTGTTATTGAGAAGGGTGAGTATGCAAACTGGGGCCGACTTCCTGATTTCACTCAGAAGACTAACAAGTTTGGTTTGGGTTTCACTGCAGAAGCTCAAAGGGTTATTCGTAGTGCAAGGATTGGAAGACCTCCTGTGTTCATCAGCAACTCGGGAGTAAATGCCATCGAAGATGATGTGGAGGAGTCTGGATTCGACAACTGGATCTATCCTACGACCAGTGGTGGACCAAGCAACTGGACAGCAAAAGACTTCATCCCTATTACTTTTGTTACCCAATAATGAGCTCTTTGCTTTGAATTTGTAACAGACAATGTTGTGAAATTCTATGGCCCGGTGTCTTACCCGGGGCACTGTGGCTTCATTTGTGAGGGCTTTTGTGTGCCATTTTCATATATCATTAATAAAAGCATTGGACTTTTTGCATTTCAAATCTTGCGCTCTTTGTTTTTATTTATTATATATTGCAAAACAGCTATTTTACACACACTCACATATACAGGTCTCAGTCCACTCTGGATCTCACTGGTAACGACTCTGCTACTGCCAGTTATGACTTTGAAAATCCGATCAACTTAGCCGAAGACGAAGGTGAAGACGATTGCGGAGTGCCTGGTGAACCTGCAAGACTGTTACTCCAGGAAGAGAGGGCCATTCAGCCACATGAAGAGCTAGTGGAAACAGTGAACCTGGGAACTGAGACAGACAAAAAGGAAGTCAAGATCGGTGCAAATCTGGAGCTTAGTGTGAAATAGAGGTTGATTCAGATGCTTCATGACTATGTTGAGATCTTTGCCTGGTCCTACGAAGATATGCCTGGGTTGGATACCGACATTGTGGTTCATCGCCTGCCTACCAAGGAAGACTGTCCTCCGGTAAAACAGAAGGTTCGCCGTATGCGTCCAGAGATGTCCGAGAAAATCAAGGCCGAAGTTATGAAACAGTTTGACACCGATTTTCTAGCAGTAACTTCTTACCCTCAGTGGGTCGCCAATATGGTTCCAGTGCCGAAGAAATATGGTAAGGTCAGAATGTGTGTTGACTACAGGGATCTGAATAGGGCAAGCCCTAAGGATGACTTCCCTCTGCCTCACATTGACGTTCTGGTTGACAATACTACTCAGCACAAGGTATTCTCCTTTATGGATGGTTTCTCTAGTTATAATCAAATCAAGATGGCTCCTGAAGACATGGAGAAGACCACTTTTGTTACTCAGTGGGGTACCTTTTGGTACAAGGTCATGCCTTTTGGGTTGAAAAATGTTGGGGCAACATATCAGCGTGTCATGGTTGCCTTGTTTCATGACATGATCCATCATGAGATTGAAGTATATGTCGATGATATGATTGCGAGGTCCCAAACTGAGGAGGAACACCTCGACCATATGCAGAAGCTGTTTGACCGGTTGAAGTTGTACAAACTGAGGTTGAATCCAAACAAGTGCACCTTCGGGGTGAGGTCTGGAAAACTGCTAGGTTTCTTCGTGAGCGACAAAGGTATTCAAGTGGACCCTGCCAAGGTGAAAGCTATACAAGAGATGCCAGCTCCCAAGACAGAGAAAGAGGTCAGAGGATTTCTAGGACGTCTGAACTACATTGCCTGATTCATCTTGCACCTAACTGCTACTTGTGAGCCAATCTTCAAGTTACTGAAGAAAGATCAAGTGGTACGTTGGAACGATGAATGCCAGTTCACTTTCGAAAGAATCAAAGAGTATATCCAGGAGCCACCTATTCTTATGCCACCAGTTGAAGGGAGACCTTTTATTTTATACTTGACAGTACTTGACAACTCAATGGGGTGTGTGCTGGGGCAGCATGACGAGTCTGGCCGAAAAGGGCATGCTATTTATTACCTTAGCAAAAAGTTTACCGACTGTGAGACCCGATACTCACTGCTTGAGAAAACTTGTTGCGCTTTGGCATGGGCTGCTCGCGGGCTGAGACAGTATATGCTGACTCACACTACTCTATTGATTTCAAAGATGGATCCAATCAAGTATATATTCGAAAAGCCTACCTTGTCTGGAAGAATAGCAAGATGGAAGATGATCTTGACTGAGTATGACATCCAGTACACGACTCAAAAAGCGATCAAGGGAAGTGTAGTGGCAGACCATTTGGCACATCAGGCAGTGGATGATTACCAGTCTATGAACTTTGAATTTCCAGACGAGAATATCATGTTGATAACTGATTATGAACCACCTGGACCGGATGAAGGACCTGAGGAAGGATCTCGATGGTCTATGCATTTTGATGGAGCTTCGAACGCTTTGGGTAATGGCATTGTCGCTGTGATCATATCTCCTAAAGGCTCACATACTCCACTTACCGCCCGACTATGTTTCAACTGCACCAACAATATGGCGGAGTATGAAGCATGCATTATGGGTCTTCAAGCTGCAATTGACCTAAGGATTAAGTTTCTGAGTGTCTTCGGAGATTCCGCTCTCGTGATCAGTCAGATCAAAGGCGAGTGGGATACGAAACACCCAAATCTTATTCCTTACAAGGAGTATGTGTTGATGTTGCTTCCCCACTTCGAGGAGATAACCTTTGAACACTTCCCAAGAGAGGAGAATCAGTTGGCGGACGCGTTAGCTACGATGTCTTCTATGTTCAAAGTCAAATGGGACAACGAGGCCCCCCGAATCATTATTTGGAAATTGGATGAACCTGCACATTGCTGTGATCTTGAGACCGGAGAAGTAACAGAAAAGCCTTGGTTTCATGAATTGAAGAGGTACCTTGAAGCTCAAGAATACCCCGAGGGGGCATCTGTTAATGACAAGAAGTTTCTGAGAAGGTTCGCGGCAGAGTTCTTCATCAGCAATGGCATTCTTTACAAACGTAACCATGATTCAACCTTACTGTGTTGTGTGGATAAGATTGAAGCAGAAAGGATCATGGCCGAGCTGCATGAAGGTACTTTCGGGACTCATTCCAGTGGACATACCATGGCAAAGAAAATCCTTCGGGCAGGATATTACTGGTCCACAATGGAAGCCGACTGTTATCAGCATTCTCGGACATGTCACAAGTGCCAGGTCTATGGTGATAAGGTGCACATTCCTCCAGTTCCTCTGAACATCTTGACAACACCTTGGCCTTTTGCAATGTGGGGCATTGATATGACCGGAGAGATCAGACCTACGGCATCCAACGGGCATCGTTTCATCCTGGTAGCAATTGATTACTTTACGAAGTGGGTTGAAGCAGCTTCCTTTTCTACGGTAACCAAGAACGTCGTGGCACGGTTCATTCGGCACAACCTGATTTGTCGATACGGCGTACCAGAGAGGATCATTACGGATAATGGTACCAATCTTAACAACAAGATGATCACTGAGCTCTGCGAGAAATTCAAAATACAGCACCACAACTCTTCTCCCTACCGGACGAAGATGAATGGGGTTGTCGAAGCGGCAAATAAGAACATTAAGAAGATTGTGCAGAAGATGACAGTGACCTACAAAGACTGGCACGAGATGTTACCATTTGCTCTTCATGGGTACCGTACCTTAGCACGGATGTCAACAGGGGCAACACCTTATTCTTTGGTTTATGGCATGGAGGCAGTGTTGCCTATTGAAGTTCAAATACCCTCTCTTCGGATCATGAAGGATGCAGGTTTGAGCGAAGACGACTGGATCCAGAACTGACTTGATGAACTGAATCTAATCGACAAAAAGAGACTTACCGCTATTTGTCATGGTCAGACGTACCAAAAACGAATGATCAAGGCATTTAACAAGAAAGTCAGACGACAAGAGTATCAAGTCGGGAACCTGGTAATCAAGCGCATTATCTTACCTCAAGGTGATCCCAGGGGCAAATGGACCCCTACTTACGAAGGGCCATTTGTGGTTAAGAACATCTTCTCTGGAGGAGCGATGATTCTAACCACCATGGATGGTGACGACCTTCCTCACCCCGTCAATGCAGACATAGTGAAAAGATACTACGCATAATCAAAGACCCGCTAGGTCGACTGGCCTAGGCAAAAATAAGGGCTTCCCAGCGAACCAAAAGGGTTCGGGCAAAAATAAGGGATGAAAATAAAAAAATTTATACACCCGACAAGTCGAAAACCTGAAAAGGCGGCTTGGGAAAAAATGGGTATCCCGGTGGACTAAAAACCCGAAAGGGAGGTCCAGGCAAAAGTTAGGGATAAGAGTAACACCATGTCTCATTGGATCACCCTGCATCCAGACTTCGGTATCAACTATCAGGCTCGGACGACACCAATCAATCAGATTCATCTCCAACTAAGCAGCAAAGTGATGAGACGCTTGAAGATATAAAGGCAATAGCAAAGCTGGAACCCGGTGGGATTATTCACATAGCTGTTTTGTTTTCTTTTTACAAATTGTATAAATCCTATTTGTTCGGCGGCGTTCTCTTACTAGGACGTCAGCCTCTTGTACAAAAGCGCCTATTTACAGGCAAACTTCAAAATCAATACAAATTCATTTTCAGACAAACTTCAAAATTGTTTCCCCTTTATCTGTTTTGTTTTGCAAAGAACGTCCAATGTTCATTTTTTATATATGCATTCGACCTTAATTGCTGCTCATAAATATTTACATACGAAACAAAGGAATAATTACGGGTAATATCAGAAGTAGGGGCAATAAGAATTGTCTGAGCGGTCTAGTTGCTCTGACCACCAAGGTATCAAGGTAAGTTCAGCTGAAGAATGTGACCAAGATACCGTCACTCCCCGCAGAGTAAGACAGTAATGGTAGCTCTCCCCACTGAGACTTGCAACCATGAATGAATCATCCATACTCTTCCCTAAGCAGAGTTGGTCTACCATCAGCCCTAAAGAGATGGGATATCCCCATAAGGTCTTAATAATCCCCAGCGGAGTATAAAGATATTTTCCAGCAAGCGTGAGAGTATCCCTGGTAGTCTTAATATTCCTCAACGGAATATAAGAATGTTCCCCGGCAGAATGCAAGATACCCCCAATGGAGCCATTTCCCCAGCGCAGTCTAAAAAAGGCTTCCCCGCCAGAGTTGAATCATCTTACCCAGTAGATTCTGGAAGCTTATCCCCTGCAGAGCACAAGTAAATCTCCCCAGCCAAATTCAGAAGGTTATCCTCACAAGAGTCTAACTGGGTTATCCTCAGCAAGTTGCAATTGAAGGATCATCCCCAGCGAAATTCTTTCTATCCCCAGCGGAGTTCATCATTAAAATCCCCAACAGAGCTTATCAACGGAATCCTCAGCGAAGTTTATCGTTAAAATCCCAGCAAAGTATCTCTTCCCCACAGAGTAATCCCCCACAGAGTAATCCCCCGCAGAGTGATCTCTTCATCAAGTTTATTCCCCAATGAAGTTCTTCTCTCCTGCAGGTTTATTCTCGCAATCATCTTCGTTCATCATCCCCAGCGGAAACGAGGAACTCAACTCTATTCTCCAGCAGCTCCGGGATTTATTTTCCCCAGCTAAAACATCACATTCCCATACATCATGAGACATGCACACGCATCATACAACACAAATCTCATTTATTTTGAAAACATCATGACACCATGCATTTCATACATCATGACATTGCATACAGCTAACGTTTTACCTTTTTCAGGAAAAGGTCAATCAAAAGATGGCTACCATCAACCTTTTTAAGTCCCAGTTTAATACCTGTAGCAAGCCAGGAAAATATCTGTGGACAGTTGATTGTAGATTAACACCTGAAATAAGCCAGGAAAATTATCTACATGAAGAGATTGAAAAGTAATACATGTAACAAGCCAGGAAGACCTTTCTTTCTCAGGCCAGAGATTAATACCTGAAACCAGCCAGGACAACTATATCATCGACCAACCTTTTTAAGTCCCAGTTAATACCTGTAGCAAGCCAGGAAAATATCTGTGGACGATTGATTGTAGATTAACACCTGAAACAAGCCAGGAAAACTATCTACATGAAGATATTGAAGATTAACACCTGTAACAAGCCATGGAACTATCTTTCTTTCTCAGGTCAGAGATTAACACCTGAAACCAGCCAGGACGACTATCTCATCGGCCAACCTTTTTAAGTTCCAGATCAATACCTGTAGCAAGCCAGGAAAACTATCTGGGAACGACTGATTAATACCTGTAACAAGCCAGGAAAACCATCTACACAAAGAGATTGAAGATTAACCCCTATAACAAGCCAGGAAGACCATCTTTCTTTCTCAGGTATGCAAGCTCTCGCTAAGGAATCTCTTATGCGATTGACACTCCTGCAGATGGCATCTATAAGCCTATCCTCCTACCAACAATCTCCAAATGGCATCTGTAAGCCCATTCCCGACATCACAATGCTGATACTACACCATGCGAGTGCAAATTTTTGGGCACTCTAGTGTTCAATTATCTTCCACCTTCGGATCACGAAAGGCTCGAAAGGCAATCTATATCCTCACGTTTAAGAAAATTGAACAGGGGCAACTGTTGTACCCCAAAATTTGCCCTCTCATGTTTTCAAAGGTCTTCCCTTACATGGTTAGTCACAAACCCTTGCCTAAGAAAAAATAAAGTTTTTTGAAGATATACAAAGTGTCTTTCGATTGGCATCTGGGAAAAGGCTTCGATTAGGTGTTTGGAACCTTTCGATCAAGCTTTAGTTCACCAGCCTTCGATTGGGTATTTGACACTCTTCGATCAGGCTTTGATTAGTAAGCTTCGATTAGGTGTTTGGAACCTTTCGATCAAGCTTTGGTTCACCAGCCTTCGATTGGGAATTTGGCACTCTTCGATCAGGCTTTGATTAGTAAGCTTCGATTAGGTGTTTGGAACCCTTCGATCAAGCTTTGGTCTGCAAGTCTTCGATTGAGCGCTGGACCTTCTTCGATCAGGCTCTGATTAGTAGTCTTCGATTGAGCGCTGGACCTCTTTCGATCAAGCTTTGGTCTGCCAGTCTTCGATTGAGCGCTGGACATCCTTCGATCAAGCCTTGGTGTGCAAGTCTTCGATTGAGCGCTGGACCCCTTCGACCAAGTCAATTTCACAATGCTTCGACTAGTACTTCAGAGGGTCCTTCAACTGGAACTTCATACTTTACCTCAATCAGAACATCAGAACGAAATGACCTTCGAATGGCATTTTAGTGCAGAGCTTCTCTTAATCTAAGATGCTCTGATGAAGGAAGTTCTGAACACTTCGAATCAGAACTTAGACTCATCACAAGGCCAAGAGCTGGGCGAAGTTGTCTAATAGGGAATGTTCTAAACAAATTCGAATTGGACTTTGAAGCAATCGAAGAGAGCAAATTCGAAGGGGCAAGTCAGCTTTTGATTTTCATCAAGTTGGAGGCCCAAAACAACTCAGGGCAAGCTGGCAGAAACGCATGATTGGATCAAATATGGCTAGTTTTCATGAAAATCAAATCAAATATCTTCATCATAATGGACCAAGATTTGATACACAAATGTTGACCTAATTTCCTTGGCTATATAAACCTCATGCTCATAAATAAATCACACACGGAAACCCTGCTGCAGATAAGAAAAAACACACAAAACTCTGAAAAAACGGCGCCACAGTCTTGCAAAAAACCTTGAAAAGTGTGGGATCAAGAACCACATTGGAGGCAGATTCATACCAAAAGAAAGACGCAGCCCTCTTTCCAGAAACCTCCTGAAGCGAGACCAATCAGAAACCGAGCCTTTCATTACATCTAACGCACTGTAAGTCCCCATGAAATTTGCTCTGAACATGATTTCGTGAAATTATTTTCTTGCATCCTTTCATTGAAATAATTACATATTCATGTTTTGCGTTGCATTTTGGAACTGTTGGCATCACTGAATTTTATTTTCATAGCCTGTAATGCCATGCCCAGTTCTAGGGTTTGTATACCTTGTTTTTGGGGTTTTTAATTGCAGGAACAATCAATGCACATAATTGGTACAGGGATGACCGGGGGGAAGAGACGAGTACGTTGGTACTCTTGGATTTCATTTACATGACCTGGAGAGGGTTTTCGAGATACCCCATGAAACTTCCTGCAGAACAAAATCTGCAGGTAAAAAAACCAGGGTCGTTTGAGGAAGACGATAACGTGGCTGGGCGTGATTGGTTCGTTTGAATCAATTGCGCGGTTTTTTATTTTTTGGCCAGGCATAATCATTGTTTGTATATAATATTTGTTTTCTATTTAACTAACAAAAGAAACAGTATGGATGAGTTGGTGAAGCGTGCGTTGTAGAACCCCCTGGGACCTGGATTCGAATCCCAGGTCCCCCAAAACTTTGTTACATTTTTTCTTCAGGTACTCAGATGCAGCGCTTCAGGCAGGGACTACCATACGTCCTCAGATCTCAACGCGCCAGGTGGTTCCCAGGCAGATCCAATGGCTAAGGATGGAGGTTCGCCATGAACCTTGGTCAACGAACGCCTAGGCAATCTGAAAGTCCAACAGGCTGAACGTTTGGGCCTAGAAGTTGCAATTCATACTCCTTTTCGAGCCCAGCACCCCTGAGTTTGTTTCTTTATTTTCCTTTTCACTGTTGTTTTTTTATCATAATTAATTAATCAACTAATTAACTCTTTTTCATAAATAAAAAATCAGAAACAACAAAAATATTTTAATTTTATTACTTATTTTTGTAAATAAATTGTAACCAATTAATTTAGTTTTTAATTAGGTTTAATTTTTAACAGATTTTTGCATTAAATTAAAATTGACTTAGAACTAGTTTTTTTTTTTATTTTCTGATTTTATGCCTTAATTAAGATAAAACTCAAAAAAAAAAATTTCTTTAATTCCATTATTGATTTAGACCTAATTCTTAATTCAAAAAGACCAAAAACATGCTTTATTTGAAAAAAGGGTCAAAACCCTAAAGGACAATCCGGTTTAATGTTCTTGCATGTACTATTTTGACCCATGTATTGTAATTGCTCCGAGAATGTAATAGCTTTAACTTAGGACCTTTATTTACCGCTTTTATTTATTTTTCCGCAATTTACTTTTCAAGGGTTTGTTTTTGGCGATGTAAATACCCGACGCCTTGTAATAGCTTAGATTTAAATTTCCGCAATTTATTTTCCGCAACCTTTAACTGCTAGATGTATGCTAACTAGGATATGCATGACAAGATCTATCTTAACTTAAAATCAACATAGCTCACCCATGACATGTAAAGATAACATAACTGAAAATTGACACACTTGCACATGCCACTCCTAGGATACTCCTCACTTGGTTGCCTCGATGTGGTCATTGAGTATAGGATGTTTTAGAGGTCGCCCTCCTGTCCAAAGATCAAAGTTGCCTCGAAACGGTTGCCTCAGACAAAATGATCTAAGACATTAGGGTTACCGCTAAGGTGTCTTAACATTGCTTTAGTGACCACACATCCCTAAAATCGAATTGGCTCGAAAACTCCAACGACAGTGCTACCTACTCCTCAATAGTGGGATAGCATTGTCTGAAGGACATTTGCACAGTTTAATTCCTTTTTGAGTAGGTAGATGTTCTTAATTACTTGCTCTTTTGAAAACAAAAAAAAACTTTTCGCATTTACACTCTCTTTCAAACAAAAACTTTTTTCAAACCCACAATCACAAAGAAAAACAAATTTTTGAAAACATAGTGAGCAAGTACCTAAGAGCCCGTGGATAACCACGGATAGAAAGGGTGCTAACACCTTCCCTTTCTATAATCTACCTCCCGAACCCGAGAAACATCTCGAAAAGGAATTTTTCTGTGCTTTTGTCCTTTCCTTGTTGGATAAAATAAAAGACGGTGGTGACTCTTGCTTACCGCGACATTTTGCGAAACGCAAACGCGAACCAGCATTCCAAAACAGTCAGTTCTATTCCCACCGATCACAGGTACAAACCTGAACAATACTATGATCACCTCCTTGTGTGAGCAGTTCCAGATTCAACATCATAATTCATCTGCCTATCGACCAAAGATGAACGGTGTTGTCGAAGCTGCGAACAAAAATATCAAGAAGATCATACACAAGATGACAGTCACCTACAAAGACTGGAATGAGATGTTACCATTTGATCTGTACGGGTACTGTACCACGACACGCACTTCAACTAGGGCAACACCCTATTCTTTGGTATATGGCATGGAAGTTGTTTTACCTATCGAGGTTCAAATTCCCTCCTTGAGAATCATGAAAGTTGCTGGTTTGAGTGAAGACGATTGGATTCAGACCCGGCTTGATCAACTTAACTTGATTGATGAAAAGTGACTTACTGTTGTTTGCCATGGTCAGGCGTATCAAAAACGGATGATCAAGGCTTTCAACAAGAAAGTCCGACGCCAGGTATATTAAGTTGGGGATCTTGTAATCAAGCGGATCATCTTGCCGCAAAGTGATCCCAGGGGCAAATGGACTCCTACCTATGAATGACAATTTATGATCAAGAATATCTTTTCTGGTGGGGCAATGATCTTAACCACCATGGACGGTGACGACCTACCGCACCCTGTGAACGAGGACATAGTCAAAAGATACTACACATAAATGACCCGACAAGTTGAAAACCCGAAAGGGCAACTTGGGCAAAAAAGGGCATCCCGGTGAATCGAAAACCCGAAAGGGCGGTTCAGGCAAAAATTAGGGATAAATAAAAACAATATGTACACTCGGCAAGTTGAAAACCCGAAAGGGCAACTTGGGCAAAAAAAGGGTTTCCCGGTGGATCGAAAACCCGAAAGGGAGGTCCAGGAAAAAGTTAGGGAATTAAAGCGTATGACTATGTCTCGTCGGATCACTTTAAGGACAATCTCTTCACAGACAAGCTCCGGGCTTCTGATCAAATCAATCATCTTTGGACGAAGCAACGAATGGACAAGATATCCAGAGTAACGAAGGCTATAGCAGAATGGGAAGCCCATGGAATTTTCACACATAGCCATCTTTCTTTGTATAAATTTTTCTCATTTTTATGACAACGTTCTCTTACTAAGACGTTTATCTCCTTTGTACAAAATACTTACACAAAGTTAATTCAAAGATACTTCAAAGTGCAGAAAACTATTTGCCTTTTCTTCTTTTTCACACTTGTGTTTTATTTGAAAACGTCCAATGATTTATTAATGAGCATATGCATTTAAATATAATCAATGTTTACAAATAAACGAAATGGGAAAGAACAATTACTGACAGGTTGTAAGTATAGGAAAACGTCTTCAGGCTATTCCAAGAGAAATCCCCTGCAGTATATCATTTAGGTCCCCAACGGAGCTAAAACCTTGAAATACATATCCCCAGCGGAGTTAAATTCTGAAATCCCCGTCAGAGCTAAGTTTTCAAATTCCCAATCCCCAGCGGAGCCAAAAACTTTAAACTACAGATCCTCAACAAAGATGAAACTTTCTTCCCCAACGGAGTCCAAAACTTCAACCTTAAAACCCCGGTGGAAAACCATCCAGTTTCCTCCAATTCCCCAGAGAGTTGTCTTAAAACCAGATAATTCCCCTGCAAGTTATCTTAGAACCTGACAATTTCCCAGCAATTTTTTTTGAAGCCTGACAGCTAACCAGACGATAGCTTCGGATAATTCCCCAGTAGATTGGCATACAACCCAAACTCTTGAACTCTCTCCATAACAGGAATGAGTTGTTCCCCACAGAGTCTCCTAAAACTCTCCAGAAGTATAGCTATTCCCCATAGAGTTTTTACTACTCCCCAACAGAATAAACTTTCTCCCTGCAGAGTTATTCTTATATCCCAGCAGATTGAAGATTCTCAATCCCCAGCCACAGTCATCAAGGTTCTCGGGACTCCCCAAGCAGGTTTCTCAAGCAGCACTCGGCATTATTCTTACAACATAATGTTTATCATCTTCCAAATTCAAAAGACTTGAAGGATCCATATATCCCCAGGAATGTCGGGAAGGATTCTCACTTCCCCACAGAAGCTGTTAAAGTTTTTGATAATCCCCGCGAGTTGCCAAGGATTCTCACATCCCCACAGCAGTCAGCAAGGATTTTTTCATCCTCAACAATCAAAGATTTTGAATCTCCAGCAGCAGTCAAGGATTTATTTTCCCCGACAGCAGTCAAGGATTTTATTATCTCCAGTTATCAAGGATTTATTTTCCTCAGCAAGACAGCGAATCAGCTTACATGCGCATACATTACATTCATAAAACACATTTTACTGCATCATACATTTCATGCAACATAACTTTATGTTTCAGCTAACATTTTACCCTTTTCAGGATAAAATTAACAGTTATCTTTAACAAATATTCAAAGCTTAAATACAGCTTAGAGATGCTCCAGACACGGATGCTATTCTATTGCTTATTCAAATCAATGCTCAGATTCTTGTTCCAGTTCAAATTATGAAGCCCGAATTCGACCGGATAATATCTTGATCATACCGAAGCCCGTAGATCAACCGGAAAAATAGTTAAATCCCCAGCAAATTACTGTGAATCTTGGAATCGACCAGATAATGGTAAAAGACACTGAAGCCTAGACTCGACCAGATAGTGGCACACCTTAGATTCAAGTTATGAAGCCCAGATTCGACCGAATAGTATCTTGATATCTCCAAATACCGTGAATCCTGGAATCGACCAGATAATGGTAAAAGACATTGAAGCTTGGACACGACCAGATAACAGTATAAGGTACTGCGAAGCTTGGAATTCGACCAAATAGCAGTTTACTTGGCTAATTACTGAAAAGCCCGGAATCGACCAGATATTAGTGTGCCTTAAATTCAAGTTGAAGCCCGGAGGCGGTCGGATAACAACTTAATTCCTTCTAAAGCCTGGATTACGACCAAATAAGAATTGAGAAATTGTGAAGCCTGGAGAACGACCAGATAGCAAGTTTAATCTCATCCCCCCAGTAAGTCACTGTGAAGCCTGGAATCGACCAGATAGCAGTCGGTATTATTGTCCTCAGCAAACACTGTAAAGCCTGGAGCACGACCAGATAGCAGTTCATTTTCACCTCTTCAACCAAGATATGATTCCCCAGTAGAATAACGGACGACCGAAGCTCCTAAAATTCTATTTCTACCACGACAGAGACCAGCATTCCCCAGCATAGTTCTCCTCAACAACAGGTATACATGCTCTCGTAAAGGAATCTCTTATGCGATCGACACTTCTTTGGATGGCATCTTTAAGCCCATCTCCAACAAGATTCTATCACATCTTTGGATGGCATCTTTAAGCCCCTTCCCTCAACTACATTTTGACGAGTGCAAATTTGCGGGCACTCTAGTGTCTAATCATCTTTTACCTTCGAGTCATGAACGACAAACTCGCCAATCTCACTCTTCAGGTTCAAGAAGATTAAACAGGGGCAGCTGTTGTACCCCAAAATTTTCCCTCTCATTTTATCAATATTTTCCACACAAGACTCTTTGGACTCAAGACCGGATTAGGGTTTGCTCTGCTCAAGACATCTCCTTGCACTATTGACCTGAAATTAGGGTTTAAGTTTGCACAGGGATTTTTGGACTTCCAATGCTCAATGTGACTTTCATACTTCATGTTGGACCTCTAAGATTGCCCATACCATGTTTCAAGCCTTGAATCAAATTTTTGCCCAGTCAATTGGACAGTTGACCTAAAAATCAACTGTATTGGGGAAAAAGTCAACTGTGGCCAATTTACAGTCAAACCTCATAATTTTTTATCCAAATCAACATTGTAAACTCATATGAACCATTTGATCAAGTTTGGACCACAACTCCTCAAGAAATTTGATCAGATCATCAAAAGGGCAAAATGGTCATTTTTAGGGTTTTGACTGTAGAAGGGCCATTTCTGATTTTTCACCTAGTCAATGGAAAATTGGGCTCAAGCATGGTTTCAAGGGCTCAATGGCATCATCTTGACCTAATCACAAGGTTCAAAAGATCTCAAAAACATTAGATTGACAGATGAATTTTCCAATCAACTGATCAAAAATCAACTATACACTAAAAAGTCAAACTTTGACTTTTTGGTCAAAATCAAGTTCCAAGGGTCATTTTTCATCAAGATGTGTCAAAAAATGAAACTTCTTCACCAAGAAACCTAATTTTGAAAATTAGGGTTTAAAATGGAAAATTTTCATAACTTAGAAATTTTCTAAGTTATGAAAATTTCTTATTTTTTCCCAACTTTTCCCAACTTTTTCACCATGATGAAATTGGATTCAAAGAAAACCTCCAACATGAAAGTTGTATTCCTCCACAAAATATACAACTTTTATTCACAAAGTATTCCCAAAATATAATTGGATCTCAAGTTATGATTTTGTGAATAAGGGTCCAAATACTTTCTAACTTAGTGAAATTTTGCCCTAGTTTAGGCAGGATTTTGACCTATCTTCATGGCAACTTTTCACATAGTTCCAAGTGTAATCTCAAAATTTATTTCAAAGATGGATTGTAGAACATGTTACAAGCTTTCCAAAATTTCCAAGAACTCTCCAAGATCATTTGTGGTTAGGGAGAATCGAAGGTTTGAAAATGGCAAATTATCACTTTTGTCCAAGGCATTTTGCACATTGCTACAACTTGCAATTCTGTCCAAAGCATGCTTGTACTTGGTTTACAGGTTCTAATCCTTTCTAAACTCATAAATTAAATGCAAATACATTGGTTAGAGGCTTTGTTCTGAGCTTTAGAACATTACACATTGAATTAATCCATTTTTGGCAAAAAGATAACAATGCCATTTCCATAAAGTTCACTTTATGCATTTTTGTTTCCCTTGAGCCAAGGACCCAATCTTTTGCAGCAAACAAAGTCCACAAACTTGGGGCAAAGTACACTAACTTTTTACAGCTAAGAAGCAGACCTGTACATGCCTTGGCATTGTCAACCTCACCTTTTACTTCAAAAACAAGCAAGTGTGCAAAAACTCCACAACTTTGTAATCTGATAAGAGCAAGCTTTGTGAACATTTCAAACAAGCTTAACATAATATACCAAGTCTAAAACACGAGCTCATAGCCTCTAAAACACCCTTAAGCACAAAAATCACAAGTTCTTGCAAAAACAGGGCAAGTTCTGCAGATTGACTTCCAAAACCAATTACACTCGTGTGTTTTGTCCCAAATCACTTCAAACACATTCTAAACAATACACCTAAGTTATCCCAGTCCTCCTCAATCAACTGTAACTGCATTTTCAAGCTTCACCATTTTCAAATTCTGAGTTTGCAGTTTGAGTTCTATAGAGAGGTTCAAGCCATTTCAAAGCAAGCTGAGCATTGGGAAAGGTCAAGGGAACATCAAGCAAGCTCAAAAGATCCTCAGGCCTCACTGAAAGTTGCTGCATTTCCATATTCGAACTTGACTGAAAAAGGTATTTCTCAAACTTCTATCTCTTTATTTAGGAATCATTAGGCTTAGGTTTGTGAAGCAAAAATGTAGTCCTCATTGTCCATGAGCTGTACATATGCATATAATTCATTTATGTTAACTGAGCTAGGAGAATTTGGATGTTGAAGTTTCTGAAAAAAACTAGGTTAGAATTTAGGGCCAAGGAAACTCTCTCTTGTCTTTGAGAGTTAGATCAAGTTCTTTACATGGTTAGAATCGTGTGATCATGAGCTATAACTTTCATGTTGCAAGTTTTTGTTTTTGAGCACGTATGCAGGAGATACAATTTGAAGCAGGATACGCGCGCATTTCTGTTCCAAGGACAGGGACGAAGTGGAAATGGGCTGGGCCTGGCTTGCCTTGCTGTTAGCACCCACCCTTTGTGTTATTTGCACCCCCTGGCCCATTTTCTTTATTTGTGCATATTTTTCATTTCTTTTTTTTTTTTTTTGACTTTATTATTTTTTCTTGAACATTTAAAATCACAAAAATTATTTTCTTTATTTTTGATATTTTATCATATTTTTATTTTATTTTTATTTGCATAAAAAATAATTATTAGATTAATATTACTTTATTTTCTTAATTAAAGTTTGTAAATAATACAAAAATATCATATATTTCATTTTTATTATTTATACACTCAAATGAATATTTTATACAATATTTAATTTTTCAACATTTTTGTATATATTTTTATTTATTATATTGTACATAAAAATGAATAAATAAATAATATAATATATTTTCTTAAAACAAAAATTAGGGTTTCCACCCTTTCCAAAAAATAATCATTTTTATTTTCCCTTATTTTTAGGACATTAAATAATTTATTTTACATACATAAAGTAATACAAAAACTTTTTTGCATATTCATATTTAATTGCTTGTTTAAATATTATTCATTTATTTATTTGTACAATTAAATTCAATATGGTTGTAATAGTTTTAGGGCTTTATTTTTTAGCAATATCCCCCTATTCAAACTTGTATCCCCCTCTCCATAATAATGTTGTAATAGTCTTAGATTTACTTTAACGCATTTTATCGCTTTCAAATGCCATGATAGTAAATTAGGGTTTGTATGCAGAGAACCAAAATCAAATAAATAGCATGACTAAACACAAGACAAAAATGCATGAAAAATGACAACACAATGCACACAAGCATCTCTAGGGTTTCATCCACTTGTTGCCTTAAAAATGGCCATGGTATGCATGCTAGGTATCTTGGCAAAACAAAAACAAAACAAAAAGATCATAGTCCCTCGATGACGCTATCTTGGTTTCCTATATAAAATGATCTAGTCCCTCAAAAAACTTGCTAAAGATACTTGGCACAATTGCTATCATGGTCATACGATGACCCGCGCCCGCCCCGTTTAACATCCAAACACAAGGTTGTTTACCAAATATAATGGTAAAACAACAATGTCAAAAGGTTAAAAATGTACAAGAAAGATCTTTGAGTAGGGTAGACAACTCCTAGTTACTTGATCAAATTTGCAAACATCCTTGCTATTTTCAAAAACAGACAACACAATTTTAAAACATTTCCCAAAGCAAACTTTCAAACATTGAAACATTTTTCAAAAGACGAACACCTTTGTATACATTCAAACAAGAATCATTACAAAGGTTGCCTAAACAAAGGTCTCTTTTCAAAATACTTTCAAAACCATACAAAGCACCATTTCAAACAATTGAAAAGAAAAAGCAAGTGATCTAAACAAGTAACTAAGAGCCCATGGATAAGCATGGATGAAAAGGGTGCTAGCACCTTCCCTTTTCATAATCTACCCCCCGAACCCAAGAAAAATCTCAAAGGTCTTTCTTGTGCTTTTTGACCTTTCCTTTGGATAAAATAAAAAGTCGGTGGCGACTCTTGCTAAACCGAAACATTTGCAAACACAAACACAAAACCTCAAGTCAGTTCTCCCACCACATCACACATGTTATGGATATGTGTAACAACATGGGTCAATATTTTTAAGCATTCCCCAAGCACGAATGGACCTCTGATGATAACCTTGCAGGTCATTTGAATAGTCAAACACAATACACTGAATGAGCATATCATGAGGACTATCCCTCTGGGCGTAACCAAACTGACGTAAAGCTAAATAGGGGTTGTAGGTGATGCCTCCTCTAATGCCAAGGAGTGGCACATTGGGAAATTCTCTGTAGCAATCAATAAAAGTGATATCTTCTTGGGAGCAAGGGCACCAATAGATGTCAGAGTGAGAAAGAGACATTAATCTTTGGTTCCATATTAAACCTAGTTCATTCTTCATTACTGACCGAGGAAGGTGAAAAATAAACAACCTATAGAGTAGAGGTATGCAACACATAAGAGTCCCTCGCTTCTTCATGGTAAGGGTATGGAGTGAATGATTAATATCCCCGAGAAATGTAGGTACTGGATTATGAGCAAGAAAGATGTTGATGGCACTGACATCTACAAACCGGTCTGAATTGGGGAATATAATCAACCCGTAGATCAAAAGAGCTAAAACATATTCAAAGGTATGGTAACTCATAGCATCTAGGAATACCTAGGATTTCTTCATCATAAAACTTGTAAGGAGGTCCTTAACTCCACTGCTTCTTTCCCAATTGGACTCAATGTCAGACGACTTTAAGTGCAAAGCTATGGCAACATCTTCAGCAGTTGGATCTTGTTATAAATAGGTAAAGGGTATCTGCTTCAATATAGGAAAACCAATTATTTTGGAGAATTCTTCCAGTGTAGGCACCAACTGATAGTTTGGAAATGCGAAACAATGGTGCTTAGGGTCGAAGAACTGGAATAAGACACTCATCAAACCCTCGTCAAAACTGGCAGTGACCAAACTGAGTAAGTGACCATATCTCTTGTTGAATGATGAACTCTCAGGAACTTTTAAAACCATTTCTTTGATTTTGGGAGGAATCTCTACAAAATTGATTCAGATGGTTTTTCTGCGAGCTGAATCCATAACCTACAAAATAGAGGAGAGATAAATCCACAGGCCCTTGAAATGGTTAGTGTACATGACATGTTATGATGTTTATGATGTTATGATTATGTTTTGAAATTACAAGTATATCAATTGGCTCAACCTGTCCTATTAATAGTAACCAGCTTCTAAGGAGTCTCATATCACTGACCTTTCTTTTAGGCATTATTTTAGCTCAAGCACCGAAGTATTGCCGCTAAAATATCCCAAAAGTCTAATCTTAATGAGTGTAGCATCGAGTATCAACCAATCTTCGGTCGGAATAAAAGTCGGCCATCTCACTACTTTCTAATGGCTTAGGATGCGTCAATTAAAGGTTCCAAAGGTCAGTTAGCGCTTAATGACACTATAAAGAAGCCTAATGTTATCCTTGACTGACTCAAGGAACATTAGTACAAGCCAAAGTATCACGCTAGCGTAGCCATCACTTCGTTCATATCGGTCTACGCCGTACAACTTCCATGATTTATTTCTACTTACCTAAAAAAGGTGCCCCAGATCCGGGTGTAGGATCTTTTAGTAACAACCCAAACAAGCCCTCAAAAGTAAAGCATACAAAACACAAAAGGAAAGCAGTTAAAATGATCTAAACTCTAAGGTAACCTCACTTTTTACATATCCCCAACAGATTCACCAGTTTTGTAATATGGTGGCAGAACCGACTATTATACTGGTTTTGCATTCGCAAATGTTGCAGTAAGCAAGAGTCGCCACCGACTTTTCTTTTATCCAACAAAGGAAAGGGTGAAAATAACAGAAAAAGACCTTTTCAAGAATTTTCTGAGTAAGGGGGGTAGATTATGGAAAAGGAAGGTGTTAGCACCCTTTCCATCCGTAGTTTTCTACAGGCTCTTAGATGCTTAGCTCATTTTTTAAAATACCTCGTGCTTTGTGTGTTTGAAAAGATGTCTTTGAAAATGCCTTAGTACGATGATTCGCTTTATGATAACTCTTGTATTAGTCCTCAAGAGTGTGGACAAAGCGAATGTTTTTGAAAATGTGTTTGTGTAGGTGTAAAAGTTTGTTTTGAGCAAGCATCTAACAGCTATCTACTTGTACTTGAAAAGGTTCATTCTTTTCCTCCTATCCTTTAGACAGTGCTATCCTACTATTAGTTAGTAGGTAGCCCTATCGTTGGATGTTTGAGAGATATTCGAAGGGAAGATTTGTAGTCACAAAGGCAACTGGGAAAGAAGCTTTAATAACCACCCTAGGGTTCTAAGATCATATTTTTACCAAGGCAACATCGAGAGGGTCATCGAGGGACTTATGATCTTTTTGAACCAGAGGGTAGCCACTAAAACCTCTCACGTTTTGAGAGTTGTGACTATTTTTCGAAGGCAACCGAAGTAGGATACCCTAGAGGTGTATATGTGCAATGTTATGTTCAGTTATTTTAATCTTTAAATTTAAGTTTGCTAACATTTGATTTTAATCTTATCATACAATCATATTAGTCATACATCTAGCAGTTAATATGAAAGCAATAAAAAATGCAAGAATTATAAATCCTACGCTATTACAATGCTTCGGGGAAGGGGTATTTACATGTCCAAAAAGTTGGGAGGAAAAAAAAGAAATCGATAAACTCCTAGTTTAATCTATTACATACTATCAGCAGGTACATTATTATAAAAAATACGAGAATAAGATGATGTGCGCGAAATAGAGACGTACGTGTAAAACCCTAAGAAATTGCTAAGTAAACATAAAAATCTTTTTTTTGGTTTTGTTTATTTATTAAGAAAATACTTAAAATTAAAATTAGGAATACCAAACTTAATCCTAATTAATTAAATAAATACAAGAAAACTAATTCTAATATTTTTTTTTTGTATTTTTGTTAAGAAAGATTGGAATGAAATAAATCTAAGTCTAATTGATTTTAAATTAATTAAATAAAGATCAAATTTAATCAATTTATGAAAATTAAATTAATTTAGGAAAACCTAAGTCTATTATTTTTTATGGTTTTATATTATTGTGAGAAAAAAAAAGATTAAATAAACAAAATGATAGAATAAATAAAAGAGAAAATGCAAATGGCCTTGGTGTGCAAAATTAAAATGGGAGGTGTGAGATTTGAATTCACTAGGCCCAAATGAAAGGAGCTCAATATTCGTCTGATCCTGTGTGGTTTGTCCCTTGAGGGTTCATCATGTACAACGCGCTTGGAATGTTAGATCTCCATCTGCTGACATTTGATGGCCCAAACATGAAGGCACATGGTGGGCGCTTGATTATGTAACACATGGAATCTGCAAAGCAATGTAATAAAAATAAAACTTCAGACCTGGGTGTCGAACCCAGGTCCTTTCCCTTTACACGCACATGCCTTGCCATTTTAGCTGGTGTTTCAATCGAAACAAATGAAAACAACACTGAATCCTTCAAATTTTATTAGTTTCAAAACCAAACAAAGGCCTTTCTCAGTCGAAATCACCCCCTGAATCCTAATCTGGGGTAGTTTCGATCTATGACGGTCTGTGCCTTGGGTTTCGAAGGTAATCTATTTCGAAAACCTCTAGCCATGGTAACCTGCAATTTCATCACTTAAGTTCTCATGTAAAACGTCATACCTTTTCTCATCATTATCACAAACATATATGCATGCATTAAATGGATCAACAATACATATTTCAACTAGTTTGAATCAAAGATATATACCAAACGGATTATTATCATGGGTGTGTTTTTGGGATGTGTTGGGCTTATGTGGTGATTGGGGATGGCTTCTGGGACCTTTAGGAGGAATATAGGATGCTGGTTTTGGATCGAAGGTGCCTGTAAAAGGTGTTTTGGTTTTGACAATTTTGCTGAATTTTTAAAGAATTTTCATGGATCTTTGAGGTAGCTTTCAATAGGTAATTTATCCGTGTTTAGCTTGCAGATATGCTGGGTATTTATAGGAGATGGGGAGGGAGTCTTAGCATGGAAAGAAATTTCCTTAATCATGTCCTTTAAGAACAAAATCACACACTTTGAAAAATTGCCGTAATTGCATATTCTTGCCTAATTTGCGTGTGTTATGAACCTAGACATGTGATGTTTGGCGCCTTGAAAGAATTCAAATTACTCATAATTTCCTTCACCAAAGTGTCTTTGATCAGTCCCCAAGTGTTACCTTCTTTGATTTCCTTTCTTTCAATTCAAACCAAATCGAAGCATCAACTCTCCCTTTCTGACTGGTCGAATGTTGCTTCAACTCTTTATCAATTGAAGGCTTTGTAGACGCCTCCTCACCTTCCTTCGAATTGCCCCAGGCCTCATCATTGTGGCTTTCGATTGAGTCCCTATTTTCTTAGTTCTTCGATTGGCACTGATACTACCCAACTAAACCAAACGAAAGACTTCATCCTGACCAGTCAAAGCTTCCTTGAATATTTCTCTTTCATTTTGACCAACTAGATCCAATCTTTGACCAAACCCTTTTTTCAGACAACACTATGTGTCCTTTGAATATGCCTTTGAATGCTTCTTCAAATGGATCATTTACATGTCCTTCGAATGACTCCTTTGATTGGACCCATCTATTTGCCTTAGCTGCTTGATTCAAATAGCCCAAATGAGAACTTCATTCTTGCCAATCGAAGCCTCCTTTGTCACTTCCTTAGAATGCCATTGCATAGGAGGCTTGGGTCTGGCAACATGTAAGACCAAGATTCATCATAAGACAAACTTGCTTTCAGTAATTATGTGTCTCCTTCAAATGGCCACCAATATGTGTCCTTTGAATGGACCTTTAGAGTGCTCTTTCGAAGGGGTCATATTGTGTGTCATAATGCAGAAATTGTGTTGAGGGGTATTGGCCTTGTGCATTGAAAGCAATCACATAGCAAGTCTTTTCCTTATGCATTGAAGGTAATCATAGAAGAAGCCTTTGCCCTTGTGAATCTCAGACAAGTCTGAGGAAGCCTCTGCCTTGTGGATCGAAGACTAGTTGAAAGGAGCCTTTGGCTTAGTGAATCCAAGGCAAACTTGTAGAGGCCTTTGCCTAGATGAAACTTGGACCAAGGCTTGCTCGAAGGGGAACCAACGCACAATCGAAGCCAATGGTCCAATGCTTGATCGAAGGGTTTTAAATTCCCAATCGAAGCTTGTGAGACACATATCGCTCGAAGGGTTTTAAGATCCCAGTTGAAACTCCTTGTCCAGATGCCAATCAAAGACTCTTTTGTTCACCTGCCAATCAAAGGATATTGTTAACATGCCAATCGAAGGATATTGTTGAAATACCAATCGAAGGACGTCGTTCAGATGCCAATCAAAGGACACTATTGACATGCCAATCGAAAGACACTTGACCATCATTCAAAAAAATTCATTTTCTTTAGGCGAGTGTTTGTAACCACCCATGTAAGAGAAAACTTTGGGAAACATGAGAGGGAAAATTTTGGGGTACAACATGTACAAACGCATATATTTTTTCCCGACCATTTAGAGTTGATTCCTACATGAATCTATTATATAAAATACTTAATAAAGCACAATGTTCAATAGATTTCAATTCATTTCAGACTTATAGTTTCTTTGCGCTGTTAGATTTGTTTGTGTATTTCATGTGATGCAGGGATTCTTATCCGATACCGTGAGCCATATTCAAATATCTCGAGCCTTATCTGATACCATGATCTTTATCTGTCGCCTTTGCATTTTATCTGATTCCTCTTATTATCTATGCTTTCTTTGTCTATGATTTATTTTCACGTGGTGTGCTCCTCGCTTATGATTCGATGCACTTTATCCGGTGCTTGGAGTATTATCTGACATTTGGGTTTCTTTGAGGCTGTCGGCTTGTGATTTATTTTCACCTGAGGTTTGGTATATTCTTGGCTTATTTATCTGCTTGTGGCTTTAAACCCAAAGGGATGGAAACGTTGTATTGACTTTATCATGTCAAGTACCAGTTTCTTATTCAGTCAGATCCTCTTTACCTTATCGTTTACCCTCATGTACATAGGATACTCTCTTCATCTCCTCCCATTCTTTAATTTTCAAAACCTTCTCATCTTTTTCAAAACCTTCTTTGTTTATAAACTCGAACCTCTTTCATAATAAACCTCGACTTTGTCGAGTTCCTGTTCTTTTAAAACTTCTTTTCTTTAAACAAACTTCAATTCATTTAATTATACTTCGACATCTTTCAAAATTAACAAAGACAATTCAACTCATTCAAATCTCTTATGCCCTCTCGAACCTTTTATCCTTTAAAACATACTTCCAAGATTAGACATGATTCATTTATAGTCGAGATATCATCCTCCTATCCCCATGGTTATAAAGGTGTCGACTTTTCCACTTGAGTACTAGAGGTGTTCTCAATCCCTCACTCTTGGTGATGCAGGGTCCACCTTTCTCACACCTTGTGGGCATTAGTTGAGATTTCTCTCCTAAAAATAACGAATTGTCTCTTCGTTTAAAATCAACCAACAGACAAGTCTTTTATAGCTGAACTACGGTGCTCTGACTTTCCCATTGAACGAGGGAGTACGTAGGCACTAAGTCCCATGACCCAAGGTGAGTAAAAATAATTAAAAAACATTTTCTTTTGGTTGCAAATACTCATTAATTCTTTCCTTTTAGCAAGTAAGCCTTTAGATAACACACCTTTTGAAAGAAACAAACAAAGTGGATCATGCGGAGTACCGTTGATGCTTAAGGTGCTAATACCTTCCCTCAGCATAACCAACCCCTGTACCTTGATCTTTAATCTTTTATTTCATTGTGGGTTTTGTTTTCTTTTTTCCCATTTCCCTTTGTAAATAATAAAGTGCGTTGGCGACTTCATTGAGTGAGATAAGTCAATTGATGAACTAATCGCAAATTCTTTAAAGCTACATTTTTTGCATTTTACACAGTGCGACAGATAGTACAACGTCTTATCCTTCCATTACTCTGGTATTGTGGTGCAAGGATTGTACTTTTGGTACTATGTTGTCTACCACTCTCACTAATTATTGCAAGGAGACAACTAAAATTTTGGTATTCCTATTATACCCTCTAATGAATTTCTTTTCACCTATAAAAGGAAGACTTGGAAGAACTGGAATTGTTGAACAACTTTGAAGAAACTCGCACTGATTCAAATTGCTGAAATGCTGCAAGAATAACTCTGTACTTTTTGTAAAGCAAGGAACTTTTGTTCATTAACTTGCTGGGAAGGAAGTATTGTTCGCTAATTTGCTTAACACTGTTGTGTTACTATTTGTTCTTCATTTATGTGTAATATTCTTTCAAGAAGCATTATTGTAAACACAAAAACCAATATTCAACACTGAGTTGATTGTTCCTTGAGTAACTAAGTGTTAGTCAGTATACTCAAGAAGTCTTTGACAATTTATCTTTGAGTTGTTGTTCTTTAAGAGACTAGAGTTTAGTCAAGATTCTCAAGAAGACATTGACAATTTGTCTTTGTGGTCTGTAATCAGTTTGGTTATAGTGGATTAAGTCCTTAATTGAGAAAGGAAAATGACCTTGGTGAATGGACTAGATTAACTTCGTTAACAGTGAACTAGGATAAAAAAAAATTTGTTCATTTATTTTTGTTTTTATGTTAACTTCAAGTTCTCGATTTCAAAAAGGTTTTATTTCTAGAAACTCAATTCATAACCCCTCTTTCTTGTGTTTCTTGCACCTTCACAACTATCCTTTTTCTCCCCTTCAACACAACAAAAGATATTAGTAGCATTTGGTCATTAGGATCTCTTCCTATGGATGCCAATGTTTTTCCTCCACAAAGACCCTTTAAAAAACTCCCATCAAGACCAATAACGGGTCTACGAAGCTTGAAACTCTTCTTACATACTATATTACATATGTGTATTTGCCCTAATTAGATTTATTTTGTTTACCCTTACATTTGACTTCCTTTGAGTTTTTTCCTTAACATACTTAATCTCATTTTAGGATTATCTTTCAAGGAATTCACAATCCTCTTACTCAACTACTTTGTATTCATCATCTTCAAATATTGATCTCTACAACAACTGTGAATGTCAACTAGTTTCCTCAGTTTCCATGAATCCTCCTTTGGCAATTTGACACAATATGCTTCCCACTCATATCCCTATCTATATCCAACCCTTACCATTTTCTTGTCATTTTTAATGAACTTAAAGTTTCTACCAGATTGGATAACATAAATTGTTATTGCTTCTTTAAAATCACACTTGGAAGTAAAATAAGTTTCTAACTCCAATTTATAATTTTCCATATCTTTCTGCAACTTGAAAACTAAATGCTTACTCCTACTTGTTATGTTATTCTCATATGTTTCACACCCACTTTCTAACTTCTCGCTATCATTTTCACTCTCATCAATTTCTCCCATGTGCTTATGTTTTATGCTAGTACCTTCATAACCATTCGCATAATATAATAAACTATCTATTTTCTCTCCCATAAAATTATCGCCATCATCAATGTTTTCAAATTCAATATCCAATGCAATGTCATAATTAAAACTCACATGATCATTATCATCCTCACTTTCATAACCAACCATGCCACCCTCATTCATCACATATGCATTAACCTCATCATTCATATCACTATCATGGCCTCTACCTTCATTCAATTCACCTTCCCGCACCTTGCCAGATTAACCTCTACCTTCATTCAAATTCACCATCTCGCCCTTAATCAGTCTAGCCTCTACCTTCATTCAATTCATCTCATTTTATCACTTTGTCATACATTTTAGAAATTAAATCTTCTTCATCAAAATTTATAATTTCCTCAAATTTATATCTTCTTCCTTTAAATGACCATCATAAAACTCAGCCCGGGATAATGGATATTGTATATAAATATCATCACTCAATTTCACCTTGGACACCTTTACCATCATCCAAACTATGATCCTTAAACGTTGGATCCTTGTACCATATAATATTTATCTCCCTATATCTCTATCCTAACTATACCTACCAACTTGAAATAACCCCACTGATCAACATCATATTTGAATTATGAAAATTTTCCTTCATACTTAGTTAGTTCATCATCTACAAATGACCCCTGTTGTACCCCAAAATTTAACCTCCCATATTTCTCAACAAATGTCATGTGAGGTCCCCAAATTGCTCAAGGAAGTTCAAGAGTTGACCAGATAAACTCTCTCCTAAGGCAGTCTACCTTAAATTAGGGTTTCATTTTTCATCAGGATATATGAACCACAAAGGTCTCAAATGCTCACCATTGTCTTAGTATGTTCTCAAGATCATCCATGTCAAGTTTCAAGCCTTGTAGAGGAAGTTTGCTCAATCAACTGCTCAAATGCCTGAAAATTAACTGTGCTAGGTCAAAAGTCAATTGTGGCCCACATACAGTCAAACCTCAATATTTTTGGTCAAACATCCTCATTTTGAAGTATTATTCATCATTTGATCAAGGTTTTATCATGATTCCTCAAGGATTGCTCACAATTCATCAAAACCCAAAAGTTGCTAAATTAGGGTTTTGTAGGAAAAGTCAACTCAACTTTGATCAAGCATAACATCCTCATACTTTATCATAAATGACCCATCCAAAGCTCATTTTTAATAGGATGCAATTACCTACAATTCATCTTCAGCTCCCAAGTTCAAAATATGCACTCACAAAAAGATATGAATTTTGACATTATAGGTCATTTTGGAAAGTCAACAAAAACAACTTTTGGGTCAAAGCTTCATACATGAACATGGAAGACTCAATTGAGATGATACGAAAAGGGTTGCTTAGAGGACATCCTAAGCTTTCTAAAAAGTCCAAGAACACCTCTCTAGGGTCAAAATTGAGAGAGTTATGCATTGGCCAAGTTGACCTTTTTTGCAAAATTGCCAAAACACAAATGTGCTCAAATTTGCATTTTTTTGTCAAATGGGCCTAGTTTTTCATGATTGAATTTTGCTTATGACATGGTCCACGACCCAAATACTCACTAACATGTTATTTGCTTCATTATTTATTTTATTTTGATTTTTATTTATTAAAAATTGAATTAAAACAATTAATTGGTCAATAATAGCAAATATTTGTTTTGATTGGATTTTTTGACAGAATCACAAGCTCATTATGTTGGAAGATCAGAATCAAATCATATCAATGGCAATTGGAACAAAAAGAGCATGATTAGGCCAAAATTGGAAGGATATCATATACCATGAAAACCAAATCAAATCTTCAAGATTTGTAGTGAGACTAGTGGTTTTTACAACCCTAATTCACTCTAGTACATATAGAGAACGCAACCAAGGCAAGAAAAGAGGTTAACAGTCGTGCAGAGCCAAGAACAAAACTTCAAAAATTCAAGAAAAAGTGGTGATCCAATTTCCATCCTAGAGGCCAATTCGAGCCACTCTCACAATACCAACAGACTCCTGGACATCTCTAGAAGGGATTTCAATTAATTGTAAGCTTTCTCACGTTTGGAATCATAAGTATAGAAGCCACGATTTGTCTTAAAATTTTGATTTCATTTTCATTTATTTACGTATCATTAGCACGTTTGATTCATATATTCTTGTTTATCATTGAGTTTGCAAGCTTTTGGTATTGTTTAATTACGTTTTTAGTACAGGAATCAAGAGATGCCATAGTTAGGGTTTCGTGTTCTTGTTTAGGGTTTTCCAATGCAGGAAAAATTGGGTGTTGATTCTGGTACCATGATGCTCGTGAGGATGAGACGAGCTGATTGGTACCAGCCATGGTCATTTATCTTGCTTGTGGATAATTTTTGAGATTCACAGGTTTGTACCTACAGCAACGTGTCTGTAGGTAAAAGTATCTTAGGCTAAAACGTCGGTTGGGGAAGAAGAAGACGATGTGTGGCACTCCCTAGTTGGGTGGTTTGAATGTTAGCGCGTTTTTCTGAATGCACCACATGATTTGATTATATTTGTTTATTCCTATTATATTTACAAATAAGCAAAGCAGCTCAGTTGGCAAGCAGGTATTGGAAACGTGCATAAGGACCTGGGTTCGATCCCCAGGTCCCATATTTATTTCGTATTATTTTTCAACAGGTGATCAAGCGCGTTGCATTAGTGTACCATCCACCATGTACCATCAAGATCCAACCATCAAGCGCCTCTCCAGCCAGATCCAATGCCCTTCCATTGAAAGCCCACTGTGTATCCCAAGTCAACGTACGCATTAGATCTGCCAAAGTCAATCAGGCCTTAGTTATCTGGGCCCAGAAAATTCAGATTCCAACCCCCATGATTGCTAATACACATGCCCATCTCATCTTTCTTTATTTATTTATTTTTAATTCTTTTAATACTTTCTCTAATTTTTTAATTCACTAATTAATCTTTTTTTCATAAAATCATAAAAAAATCAAGAAATCAAAAAATTAGAATTAAACTTTTTTTATCACAATTAATTTTGTTAATTTAATTTGATTTAGTTTAACTTAAGGAAATTGTGATTTATTTTCATAAATAAAATCAAATAGAAATCAGGTTAAAACTGTTGATTTAATTTTATTTTCTCTTTTTTTCTCAAATAAATAAAAAACACAAAAATAGGCTTTTGGAATAAATTAATTTATTTTTCTTAATTTAGAATTAACTAGAATTAGGATTTCTTTTTTATTTTAATTATTTCTTTGTTTCCTTAAATAACAAAACATTTTTTTAATCAATTGCAATAGGTTTAAGTCAAGGGTCAAAATCCTAGTTGTCTCGTATTTAATTCATCGCGAGCGTGTTAATTATTTTTGCCAATATTGTTGTAACTGCTCACTGGTTTGTAATAGTTTAATTTAGGACTTTTACTTATAGCTTTCTCCCCGGGTTTTTGGTTATGTAATTAATCCCCCACCCCGAAGCCTTGTAATAGCGTAGATTTACTTTCTCGCATTTTTTAAATTTCTGCAAATATTTAACTGTCTAGATATATGCATAGGATTGTATAACAAGAATGCATGACAAATTAACACAGTTAGAAAATCCTAATGTGCAAAGATAAATAATTGAAACAAATCATTCGCACATATCACTCTTAGGGTATACTCTCACTTAGGTTGTCTTCGGTAAACGATCATTAAGTATAGGGTGTCTTAGTGGTTGTCCTCCTGTCTAAAAAGATCAAATGTCTCGTTCGAATGTTGCCTCGAAAATGTTGCCTCGGAAATGTTGCCTTGAATATGATCTTAAGACTCTAGGGTTATTACTAAGATGTCCTAACATTGTTTAGTGATCGTACGTCCCTTTCAAATTGACTCTTACAACTCCAACGACGGTGCTACCTATTTCTCAATAGTAGGATAGCGCTGTCTAAAGGAAACAAGAATAGAAACAATATTTTTTCGAGTAGGTAGATGCTAATAGGTACTTGCTCAAATCAAAACTTTTCACATTTACACTTTTCAAACAAACTTTTAAAACAAACTTCGTCACACCTTTGAGGACTTATACACGGGTTATCACGAAGTCAAACTTTTCAAAAACAAAGCACATACACAAGAAATTTTAAAAAGATGAGCAAGTATATAAGAGCCCATGGAAAACCATGGATAGAAAGGGTGCTAACACCTTCCCTTTCTATAATCTACCCCCCGTACTCAGAATATCTCGAAAAAGGATTTTTTTTTCTGTACTTTTTTCCTTTTCGGTTGGATGAAATAAAAGTCGGTGGCGACTCTTGCTTATTGCGACATTTTGCGAATAAAAAACGCAAAATGCAAACCAGCGTCAAACAGTCGTTTCTGCCACCGTATCATAGAACTGGAGACTTTGCTGAGGACATATAAGTGGGGTATACCTTAGGATCTAGTTCATCATAATTGCTTCTCTTGATTGCTTTTTTTGCTTTACTTTTAAGGGTTTTTGTTTGGGGTTACTATAGATCCTACACCTAGATCTGGGGAATACCTTTTAGGTAAGTAGCAATAGACTGTGAGGGAACTGTACAGCATAGACCGATACAGTTGAAGCAGTAGCTACGTTGGTGTGGCACATTGGTTGGTACTGGTATCCCTTGTGGAGAAACGAGGAGAATACTGGGCTGCTGCATGGTGTCGTTAAGCATCAAATGACCTTAGAACCTTTAATCGCCCAACTTGGCCATTAGAAAGTAGTCAGATAGTCGGCCTCGATGTAGAGCTGAGAACTGGTTGATACTCGATGCTACACTCATTGAGACCATACTCTCGGAATAATTTCGGCCGCAGGAAAAGATTGCGTGAGCTGAAACCATGACCGATGGAGGATGGTTAGTGATATTGAGATCCTCTAGAACCCGATTACTTTGCTAGGACAGGTTTGAAACCAAGTTAACCTTAAGAGGGTATTACCTTTGACCTCATGCAAGCCTTAAACCTAAGGGCTTTGTTTGATTTGACTATGTTTGCAATACTTGTGTTTTATATACATGTGGTTTATCATGACATCATGCATCATAACATGGCATTCATGTTCCATTATACTAACCATTTCAAAGACCAATGGAATTTATCTTTGTTCTGTTTTGCAGATTATGGCTTCCGTGCGCAGAAATACCATCCGAGTCAACTTTGTGCAGATACCTGCCCAACTTAAAGAGCTAGCCTCAAGAGTTTCTGAGACTTCTATGTTCATTAAGAGACACGGTTAACTTCTCAGTCTGGTTACTTCAAATCTTGATGAACAGATGATGAGCGTAATATTTCAGTTCTTCGATCCCAAGTATCATTGCTTCACCTTTCCAGATTACCAGCTGGTACCCACCTTGGAAGAGTTCTCTCGTCTATTGGGCATATCCATTCTTGAAAAGGTATCCTTCACAGGTATGGAAGAGGTTCCTAAGCCAGAAGATATTGCCTCAGCTTTGCATTTAAAACGGGTCGATGTGGTATCCAATTGGGAAACTCGAAGCGGGGTCGAAGGTTTTCTAGCCAAATTTCTGATAGACCAGGCACAAGTATTTTGGGATGATTTGGATTTTTAGGCTTTTGAAGATGTCTTGGCTCTTCTTATCTATGGTTTGGTTCTCTTCCCTAATTCGGATTCCTTTGTAGATGTGAATGCTGTCAAGATTTTCCTTTCTCGGAACCCTGTGCCTACCTTGCTTGGAGATATCTTGCATGCCCTCGATACTCGTACTATGAGGAGAAGAGGGACTCTTATGTGCTGCATGCCATTGCTGTCGAGGTGGTTTATTTCTCATCTCCCTAAGTATGTGATGAAGAATGAAGAAGGTTTGAGTTGGCCGTACAGAATAATGTCACTTGCTCATACAGATATTCTTTGGTGTTCCCGGACTATAGAAGACACTACTGTTATTGACCATTGTAGGGGGTACCCTAATGTCCCATTACTTGGTATCAGAGGGGGTATCACTTACAATCCTTGTCTAGCTTTACGACAATTTGGTCGTGCTCGAAGAGATGGTCCCCATGAGTTACTTCTCGAGGACATTGTATTCGACTATAAGGAGGATGTTAAGGAGCATCGTCGGAGGTTTATACGAGCTTGGGGCATGGTAAACAGATCTGACCCCGAGGAGTTAGGACCGAAGACTTCCCTTCCTATGCAGCCTTACCTCCAATGGGTCCGAGCTTGTGCCCAGAAGCTCATGATGCCTTATGAGGTCGTATTACCAGTGATTGTAGAGCCCACTAATGAAGAAGGCATTCCTTACACGGTTCTCTATCCCTACATGCCTACTGATCCTGGGGAGTTACAGAGGTCTTGGATTCAGTTGAGGAATGAGCGGGATACTTACCGGGAACAGTATCATGAGCAAGAAAGGAAGATTTTGAATCTCACCAGGAAGCTCGAGGAAGAAAGAGTGATCAATGACTATATCAGCACAAAGAGGAAGCGTCCATGGGACTTTTGATTTTTCTTTTCTAGTTTTAGATTTGTTTTATTTACTTCTTTGTAACTCCTTAAAGGCATGTTGAAACTTTCAAATTTAAGCTAATAAAGTTTTGTTTATTTTTGTTTTACAAATTTAAATCTCCCAAAGTCTTTGAAATCATTACATGCGCATCCCATTGTCATACACATCATTACAGGTACCACTACAGGTTTCTCATTTTCTTCGCTGTTTATTTCAGCAGAAATGTCTTCCGATCAAGCCATCAAAGATCTTCAGGAGCAGAATTCCCAGTTCCAACAGATGTTCATAAGTCTGGCTAAAGGACAAGAGGATCTGAAGACCCTTATTCTAAAAGAGAAGAAAAAGAAGAAGAAGACCGGTATTCTGAATATGGGTAGAAGATTCGGAGAAAGGTTGAGGCAACCGGCTGATCTGACCGCCTCGTCCAAAGAAGGGGAAAATCAAGAAAGGGAAAAGGACCCTAGTCCTTCAGTTTCTGAAGACGATACTAATTACAATGATGAGCAATATCCTCCTGCTAAGGATAGGTACCAGCAGCTAGAAGTCCGTCTGAGCGTTATGGAGATTCAAAAAATACCTGGTTTAGATTTCGGAGAATTGGGACTGGTATCGGGAGTGGTCTTCCCTCATAAGTTCAAAGCTCTGGTTTTTTCCAAGTATGATGGAGTATCCTGCCCAAAGCTCCATCTTCGCTCTTATGTCAGGAAAATCCAACCCCACACTGCTGATAGAAATTTGTGGGTACACTTCTTTCAAGATAGTCTGTCAGGGACTCAGCTTGAATGGTTCTACCAGCTGGAAGGGGCCAGTGTCCGAAACTGGGAAGATCTTGCTGCTTCTTTCTACAATCAGTATCAGTACAACACCGACCTTGCTCCTACTCGTACTCAGCTTCAGGGTATGTCCATGGGTGTAGGTGAAGGTTTTAAGGATTATGCTATAAAATGGAGAGACTTGGCTGGAAGATTCCAACCCTGTTGTACCCCAAAATTTTCCCTCTTATTTATCAAGATTTTTCTCACAAGACTTCTCGGACTCAAGGCAAGATTAGGGTTTGGTCAGCTCAAGACATCTCATCTTGCACTGATACACCAAAATTAGGGTTTGAGTTTGCATAAGGATTCTTGGACCACCAATGCTTCATGTGACTTTCATACATCATGTTGGACCCCTAAGTTTGCTCATGTTAAGTTTCAAGCCTTGAACCACATTTTTGATCAGTCAATTGGACAGTTGACCTAAAAATCAGCTGTATTGGGGGAAAAGTCAACCATGGCCAATTTACAGTCAAACTTCATAATTTTTGATCCACAACAACATTTTAGACTCATATGTACCATTTGGTCAAGTTTAGATCACAACTCCTCAGAAATTTGATCAAATCATCAAAAGGGCAAAATGGTCAAAATTAGGGTTTTGACTGAGAAAGGGCAATTTCTGATTTTTAACCTAGCCAATGACCAATTGGGTTCAAACATGATTTCAAGGGTTCAATGACATCATCTTTACCTAATCACATAGTTCAAAAGATCTCAAATCCATTGGATTGACAAATGAATTTTCCAGTCAACTGATCAAAAGTCAACTGTACACTGAAAAGTCAAACTTTGACTTTTTTGTCAAAATCAAGTACCAAGGGTCATAATTCATCAAGATGTGTCAAAACATGAAACTTTTTCACCAAGAAAACCAATTTTGGAAATTAGGGTTTTGAATTTGAAATTTTTCATAACTTAGAATTTTTCTAAGTATGGAAATTTTCTTATTTTTTCCCAACTTTTCACCACTTTTTCACCATGATGAAATTTGATTCAAAGAAAACTTCAAACATGAAAGTTGTAGTCCCCCATGAAATATACAACTTTTCTTCACAAACATTTCCCAAAATATGCTTGGATCTCAAGTTATGAATTTGTGAACATAGGTCCATGAACTAAATAACTTATTGAAAATTTGCCCTAATTTAGGCAGGTTTTTGACCCAACTTCATGGACATTTTTCACCTAGTTACAAGAGGTATATCAAAGTGCATTTCAAAGATGGATTATAAAGCACATTTCAAGATTTCTAAAATGTCCAAGAACTCTCCAAGATCATTTGTGGTTAGGGAGAATCGAAGAAGAGAAATTTGCATTTTATCACATTTGTTCATGACATTTTCACAAATTATCAAGTTGCAAATCAGATCTATGATGCTTGTACCTTGCATTATAGGTCCTAAACTCATTCTAAACTCCATAATTAAATGCAAACTCAAAGGTTAAAGGCTTTATCTTGGCTTTTGGAGCATTGTACAAGAAATAATTCCATTTTAAGCATAAAGGTTACAATGTCATTTTCATAAAGTGAGCTTTTGTAACTTTATCAATCTTGAACCTTGGACCTGTTTCTTTGAGGAAAGCAACTTCCATAGACATCAAGCAATATGTACCAACTCCTATCAGCTCACAAGCCAGCCAGTACAAGCATGTTTGCATTGGTCACTTCACTTTTCTTCAAATGCAAGAAAAGTTGCAAAAGAGGTCAGAACTTGTACAGCTGAGAAGGAGTGGACTTTGTATCATTCTATACAAATATACAAACTCATTTCAAGGCAAGACACGAATGTTGAACATCCAAAACACTCTTAAACTCAAAAACTCCATTTTTCTGTCCAAAGCATAGCAGTTCTGCAAAACCAAGGCCAACTGATTTTTGGCTCGTGCGTTTTGCCTTTTAACATTTGAAACACTTCATACACATTATACCAAAGCAGCCCAAGCATTCATCCTGCATCTGTAAGCTCTGTTTCAGCCATTTCCATTTTCAAACTTGGAGCTTGCAAATTGACTTGTGCAAAGAGTTTCAGCCATCCACAAAGAAAACTAGGCATTGGAATAGCTTGAAGGAAGTTCAAGGAAGCTCACACGATCCTCAGGCCTCACTCAAAGTCCCCACATTGTCATATCCAAATACAGCTGAAGGAGGTATTTTTCAAAACTCTATCTCTCTATTTAGGCATCCTCAAGCCACGATTTGTAAAGAAAAGATGTAGTCCTTATCATGGTGAAGCTGTACATATGCATATTTTCCATTTATATTAACTGTGTTGTGAGAATTTGAAGCTTGAAGTTCATGAAATAATTAGGTCACGAATTAGGGCTGATAAAATTCCCACTGATCTTTTAGAGTTAGATTACAAATTTTATATGGTTGGAATCGTGAGTTTAAATGCAACAAGTTTCATGTTATGAGATTTTGTTTTTGTGCAAGCATGTGAAAGTTACAGATTTGAGTTGAAAATGTGCGCGAGAAAGAAGCTGGAGGTCAGGGACGAAGCATTTGGGCTTTTTGGCACGCCTGGCCCTTTTTGTTTTTGATTTTCACACCCCCTGGATTACTTTTGCAACCCCTGACTATTTTCTTATATTTTTGTATTTTCTTGCATATTTTTATATTTATTACTTGCATTTATTTTTTCTAATGATAAAAAATACCCAAAAATAATTTATTTATTTCCACACTTTTATTTTATTTTTTATTATTTTTTGGCATAAATAATAGTTTATTAGCATAATATACTTTATTTTCTTAAATAAATTGTAAATATATTTAAAAATACTATATATTTTTATTATATTATTTATACACATAAAACATTTATTTTCATACATATTTTAATTTTTAATATTTGTACATAATATTATTTATTATTTTCTTGTACAAAAAATGGACAAAATAATAATATAGAACATATATTTTATTTTAATTGAAAATTAGGGTTTCACCCTTTCAAAAATATTAATATTTTTTCTCTTATTTTTAGGGCTTAAATAAATCATTTTTCTCATACAAAAATCAAATACAAAACATTTTAGCATAAATACATTTGCATTGAATTTTTAATATTTGTATATTTATTTAATGCGCATAATATTCAATTGGATTGTAATAGTATTTTTAGGATTTATTTTGTGCAATATCCCCATTCAAAAAAACTTGTATCCCCTCTCCCATAATAATTGTTGTAAAAGCTTAGTTTACATTTACGCAATTTATCGCATTTATACCATGTTTAGTAAACTAGGGTTTGCATGACAAGACCAAAAACAAAACAAATAGAAAAGACCTAATACAAGACAAATCAAATGCATGAAAAATGACACACATTGCACACAAGCACCCTTAGGGTTTCACCCACTTGGTTTCCTAATTTAAAATGGACACGTTACGCATACGAAGTATCTTGGCAAAACAATACAAAAATAAGATCATAGTCCCTCGATGACTCTATCAAAAGGTTGCCTAAAACAAAATGATCTTGGTCCCTCCAAACATGCTAAGATACTTGGCAACATTGCTATCATGGTCATACAATGACCCACGCCCGTCCCGTTTAACATCCAAAGATAGGGTTGTTTACCAAATCAATGGTAAATCAACAATGTCAAAGGAATAAAAATGCAAAAGAAAGACATTTGAGTAGGTAGATAGCTTCTAGTTACTTGATCAATTTCAAAACAATCCTTGTTATTTTCAAAAACACACACATTTCAAAACATTTTTAAAACACCTTTCAAAACATTGAAACATTTTTCAAAAGACAAACATCTTTGTATACATTCTTACGAACAAGAATCATTACAAAGATTTCCTAAACGAATGGGCTCTTTTGAAAATACTTTCAAAACCACACAAAGCACCATTTCAAACAATTTCAAAGCAAAGCAAGTCATCTAAACAAGTAACTAAGAGCCCATGGAAAACCATGGATGAAAAGGGTGCTAGCACCTTCCCTTTTCATAATCTACCCCCCGAAATCAAGAAAACATCTCAAAGGTCTTTCCTGTGCTTTTTTACCTTTCCTTTTGGATAAAATAAAAGTTGGTGGCAACTCTTGCTAACCGCGACATTTGCGACGAAACGCAAAACCTCAAGTCAGTTTTCCCACCGTATCACAGAACTGGCGACTCTGCTGGGGAAAATTATAAAAGTAGGGTTACCTTAGGGTTTAGATCACCTTTATTTGCTTACAATTGTTTGACTTGTTTTCTTTACATCTTGGTCATATTGTTTGGGTTTGAATCCTCCACCCGGATTTGGGAAACATTATAGGTAAATAGCAATACATTGTGGAAACTGTGCGGGGTATACCGACACGGTCTAAGCAATAGTTATGTTAGTGTGACATATTTGTGGGTACTGGTAGCCTTTGAGTCAATCAAAGTGAATACGGGGCCGCTGAGTGATGTCATGAAGCACTAACGAACTTCTAGAACCTTTACTTGACAACCTTGGCCTTTTAGGATGTAGTGAGATGACCGGCTTTGGTGCAGTCCGAAGTTGGTAGATACTCGATACTACACTCATTGAGGTTTGGTTCCTTGGAATATTTCGGTCGCCAGTAAAGAGGATTGAATTGAAACAATGAACAAGGAAACAATTCGGTGATATTGAGCTCCTTAGAACCCGGTTACTATTTCTAGGACAGGCTGAGCCAACTAAACTTCAAGAGGGTACTTACCTATGAAACCCCATGCAAACCTAAACTAGGAACTTGTGTGATTTTCTTGTACATATATACTTGTGCATAACATCATGGACATCATGAACATCAAATGCATCCACTAACCATTTCAAAGATTTTGGAGATTCATCTTTGTTCTTGTTTTGTAGGTTATGGATTCACTTCGCAGGAAAACTATCCAAATCAACCTTGTAAGAATTCCTCCACAACTTAAGGAGCTAGCTTCAAGGATTCCTGATAATTCTCCATTCACCGAGAGACATGGTCGTCTACTCAACTTGGTCACTTCCAACACAGAGGAAGACATGATGAAGGTCTCTTCCAATTCTTTGACCCTTTGCATCACTGCTTCACATTTCCTGACTACCAACTTGTGCCTACTTTGGAATAATTCTCTCAAGTTCTGAGGATTACTATTCTCAATCAACTACCCTTCAACGGTATGGAAAGAGATCCAAAGCCAGAAGAGATTGCTCAAGCTCTGCACTTGCACTCATCTGATGTCACAACATATTGGGAAACTAGAAGTGGTGTCAAAGGCTTCTTGGAAAAGTTTCTGTTTGAGAAGGCCCAAAGCTGTTGGAATTCCCTAGACTTGCAAGCTTTTGAGGAGATTGTAGCTCTTATCATGTATGGGATGGTATTGTTCCCTAATCCTGACCAAGTCATAGATGTAAGCACTATCAAAATCTTCATGACTCGCAACCCGGTGCCTACATTGCTTGGGGATATCCTACACTCTTTTCACACTCGTACAATGAGGAAAAGAGGTGTTCTTATGTGTTGTACTCCTCTCCTATCAAGATGGTTTATTTCTCATCTTCCCCAATCAGTCTTGAAGAATGAGCAAGGTTTAAGGTGGTCACAAAGGTTGATGACACTTACACATTCAGATGTTCATTGGTGTTCTCGATCCAAAGAGAATATTATCATCGTCGACCGTTATGGGGTATTCCCTAATGTCCCTCTACTTGGAATTAGGGGAGGCATCGCCTACAACCCTTGCTTAGCTCTAAGACAGTTTAGTTATGCCCTAAGGGATGGCCCACATGACATGCTGATTCAAGGTTTGGTTTTCGACTTCGACAACGACAATCAAGGACTCCGCCAGAAATTCATCCGATCTTGGAGGATGCCCAACAAGGTAGATAGTAAGACTCTGGGACACATGAATTCCATCCCTCTTAAGCCTTACCTCAAGTGGGTACGAACCTGCGCCCAAAGTCTTATGATGCCTTATCCCTCCATTCTCCCAGTGATTATAGAGCCTGTTAAGGAAGGAGAGGTTCCATACACCATCCTACATCCTGACATGCCAACATCACTCGAAGATCTACAAAGGAGTTGGATACAGCTCAAGGGAGAGCGTGATACTTTCGAAGCCCAATTCTAAGAAAGCGAGAAGAAGGTTTTGGAACTCACTTGGCTACTTCACGAAGAGCGGACTCTCAACACCTACATTGTACCAAAGAGGATGCGCAACGTCTTTTTACCTTAGAATCTTGTATTATTTTGCCCAAGGGGCATTGATGTACTAACAATTCTATCTTATTAATATGACGTGTGTTTCTTTTTTTGTTTAAAACAAATTTGAATTTCAAATCCTTGAAAACATTGCATGAATGCATATCATTCATCATAAGCATAAGCAGGTCTTCACACCAAGTTTCCTCATCTCTCTGCTGTTTATTTCAGCAAGATGGATCTTGAACAAACAGTCAAAGATTTGCAAGCTCAAAATTCACAATTTCAACAGTTGCTCATGACCTTAGCCAAGGGGTAGGAGGAGCTGAAGACTTTGCTAGAAAAAGAAAAAGATAAAAAGAAGAAGAAGCCAACTGGTGTGGTTATCATAGGCAGAAGATTTCAGGGATAAGCCAGACGGACCTTAGAATTTCCAACAACATCTAAACAGGGGGATAGAAAAGGAAAAGAAATGGTAGTACCATCAAATTCTGAAGCAGAAGAAGAGGAAGAAAAGGACTACTCTAAACAGCAATACCCTACGGATGATGACAAATACAAACACTTGGAAGAGCGTCTAACTGCTATGGAGATACAGAGAGTACCGGGGCTAGATTTTGAGGAATTAAGGTTGGTGTCAGGAATTGTAATCCCTCCAAAGTTTAAAGTGCCTCTATTTGCCAAGTATGATGGGGTGTCTTGCCCTAAAATGCACCTACGATCCTATGTCATGAAAATTCAACCGCATTCTGCTGACAAAGACTTGTGGGTCCACTTTTTCCAGGAAAGTTTATCAGGAACGCAACTTGATTGGTTTTACCAGTTGGAGATGGCTGATGTCTACAATTGGGAAGACTTGGCAGCAACCTTCTATAAATAGTATCAATACAACACCGATTTGGCACCAACCCATACTCAACTCCAGAGTATGGCCATGGTATCAAATGAGGGCTTCAAAGACTACGCCCAAAAGTGGAGGGATTTAGCCGGAAGGGTGCAACCACCTTTATCTGAAAGGGAGCTAGTGGGCATGTTCTTGGGAACTTTATCAGGCCCCTTCTTTAATCATCTGATTGGAAGTTCCTATGCAAGGTTCACTGAATTGATCTTAACTGGCGAGAGGGTGGAAGCCGGTATAAGAAGTGGGAAAATTCAGAAAGACGTGTCTACCTCTGCTGCTGTAAAGAAGCCCTTCACTGGAAAGAAGGAAGTGTCTGCTGTCTATGCACAGAGGAATCAGGGAAGAACCGAGCGCCGACCAACGGTGGGGGAAGTTATGATTCAAAAGCCTGCATCAGACCAGCCAAGAAACAACCAGCCGAGAAATAACCAGCAAAGGGTGAAAAGGCCAGTACAGCAATTCACCAAGATTAACATGACTCCAGCCTAAGTCCTACCACATCTTCTGAAGTTGAATCTGGCCATGTTGAAAGAGGCCCCTAAGAATCCTAATATTGCTTCTCCACATTACCATCCCAACGCCAGATGCGCTTACCATTCTGAAAGTCCAGGGCACGACACCGACAACTGTTGGGCTCTGAAGAACAAGATTCAAGATCTGATAGACGTGAAGGAGGTTGAGTTTGAAGCGCCTAAGAAATCGAATGTTATTTCCGCTCCAATGCAGAGGCATGGTCACAATGCCAACGCTATTGAAGAAGATCTATTTGTTGCTACCGTGGATGAACTGTTAACTCCGCTCCCGGTTATTAAGTTGAATTTGTTGAAAGATGGCATATTCCCAGGTTGTGACAAAGACTGCCATGTCTGCCTGTCCTCATCATTTGACTGCCCTCTGTTGAAGAAAGGTATCCAACAACTGATTGATAACCAAGAAATTTTGTTTGAGAAAGCTCCTGTTTCACCCGTTCCAGTGAAAGAAGTTTCAAAAATAACCATCTACGCCAATCCTTCCAGGGTCCCTAAAAGACCAGTTAGGATTACATATACTCCAATGACTACTCCACTTAAGATAACAATGCCCGGGCCAACCCCATACAAATCAGATAAAACGGTACCATGGAATTATGATGGAGAAATCTACTACCATGGTGTCAAACAGATTGAATCGACTGCCGAAGAAGAGAGCTCCGAAGAGGACAATTCTGACATCAGTAACATTGCCGGAACAAGCAAGGTTACCCGTAGTGGGAGAATCTTCTCTCCAGAGATTGCTCCTCCAACAATAGTCTTTGGACCCGTGGCTGTTCCGAAGATTACATATGTACCAGTGATTGTACCTGCAAGTGTACCCGCCAACAAAGACAATACAATTCATATCCCTACTTCCACTGCTGAGAATAAAGGAAAGAATGCTCAAGAGGATCATGTCTTGATGAAGGCTCAATCACTAGTTATTCCTGAAACATCCAAGAAGGAGATGGAAGAAATCCCGAGGATCATAAAGAAGAGTGATTATGATATGGTTGAACAATTGGGGCAGACCCCTTCTAAGATCTCTATGCTAGCCCTGCTACTCTGCTCTGAAGCGCACGCCAAATCTTTGGTAAAATTTCTGAAGACAACTCATGTACTGCAAGAGACGTCTGCAGATCAATTCCAAGAGTGTGTGGCCAGTTTGACAGCTGACAATGGCCTGGGTTTCTCTGATGCAGACTTGACACCCAAAGGGAGAAAACACAACAACGCACTACATGTATCAGTGGAGTGCAGAGGAACAACCCTATCTCATGTCTTGGTTGATACGGGTTCATCTCTGAACGTCTTACCAAAGAAAGCCCTTGATAGATTGGATTGTGAGGAGCTGACTTTAAAACCCAGCAACATAATTGTGAGAGCATTTGACGGCTCTAAGAGGATGGTACATGGGGAGGTGGACATCCCGATCAAGGTGGGTACTCAGACCTTCAACTCGACATTCTATGTGATGGACATCCGTCCTACTTATTCATGTCTGTTGGGACGCCCCTGGATCCATAATGTCGGTGTCGTCACCTCCACTTTGCATCAGATGCTCAAGTACCCCGTCCAAGGGAAGATCATAATTGTCCATGGGGAAGAGGAGTATATGATTATTCATCTGAATTTCTTCTGTTATGTAGATTTAGATGGCGAGTTCATAGAGACCCCTTTCCAACATTTTGAAGAAGTCTCTTAGGAAATAGCGGCGACCAAGGCGGTATCCTTAACTCCTATGATCACAAGACCTCCAGCTCGGATGTCCTCTCTAAAGGATGCAAAGGCAGTAGTGGAAGAAGGGGGTGTACAATCTGGGGTCAGCTTCCAGACATTCCTTACAAATCAGACAAGTTTGGCTTGGGGTTTACTTCAACTGGTCAGAAGACTGTGCGTCGTGCCCGTGCCGGAGGGCCACCTGTGAAGATCAGCCACCAAGGGGTTAATGCACTAGAGGACAGTGAAGAAGATGGCAGCCTGGAAGATTGGATATTTCCTACTGTCAGCGAAGGACTACGCAACTGGGAAGCCAAAGACTTCATCCCGATAACTTTTATATCGCAGTAATTTATCTTTCTGTTGGACTTTAATAATTCACAAACAATTCGCACTTTAAAAACCTTGTGTCTTACCCGAGGCACAATGGTCCATTTGTAAGGGTTTTTATTTCATCTACATATGTCATTCAATGAATCATGGACGCTTTTTCACATATAAACCTTTTATGCTCATTTTCCTTCTTTTACATTTTATTGTTTTAAGATGGTCATACCCTTACACACACCCACACTCACAAATGCAGGTACCCTTCCATTCCGGATCCCATGGGTAATGATACTGCTATAGCCTTCAGTTACTCTAAAGATCTAATCTACCAAGCCGAATACGAAGGTGAGGAAGATTGTGAGGTGCCAGGGGAATTGGCCAGACTATTACAACAAGAGGAAAGGGCTATTCAACCTCATGAGGAGCTATTGGATACAATCAATTTGGGTACTGAGGATGATAAAAAGGAAATCAGAGTGGGTGTCAATCTAGAGCCGAGTGTCAAGGAGCTCCTAATTCAGTTGTTACATGATTATGTTGAGATCTTTGCCTGGTCATACGAAGACATGTCGGGACTCGATACAGACATTGTGGTACACCGTCTACCCACAAGAGAAGATTGTCCATCAGTGAAACAAAAAGTCTGCCACATGAGACCTGACATGTCAGAGAAGATCAAAGCAGAAGTTATGAAGCAGTTCAATGTTGGGTTTCTGGATGTTACTTCCTATCCACAATGGGTTGCTAACATTGTTCCCGTGCCTAAAAAGGACGGCAAAGTGAGAATGTGCATGGATTATAGAGATTTAAACAGGGCCAGCCCTAAATATGATTTTCCACTTACGTACATCGACATCCTGGTTGACAATACAGCTCAGCACAAAGTATTTTCTTTCATGGACGAATTCTCAGGCTATAACCAGATCAAAATGGCACCTGAGGACATGGAGAAAACTACATTTGTCACACAGTGGGGTATGTTCTGCTACAAAGTGATTCCATTCGGACTGAAGAATGTCGGGGCAACCTATCAATGCGCCATGGTAGCTTTATTTCATGATATGATACATCATGAGATAGAGGTCTACGTAGATGACATGATATCCCGATCACAAACTGAAGAAGAACACCTTGATCACCTGTAAAAGCTGTTTGTCAGGTTGAAGGAGTACAAGCTAAGATTGAACCCAAACAAGTGCACATTCGGAGTTCGGTCCGGTAAACTCTTAGGATTCATTGTCAACAACAAAGGCATTGAGGTTGATCCTACCAAAGTCAAAGCGATACAAGAAATGCCTGCTCCTCGCACTGAGAAGGAAGTCAGAGGTTTTTTGGGACGCCTAAACTACATTGCTAGGTTCATTTCTCACCTAACATCTACTTGTGAACCAATCTTCAAGTTGTTGAAGAAAGATCAGGTAGTTAGATGGAATGATGACTATCAGATTGCTTTCGATAAAATCAAGGAGTATTTGGTAGAGCCTCCTATCTTGATGCCACCAGTCGAGGGAAGATTGCTAATCATGTATCTGGCCGTCTTAGAGAACTCAATGGGGTGCGTACTGAGGCAGCATGACGAGTCTGGCCAAAAAGAGCATGCCATTTATTACCTGAGCAAAAAGTTTACCGACTGTGAAACCAGATATTCACTGCTCGAGAAAACTTGTTGCGCTTTGGTATGGGCTGCTCGCCGCTAAGGCAGTATATGTTGACTCATATGACTTTGCTGATATCTAAGATGGATCCGATAAAGTACATCTTTGAGAAGCCTGCTCTATCTGGAAGAATAGCTAGATGGCAGATGATCCTAACGGAATACGACATACAGTACACTACCCAAAAAGCTATAAAGGGCAGTGTACTAGCTGATCATCTGGCCCATCAAGCTGTAGAAGATTACCGATCCATGAAGTTCAACTTCCCTGACAAAGACATCATGACATTGGAAAACATTGAAGATTTCAGACCATATGAAGGACCTGAACAAGGATCCCGATGGACCTTGTACTTTGATGGGGCCTCCAATGCACTCAGTAACGGTATCGGTGTTGTGCTTATATCTCTGGAAGGATGCCATACTCCTTTCACCGCCAGACTTTGCTTCAACTGTACGAACAACATGGCAGAGTACGAAGCGTGCATCTTTGGTCTCAAGGTTGCCATAGACTTGGGAATCAAATCTTTGATTGTGTTTGGGGATTCAGCTTTGGTCATCAGTCAGATCAAAGGAGAATGGGACACTAAGCATCCAAACCTCATCCCTTACAAAGAACATGTCTTGACATTGTTACCACATTTCGAGCAGATTACCTTCGAGCATTTCCCGCGAGAAGAAAATCAGCTAGCAGATGCTCTAGCTACAATGTCATCCATGTTTAAACTTAATTGGGAACGAGGCTCCCCAAATCACCATTAAACGGATGGACGAACCTGCACACTGTCACGAGATTAATATCGAAGAAGTAGTGGACCAGCCATGGTTTCATGAAGTCAAAAGGTATCTCGAGGCTCAAGAATATCCGGAAGGAGCTTCAGTCAATGACAAAAAGTTCTTAAGGAGATTCTCAGCTAAGTTCTTCCTAAGTAATGGCATCCTGTACAAGCGCAATCATGATTCTATTCTGCTTCGTTGTGTGGTAAAGTTGAGGCTGAAAGGATTATGGTTGAATTGCATGAAGGTACCTTCGGCACTCACTCTAGCGGGCATACGATGGCAAAGAAGATTCTACAGGAAGGCTACTACTGGTCTACCATGGAAGCAGACTGCTATCAACACTCACGGACCTGCCATAAATGCCAAATCTATGCAGACAAGGTGCATGTGCCTCTGGTTCCCCTAAATGTCTTAACAACTCCTTGGCCCTTCGCTATGTGGGGAATCGACATGATTGGGGAGGTCAGGCCTACATCATCGAATGGACACCGTTTCATTCTGGTGGCCATTGACTATTTCATAAAGTGGGTCGAAGCAGCTTCCTTTGCATCCATTACTAAGAATGTTTTTGCCCGCTTCGTCAAGCAGAATCTTATCTGCCGGTACAGGATCCCAGAAAGGATCATCACTGATAACGGTACAAACCTTAACAATACTATGATCACCGCCTTGTGCGAGCAGTTCAAGATTCAACATCATAATTCATCCCCCTATCGGCCAAAGATGAATGGTGCAGTTGAAGCTGCTAATAAAAATATCAAAAAGATCATACAGAAAATGACATTCACCTACAAGGACTGGCATGAGATGCTACAGTTTTCTCTCCACGGGTACCGTACCACGGCTCGCACATCAACCGGGGCAACACCCTATTCTTTGGTTTATGGCATGGAGGTTGTCCTGCCTATCGATGTTCAGATCCCCTTTTTGAGAATCATGAAGGATGCAGGTTTGAGTGAAGACGATTGGATTCAAACCCGACTTGATCAGTTAAACTTAATTGACGAAAAGAGACTTATTGTTGTTTGCCATGGTCAGACGTACCAAAAACGGATGATCAAACCTTTCAACAAGAAAGTCAGATGCCAGATATATCAAGTTGGAGATCTAATGATCAAGCGCATCATTTTTCCACAAAGTGATCCCAGGGGCAAATGGACTCCTACCTATGAAGGACCATTTGTAATCAAGAACATCTTTTCTGGTGGGGCAATGATCTTAACCACCATGGACGGCGACGACCTGCCGCACCCTGCGAATGCAGACATAGTCAAAAGATACTACGCAGAAGTGACCCGCTAGGTTGACACACCTAGGAAAAACAAGGGCATCCCCGCGAACCAAAAAGGTTTGGGCAAAAATTAGGGATAAAATAAAAAAAATCTGTATACCCGGCAAATTGAAAACCCGAAAGGGCGACTTGGGCAAAAAAGCGTTTCCCGGTGGAATGAAAACCCGAAAGGGTGGTCCAGGAAAAAGTTAGGGAATTAAAGCGTATGACTATGTCTCGTCGGATCACTTTAAGGACAATCTCTTCATGGACAAACCTGGAACTTCGGATCAATTCAATCATCTTCGGACGAAGCAACGAATGGACAAGATATTCGGAGATACGAAGGCTATAGTAGAATGAGAACCCCATGGGATTTTTTTACACATAGTAATCTTTGTATAAATTTTTCTTACTTTTATGGCACCATCCTCTTACTAGCATGTCTGTCTCCTTTGTACAAAACACTTATTCAAAGTAAATACAAAGATATCTCTTTCAAAGTACATAAAACTATTTGCCTTTTTCTTTACACTTGTGTTTTTATTTGCAAAAACGTCCAATGATTCATTAATGAACATATGCATTTGAACATAATTACTGTTTACAAATAAACAAAGTGGAAAAGATCAATTACTCACCGACTGAAAGGATAGGAAAACGTATTTAGGCTATTCCATGAGCAATCCCTACAGTACATCATCTAGATCCCCAGCGGAACTAAAATTTCAAACCATTAATCCCCATCAGAGTTAAAACTTCAAACTCCCAATCCCCAGCGGAGCCGAAACTTCTAACTATCAATCCCCAGCGGAAACCATCCAGTTTCTCTAAACTCCCCAGCAAGTTATCTTGAAGACTGCAAATCAACCAGATAACAGTTAACTTTTGTCTCTTCCCAACCTAGGATAATTCCCCAGTAGAATGGTAGACAATCCAAACTCCTGAACCTACTCCCCAGCAGTAAGTTTTCTTCCCCACAAAGTTTTCATTACTCCCCAACCGAATGAAGATTCTCTTTGTTAATTCTCCACAGAAGTCATCAGAGTTTTCTTTATTCCCCGGCAGAACAAGGATTCTCATTGCATAACCCCCAGTAGAAGTCATCAAAGTTCTCTGGATTCTCCAAGCATATTACTCAGGCAGTATATGGCATTGCTCGCAACAGAATTTTTGTCAATACTCCAACTTCAAGACATGAAGGGTCCCTATACCACCAGAGAAGTCATCAAGGATTTTTAATCCCCAATAGTCGCCAAGGATTTCTTATCCTCAGCAGTCAGGGATTTTTAATCCCCAGCAGCAGTTAAGGATTTATTTTCCTCAGCAATATAGCAAATCAGCTTACATGTGCATACATTACATCCATATATCATAAACATTGATAAAACACATATATTGCGTCATACATTTCATGAAATATAACTTTGTGTTTCAGCTAACATTTTACCCTTTTCATGATAAGATTAACAAGCTACCATTAACAGTATACAATCATGATACAGTACGGATACGCTCCAAACGAGGATGTTGTTCTGATACTCATTCAGATTTCAAGTTCAGATACGCGCCAGACACGGATACCATTCTGGCCCTTATTCGGATTTCAACTATCAAATACAGATTAGATACGCTCCATACACGGAAGCCATTCTATTTCTCATTCAGATCAAACCTTCAGATACAGTACGGATACGCTCCAGACGAGGATGCTATTCTAATACTTATTCAGATTTCAAGTTCAGATACGCTCCAGACACGGATGCCATTCTAGCCCTTATTCAGATTTCAACTATCAGATACAGATTAGATACGCTCCAGACACGAAAGCCGTTCTATTTCTCATTCAGATCAAACCTTCAGATACAGTATGGATACGCTCCAGACGAGGATGCCATTCTGATACTCATTCAGATTTCAAGTTCAGATACGCTCCAGACACGGATGCCATTCTGGCCTTTATTCAGATTTCAAGCTCGGATACGCTCCAGACATGGATGTTATTCCATTGCTCATTCAGATTTCAAGTCTCTAGATACAGCTCAGATACGTTCCAGACACGGATACCATTCAGATACTTATTCTTCTGACTTACAACTTACAATTCAACAAACACTCTTGGATGGCATCTACAAGCCCATCTCCAACAAGATTATATCACCTCTCCAAATGGCATCTTTAATCCCATTCCCTCAACTACACTTTGACGAGTGCAAATTTATGGGCACTCTAGTGTCCAATCATCTTTTACCTTCGAGTCACGAACGACAAAACTCGCCAATATAACTCTTCAGGTTCAAGAAGATTGAACAGGGGCAGCTGTTGTACCCCAAAATTTTCCCTCTTATTTATCAAGATTTTTCTCACAATACTTCTTGGTCTCAAGGCAAGATTAGGGTTTGGTCAGCTCAAGACATCTCATCTTGCACTGATACCCCAAAATTAGGGTTTGAGTTTGCACAAGGATTTTTGGACCACCAATGCTTCATGTGACTTTCATACATCATGTTGGACTCCTAAGTTTGCTCATGTTAAGTTTCAAGCCTTGAACCATATTTTTTATCAATCAATTGGACAGTTGACCTAAAAATCAGCTGTATTGGGGAAAAAGTCAACCATGGCCAATTTACAGTCAAACTTCATAAATTTTTATCCAAACAACATTTTAGACTCATATGTACCATTTGATCAAGTTTGGATCACAACTCCTCAAGAAATTTGATCAAATCATCAAAAGGGCAAAATGGTCAAAATTAGGGTTTTGACTGAGAAAGGGCAATTTCTGATTTTTAACCTAGCCAATGACCAATTGGGTTCAAACATGATTTCAAGGGTTCAATGTCATCATATTTACCTAATCACATAGTTCAAAAGATCTCAAATTCATTGGATTGACAGATGAATTTTCCAGTCAATTGATCAAAAGTCAATTGTACACTGAAAAGTCAAACTTTGACTTTTTGGTCAAAATCAAGTACCAAGGGTCATAATTCATCAAGATGTGTCAAAACATGAAACTTGTTCACCAAGAAAACCAATTTTGGAAATTAGGGTTTTGAATTTGAAAATTTTCATAACTTAGAATTTTTCTAAGTATGGAAATTTTCTTTTTTTTCCCTAAATTTTCGCCACTTTTTCACCATGATGCAATTTGATTCAAAGAAAACTTCAAACATGAAAGTTGTAGTACTCTATGAAATCTATAACTTTTATTCACAAACTTTTCCCAAAAGATGCTTGGATCTCAAGTTATGAATTTGTGAACATAGGTCCATGAACTAAATAACTTAGTGAAAATTTGCCCTAATTTAGGCAGGTTTTTGACCCAACTTCATGGACATTTTTCACCTAGTTCCAAGAGGTATCTCAAAATGCATTTCAAAGATGTATTATAGAGCACATTGTAAGCTTTATAAAATTTCCAATAACTCTCCAAGATCATTTGTGGTTAGGGAGAATCGAAGAAGAGAAATTGGCATTTTATCACTTTTGTTCATGCCATTTTCACAAAGTATCAAGTTGCAAATCAGATCCATGATGCTTGTACCTTATATTACATGTCCTAAACTCATTATAAACTCCATAATTAAATTCAAACTTATAGGTTAAAGGCTTTATCTTGGCTTTTGGAGCATTGTACAAGAAATAATTCCATTTTAAGCATAAAGGTTACAATGCCATTTTCATAAAGTGAGCTTTTGTAACTTTATCAATCTTGAGCCTTGGACCTGTTTCTTTAAGGCAAGTAACTTCCACAGATATCAAGCAATATGTACCAACTCCAATCAGCTCACAAGCCAGCCAGTATAAGCATGTTTGCATTGATCACTTCACTTTTCTTCAAATGCAAGAAAAGTTGCAAAAGAGGTCAGAACTTGTACAGCTGAGAAGGAGTGGACTTTGTATCATTCTATACAAATATACAAACTCATTGAAAGGAAAAACACGAACGCTGAACATCCAAAACACTCTCAAACTCAAAAATACCATTTTTCTGTCCAAAGCATAGCAGTTCTGCAAAACCAAGGCCAACTTATTTTTGGCTCGTGCGTTTTGCCTTTTAAAATTTGAAACACTTTATACACATTATACCAAAGCAGTCCAAGCATTCATCCTGTAGCTGTAAGCTCTATTTCAGCCATTGCCATTTTCAAACTTGGAGCTTGCAACTTGACTTGTGCAAAGAGTTTCAGCCATCCACAAAGAAAACTAGGCATTGGAATAGCTTGAAGGAAGTTCAAGGAAGCTCACACGATCCTCAGGCCTCACTCAAAGTCCCCACATTGTCATATCAAAATCCAGCTGAAGGAGGTATTTTTCAAAACTCTATCTCTCTATTTAGGCATCCTCAAGCCACGATTTGTGAATAAAAGATATAGTCCTTATCATGGTGAAGTTGTACATATGCATACTTTCCATTTATATTAACTGTGTTGTGAGAATTTGAAGCTTGAAGTTCATGAAATAATTAGGTCACGAATTAGGGCTGATAAAATTCTCCCTGATATTTTAGAGTTAGATTACAAATTTTATATGGTTGGAATCGTGAGTTTAAATGCAACAAGTTTCATGTTATGAGATTTTGTTTTTGTGCAAGCATGTGAAAGTTACAGATTTGAGTGGAAAACACGCGCGAGGAAGAAGCTGCAGGTCAGGGACGAAGCATCTGGGCTTTTTGGCGCGCCTGGCCCTTTTTGTTTTTGCTTTTCACACCCCTTGGATTACTTTTGCACCCTCTGACTATTTTCTTATATTTTTGCAGTTTCTTGCATATTTTTATATTTATTACTTGCATTTATTTTTTCTAATGATAAAAAATACCCAAAAATAATTTATTTATTTCCACACTTTTATTTTATTTTATTTTTTATTATTTTTTGGCATAAATAATAGTTTATTAGGATAATATACTTTATTTTCTTAAATAAATTGTAAATATATTTAAAAATACTATACATTTTTATTATTTTATTTATACACATAAAACATTTATTTTCATACATATTTTAATTTTTAATATTTGTGCATAATATTATTTATTATTTTCTTGTACAAAAAATGGACAAAATAATAATATAGAACATATATTTTATTTTAATTGAAGATTAGGGTTTCACCCTTTCAAAAATATTAATATTTTTTCTCTTATTTTTAGGGCTTAAATAAATCATGTTTCTCATACAAAAAACAAATACAAAACATTTTAGCATAAATACATTTGCATTGCATTTTTAATATTTGTATATTTATTTAATGCGCATAATATTTAATTGGGTTGTAATAGTATTTTTAGGGTTTATTTTGTGCAATATCCCCATTCAAAAAAAACTTGTATCCCCCCTTCCATAATAATTGTTGTAATAGCTTAGTTTACATTTACGCAATTTATTGCATTTATACCATGTTTAGTAAACTAGGGTTTGCATGACAAGACCAAAAACAAAACAAATAGAAAAGACCTAATACAAGACAAATCAAATGCATGAAAAATGACACACATTGCACACAAGCACACTTAGTGTTTCACCCACTTGGTTGCCTAATTTAAAATGGCCATGTTACGCATGCGAAGTATCTTGGCAAAACAATACAAAAATAAGAGCATAGTCCCTCGATGACGCTATCAAAAGGTTGCCTAAAACAAAATGATCTTGGTCCCTCCAAACATGCTAAGATACTTGACAACATTGCTATCATGGTTATACGATGACCCACGCCCGTCCCGTTTAACATCCAAAGATAGGGTTGTTTACCAAATCAATGGTAAATCAACAATGTCAAAGGAATAAAAATGCACAAGAAAGACATTTGAGTAGGTAGATAGCTTCTAGTTACTTGATCAATTTCAAAATAATCCTTGCTATTTTCAAAAACACACACACATTTCAAAACATTTTCCAAACACCTTTCAAAACATTGAAACATTTTTCAAAAGACAAACATCTTTGTATACATTCTTACGAACAAGAATCATTACAAAGATTGCCTAAACGAATGGCCTCTTTTCAAAATACTTTCAAAACCACACAAAGCACCATTTCAAACAATTTCAAAGCAAAGCAAGTGATCTAAACAAGTAACTAAGATCCCATGGAAAACCATGGATGAAAAGGGTGCTAGCACCTTCCCTTTTCATAATCTACCCCCCGAACTCAAGAAAACATCTCAAAGGTCTTTCCTGTGCTTTTTTACCTTTCCTTTTGGATAAAATAAAAGTCAATGGCGACTCTTGCTAACCGCGACATTTGCGACGAAACACAAAACCTCAAGTCAGTTCTCCCACCGTATCACAAACACCCTTTGTCTAATAGGGAGTTGGTTGACATGTTTCTAGGGACGCTATCTGGTCCATTTTTCAATCACTTGATCGACAGCTCGTCATCTGGTTTCGCTGAGTTGATTCTGACTGGAGAAAGAGTGGAGGCTGGAATTCGAAGTGGTAAAATACAGAAGGATGCCTCTTCGAGTTTGGTTAAGAAGCCTTTCGCTAGTAAGAAGGAAACTAGTGCAGTCTATAGCCCGAGGGGCCAGAGCAGATCTGAACACCGTCAAACGGTAAATGCTGTAGTGATACCAAGACCCACAGTTGCTCCACAACGCAACAATCAACAAAGGTTGGAAAGACCACAACGGCAGTTTACCCGCATCAACATGACTTTGGCTGAAGTTCTACCTCATATGTTAAAATCCAACTTGGCAACCTTGTGAGAGGCTCCTAAGAATGCAAACACTACTTCTCCTAGATACAATCCCAACGCGCGGTGCGCCTACCATTCTGAGAGTCTAGGCCCCGATACAAATGATTGTTGGGCCCTGAGAAACAAAGTGTAAGATTTGCTCGAAGCCAAGGAGATAGAGTTTGATGCTCCAGAAAAGCCGAATGTTATAACTGCTCCCATGCCCAAACATGGTCGTGGAGTTAATCTTATTGACATCGATTTGTTTGTGACCTCTGCTGAAGAAATTTCTACTCCTCTGATGACTGTTAAGAAAAATTTGATGTTGGCCGGTTTATTTCCGAGTTATGGTGAAGGTTGCCACATGTGTTCGATTATACCTTCTAGTTTATGTTTCTTGAAGTCAGATGTTCAGCGCCTGATGGATAATAAAGAAAATTTGTTTGAGAAGACTACGATTCCTGTTGTTCCAAATGAAGACATCGCCATTATAACCATTTCCGCCAATCCTTCCAAGGTTTCCTCGAGAAAACATGTTAGGATTACACCTGTTCAAAGAATTTCTTCGCTTATAATCATTATTCCTGGTCCCATCCCGTACACCTCAGATAAGGATGTCCCATGGCATTACAGTGCCTATGTATACTATCATGGTATTAAGCAAGATCTGCAGAATGAAGAAGCTGATACTGATGTCAGTAATATTATCGGGACTAGTAAAGTTACCCGAAGTGGAAGGGTCTTCTCTCCTGAGATTTCCCCGAAGACTATCATCAAGCCTACTGTTATTCCAACTGTTGCTCCAACCAGCACTCCTGACATTTCTCCTGTTCCTACTCCAGTTAGTACGTGTGCTACTATTCCTATTCTCACTCCAGTTATCACCCCTGCTGCTGAGCCATCTTGGACTCGGGGCAAGGAAATCATAGGTTAACCTACTCCGACAGAGGCACCTAAGAAGATCGTTGTGGAAGCCTATAAACAAGAAATAGAGGAAATACTAAAAATTATCAAGAAGAGCGACTACAATATGGTCGAGCAGCTGGGGAAGACCCTGTCAAAGATCTCCATGTTGTCCTTGTTATTATGTTCTGAAGCCCATGTGAAGGCTTTGATTGCATTTCTTAAGACTGCACATGTGCCGCATGAAACTTCAGCAGATCAGTTCAAAGGTTACGTAGCTAGCCTGACTGCTGACAATGGGCTAGGTTTTTCAGATGCGGGTCTGACACCGAAGGGGAGGAATCATAATGATGCTCTGCATGTCTCGATTGAGTGCAGGGGCACCACTATGGCGCATGTGCTGGTAGATATCGGGTCCTCACTGAATGTTCTGCCAAAGAAAGCATTAGATCATCTGGATTGTGAAGGTTTGATTCTAAAACCGAGTAACATTGTGGTAAGGGCTTTTGATGGATAAAAAAGAATGGTACACGGGGAGGTGGACATCCCTGTCAAAGTGGGTTCTCATACTTTTGGGTCCACCTTCTACGTAATGGATATCAAGCCATCGTATTCTTGCTTACTGGGTCGTCCTTGGATCCATAAGGATGAGGCAGTTACTTCTACGCTCCATCAAATGATAAAGTACCTAGTGAAGGGGAAGATTTTCACGGTGCGAGGTGAATAAGAGTATATGGTGAGTCATCTCAATTCCTTCCTCTATGTAGATATGGACGGGGAGTTAATAGAAACTCCTTGTCAGAACTTTGAGGAGGTCCCTCAGTTCTCGGCATCAACTGAAGTTACTACCGGCCAACCTCCGTTGGAGATGGCTTCTCTCAAAGACGCCAGGGCTGTGGTTGAAGAAGTTGGGTGTACCAATTGGGGTCATCTCCCTGATTTCACTCACAAAACTGACAAATTTGGTTTGGGCTTTACTACATGGGCTCAAAGGGCTATTAGGTGCACACGAATTAAAAGACCTCCTCTACACATCAGCAATCGGGGAGTTAATGTAATTGAAGACAGTGAAGAAGATTTAGACAATAACAGTTGGATCTACCCAACAACCTACGGTGGACTGGACAACTGGACGATAAAGGACTTCATACATGTTTCTTTTATTCCGCAGTAATTGACTTTTGTTTTAAGATTTGTAATAAACAATTTGAAACTTTACGGCCCGGTGCCTTTCCCGAGGCATCTTGGCTTTGCTTGTGAGGTCTATTATTTGTCATTTCATATATCATTAATAAAACATTGGACATTTCTTGCATACAAATTCTGTGCTCCTTGTTTTTCTTTTCTGTCCCTCACTTTATCAAAACAGTTATTTTCTTACACACACTCACATATCATACTGCAGATCCATATCCACTCTGGATCCCATTGATAACAACTCTGCTACTTCCAGTTATGACTTCAAAAATCCGATCAACCAAGTTGAGGACGAAGGTGAGGATGATTGTGAGGTGTCTGGAGTAGGGGTGTTCGCGGTGCAGTTTGGGCGGTTTTGAAGCAAAAAATCACCCGAACCGCAAGAGAAAAAAATGTGCGGTTCGGTTTGGTTCGGTTGGCTTTTAAAAATAAAACTGAACAAAACTAAACCAAACTAATGCGGTTTGGATTGGTTCGATTGGTGCGGTTTTTTACAAAAAAATTATTTAGCCATACATACACATATAGAGAAAAATATAATTTTGTTTTTAATCGTTCATACATTACCATAAAAAATTTCTAATTGTCAAAATAAGTTTGTAATTTGTTACATAAAATTGTGTATTATAATTTTATCTAAATCTAAAGAATGATATACATAAGATTGCATTCTTAAATAAATATTATACAAAGAATACGATAAAATATATTTTATTAGAATAGTATTTATAAATGAATAATATTTCATTTTTTATGATTTGTAAATTAAAATACATATCATACAAAGAATATGATAAAATATACACAGAATACATGTTGATTTCTCTAAAGAATTAAAGAAATATATTGGTTAATAAGATTTAATAACATATTATGGTTTGGTTCGGTTTGGTTCGATTTACAAAATACAAACCGCAAACCAAACCAAACCATGCGGTTCCATTAGAAAATGACCCAAACACATCCGAATCGAATGCGGTTTTTTGCGGTTTTGGTTTGGTTCAGTTTGGTTTTGCGGTTTTCTATTGGACCGGTTTGGTTTTGAACACCCCTAGTCTGGAGAACTTGCTAGACCGTTACAGCAAGAAGAAAGGGCCATACAGCCTCATGAAGAGCCAGTGGAGTCGGTGAATTTGGGTACAGAGGAAGACAGGAATGAAGTTAAGATAGGTGCGAATTTGGAGCCTAGTGTCAAACAACAGTTAATACAGATGCTACACGACTATGTTGAGATCTTCGCCTGGTCCTATGAAGACATGCCTGGTTTGGACACTGATATTGTGGTACATTTCTTGCCGACCAAAGAAGACTGCCCTCCGGTAAAGCAGAAGGTTCGCCGTATGCGCCCCAAAATGTCAGAAAAAATCAAAGCAGGGGTCATGAAACAGTTTAACGTGGGATTCTTAGCTGTCACTTCTTATCCGTAGTGGGTTGCCAACGTCGTTACGGTACCTAAGAAAGACGGTAAGGTACATATGTGTGTGGACTATAGAGATCTGAACAGGGCAAGCCCCAAGGATGACTTCCCACTTCCTCACATTGATGTTCTGGTCGACAACACCGTGCAACACAAGATCTTCTCCTTCATGGATGGTTTTTCTGGCTACAACTAGATCAAGATGGCTCCTGAAGACATGGAGAAGACAACCTTCGTTACACAGTGGGGCACCTTCTGTTACAAGGTAATGCCTTTTGGGTTGAAGAATGCTGGGGAAACTTATCAGCGTGCCATGGTCGCTTTGTTCCACGATATGATTCATCACGAGATCGAGGTTTATGTTGATGACATGATAGCCAGGTCCCATACTGAGGAAGAGCACCTTGATCATCTCCAGAAACTGTTTGACAGGTTGAAGACGTACAAGCTAAGGTTGAATCCGAACAAGTGTACCTTCGGGGTAAGGTCTGGTAAGCTTCTGGGTTTCTTTGTCAGTGACAAGGGTATTCAAGTGGACCCTGCAAAGGTAAAAGCCATACAAGAGATGCTGGCTCCCCGCACAGAGAAAGAAGTTAGAGGTTTCTTGGGACGTATGAATTACATCGCCAGGTTTATTTCACATTTGACTGCTAATTGTGAGCCAATATTCAAGTTGCTGAAGAAAGATCAAGTGGTAAAGTGGAATGATGAATGCCACACCACTTTCGAAAGAATTAAGGAATACCTTCAAGAACTACCAATTTTGATGCCTCTAGTTAAAGGAAGACCCTTGATTTTATACTTGACATTGCTAGACAATTCAATGGGGTGTGTGCTGGGGCAGCATGACGAGTCTGGTCGAAAAGAGCATGCCATTTATTACCTTAGCAAAAAGTTTACCGACTGTGAGACCCGATACTCATTGCTCGAGAAAACTTGTTGCGCTTTGGCATGGGCTGCTCGCCGACTGAGACAATATATGCTGACTCACACTACTTTATTGATATCAAAGATGGGTCCAATCAAGTATATTTTCGAGAAGCCCGCTCTCTCTAGAAGGATAGCAAGATGGTAGATGATCCTAACCGAGTACGACATCTAATACACAACCCAAAAAGCAATCAAGGGGAGTGTATTGGCGGATCATTTAGTGCATCAGGCCGTGGATGATTACCAGACCATGAATTTTGAGTTCCTGGATGAGAATATCATGTTGGTAACTGACTGCGAAGAACCTGGACCGGATGAAGGACCTGAGGAGGGATCTCGATGGTCTATGTATTTTGATGGAGCCTCGAACGCATTTGGTAATGGAATTTGTGATGTAATTATATCTCCTGAGGGTTGTCGTACTCCGTTCACCGCACGATTATGTTTTAACTACACCAACAATATGGTGGAGTATGAAGCGTGTATCATGGGTCTTCGAGCAGCTATTGACCTAAGGATTAAGTTCTTAAGTGTATTCGGAGATTCCGCTCTGGTGATAAGTCAGATCAAAGGCGAGTGGGATAAGAAGCACCCGAACCTTATTCCTTACAAAGAGTATGTGTTGACATTACTCCCACACTTTGAGGAGATATTCTTTGAACATTTCCCAAGAGAAGAGAATCAGTTGGCGGACGCGCTAGCTACCATGTCTTCTATGTTCAAAGTCAGGTGGGACAATGAAGCTCCCCAGATTACCATTGAGAGGATAGACGAACCCGCACACTGCTGTGACATTGAGACTTAAGAGGTAGAAGATAAACCCTGGTTTCATGAGGTAAAGAGGTATCTTGAGGTTCAAGAGTACCCCGAGGGGGCATCTGTTAATGATAAGAAGTTTTTGAGAAGGTTCGCTGCGAAGTTCTTCATCAATAATGAAATCCTCTATAAGCGTAACCATGATTCAACCTTACTGCGGTGTGTGGACAAGAGCGAGGCAGAAAGGATTATGGCAGAGTTACATGAAGGTACCTTCGAAACTCATTCTAGTGGACATACCATCGTGAAGAAAATCCTACGGGCAGGATATTATTGGTCCACTATGGAAGCCGATTGTTATCAGCATTCTTGAACCTGTCATAAGTGCCAAGTCTATATTGATAAGGTGCATGTACCTCTGGTTCCCCTGAATGTTTTGACAACTCCTTAGCCCTTTGCAATGTGGGGCATCGACCTGATCGGCGAGATTAGACCCACTGCGTCTAACGGGCATCGCTTCATTCTGGTAGCAATTGATTACTTTACAAAGTGAGTTAAGGCAACTTCCTTTGCTACAGTAACCAAGAACGTCGTGGCGCGGTTTGTTCAGCACAATCTGATTTGTCGATACGGTGTACCAGAGAGAATTATCACTAACAATGGTACAAATCTCAATAACACGATGATCACCGAGCTCTGCAAACAGTTCAAGATTCAGCATCATAACTCTTCTCCCTACCGGCCAAAGATGAATGGAGTTGTCGAAGCGGCCAAAAAGAACATCAAAAAGATTGTGCAGAAGATGACGATAACATACAAAGACTGGCATGAGATGCTACCATTCGCTCTTCATGGATACCGTACCTCAGCACGGACATCGATAGGGGAAACACCCTACTCTTTGGTGTATGGAATGGAGGCAGTCCTACCCATTAAAGTCCAGATACCCTCTCTCAAGATTATGAAGGATGTGGGTTTGAACGAAGACGACTGGATCCAAACCCGACTTGACCAGCTGAATCTAATCGATGAAAAGAGACTTACTGCTATCTGCCATGGTTAGACGTATCAAAAGCAGATGATCAAGGCTTTTAATAAGAAAGTCAGACGTCAAGAATATCAGGTCGGGAATCTAGTGATCAAACGCATCATACTACCTCAAGGTGATCCCAGGGGAAAATGGACCCCTACAAACGAAGGGCCATTTGTGGTTAAGAACATTTTCTTGGGAGGAGATATGATTATAACCACCATGGATGGTGACGACCTTCCTCACCCCGCCAATGAAGACATAGTGAAAAAATACTACGCATAATCAAGGACCCGCTAGGTTGACTGGCCTAGGCAAAAATAAGGGCTTCCTGGTGAACCAAAAGGGTTTGGACAAAAGTAAGGGATGAAAATGAAAAACTGTACACCCGGCAAGTCGAAAACCTAAAAAGGCGACTTGGGCAAAAAAGGGTATCCCGGCGGGCTGAAAACCCGAAAGGGCGGTCCAGGAAAAAATTAGGGATTGAAGCGTATCACTATGTCTCATTGGATTATCTCGCAACCAGACTTCGGTATCAACTATCAAGCTCGGACAACGCCAATCAATCTGATCAACCTTCGACCAAGTAGCAAAGTGATGAGACGCTTGAAGATATAAAGGCAATAGCAGAGTTGGAACCCAATGGGGTCATTTCACATAGCTGTTTTTATTTCTTTAACACAAATTGTAATTTCTATCTTTCGGCGGCATTCTCTTACTAGGATGCCAGCCTCCTTGTACAAAACGCATATTACGGGCCAACTTCAAAAATCAATACAACTAATTTTCACAAGAAATTCCAATTTGTTTTTCTTTTTCTATTTTGTTTTGAAAAAACGTCCAATGATTCATTTTTGGTATATGCATTTCAAAATTATTGCTGCTCATAAATGTTTACATAAGAAACAAAAGACGATTACTCGTAATTCCAAGAACAGGGAAAACAAGAAGTGCCCAAACCTTACAGTTACTCTACCCATCAGGTACAGGGATAGAGCCAGCTTGAGAATATGATTAGTGGTACATACACTCCCCATAGAGTAAAAAGTATCCAAAGACAGTGATGTTAGCTTTCTTGAATAGGACATAACTCTCCCCAGCTGTTCACAATCGTGAGTGAGTCAGTAAGTTTTTCCACAAGCAGAGTTTATTTCTCTCGCAAGCAGAAATTCAATCTCCAACAGAATTCATTATCACCAGCAACAGAAATCCATCCCCAGTGGAGTTTATTTCTCCAAATCAGCAGATCTATCAACAAAGTATCTCCTTTCCAACAGAGTTATTCTCCCGCAGAGTTGTTCTCTAGTAGGGTCTCTCCTCGGAAGAATATCCATAAACGAGGGGCAAATCCCCAGCATAGTCATTGTTGTACCCCAAAATTTTCCCTCTCATTTATTAAGACTTTTCTCACAAGATTTCTTTGACTCAAGACTGGATTAGGGTTTGGTCAACTCAGGACATCTCATCATACACTGATGACCCAAAATTAGGGTTTGGGGTTGCACAAGGATTTTTGGATTATCAATGCTTCATTGTACTTTCAAATATCATTATGGATCCCTAAGATCACTCATGACAAATTTCAAGCCTTGAACCACATTTTTGGTCAGTCAATTGGACAGTTGACCTAAAAGTCAGTTGTATTGGGGAAAAAGTCAAACATGGCCATTTTACAGTCAAACTTCATAATTTTTTATCCACATCAATATTTTGAACTTATATGTATCATTTGGTCGAGTTTGGATCACAATCCCTCAAGAAATTTGATCAAATCACCAAAAGGGCAAAATGGTCAAAAATTAGGGTTTTGACTAAGGAAGGGCAAATTCTGATTTTTAACCTAGAAAATGACCAATTGAGTTAAGGCATGATTTCAAGGATTAAATTACATCATCTTGACCTTAATTACATGGATCAAAACATTTCAATTTCATTGGATTGACAGATGAAATTTGCAGTCAACTGATCAAAAGTCAATTGTACACTAAAAAGTCAAACTTTGAGTTTTTGGTCAAAATCAAGTGCCAAGGGTTATGATTAATCAAAACATGTCAAAATGTGAAACTTTTTCATCAAGAAATCCAAGTTTGAAGATTAGGGTTTGAATTTAAAAATTTTCTTAACTTAGAAAATTTTCTAAGTATAGAAAATTTTTTATTTTTCTCAACTTTAGGCCATTTTTTCACCATGATGCATAATGATTCAAAGAAAGTTCCAAACATGAAAGTTGTAGACCTCCATGAAATCTACAACTTTGCTTCACACACTTTTCCCTAAAGATGCTTGGATCTCAAGATATAAATTTATGAATACATGGTCATGAACTAAATAACTTAGTGAAATTTTGCCCTAATTTAGGCAGGTTTTGGATCCAACTTCATGGCAATTTTTAACCTAGTTCCAAGAGGTATCTAAAACTTCATTTCAAATATGAGTTATAGATAACATTTCAAGCTTTCCAAAATGTCCAAGAACTCCTCGAGATCATTTTTGAGTAGGGAGAATCGAAGAGATGAAGTTGGCAATTTCTCACTTTTTGTCCAAGCCATTTCATAAAGAACAAAGTTCCAATCAGTACCTATGCTGCCTAATCCATGCTTTACATGTCCCAAACTTGTTCCTCACTCCTTAATTTAATGTTTACTCAATTGATAAAGCTTTGATCTAAGCCCTAGAGCTATTATCCAAGTTGTAATTCCATAAATGGCATAAAGTGACCATTGCCATTTTGAAAAAGCTCAACTTTTGCCACTTTCCAATTCTTGAGCATTGCACCAGTCTTCATTGCACATACAAATCTTACATGCCTAAAGAAAGTTGTACAAGTATATACCAACCCTAAGAGAACAGGTACAAGCATGGCAAGCCTTGTCCCTTCACTTTACTTCAAAAGCAAGAAAGGTTGCAAAAAGGTGAGAACTGGCACATCTGTTGGAGGGTTGACATGAAACTGATTCTATACTAATATACAAACATAATACAACACAACACACGATTGAAAAAAGCCTGAAACACTCCCAAGCTCAAAAACATCAGAAAATTGTCAAAACTTGCAGTTTTGGCATAAGCATACCAATCTCTCATTTGGCTCGTGCATTTCCATTCTTGATCATCAAAACACCTTACCTACTTGATATCCAACTAATCCAGACCTTCATCCCTGTACTATAACCCCTTCTCCATCATCTGCCATTTTTGTTTTCAAAGCTTGCAGGTTGACTTGGCCAAGGAGTTTCAAACACTTTTAGAGCAAGGCAAGGGTGGGAATACATTCAGGGAAGTTCAAGGAAGCTCAAGCAAGCATCAGGCCTCCATCAAACTCACTCCACTTCCATCCATGATTTCAACTGAAGGAGGTAAAATCTCAACTTCTATCTCCTTGTACAGGAAACCATTGGCCATGATTTGTGAATAAATAATGTAGCCCTCATTGCAATGAAACTGTACATATCTTTATCTTACATTTATTTGGCCTGAGTTGAGAGAATTTAGAACTTGAAGTTTCTGAAAAAATTAGGTTTAAATTTAGGGATTTTAAAATTCTCTCTGATCTTTGATTGTTAGATTACATAACTTACATGGTTAGAGTCGTGAGATCAAATACTACAACTTTCATGTTATGAGTTTTCATTTTTATGGAAGAATGAGAGAGTTACATGGCATCTGGCCAAGCTTGAGGAAGAAGATGAAGTACAGGACAAGGACTTGTTTCATGTTATATTATTTTTGCTTCACTTAAATGAACGGATGTATAGCCACCCCAGTGGCAAAGTAGCGCACTGGTGAGACCCATGTCTTAGGTTCGAACCTGGACGGTACTTTTGTTTTTCACATTTTTTTCCATTTTTTCAGTTTTGGCTTTTTTGCATGTTTGGGCCTCCATATTTGGGCCATAGTTTTTTTGCTAACATGCTGCCTCTAGTCTGCTTGCTATACCCCCCTAGCCCGTTATTTTCCATACATTTTATTTAATTTTATTTTTGTTTTCATTAATTTTTTCTTTAATGTATAAAAATCCAAAAAATATAAATTAATAATATTGCATTTTTATTTTGTTTTAGTTTATTTTTCACATAAAAATATATTTTATTTTTAATATATATCATGTATTTTCTTAATAAACTTGTGAAATATAATTAAAATATATTTAGTTTAATTTATCTATTTCCTTTTCATCCTATACTTATACATATTTATTTTTGCATATATAAAAAAAACTTTATATTATTTATATAATATTATTTATTATTTTAATATAAAAAATACATAAAAATGATACATATGAACTTCATTTTCTTTTAAAATAGAAATTAGGGTTAACTTTTACTAAGAATTAATTTCTTTATATTTGTAGGTTTAGATTAAAATTTCTTTTACATAAAAGCAAAACAAAAATCTTTTCTTACATGTACATTATATTGCATCTTTAAATATTGTACATTATTTATTCTAATTTGTACAAATTCGATTTGGTTGTAATAATTTATTTAGGTTTATATTTTTGCAAATCCCCATTCAAATTTGTATTCCCCCCTCCCATAAATTGTTGTAATAGCTTAGTAATATTTACATTACGCAATTTACCGCTTTATATGCCATGATTAGTAATTAGGGTTTGTATGATAAGATCAAAATAAAGCAAAATAGAAAACCTTAAATACAAGACAAAATCAAAGAATGAAAATGATACACTTGCACATAAGCATCCTTAGGGTTTCTCCACTTGGTTGCCTTATATAAAAATAGCCATGTTACGCATGCGAAGTATCTTGGAAAAACAAACAAATATAAGATCATAAGTCCCTCGATGACGCTATTCAAAGTTGCCTTACAAAAATGATCTTAGTCCCTCAAAATGCTAAGATACTTTGCAAACATTGCTAAACATGGTTATACGATGACCCACACCCGTCCCGTTTACATCCAAAGATAGGGTTGCTTACCAAATCAATGGTAAGACAACAATGTCAAAGGAATAGAAAATGCACAAGAAAGACATTTGAGTAGGTAGATTGCTTCTAGTTACTTGCTCTATTTCAAAAACAACTATCCTTGCTATTTTCAAAACAAACACACACATTTCAAAACATCTTACAAATATTGAAAACATTTTCAAAAAGACAAACATCTTTGTATACATTCTTACGAACGAGAATCATTACAAATATTGCCTAAATGAATGTCCTCTTTTACAAAATACTTTCAAAACCACACCAAACACATTTTCAAACAATAAAAGCAAGTGATCTAAGCAAGTAACTAAGAGCCCATGGAAAACCATGGATGAAAAAGGTGCTAATACCTTCCCTTTTCATAATCCACCCCCCGAACTCAAGAAAACATCTCAAAGGTCTTTCATGTGCTTTTTCACCTTTCCTTTTTTGGATAAAAGAAAAGTCGGTGGCGACTCTTAATAACCGCAACATTTGCGATAAAATGCAAAACCCTCAAGTCAGTTCTCCCACCGTATCACAGAACTGGCGACTCTGCTGGGGAAACTTATAAAGTGGGGTTACCTTAGGGCTAGATCACATTTATTTGCTTACATTTGTTTGACTTGTTTGCTTTACATTATGGTTCTTGTTGTACCCCAAAATTTGTCCTCCCATATTTCTCAAAACATTTCAAGAAATATTCACAAGTCCAACCCGGCGCGTCATATTCAGGTGTTCTTTTACCAAGATATCTCTGATAACATATTCTCAAATTCAGGTTCGGCTCAAGAGTCAATTCTTTAAAGAAGGTATCCGAATGTGCGAGTTTTCTTGAAGAAATATGGTGAAAAAGTGTGTTGAAAGTGCAGTTTTTACGCGCTAAAAAATTCATAACTTGAATATCGTGACTCGTTTTGAACCCGTTCCGGTGGCCAAAATTCCGTCTTGACATTCTCTACTTTTTCATATCTCACGGCTGGAAGCCAATTTCGATCAGAAGGTCTTCAAAAATGTGGATTTATCAAGTATTTTCATACAGAAAATTTGTGACAGAAGTTTATTTGCGTCATGTTCAGAAAATCATAACTTGGTCGATTTTCATCGTATCGAGCTGGTTCCGGCGCCAAAATTTCAAAAATTGAGTTGGCTACATTTTCACAGAAGGTATTGAGTTCAAACGGTATTCAAAAGGCCTTCGTTTTTTGCTCAGAGTGCGTGACACGCTGAAAATCCAGAATACTGAATATTATTTCATCTGGGCCGAAACTTCAAAAATTCATAACTCGGTCAATTTTTATCGGATTGGGCTCATATTTTTACACAAGGTCACTGACTCATAGATCTACAACTTTGCTTCAAAAGTAGAGACCAAATTATGCACCGACCAATACCAGTTTTTTATTGAAGAACGTGTCAGAGTCGACACTGGAGCCCAAAATAAGTTTGTCTGAGCTGAAACTTCAAAACTTCATAACTAATTCACCGTTTATCCGATTGAGCCGATTTTCTGACAGAAGTTAGTTCTTGATGTCGGCTACATTTTGTTTTCACATTTCAACTTCAAAAATTGCACTTAAGTCCCTGCGATTTAGCCTGGAAAGTGACGAACTCAAGTAAACATTGGAGGCCCAATTGCACATTCAAAGCCCATTTTCTTTACCCTAATTTCCATTATATAATCACCTTCTTTTCACACAAACCAAGGAGAAAAAAGAGAGAAAAAACCTTGCCACAACACTGTTAGAATATCAAATTCTTTCAAGAACCCTAAAACCTTAAAATCCTTATTACAAATCCCTCTCTCACTACAAACAAGCCATCACAGTTACAAACCAACACCTCACTACTTCTTCAGTAAGGGTAAGGCTGACTTGATCTCCATGATCCAAAAGGCATAAAAGCATTCACGTCACTAATTTTCCAGTAAAGATAAGATTGATTTGATCTCCATGATCAAAAGGGTATAATCATTCATACATGCCATATTGTGCCTAAACATTAAATTTCTTCATATATTGGCTTTATTTGCATTTTATGATTTTATTTAATGTGTTCATGAGATTCAACACTGCAGATTTAGACAGGATCCCCATGCAGGTTCATTAAGGAACGTTGAGGCCAAAACACAAATGGCCAAAATCCAAAAGCCAAATGGCCAAAAAGAACAACTTATGCATGACACCAATACATGGCGAGACAGACATCCTGAGAAGATTAAGGAACGTTGAGGCCAGAACACAAATGGCTAACGGCCAGAACACAAATGGCCAACAGCCAGAACACAAATGGCCATGAAACCCAATCCAATGGCCAAAGAATGCAGACCACGGTACTCAGGAGTCAATGAACACGCACGTGATGCCAGAAAGTCAAACAAGGCTTTTTGTCTAATGGGCCAAATTGCTTCCAAAAAACCTCCCTTTGGGTCTGAATATCCCCCATGATTTGCATTGTTTTTTATTTCTATTTGATTTTCTTTTAATTCTTTTAATGTTTTAATTATTTATTTTAATTTCATCAAATAATTTTCATAATAAAAATAAAATACAGAAAAATCAAAAAAAGTGTTTATTGTTATTAATATTAATTTCACCATTATTTTTGTAAATAAACTTTAAACAATTAATTAGATTAATTTAGGTTTCAAAACTTTAATATTTTTCTTAACAAATTAAAATATGTAGAAATTAGGGTTTTTAACTTTTTATCACTTTTCTTAATAAATAACTTTTTCTTATTATTATTATTCTTAATTACTAATTTATTTTGTAAATAAACATATACATAAATATTTTAGTAAATTAGGTTAAACTTTAATATTTTTCTTTAATAATTAAAAATAACTTAGAATTAGGGTTTCTTTTAATTTTAATTTTAATTTTCTTATTCCATTAAATACCAAAAACATAAAAAAACATTTCTTTTCTTTTAATTAAATAATTCATTAACCTTTCATTCAATTTAATTTCAAAAGGGTCCAACGCCCTCGAACGTTCAATTTTTATTTCGTTTCGCATGTTATTTTATTTTCCTTTGTGAATATTATGTAATTGCTCAAGCCTTGTAATAGTAATTAGGTTTATCTTTCCGTCTTTACTTTCCGCATTTTTATTCAAAACGGGTCTTTGTTAATTTGGCGATGTATAGACCCGCGCCTTGTAATAGCGTAGGATTTTACTTTCCGCATTTAAATTTCCGCACTCTTAAAACTGCTAAACTTTACATGAAAGAATGTATGGCCTAAATTAAAAACAAGCGTAGATCACCATGATACATGTACAAGATAACATTAACATGAAAATAACACACAAATTCACACACCACTCTTAGGGTACGCCTCACTGTTGCCTTGCCCTCGAAACGTGGTCGTCGAGTATAGGACGTTTTAGTAAGTCCTTATGTCCATGACATGATCCAGTTGCCTCGAAACGGTTGCCTCGGAATTAAAAAGGATCAATGGCATAAGGGTAGCTTTTAAGGTGTCCTATTGTTGCTCTGGTGACCACACTGTGCCTAAACTCGAATTGACCCGAACACCTCCAACGGTGGTGCTACCTACCTCTCAATGGTGGGATGGCACTACCTTAAGGACATTTACACAGCCTAATTCCTTAGGGTAGGTAGATGACTCATGAATACTTGCTCTTTTCAAAAAAACAAATCAAAACTCTTTTCACACCGACACTTTTCAAAAAGCTTTCAAAAACAATTTTTCAAACACTCTTGAGGACTGATACAAGAGTCGATATGAAATCTTTAAACGAAACTTTTTCAAACCCACTCACACTTTGAAAAGCAAACACTTTTGAAAACACAATGAGCAAGTATCTAAGAGCCCATGGATAACCATGGATAGAAAGGGTGCTAACACCTTCCCTTTCTATAAATCTACCTCCCGAACCGAGAAACTATCTCATAAGGAATTTTGTTGTGCTTTTGTCCTGTCCATGTTGGAGAAAATAAAGCACGGTGGCGACTCTTGCTTCCGCGACATTTCGTGAACCAGCGTTAAACAGTCAGTTCCAGATCCACCGATCACAGAACTGGCGACTCTGCTGGGGATAACTTAAAGTGAGGTGTACCTTAGGATAGCTCAGACTTGTGTTTTCAATTGTTGTGTTTGTTTGCTTTATTATTTTGGGTACTATTTCGGAGTTACATAGATCCTAACCCGGATCTGGGGATACCCTGTTAGGTAGCATAAGCTGTGAGGGACCTGTCCGGCGTAGACCGACACGGGTGAAGCAGTGGCTACGTTGGTGTGGCACCTTGGTCTGTACCGATATCCCTTGTGTTGCAACGAGGAGAATATGGGTCTTCTGAGGAGTCATTAAGCACCAACCGACCTTAGAACCTTAAATGACCCAACTTGGCCAATAGAACAGTAGCAGTATGCTACACCCATTGAGGCTAAACTCTCGTGATGGTTTTGGCCGCAAGAAAAGATTGCGATGCTGGAGTTATGACCGATTGAGGGTAGTCAGTGATATTGGGATCCTCTAGAACCCGGTTACTTTTGATAGGATAGGTCTTAACCAACAAACTGAAAGAGGGTAATACCTAGACCCCATGCTGGCCTAAACTCTAAGGGCTCTCTTGTGTGACTTGTGTGCCTTCCAACTTGACTATTTGCATGCTTGTTATCTGACACTTGAGTTTCTTGCAGGTTTTGTTTACAGTCCTTAATTGGGACTCATAACAGGGTTTACCTACATTACCCCATGCATAGCATAACATCATACCATTGCATACATCCTACATAAGGACTAACCCATTTCAAGGATCTCAAGGGCTTGTGATGCAGGTCATGATGAACCAACATGTCTGGCAAGGGGCAAAGGGGATTTATTTTCCTCTAGCCAAGGTTGTCAGGGGCTATGACCCACTGGATATGGTGAGCCTTTGACCCTTGAAGAAGGACTCTCTACAACACGAAGTTACTTCAATCAAGATACCAGATTCTAATTTTAACAAATTTTCTTGTTTACCCCGCGAGATCCTTGAAAACATCGCATGCATACATACACATCATTGCATAACAGGTACCCTTTTTTCTACAGGTTGCTTACCTTCTTTGCTGTTTATTTCAGCAGTCTCATCATGAATCCGGAAACATCTACTGAGCAATCCATCAAGGCTCTTCAGGCTCAGAACGCCCAGTTCCAAGAGCTGATCATGAGTTTGGCCTAGGGGCAACAAGATCTGAAGACCCTGCTTTCGAAAAAGAAGAAGAAGAGGACGGTGATGTTCAACCCTAGACGCAAATATGGGAATGAATCATGAAATGAAGTTGAGCAGACTACCCCATCTGTTGGGAAAGACAGTCCCCAAGAAAGGGAGGTTCCTAGTCCAGTGGTCTCCGACAACGAGACCGGTTACAATGATGAGCAGTACCCTCCAGCTGAGGACAGGTATAAACAGTTGGAAGACCGGCTAAGTGCCATGGAGATACAAAAAGTGCCCGGCCTGGACTTCGAGGATCTAGGTCTGTCTTCTGGGGTAGTAATCCCGCACAAATTCAAGGCACCTGCCTTTGCAAAGTACGACGGGGCATCCTGTCCTAAGCTGCATCTCAGGTCTTACACAAGGAGGATCCAGCCCTACACGGCTGACAAGAATTTATGGATTCACTTCTTTCAGGATAGTCTGTCTGGAACCCAACTCGACTGGTTCTATCAACTGAATGGAGCTAACATCCGCAGCTGGGAGGATTTGGCCACTGCATTCTACAAGCAGTACCAGTACAATGCCGACCTTGCTCCCACGCGCACTCAGCTTCAGGGAATGTCTATGGGTGCAGGTGAAGGTTTCAAAGAATATGCTCAAAAATGGAGGGACCTTGCTGGAAGGGTACAACCACCTCTGACTGACCGCGAGCTCGTCGACATGTTCTTGGGGACCCTGTCTGGTCCATTCTTCAACCACCTGATTGGGAATTCTGCTGCTGGGTTTACAGATCTGATCTTGACCGGGGAAAGAATAGAAGCTGGCATCAAGTCGGGGAAAATACAGAATGGTGACTCCTCGAACACTGAGAAGAAACCATCCAAGAGAGAATCTAGTGTTGTCTATGGCTCAAAAGGGCAGAATAGGTCCGAACACCGCCAAGATGTCAACGCGGTGGTTATTGCAAAACCGACTGGTGCTCCTCAGCGTCACAATCAGCAAAGGGAAGAGAGACCCAAAAGGCAATTCACTCCCCTCGGCATGACCTTATCACAGATATTGCCACAGTTGCTGTGAACCAAGTTGGTAACTCTCATGGACCCTCCAAAGAATCCCAACAGGACGCCTTCAAGGTATAACCCCAACGTTCGCTGCGCTTATCATTCTGACAGCCCGGGGCATGCTACAGATGATTGTTGGACTTTGAGAAACAAGGTTCAGGATCTGATCGATGCGAAGGAAGTCCAGTTTGACTCTCCAGAGACTCCGAATGTGACCACTGCTCCCTTGTCAAAACATGGCTAGGATTGGAAACTTTTGTTCATTTGAATGTTCAGATTGTAATTTTCTTTGATTGTTCAAACATTTTATTTCATGTCAAACTTGGTTATTTCATTAATGCATTGCACATGTCTGTTTTGAAGTAATTATTTCGTATTCACTATATGCAAACTGTTTTCATATTTTTGTGATGATCAACTCTTGATTGAAAATTCTAAGCCTCTTGAGGGAGGATGACGAAAACGATACCACGATCTTTACAGTATGCTTTTGAACAGACTCCGCTGATGAGGTACAGGCATTGTTTCAATTCCTAAACACTGGAGTTATAAGGAAGATAATCCCTCGTCAACCCCTCTGAGCCAAAGAAGTAGGAGTTTTTCTTTTTGAAATTTAAAACCCTTAATCATAACCTGGGGCAGGGTAGTCTCTCAGTTGATCCAAGTGCATAACGAATGGCACCAAAGAGGTCCTTACAAAACAAAAGACAGTGATGGTTCCGAACAATCATACAGACAGGCAGTCATTACTTCTCAAAATAAAAACCCATTAAGTCAAAACCTAGGAAGGAGACTTACAAAACTGGGGCATCCCGCTGACTATAATTCCAAAAAGAAACAGTTCAGGCAAAAAACAGGGATAATGAAAGAAAAAGAAAGAGGTCTTACAAACCCTAAACCAAACAAAAATGACTGCCTATTCAAATAAACGTTCAACATCCGAACCATCACTGGAATTTCAGAGCAAAGACTCAAACAAGGTCTAACGCACGATCAGCTGAGTTTAGGTTTGAAGAACATCACGAAGAGCGGGTGGGTACAAATAATTTGAGCCTTTATCCTTTGTTTCTTAAACCGTGAACCAGGCCACGCTACAACCCTTAAAAGTCCTAGCTGAAGCATGGGTTGGTTCGAAAGCATACTGTTACCAAAGGTATCCTGACTCCTTAAGGCTTGCTATAAAATATTGAGTTGACATCACATTTTACAAAATTTGCTGGTTTTACTGAAAAATGCATTTTTCAAAAACTTCAAGACAGACATAAGCTTTGCATTTTTAACATAACCTTGTTTGCATACGACTATTTGTTTGAACAACATAGAAGTTCGCACGACGAATGTCTAATGAACAAGAGTACCTCCAATCAAGGGGCATGGCATGAGCATTGTCCATAATCTGGGGCAGTCAAGTCAAGATTCAGAGAATCTCTCAAATGCCAAATAGCCTGGGGCAAATCTCCATCTATATCACTTGGGGCATGGGACATGAATTCCAACTATGAATCTTGCCTGATCAAACGAAGATCTTCTGGTAGTAGGGCAACACAACACTATCAACAGGGGCATCTCCCTACATTCTGAGAACATGGACATAGTCGAAAAAATACTAGGCATAATCAAACACCCGCTAGGTTGACATACCTAGGCAAAAATAAGGGATGAAATGAAAAAAATCTGTATACCCGGCAAGTCGAAAACCTGAAAAGGCGGCTTGGGCAAAAATGGGTATCCCGGTGGACTGAAAACCCGAAAGGGCGGTCCAGGCAAAAGTTAGGGATCAAAGCGTACGACTATGTCCTGTCATCTCGTCACTTGCCTACTAGAAGAAGATTTGTCAATCGGCAGTCATCAAACACCTTCACAGGTACCTTCTTCTCCAACAGAAACTGGGGCAATAATGAGTTGTCTAAATGATCCGGTTGTTCTGTCCACCGAAGTGCCAAGGTGAGTTCAGCTGAAGAATGCGACCAAGATACCTTCACTCCCTGCAGAGCGAACGCGTCTCCCCAGGTTTATTCAAAGGTTATTTCTCCACTAGAGCTTATAACTGGGTTATCCTCAGCTAAAAGCCACGGAAAGATCGTCCTCGGCGAAGTCTTCCTATTCCCAGCGGAGTTCATCAAATCTCCCAACATAACGGTATCCCCAGCGGAGTTATCTTCATCAACCTCAGCAAAGTACTTCTCTTTCCCCACAAAGTTCACTCCCCGCAGAGTAATCTATTCGCCAAGTTTATTCCCCAACGGAGTTATCTTCTCCGACCGGTATTCTTGCAATCATCATCCCCAACGGAAACGAAGAATCTCGCTCTTCAACATCAGCCCAGGATTTGACTTCCCGACATCCGTCAAGGATCTATTTTCCTAGACGAAGATACATTCATAAACATCACATTGTTATACATCATGATACATGCATATACGCATCATATCATACAATCTCATGTGTTGAAAAATATTATTGCTTGATCCATATCATGCATTGCACATGACTGACCTTTACCTTTCAAGAAGGATACAGTTAAAAGATCAGCTATGTAGACGAATACAGTCAAAAGAGACCAACCCAGTCAAAGAATATAAATCCAGTTAAATCAATGCCTAAAGATTTCTATGATACAACCCATCGTCATAGACACTCGTCGTTATAGACACTCGTCGTTATAGATACCCGTCGTTATAGACACTCGTCATTATAGACACTCGTCGTTATAGACACCCGTCGTTATAGACACCCGTCGTTATAGACACTCGTCGTTATAGACACTCGTCGTTATAGACACTCGTCGTTATAGACACCCGTCGTTATAGACACTCTTCGTTATAGACACTCGTCGTTATAGACACTCGTCGTTATAGACACTCGTCGTCATAGACACTCGTCGTTATAGACACTCGTCGTCATAGACACTCGTCGTTATAGACACTCGTCGTTATAGACACTCGTCGTTATAGACACTCGTCGTTATAGACACTCGTCGTTATAGACACTCGTCGTTATAGACACTCGTTGTTATAGACACTCGTCGTGATAGACACTCGTCGTTATAGACACTCGTCGTTATAGACACTCGTCGTTATAGACACTCGTCGTTATAGACACTCGTCGTTATAGATACTCGTCGTCATAGATACTCGTCGTCATAGACACTCGTCGTCATAGACACTCGTCGTCATAGACACCCGTCGTCATAGACACCCGTCGTTATAGACACCCGTCGTCATAGACACCCGTCGTCATAGACACCCGTCGTTATAGACACTCGTCGTTATAGACACTCGTCGTTATAGACACTCGTCGTTATAAACACTCGTCGTTATAGACACTCGTCGTCATAGACACTCGTCGTTATAGACTCTCGTCGTTATAGACACTCGTCGTTATAGACACTCGTCATCATAGACACTCGTCGTTATAGATACTCGTCGTTATAGACACCCGTCGTTATAGACACTCGTCGTTATAGATACTCGTTGTTATAGACACTCGTCGTTATAGACACCCGTCGTTATAGACACTCGTCGTTAAAGACCACCCGTCCATGGAAATAACCTGTCAGTAGAGACAACTCACCAACCTTTCTGAATTCCAGACTCGATTCCTGTATCCTGCCAGGGCACGTCTGAAGAGTTTGAAGATCCGATTCCTGTATCTCGCCTGGGTGTATCTGTTGACGACTAACATTTCCAGACTCGATTCCTGTATCCGGCCAGGGCACGTCTGAAGAGTTAGAAGATCTTATTCCTGTATCTCGCCAGGGTGTATCTGTTGACGACTAACATTACCAGACTCGATTCCTGTATCTTGCCAGGGCACGTCTGAAGAGTTCGAAGATCCGATTCCTGTATCTTGCCAGGGTGTATCTGTTGACGACTAATGTTCTCCGGACTCGATTCCTGTATCCTGCCAGGGCACGTCTGAAGAGTTTGAAGATTCGATTCCTGTATCTAGCCAGGGCACATCTACATAAAGAGTTTGAAGAGCAACTCCTGTAACAGGCCAGGTAATTATTTTCTTTCTCAGGTACGCAAGTTCTCGCTAAGGAATCTCTTACGCGGTCGACACCTAGATGGCATCTATAAGCCCATCCATATACCAACAGTCTCCAAATGGAATCCATAAGCCCATTCCCGACAAGGTTCTGTTACATCTCTAGATGGCATCTATAAGCCCATCCTCCTATCCATCAGTCTCCAAATGGCATCTGTAAGCCCATTCCCGTCATCACACTGCTGATACTCTACTATGTGAGTGCAAATTTCTGGGCACTCTAGTGTTCAATCATCTTCCACCTTCGGATCACGAAAGGCACGCAAGCCAATCTACATCCTCAGGTTTAAGAAGATTGAACAGGGGCAACTGTTGTACCCCAAAATTTGCCCTCCCATATTTCTCAAAACATTTCAAGAAAAATTCACAAGTCCAACCCGGCGCGTCATATTCAGGTGTTCTTTCACCAAGATATCTCTGATAACGTATTCTCAAATTCAGGTTCGTCTCAAGAGTCAATTCTTTAAAGAAGGTATCCGAATGTGCGAGTTTTCTTGAAGAAATATGGTGAAAAAGTGTGTTGAAAGTGCAGTTTTTACGCACTAAAAAATTCATAACTTGAAGATCGTGACTCGTTTTGAACCTGTTCCGGTGGCCAAAATTCCGTCTTGACATTCTCTACTTTTTCATCTCTCACGGCTGGAAGCCAATTTCGATCAGAAGGTCTTCAAAAATGTGGATTTATCAAGTATTTTCATACAGAAAATTTGTGACAGAAGTTTATTTGCGTCATGTTCAGAAAATCATAACTTGGTCGATTTTCATCGTATCGAGCTGGTTCCGGCGCCAAAATTTCAAAAATTGAGTTGGCTACATTTTCACAGAAGGTATTGAGTTCAAACGGTATTCAAAAGGCCTTCGTTTTTTGCTCAGAGTGCGTGACACGCTGAAAATCCTGAATGCTGAATATTATTTCATCTGGGCCGAAACTTCGAAAATTCATAACTCGGTCAATTTTTATCGGATTGGGCTCATATTTTTACACAAGGTCACTGACTCATAGATCTACAACTTTGCTTCAAAAGTAGAGACCAAATTATGCACCAATCAATACCAGTTTTTATTAAAGAACGTGTCAGAGTCGACACTGGAGCCCAAAATAAGTTTGTCTGAGCTGAAACTTCAAAACTTCATAACTAATTCACCGTTTATCCGATTGAGCCGATTTTCTGACAGAAGTTAGTTCTTGATGTCGGCTACATTTTGTTTTCACATTTCAACTTCAAAAATTGCACTTAAGTCCCTGCGATTTAGCCTGGAAAGTGACGAACTCAAGTAAACATTGGAGGCCCAATTGCACATTCAAAGCCCATTTTCTTTACCCTAATTTCCATTATATAATCACCTTCTTTTCACACAAAACAAGGAGAAAAAAGAGAGAAAAAACCTTGCCACAACACTGTTAGAATATCAAATTCTTTCAAGAATCCTAAAACCTTGAAATCCTTATTACAAATCCCTCTCTCACTACAAACAAGCCATCATAGTTACAAACCAACACCTCACTACTTCTTGAGTAAGGGTAAGGCTGACTTGATCTCCATGATCCAAAAGGCATAAAAGAATTCATGTCACTAATTTTCTAGTAAGGGTATGATTGATTTGATCTCCATGATCAAAAGGGTATAATCATTCATACATGCCATATTGTGCCTAAACATTAAATTTCTTCATATATTGGCTTTATTTGCATTTTATGATTTTATTTAATGTGTTCATGAGATTCAACACTGCAGATTTAGACAGGATCCCCATGCAGGTTCATTAAGGAACGTTGAGGCCAAAACACAAATGGCCAAAAGCCAAAAGCCAAATGGCCAAAAAGAACAACTTATGCATGACACCAATACATGGCGAGACAGACATCCTGAGAAGATTAAGGAACGTTGAGGCCAGAACACAAATGGCCAACGGCCAGAACACAAATGGCCAACAGCCAGAACACAAATGGCCATGAAACCCAATCCAATGGCCAAAGAATGCAGACCACGGTACTCAGGAGTCAATGAACACGCACGTGATGCTAGAAAGTCAAACAAGGCTTTTTGTCTAATGGGCCAAATTGCTTCCAAAAAACCTCCCTTTGGGTCTGAATACCCCCCATGGTTTGCATTGTTTTTTATTTCTATTTGATTTTCTTTTAATTCTTTTAATGTTTTAATTATTTCTTTTAATTCCATCAAATAATTTTCATAATAAAAATAAAATACAGAAAAATCAAAAAAAATGTTTATTGTTATTAATATTAATTTCACCATTATTTTTGTAAATAAACTTTAAACAATTAATTAGATTAATTTAGGTTTCAAAACTTTAATATTTTTCTTAACAAATTAAAATATGTAGAAATTAGGGTTTTTAACTTTTTATCACTTTTCTTAATAAATAACTTTTTCTTATTATTATTATTATTAATTACTAATTTATTTTATAAATAAACATATACATAAATATTTTAGTAAATTAGGTTAAACTTTAATATTTTTCTTTAATAATTAAAAATAACTTAGAATTAGGGTTTCTTTTAATTTTAATTTTAATTTTCTTATTCCATTAAATACCAAAAACATAAAAAAACATTTCTTTTCTTTTAATTAAATAATTCATTAACCTTTCATTCAATTTAATTTCAAAAGGGTCCAACGCCCTCGAACGTTCAATTTTTATTTCGTTTCGCATGTTATTTTATTTTCCTTTGTGAATATTATGTAATTGCTCAAGCCTTGTAATAGTAATTAGGTTTATCTTTCCGTCTTTACTTTCCGCATTTTTATTCAAAACGGGTCTTTGTTAATTTGGCGATGTATAGACCCGCGCCTTGTAATAGCGTAGGATTTTACTTTCCGCATTTAAATTTCCGCACTCTTAAAACTGCTAAACTTTGCATGAAAGAATGTATGGCCTAAATTAAAAACAAGCGTAGATCACCATGGTACATGTACAAGATAACATTAACATGAAAATAACACACAAATTCACACACCACTCTTAGGGTACGCCTCACTGTTGCCTTGCCCTCGAAACGTGGTCGTCGAGTATAGGACATTTTAATAAGTCCTTATGTTCATGACATGATCCAGTTGCCTCGAAACGGTTGCCTCGGAATTAAAAAGGATCAATGGCATAAGGGTAGCTTCTAAGGTGTCCTACTGTTGCTCTGGTGACCACACTGTCCCTAAACTCGAATTGACCCGAACACCTCCAACGGTGGTGCTACCTACCTCTCAATGGTGGGATAGCACTACCTTAAGGACATTTACACAACCTAATTCCTTAGCGTAGGTAGATGACTCATGGATACTTGCTCTTTTCAAAAAAACAAATCAAAACTCTTTTCACACCGACACTTTTCAAAAAGCTTTCAAAAACAATTTTTCAAACACTCTTGAGGACTGATACAAGAGTCGATCTGAAATCTTTAAACGAAATTTTTCAAACCTACTCACACTTTGAAAAGCAAACACTTTTGAAAACACAATGAGCAAGTATCTAAGAGCCCATGGATAACCATGGATAGAAAGGGTGCTAACACCTTCCCTTTCTATAAATCTACCTCCCGAACCGAGAAAGTATCTCATAAGGAATTTTGCTGTGCTTTTGTCCTGTCCATGTTGGAGAAAATAAAAGACGGTGGCGACTCTTGCTTCCGCGACATTTCGCGAACCAGCGTTAAACAGTCAGTTCCAGATCCACCGATCACAGTTCTTTATTTGGGTTAGAATCCTCTACCCGGATTTGGGAAACGTTATAGGTAAATAGCAATACATTGTGGAAACTGTGCGGGGTATACCGACATGGTCTAAGAAATAGCTATGTTAGTGTGACATATTTGTGGGTACCGGTAGCCTTTGACTCAATCAAAGATAATACGGGGCCGCTGAGTGATGTTATGAAGCACTAGTGAAATTCTAGAACCCTTTACTTGACCAACTTGGCCTTTAGGATGTAGTGAGATGATCGGCTTTGGTGCAGTCCGAAGTTGGTAGATACTCGATACTACACTCATTAAGGGTTGGTTTCTTGGGATATTTCGGTCGCCATTAAAGAGGCTTGAGCTGAAACAATGACCAAGGAAACAATCTGTTGATATTGAGCTCCTTAGAACCCGGTTACTATTATTAGGACAGGTTTAAGCCAACTAAACTTCAAGAGGGTACTTACCTATAAAACCCCATGCAAGCCTAAACTAGGAACTTGTTTGTTTTGCTTGTATATGCATACTTGTACATAACATCATGGACATCATGGACATCATGAACATCATATGCATCCACTAACCATTTCAAGGATTTTTGGAGATTCATTTTTGTTCTTTTTTTGTAGGATATGGATTCACTTCGCAGGAAAACTATCCAAATCAACCTTGTAAGAATTCCTCCATAACTCAAGGAGCTAGCTTCAAGGATCCCTGAGAACTCTCCATTCACCGAGAGGCATGGTCGTCTACTCAACTTGGTCACCTCCAACACAGAGGAGGATATGATAAAGGTGCTCTTCCAGTTCTTTGATCCTTTGCACCATTGCTTCACATTTCCCGACTATCAGCTTGTACCTACTTTGGAAGAATTCACTCAACTCTTAAGGATTCTTATTCTCAATCAACTACCTTTCAACGGTACGGAAAGAGATCCAAAGCCAAAAGAGATTGCTCAAGCTCTGCATTTGCACTCATCTGATGTCACAACTCATTGGGAAACTAGAAGTGGTGAGTGGTGTCAAAGGCTTCTTAGCAAAGTTTCTGTTTGAGAAGGCCCAAAGCTGTTGGAATTCCCTAGACTTGCAAGCTTTTGAGGAGATTGTGGCTCTTCTTATATATGGGATGGTCTTGTTTCCCAATCCATACTAACTCATAGATGTAAGTGCTGTCAAAATCTTCATATCACGTAATTCGGTGCCTACGTTACTAGGGGATATCATGTACTCTTTTCACACTCGCACAATGAGGAAGAGAGGTGTCCTTATGTGTTGCACGCCCCTCCTGGAAAGATGGTTTATTTCTCATCTTCCCCAATAAGTTTTAAAGAATGAGCAAGGATTAAGATGGTCACAAAGGTTTATGACGCTCAAACATTCAGATATTCATTGGTGCTCTCGGTCCAAAGAGAGTGTTATCATTGTTGACCATTGTGGGGAATTCCCTAATGTCCCTCTACTTGGAATTAGGGGAGGCATCACCTACAACCCATGCTTAGCTCTAAGACAATTTGGGTATGCCCGAAGGGATGGTCTACATGAGATGCTGATTCAAGGCTTGGTATTCGACTACGACAACGACGATCAAGGACTTCGCCAGAGATTCATCCGAGCTTGGAGGATGCTAAACAAGGTGGATAGCAAGGCTTTGGGACACAAGAATTCCATCCCTCTTGAGCCTTACCTCAAGTGGGTATAAACTCGCGCTCAAAGTCTTATGATGCCTTATCCTTTCATTCTCCTGGTGATTATTGAGCCTGTTAAGGAAGGAGAAGTTCCTTACACTATCCTACATCCTAACATGCCCACATCTCTTGAAGACCTACAAAGGGATTAGATACAACTCAAAGGAGAGTGAGATACTTTTGAAGCCCAATTCTATGCAAGCGAGAAGAAGGTTTTGGAACTCACTAGGCTACTTCATGAGGAGCAGACTCTAAATGCCTACATAGCACCAAAGAGGATGCACACTACTTTTTATCTTAGAGTGTTGTATTATTTTGCCCAAGGGGCATTGATGTACTCAAACTCTATTTTATTAATATAACGTGTGTTTCTTTTTGTTTAAAACGAATTTGAATTTTCAAACCCTTGAAAACATTACATATGCACATATCATTCATCATAACATAAACAGGTCTTTTACAACAAGTTTCCTCATCTACTACTGTTTATTTCAGTAAGATGGATCTCGAACAGACAACCAAAGATCTTCAGACTCAAAACATGCAGTTTCAACAGTTACTCACAACCCTGGCCAAAGGACAAGAGGAGCTGAAGACTCTGTTGGCAAAAGAGAAAGAGAAGAAACCAACTGGTGTTGTAATCATGGGGAGAAGGTTTCAAGGACAAACTAGAAGAACCTTGAATTTCGCAGCAACATCTGATGAAGGGGAAGGGAAAGGAAAAGAAACAGCAGTTCCTTCAGAATCTGAAGAGGAGGAAGAAGAGGAAGACTACTCTGAGGAAAAATACCCTCCGGCTGATGATAAGTACAGACATCTTGAAGAGCGTTTAAGCATTATGGAAATACAAAGGGTACCAGGTCTAGACTTTGAAGAATTAGGGCTACTGTCGGGAATTGTGATCCCACCAAAGTTCAAAGTTCCGTTGTTTGCAAAATATGATGGGGTGTCATGTCCTAAAATGCACCTCCGATCATACGTGAGAAAGATTCAGCCGCACTCTGCCGATAAAGACTTGTGGGTGCATTTTTTCCAGGATAGTTTATCCGTAACACAACTCGATTGGTTTTACCAATTAGAAAGGGCTGACGTCCACAACTAGGAAGACCTTTCCGCAGCTTTCTATAAACAATACCAGTATAATGCAGATTTGGTGCCTACCCGTACTCAACTTCAGAGTATGTCTATGACTTCAAATGAGGGTTTCAAAGATTACGCGCATAAATGGAGAGATCTAGCTGGGAGAGTGCAACCTCCTCTGTCTGAAAAGGGAGTTGGTGGATATGTTCTTAGGCACTCTATCGGTCCCTTTATTAAATCATTTGATTGGGAGCTCTTTTGCTGGGTTTACCGAGTTAATATTAACCGGAGATAGGGTGGAAGCTGGCATAAAAAGTGGAAAGATTCAGAACGATTCATCTGCCTCTACAGCTGTGAGAAAGCCTTTCATTGGAAAGAAGGAGGTATCTGTTGTTTATCCACAAAGGAACCAGGGGAGAGCTGAGTGCCGACCAATGGTAGGGGTCGTTATGATCCCAAAGCCTACATCTGATCAACCAAGAAGTAACCAACCGAGGGTGGAAAGACCAGTCCGGCAATTCACCAGAATTAATATGACTCTAGCCCAGGTCTTACCACATCTTCGGAAATCTAATCTGGCAACTTTAAAAGAAGCTCCAAAGAATCCCAACACGGCGTCCCCTCATTATCACCCAAATGCCAGATGCGCATATCATTCTGAAAGTCCGGGTCACGACACTAACAACTGTTAGACCTTGAAAAACAAAATTCAAGACCTTATAGATGCAAAAGAGATTGAGTTTGATACGCAGAAGAAACCAAACGTCATTTCCGCTCCTATGCCTAGGCATGGTCACAACGTTAATGCTATCAAAGAAGATTTGTTTGTTGCTACAATGGATGAACTCTTGACTCCGCTCCCAATCATTAAGATAAACTTGTTGAAAGCTGGTATATTCCCAGGTTGTAATGAAGACTGCCATATTTGCTTATCCTCACCAACTGTTTGCCCTCTGTTGAAGACAGTCATTCAATGCTTGATAGACAACCAAGAGATTCTGTTTGAAAATGCTCTTATTTCACTTGTTCCTGTTAAAGACGTTTCAATCATAACCATCTCCGCCAATCCTTCCAGGGTCCCCAAAAGACCCATTAGGATTACATCGGTTCCAAAGACTACTCCTCTCATAATCACAATGCTCGGGCCGGTCCCGTATGAATCAGACAAAACAATACTGTGGAATTACGGTGGAGACATCTATTACCATGGTATCAATCAAGATGGGCTGGATGCTGAAGAAGTAAGCTCCAAAGAAGAAGACTCCGACATTAGCAATATTGCCGGAACCAGTAAGATTACCCATAGCAGTAGAATCCTCTCTCCAGAAATTGCCCCTCCAAAGGCAGTTTTTGGACTCGTGGTTGTTCCAAAGGTTACCTCCATACCAGTAATCATATCTGCAAATACTCCCATTGGAAAAGATGATACAACCCCTACTGTTATCCCTACCAACACTTCTATTGCTGAAATTTGAGGAAAAAGTATTCAAGAAGAGCCTGTCCGGACGAAGGCTCAATCACTGACTATCCCCGAAACCTCCAAGAAGGAAATGGAGGAGATCTTGAAAATAATAAAGAAGAGTGACTATGATGTGGTTTAACAGTTGGGGAAAACTCCCTCCAATATCTTCATTCTAGCATTGTTGCTGTGTTCTGAGGCACATGTGAAAGCTCTGGTAAAGTTTCTGAAGACAGCCCATGTGCCACAAGAGACGTCTGCTGACCAATTCCAAGATTGTGTGGCCAGTTTGACAGCTGATAATTGCCTAGGCTTCTCTGATGCTGATTTGACACCAAAAGGGAGAAAGCACAACGAGGCATTACATGTCTCTGTGGAGTGTAAAGGAACAACTCTGGCCCATGTCTTGGTGGACACTGGCTCATCTTTGAATGTTTTACCGAAGAAATCTCTCGACAGATTGGATTGCGAAGGACTGACATTGAAACCCAGTAACATAGTCGTAAGAGCATTTGATGGCTCAAAGAGGATGGTCCATGGGGAGGTGGACATCCCCATAAAGGTGGGAACTCATACTTTCAACTCGACTTTCTATGTAATAGACATCCGCCCCTCTTACTCTTGTCTGCTAGGACTGTAAGTTTAAGATTGCGCCTAAGAGGGGGGGTGAATTAGGTGGTGGTCGATTTTTGACTTATTTTATACTTTCTGGTTTTGATTTAGTGCTTTGAAAACTGTAAAGTGCAGAAAGTAAAGAGACACGGAGAATTATCCTGGTTCCTTCCACACCCCGGAAGTACGTCCAGTCCCCTTGCAAACACGCAAGAGATTTTACTATTTTGTTAGAACTTTTACAAGACTCTTCCTAGTCTTATCAACTAAAGAACCTAACAAATAACCAAGAACACCCTCTTGGATTTCCAATAAGTCTAATGAGAACAATCCTCTCAAAAGATACCTCTTGTTTCCAACAATAGACAACAAGGAACAAAAGTAATCTAATACTTAATTCCAACAATCCTGGAAATAAGTTACACTTTGTATGTTTTTATGAAGTATGATTTCTTGAAAGATGTTGATCACATAGAGTGACTTCTTTGAAGTTTCTTCTTTCTTCTCTTGTAAGCAATTCAAACTGTAACACAATGGTTAGATAATGCTCAAAGATTTCTGTTCTTTATATGTGTGAAAGTGCAGAAAATCTTTGTTCTTAAAAGTTAAGAAATATGAAGTTTGAATATTTTACAAAGTTCAGATTTTATTGCATAAGAGAAGAGTTGTTTATGATTTGAAAGATTTTGTAATATATAGTAATCAAGATACCTTTCCAAATGGACACTTTTCTGTTTGAAAAACTTGATAAGATGCAATGTTTGATCATGCAACTATTGGAGAAAAGGTGTGAAGGATATCTTGAAAGCAGTTCAGATTTTTCAAAATTTTCAATGTGCAAATCGATTAACATAAGATGCAAATCGATTGCACGGGTTTGCAACATTCAGAATTTCAAAAAATTTGAAGTGTAAATCGATTAGCATGTTGTGTCAATCGATTTACAAGAGTTAAAAAATCAGTTTGTTCTGTGATCAATCGATTTACACAACATGTAAATTGATTGCTGGCAGGAACAATCAGTTTTTTTTAAAAAGCATGTGTAAATCGATTTACAGAAGATGTTAATCGATTTACAGCAGAGAAAAACTTAAAAATTGTTTTGAAATATAATTGAAGTGTTGTGGCAAGTGTGTATATCATTTTTGAGCATTTCTAATCAATGTAGTTCAATTGAGAATTGATATACTTGATTGCTTGCCATGATCCTTGAAGCTTTGAGTGAATGATGCTTTAAGTTAATTTCCACTTCTTTTCCTTCTTGCCATAATACTTGTTTGTCTTTCATTAACCTAGCTTGTTTGTCTTTCATCAAAACTAAAGTTGAGTTGAGGCTTGAGATTACATTCTCCCCCTTTTTGATGATGACAAACCATTTTCGTTTATGTGTTGTTCAGAATTTGAGCAGAATGTGTTTTCTCCCCCTGAGAAGATTTCTCTCCCTATGGAGAAAAAGATTTGAAAGCTTGCTCTGTAAAGACAATAAAAACAAACAACCATAAAGTGCTATTACATCCTTCTCCCCCTTTGACATTATCAAAAAGAAGGGAAAGATGCAACAAAAAAGATATTAAAAGCTCATACAAGTTTCACATGCTAAAAATTAATTTGCATAGAAAAAGTACACAGAAAATGCTTCAGATTCTGTGGTAAATCGATTTGCCCCTTGGTTAAATCGATTTACACAGAACATTTTTATGAAAAAATAATTTTCGTTCAGTGGTAAATCGATTTACATATTGTGTAAATTGATTTACACAAAAGATTTAATAAAAAAAATGATTTGCTTCAGTGGTAAATCGATTGACATATGGTGTAAATCGATTTACTTAAAGAAAAATTTAAAAAATCATTATTTTTAACATTTGAAACAATGTCTAACCACATATATATATATACATTAAGGTATAGTTAAGGATTGAGTGCACCTTATATATCTTGTTCATCGAGGATTCCAAGTTCACGACGAATTTTAAAAAATGCATCCTTAAGATTTAGCCGTGTAGATACTCCTTTGCTAATATCTCCAATCATGTTGACAATTGGATGATCACGATGAGTTCTCCATTCTTGAGGAAGATCATCATCATTTTCATTTTGATGTGAAAGTTCATGTGTTTGTTCCGGATTGACAATTTTGCCATCTCCGCAGGAGTTCTCATGAGATATATCTATAGAATCATCATCATCACAAATAACAACTTCCTCCTTGGAGGTGTTAGATTCATCAAAAGAAACATGCATTGATTCTTCTATAGTTAAAGTTATTTTATTGTAAATTCTAAAAGATTTGCTAGAAAGGGAGTAACCAATAAAAATACCTTCATCCGACTTTTCATCGAACTTACCGAGATTGTCTTTGTCGTTGTTAAGGACAAAACATTTGCACCCAAAAATATGAAAGTGAGAGATATTTGGTTTTCTTCCTTTGTAAATCTCATATGGAGTTTTCTTTAGTATAGGTCTTATGATCACGCGATTGCTTACATAACATGCCGTGCTTACCGCATCCGCCCAAAAATATTTAGGCAAACTTGAGTCACTTAGCATGGTTCTAGCAAGCTCCACCAAAGACCTATTTTTCCTTTCAACTACTCCATTTTGTTGTGGAGTTCTTGGTGCTGAAAAATTGTGGAAGATTCCATTTTCTTCACAAAATTCTTCAAATAGACTGTTTTGGAACTCTCCACCATGATCACTTCGGATTGATGTTATCTTTAATGACTTCTCATTTTGAACTTGTTTTGCATATCTCTTGAATGCCTTGAATGCTTCATTCTTGTGCACTAAAAACAAAGTCCAAGTGAAACGGGAAAAATCATCTACAATAACTAAAGCATAAATGTTACCTCCGAAGCTTCTTGTTCTAGATGGACCAAAAAGATCCATGTGCAACAATTGAAGTGGTCTTGTTGTTGAAACCACATTCTTTGGTTTGAAAGTTGATTTGGTCTGTTTGCCCTTTTGGCATGCACTACATAATTTGTCTTTGATGAACTTCATCTTTGGTAGACCAATAACTAAGTCATGCTTAACCAATTTGTTCAAGTGCTCCATGTGAATGTGAGCAATCCTCTTGTGCCATAACCAAGCGTCATTGTTGTTTACCATAAGACATTGTACCTTCATAGACAAATCATCTATAGTAATCATAAAAATATTGTTAGATATTATACCTTTGAGTTTTACCTCATTGGTTGCCTCATCCATAATAAGGCATTCTTCTTTGTTGAATTTGATCTTGAACCCTCTATCGCAAAGTTGACTTATGCTAAGAAGGTTGTGTTTTAATCCATCAACATAGAGAACATCCTCAATTTGAATGGATGGAGGTGTTCCCACTATACCAACGCCAAGAATCTTTCCTTTGGTGTTGTCTCCATAGGTGACATACCCTTTGGCTTTATGTACTAGATATGAAAATTGGTGTACCAACTTTGTCAATGCCAAGAATTCTTCATTTAAGGTATTTCCTATATGTGAAATAATCCTTGGTCTTGAACTAGATTAGAAAGTTAGTGTATGTCTCTCATCATATGCTTTGAACAACCACTATCAAGATACAAAATATTATATATGGTCTTCAAGCATACCTACAAAACAAATTAAGTTTGATTTGGTACCCAATGTGCTTTGGGTCCATCATAGTTAGTTCCTTTCTTAACCCACACATAATGCCCACTTGCCATACTAAAGTTTCTAACATAGCAAGCATTAGGTGTATGGCCTTTAATACCACAATAAAAACAAGTAGGTTCAAAGTTACTTCTATATCTAGAAGGATAAGATTTCTTCTTAGGAAATGTTTTCTTTTTCGGATAGTGACGAACTATTTTAGGTTTGTTCACTTTCTCTTTGGAAGATTGATCACTTGCCTTAACAAAGATAGTTTTGTTATAACTTGGTTTTGAGAACTTTGAATATCCAAGTCCACTTTTATCATTGGAGTATCTTTGTTGGCTAAGAACACCTTCCAATCCAATTTGCCCTTTTTCATATCTTTCAATGACTCTTTTTAATTGGACAATTTGGAAAGAGAGTGAATCACAATTTTTGCATACAAAATTATGTTTTTGTTCATCACTTGACTTTTGTTTTTCTTCTTTGAAATCTTTTTCCATTGAAACATATTTTTCTTCTAAGGATGAAATTTGTTTCTTTTGTGATGAAATGGTTTTATACAGAATTTTGCATTCATTCAATAGTTCATCTATAGCACCTTGTGCATCACTATCAGAAAGAGAAAATTCATTACTAACCTCATTGTCTTCATCATCGGAATGGTGTGAGACCATCAATGCTAGATTTGCACGTTGATTGTTTTTGGAATCGGAAGATGAACTTTCCCATGCTATATATGCTTTCTTTGACTTTTTATCTTTATTTCTCTTGAAATGTTTCTTCTTCTTTTCAAGTGTAGGACATTCACTTTTAACATGTCCCTTTTCTCCACATTCAAAGCATATAACCTTCCTTGTTGGTGCTTCTCTTTTTCTTTCTTTTCGTAGAACCTTTTCAATCTTCTTGATAAGATTATCATCTTCACTACTAGTGGATTCATCCTCTTGATTGCTATCATGATTTTTTATCCTTGTATTCAGAGCCATGTCTTTTGAGTCTTTTACTTGGATTTCATGCTTTTCGAGTCTTGCAAGTTCCGTCTCATATTCTTGAAGTTTTCCGAACAAAGTGGCAGAAGTCATTGTGGATAGATTCTTCTTCTCGGATATTGCTGTCACTTTTGGTTGCCATTCCCTGGATAAAGATCTAAGCACTTTAAGATTAAGTTCATCATTAGTTAACGTCTTACCTAGTGCTTTCAAATGATTTGTCAAGTGTACAAATCTTTTCTGCAAGTCAAGGATTGATTCTCGAGGCTGCATTCTGAATAGTTCGTATTCTTGACTCAAAGTATTTAATCTTGATCTTTTAACTTCAGCAGTTCCTTCATGAGTTTCTACCAAGGTATCCCATATTTCTTTCGCTGTTTTGCATGCCGAGACACGGAAGAATTCATCCATGCTAAGTGCACCTTGAAGAAGGTTTATTGCCTTTTTGTCATAGAGAACTTTCTTTTTATCATCGTCGTCCCATGCAGTTTTAGGCTTTGAAGAGCCAACGCCATTAATTACCATTACCGGGATAAATGGACCATTTTCAACAGCATCCCATACTTCCTCTCCTTGTGCTTCTAAACGCGCCTTCATGCGTATTTTCCAAAAGTCAAAATATTCACCACAGAATAGAGGAGGCTTGTTGTTACTACCACCGTCTCTGAAAACTGGTTGATGATTTGCGGAAGCCATTCTGGACCTCTAGGAGCAGGTTACCTATAACCTGCTCTGATACCAATTGTAAGTTTAAGATTGCGCCTAAGAGGGGGGTGAATTAGGTGGTGGTCGATTTTTAACTTATTTTATACTTTCTGGTTTTGATTTAGTGCTTTGTAAACTGTAAAGTGCAGAAAGTAAAGAGACACGGAGAATTATCCTGGTTCCTTCCACACCCCGGAAGTACGTCCAGTCCCCTTGCAAACACGCAAGAGATTTTACTATTTTGTTAGAACTTTTACAAGACTCTTCCTAGTCTTATCAACTAAAGAACCTAACAAATAACCAAGAACACCCTCTTGGATTTCCAATAATTCTAATGAGAACAATCCTCTCAAAAGATACCTCTTGTTTCCAACAATAGACAACAAGGAACAAAAGTAATCTAATACTTAATTCCAACAATCCTAGAAATAAGTTACACTTTGTATGTTTTTATGAAGTATGATTTCTTGAAAGATGTTGATCACATAGAGTGACTTCTTTGAAGTTTTTTCTTTCTTCTCTTATAAGCAATTCAAACTGTAACACAATGGTTAGATAATGCTCAAAGATTTCTGTTCTTTATATGTGTGAAAGTGCAGAAAATCTTTGTTCTTAAAAGTTAAGAAATATGAAGTTTGAATATTTTACAAAGTTCAGATTTTATTGCATAAGAGAAGAGTTGTTTATGATTTGAAAGATTTTGTAATATATAGTAATCAAGATACCTTTCCAAATGGACACTTTTCTGTTTGAAAAACTTGATAAGATGCAATGTTTGATCATGCAACTATTGGAGAAAAGGTGTGAAGGATATCTTGAAACCAGTTCAGATTTTTCAAAATTTTCAATGTGCAAATCGATTAACATAAGATGCAAATCGATTGCACGGGTTTGCAACGTTCAGAATTTCAAAAAAATTGAAGTGTAAATCGATTAGCATGTTGTTTCAATCGATTTACAAGAGTTAAAAAATCAGTTTGTTCTGTGATCAACCGATTTACACAACATGTAAATCGATTGCTGGCAGGAACAATCAGTTTTTTTTAAAAGCATGTGTAAATCGATTTACACAAGATGTTAATCGATTTACAGCAGAGAAAAACTTAAAAATTGTTTTGAAATATAATTGAAGTGTTGTGGCAAGTGTGTATATCATTTTTGAGCATTTCTAATCAATGTAGTTCAATTGAGAATTGATATACTTGATTGCTTGCCATGATCCTTGAAGCTTTGAGTGAATGATGCTTTAAGTTAATTTCCACTTCTTTTCCTTCTTGCCATAATGCTTGTTTGTCTTTCATTAACCTAGCTTGTTTGTCTTTCATCAAAACTAAAGTTAAGTTGAGGCTTGAGATTACAAGGACGACCCTGGATCCATAATGCCGGTGTTGTCACCTCTACACTACACCAGATGCTGAAATACCCGATTCATGGAAAGATTATCACTGTCCACGGAGAGGAAGAGTACATGATTAGCCACCTCAATTCCTTCTGGTGTGGATTTGGATGGCGAGTTCATTGAAACTCCTTTTCAACATTTCGAAGAAGTCTCTCAAGAGTTAGCAGTAACCAAGACAGTATCCCAGATCCCCAAGATCACAAGACCTCTGCTTCGGATTTCATCTCTAAAGGACGCCAAGGCAGTAGTAGAGGAGGATGGATGCACCATCTGGGGGCAGTTTCCAGACATTCCATATAAATCTGACAAGTTTGGCTTATGGTTTACTTCAAGTGCTCAGAAGGTTGTGCATCGTGCCCGTGCTGGAGGGCCACCTTTGAAGATTAGCAATTGGAAGGTTAATGCATTAGAAGATGGTGAAGAAGATGGCAGCTTGGAAGATTGGATATTTCCTACTATCAGCGGAGGACTTCACAATTGGGAAGCCAAAGACTTTGTCCCAATAACTTTCATCTCTCAGTAATTTATCTTTTACATTTCTGTTGGACTTGTAATATTCACAAACAATTCGCACATTAAAAACCTTGTGTCTTACCCGAGGCACAATAGTCCATTTGTAAGGGTTTTTATTTCATCTTCATATGACATTAAATGAATTATGGATGTTTTTTTCACATACAAACCTTTTGTGCTCATTGTCTTTCTTTTACATTTTATTGTTTAAAGATGGCTATACCCTTACACACACCCACACTCACAAATGCAGGTACCTCTCCATTCTGGATCCCATGGGTAACGATACTGCTATGGCCTTTAGTGACTCTGAATATCTAATCTACCAAGCCGAAGACGAAGGTGAGGAAGATTGTGAAGTACCAGGGGAATTGGCCAGACTACTACAACAAGAGGAAAGAGTTATCCAGCCTCATGAGGAACCATTGGATACAATCAACTTGGGTACCGAGCAAGATAAAAAGGAAATTAAGGTGGGTGCCAATCTTGAGTCGAGTGTCAAGGAGCGTCTAATTCAGCTATTGCATGATTATGTTGTGATCTTTGCCTGGTCATACGAAGACATGCCAGGACTTGATACAGACATCGTGGTACATCGTCTACCCACAAGAGAATATTATCCACCAGTGAAACAAAAAGTCCACCGCATGAGACTTGACATGTCAGAGAAGATCAAAGCAGAAGTCATGAAACAATTCAATGCTGGATTCTTGGCTGTCACTTCCTATCCTCAATGGGTTGCCAACATTGCTCTCGTGCCTAAAAAGGACGGCAAAGTATGAATGTGCATGGATTATAGAGATTTGAATAGGGCCATCCCTAAAGATGATTTTCCACTTCCCCACATCGATATCTTGGTTGACAATACAGCCCAGCACAAAGTATTTTCCTTCATGGACGGAGTCTCAGGTTATAACCAAATCAAAATGGCACCTGAAGACATGGAGAAAACTACATTTGTCACACAGTGGGGCACGTTTTGCTACAAAGTGATGCCATTCAGACTGAAGAATGTTGGGGCAACCTATCAACGCGCCATGGTAGCCTTATCATGATATGATACATCATGAGATAGAGGTCTATGTAGATGACATGATAGCCCGATCACAAACTGAAGAGGAGTACCTTGATCATTTGCAAAAGTTGTTTGAAAGATTGAAGGAGTACAAACTAAGGTTGAATCTAAACAAGTGTACATTCGAAGTCTGGTCCGGTAAACTCTTAGGTTTCGTTGTCAGCAACAAAGGCATCGAGGTTGATCCTGCCAAGGTTAAAGTGATACAGGAAATGCCTGCTCCTCATACTGAGAAGGAAGTCAGAGGATTCTTGGGACGCCTGAACTATATCGCCAGATTCATTTATCACCTAACAACTACTTGTGAACCAATCTTCAAATTATTGAAGAAAGATCAAGTAGTCAGATGGAATGATGAGTGTCAGATTGCTTTTGACAAGATCAAAGAGTACTTAAAAGAGCCTCCTGTTTTGATGCCACCAGTCGAGGGAAGACCACTGATCATGTATCTGACCATTTTAGAGAACTCAATGGGGTGTGTATTGGGGCAGCATGACGAGTCTGGCCGAAAAGAGCACGTTATTTACTACCTGAGCAAAAAGTTTACTGACTGTGAAACCAGATATTCACTGCTCGAGAAACTTGTTGCGCTCTGGCATGGGCTGCTCGCTGGCTAAGACAGTATATGTTGACTCATACTACCTTGTTGATATCTAAGATGGATCTGATAAAGTATATCTTCGAAAAGCCTGCTCTGTCTGGGAGGATAGATAGATGGCAGATGATCCTAACAGAATATGACATACAGTACACTACCCAGAAAGCTATAAAGGGCAGTGTGCTAGCTGGTCATCTTGCTCATCAAGCTGTAGAAGACTATCAATCCATGAAATTTGAATTCCCAGATGAAGACATCATGACATTAGACAATTGTGAAGAGATCAGACCATATGACAGACCTGAACAAGGATCCTGATGGATCTTGTTCTTTGATGGGGCATCCAATGCACTTGGTAATGGTATCGGCGTTGTACTCATATCTCCAGAAGGGTGTCATACTCCCTTCACTGCCAGACTTTGCTTTAACTGTACGAACAACATGTCATAATATGAAGCATGCATCTTTGGTCTCAAGGCTGCCATAGATTTGGGAATCAAATCCTTAGATGTATTCGGAGATTCAACCTTAGTTATCAGTCAGATCAATGGAGAATGGGACACTAAGCACCCAAACCTTATCCTTTACAAAGAACATATTTTGACATTGCTACCACATTTTGAGCAGATTACCTTCGAGCATTTCCCACGAGAAGAAAATCAGCTAGCAGATGCTCTAGCCACAATGTCATCTATGTTTAAACTTAATTGGGATAACGAGGTTCCCCAAATCACCAATGAATGAATGGATGAACCAGCACATTGTCACGAGATTAATACTGAAGAGGTAGTGGACCAGCCTTGGTTTCACGAAGTCAAGAGGTATCTCGAGGCTCAAGAATATCCGGAAGGAGCTTCGATCAATGATAAAAATTTCCTAAGGAGATTCTCTGCTAAGTTCTTCCTGAGTAATGGCATCCTATACAAATGCAATCATGACTCCATTCTGCTCTGGTGTGTGGATAAGATCGAGGCTGAAAGGATCATGGTTGAATTACATGAAGGTACATTTGGCACTCACTCTAGTGGGCATATGATGGCAAATAAAATCCTACGGGCAGGCTATTATTGGTCTACCATGGAAGCAGACTGCTATCAACACTCTCGAACCTGTCATAAGTGTCAAATTTATGCGCACAAGGTGCACGTACATCTGGTTCCTCTGAATGTCTTGAAGGCTCCTTGGCCCTTTACTATGTGGGGAATCGATATGATTAGGGAGATCAAGCCTACAGCCTCCAATGGACACCGCTTCATTCTAGTGGCCATTGACTATTTTACAAAATGGGTCGAAGCAGCTTCCTTCGCATCCGTTACTAAGAATGTTGTTGCCCGCTTCATCAAGCAGAATTTCATTTGCCGGTATGGTATCCTAGAAAGGATCATCACTAATAATGGTACAAACCTTAATAATACTATGATCACCGCCTTGTGCGAGCAGTTCAAAATTCAGCATCACAATTCATCCCCCTATCGGCCAAAGATGAATGGTGTCGTCGAAGCTTCAAATAAAAACATTAAAAAGATCATACAGAAAATGACAGTCACCTACAAGGACTGGCATGAGATGCTACCATTTGCTCTCCACGGGTATCGTACCACGGCTCGCACATCAACTGGGGCAACACCATATTCTTTGGTTTATGGCATGGAGGTTGTCTTGCCTATTGAGGTTCAGATCCCCTCTTTGAGAATTATGAAGGATGTAGGTTTGAATGAGGACGATTGGATCCAGACTCGACTTGATCAACTAAACTTAATTTATGAAAAGAGACTTATTGTTGTTTGCCATGGTCAGATGTATCAAAAACGGATGATCAAGGCTTTCAACAAGAAAGTCAGATGCCAAGTATATCAAGTTGGAGATCTAGTGATCAAACGCATTATCCTGCCACAAAGTGATCCCAGGGGCAAATGGACTCCTACCTATGAAGGACCATTTTTAATCAAGAACATCTTCTCCGGTGGGGCAATGATCTTAACCACCATGGACGATGACGACCTGCCACACCCTGCAAACGCGGACATAGTCAAAAGATACTACGCATAAGAGACCCGTTAGGTTGACACACCTAGGCAAAAAAGGGCATCTCGGCGAACCAAAAAAAAGGGTTCGGGCAAAAATTAGGGATAAAATATAAAAAAATTTGTACACCCGACAAGTTGAAAACCCGAAAGGGCGACTTGGGAAAAAAGGGGTTTCCTAGTGGACTGAAAACCCGAAAGGGCGGTCCAGGCAAAAGTTAGGGAATTAAAGCGTATGACTATGTCCCGTCGGATCACTTTGAGGATAACCTCTTGACTTTCACTGACAAACTCGGAGTTTCTGATCAATTCAATCATCTTTGGATAAAGAAACAAATAGACAAGATATCTGGAGATACAAAGGCTATAGCAGAATGGAAACCCCATGGGATTATTACACATAGCTATCTTTCTTTGTATAAAGTTTTTCTTGCTTTTTTATGGCAACATTCTCTTACTAGAATGATTGTCTCCTTTATACAAAATACTTATTCAAAGTTAAATACAAAGATATATCTTTGAAAGTATAGAAAACTATTTGTCTTTTTCTTTACACTTGTGTTTTATTTGGAAAAAAAAAACGTCCAATGACTCATTAATGAACATATGCATTTGAACATAATTACTCTTTACAAATAAACAAAATGAGAAAGACAATTACTGATAGATTGAAAGAGATGGAAAACCTCTCTAGGCTATTCCATAAGAAATCCCCACAGTACGTCATTTAGATCCCCAGCGGAACTAAAACTTCAAATTATTAATCCCCAGTAAAGATCGTCAAAATTCTCAGAATTCCTCAAGTAGTATGTGGCATTGCTCTCACAAGCGGGTTTTCTTATCAGTACTTCAAGACATGAAGAATCCACATATCCTCATCAGCGTTCAGGATTTATTTTCCTCAATCGGCAGCAATACAGCAAATCAGCTTACATGCACATACATTACATCCATATATCATAAACACATATGTTGCACCATATATTTCATACAACATAATTTTTTGTTTCAACTAACATTTTACCCTTTTCAGGATAAGATTAACAGCTACCATTAACAATGTGCAATCATGATACAGTTCAGATACGCTCCAGATACGGATTCCATTCTGATACTCATTCAGATTTCAAGTTCAGATACAGTACAGATATGCCCCAGACACGGATGCCATTCTGATACTCATTCAAATTCAAGCTCAGATACAGTACATGTACGCCCCAGACACGGATGCCATTCTGATACTCATTCAAATTCAGACTTTCAGATACAGTACAGATATGCTCCAGACACGGATGCCATTTTGTTGCTCATACAGATTCAGTCCCTGGATACAGCTCAGATACGTTCCAGACACGGACACCATTCTGATGCATTTCCTTTCGACTTACAACTTACTGCTTAATAAAAACTCTTGGATGGCATCTACAAGCCCATCTCCAACAAGATACTATCTCTTCTCAAAATGGCATCTTTAATCCCATTCCCTCAGCTACACATTGTCGAGTGCAAATTTATGGGCACTCTAGTGTCCAATCATCTTTCACCTTCAAGTCACGAATGGCAAAGCTCGCCAATCTAACTCCTCAGGTTTAAGAGGATTGGACAGGGGCAGCTGTTGTACCCCAAAATTTTCCCTCTCATTTATGAATACTTTTCTCACAAGATTTCTTTGACTCAAGACTGGATTAGGGTTTGGTCAGCTCAGGACATCTCATCATACACTGATGACCCAAAATTAGGGTTTGGGGTTGCACAAGGATTTTTGGATTATCAATGCTTCATGGGACTTTTAAACATCATTATGGATCCCTAAGATCACTTGTGACAAATTTCAAGCCTTGAACCATATTTTTGGTCAGTCAATTGGACAATTGACCTAAAAATCAACTGTATTGGGGGGAAAATCAACCATGGCCATTCTATAGTCAAACTTCATAATTTTTTATCCACATAAACATTTTAAACTTATATGTATCATTTGGAAAAGTTTGGATCACAACCCCTCAAGAAATTTCATCAAATCACCATAAGGGCAAAATGGTCAAAAATTAGGGTTTTGACTAAGGAAGGGCAATTTCTGATTTTTAACCTAGCAAATGACCAATTGAGTTAAGGCATGATTTCAAGGATTCAATTACATCATCTTGACCTTAATTACATGGATCAAAACATTTCAATTTCATTGGATTGACAGATGAAATTTACAGTCAACTGATCAAAAGTCAATTGTACACTGAAAAGTCAAACTTTGACTTTTTGGTCAAAATCAAGTGCCAAGGGTCATGATTCATCAAAACATGTCAAAATGTGAAACATGTTCATCAAGAAATCCAAGTTTTAAGATTAGGGTTTGAATTTGAAATTTTTCTTAACTTAGAAAATTTTCTAAGTATAGAAAATTTCTTATTTTTTCTCAACTTTAGGCCATTTTTTCACCGTGATGCATAATGATTCAAAGAAAGTTCCCAACATGAAATTTGTATACCTCGATGAAATATACAACTTTGCTTCACACACTTTTCCCTAAAGATTCTTGTATCTCAAGATATAAATTTATGAATACATGGTCATGAACTAAATAACTTAGTGAAATTTTGCCCTAATTTAGGCAAGTTTTGGACCCAACTTCATGGAAATTCTTCACCTAGTTCCAAGAGGTATCTCAAAATGAATTTCAAATATGAGTTATATAGCACATTGCAAGCTTTCCAAAATGTCCAAGAACTCCTCAAGATCATTTTTGAGTAGGGAGAATCGAAGAGATGAAGTTGGCAATTTCTCACTTTTTGTCCAAGCCATTTCATGAAGAACAAAGTTCCAATCAGTACCTATGTTGCCTAATCCATGCTTTAAAGGTCCCAAAATTGTTCCTCACTCCTTAATTTAATGCTTACTCAGTTTATAAAGCTTTGATCTAAGCCCTAGAGCCATTACCCAAGTTGTAATTCCATAAATGGCATAAAGTGACCATTGCCATTTTGAAAAAGCCCAACTTTTGCCACTTTCCAATTCTTGAGCATCGCACCTGTCTCCATTGCACATACAAATCTTACAGGCCTAAAGCAAGTTGTATAAGTATATACCAACCCTAAGAGAGCAAGTACAAGCATGGAAAGCCTTGTCCCTTTACTTTACTTCAAAAGCAAGAAAGGTTGCAAAAAGGTGAGAACTGGCACATCTGTTGGAGGGTTGACATGAAACTGATTCTGTACTAATATACAAACATAATACAATACAACACACGATTGAAAAAATCTTGAAACACTCCCAAGCTCAAAAACACCAGAAAACTGTCAAAACTTGAAATTTTGGCATAAGCATACCAATCTCTCATTTGGCCCGTGCGTTTCCATTCTTGATCATCAAAACACCTTACCTACTTGATATCCAACTAATCCAGACCTTCATCCCTGTACTATAACCCCTTCTCCATCATCTGCCATTTTTGTTTTCAAGGCTTGCAGGTTGACTTGGCCAACGAGTTTCAGACACTTTCAGAGCAAGGCAAGGGTGGGAATACATTCAGGGAAGTTCAAGGAAGCTCAAGCAAGCATCAGGCCTCCATCAAACTCACTCCACTTCCATCCACGATTTCAACTGAATGAGGTAAAATCTCAACTTCTATATCCTTGTACAGGCAACCATTGGCCACGATTTGTGAATAAATAATGTAGCCCTCATTGCAAAGAAACTATACATATTTTTATCTTACATTTATTTGGCCTGAGTTGAGAGAATTTAGAACTTGAAGTTTCTGAAAAATTTAGGTTTAAATTTAGGGCTTTTGAAATTCTCTCTGATCTTTGATTGTTAGATTACATAAATTATATGGTTATAATCTTGAGATCAAATACTACAACTTTCATGTTATGAGTTTTCATTTTCATGGAAGAATGAGAGAGTTACAGGGCATCTGGCCAAGCTTGAGGAAGAAGATGAAGTACAGGGCAAGGACTTGTTTCATGTTACATTATTTTTGCTTCAATTAAATGAACGGATGTATAGTCACCCCAGTGGCAAAGTAGCGCGCTGGTGAGACCCATGTCCTGGGTTCGAACTTGGGCGCTACTTTTGTTTTTCACACTTTTTTCCCATTTTTTCAGTTTTGGCTTTTTTGCAGGTTTGGGCCTCCATATTTGGGCCATAGTTTTTTTGCTAACATGCTGCCTCTAGTCTGCTTGCTATACCCCCTGGCCCATTATTTTCCATACATTTTATTTAATTTTATTTTTGTTTTCATTAATTTTTTCTTTAATGTATAAAAATCCAAAAAATATAAATTAATAATATTTCATTTTTATTTTGTTTTAGTTTATTTTTCACATAAAAATATATTTTATTTTTAATATATATCATGTATTTTTTTAATAAACTTGTGAAATATAATTAAATAATATTTAGTTTAATTTATCTATTTCCTTTTCATCCTATACTTATACATACTTATTTTTGCATATATAAAAAAACTTTATATTATTTATACAATATTATTTATTATTTTAATATAAAAAATACATAAAAATGATACATATGAACTTCATTTTCTTTTAAAATAGAAATTGCGGTTAACTTTTACTAAGAATTAATTTCTTTATATTTTTAGGTTTAGATTAAAATTTCTTTTACATAAAAGCAAAAAAAAAAAATCTTTTCTTACATGTACATTATATTGCATCTTTAAATATTTTGTACATTATTTATTCTAATTTGTACAAATTCGATTTGGTTGTAATAATTTATTTAGGTTTACATTTTTGCAAATCCCCATTCAAATTTGTATTCCCCCCTCCCATAAATTGTTGTAATAGCTTAGTAATATTTATATTACGCAATTTACCGCTTTATATGCCATGATTAGTAATTAGGGTTTGTATGATAAGATCAAAACAAAGCAAAATAGAAAACCCTAAATACAAGACAAAATCAAAGCATGAAAATGATACACTTGCACACAAGCATCCTTAGGGCTTCTCCACTTGGTTGCCTTATATAAAAATAGTCATGTTACGCATGCGAAGTATCTTGGCAAAACAAACAAATATAAGATCATAAGTCCCTCGATGACGCTATTCAAAGTTGCCTTACAAAAATGATCTTAGTCCCTCTAAATGCTAAGATACTTTGCAAACATTGCTAAACATGGTTATACGATGATCCACACCCGTCCTGTTTACATCCAAAGATAGGGTTTCTTACCAAATCAATGGTAAGACAACAATGTCAAAGGAATAGAAAATGCACAAGAAAGACATTTGAGTAGGTAGATTGCTTCTAGTTACCTGCTCTATTTCAAAAACAACTATCCTTGCTATTTTCAAAACAAACACACACATTTCAAAACATCTTACAAATATTGAAAACATTTTCAAAAAGACAAACATCTTTGTATACATTCTTATGAACGAGAATCATTACAAAGATTGCCTAAACGAATGGCCTCTTTTACAAAATACTTTCAAAACCACACCTAACACATTTTCAAACAACAAAAGCAAGTGATCTAAGCAAGTAACTAAGAGCCCATGGAAAACCATGGATGAAAAGGGTGCTAATACATTCCCTTTTCATAATCTACCCCCCGAACTCAAGAAAACATCTCAAAGGTCTTTCATGTGCTTTTTCACCTTTCCTTTTTTGGATAAAAGAAACATCGGTGGCGACTCTTGCTAACCGCAACATTTGCGATAAAACGTAAAACCCTCAAGTCAGTTCTCCCACCGTATCACAGTCATCTTTGTTCATCATCCCCAACAGAAGCAGAGGAATTATGGTTTCTACAGCAGTCAAGAATACCATTTTTCACACTCTCCAAACAGCAGTCAGGGATTTATTTTCCCGGACTCAGATTATTACGCCAGCATTTCATGTTCATACATCATGACATGTGCATACATTACATATAACATAATCTCAATTATTTTGAGAACCTCATCACAATACACCTCATGCATCGCGCATAACTAACCTTGTATTTCTTTCAGGAAAGACAGTTAGTATCAATAATTTCTAGCAGGTCCATGATCAACACTCGAAGCTAAACAGAGTAATCATCGGCGCGACAAGAATAACCTTACCCAGGTTCTCTCTATAGTTTTACCCAAACTCATTCTGAAGCAACCCTACTATCCTGGCTTTCATTTCGAAGTAGCCCTACTATCCAGGTTCCTTCTCACAGCCCTAGTATCTCGGCTTTCATTTCGAAGTAACCCTACTATCCAGGTTCCTTCTCACATCCATGTTGTCCAGGATTTCATATCAAAGTAACCCTACCATCCAGGTTCCTTCTCACAACCCTACTATCCAGGTTCCTTCTCAAGCCTACTATCCAGGCTTTCATGTCAAAGTAACCCTACTATCCAAGTTCCTTCTCACAGCCTTACTATCCCGGCTTTCATTTCGAAGTAACCCTACTATCCAGGTTCCTTCTCACAGCCCTACTGTCCAGGCTTTCATATCGAAGTAACCCTACCATCCAGGTTCCTTCTCATAACCCTACTATCCAGGTTCCTTCTCAAGCCCTACTATCCAGGCTTTCATGTCGAAGTAACCCTACTATCCAGGTTGCTTCTCACAGCCCTACTATCCAGGCTTTCATCTCAGAGTAACCCTACTATCCAGGTTCCTTCTCAAGCCCTACTATCCAGGCTTTCATCTCGAAGTAACTCTACTATCCAGGTTCCTTATCACATCCCTACTGTCCAGGCTTTCATATCAAAGTAACCCTACTATCCAGGTTTCTTCTCACATCCCTACTATCCAGGCTTTCATATCGAAGTAACCCTACTATCTAGGTTCCTTCTCACAGCCCTACTGTCTAGGCTTTCATATCGAAGTAACCCTACCATCCAGGTTCCTTCTCACAGCCCTACTATATAGGCTTTCATATCGAAGTAACCCTATCATCCAGGTTCCTTCTCACAGCCCTACTATCCAGGATTTCATATCGAAGTAACCCTACCATCCAAGTTCCTTCTCACAACCCTATTGTCCAGGCTTTCATATCGAAGTAACCCTACTATCCAGGTTCCTTCTTACAGCCCTACTATCCAGGCTTTCATATCGAAGTAACCCTACTATCCAGGTTCCTTCTCACAGCCCTACTATCTAGGCTTTCATGTCGAAGTAACCTTACTATTCAGGTTCCTTCTCATAACCTTACTATCCGGGTTCTGCCTCTCTTATCCCCAGACCCGATCACACACAATTGGTTTCACATCTCTCCAGAAAGTCGCGGTGAAGCATATACCCCGACCAAACACACAGTTCACTTCCGCTTCCCAAACCAGAGTTATTCCCCAGTAGAGTAACGGACAACTGAAGCTCTTAAAACTCTATTTCTCCCAAAACAGAGACCAGCATTACCCAGCAAAGTCTTCCTCAACAACAAGTATACGGATTCTCGCAAAGGGATCTCTTGTGCGATCGACACTTCTTTGGATGACATCTTTAAGCCCATCTCTGAAAATTCTCTAAACAACTACCAAATGGCATCTATAAGCCCATTCCTGATATCATAAATCAAGTACGACTTCATGCGAGTGCAAATTTCTAGGCACTCTAGTGTTCAATCATCTTCCACCTTCAGATCACGAAAGACAGACGAGCCAATCTACATCCTCAGGTTTAAGAAGATTGAACAGGGGCAGCTGTTGTACCCCAAAATTTTCCCTCCCATATTTCTCAACAAATGTCATGTGAGGTCCCCAAATTGCTCAAGGAAGTTCAAGAGTTGACCAGACAAACTCTCTCCTAAGGCAGTCTACCTCAAATTAGGGTTTCATTTTTCATCAGGATATATGAACCAAAAAGGTCTCAAATTCTCACCATTGTCTTAATGTGTTCTCAAGATCATCCATGTCAAGTTTCAAGCCTTGCAGAGGAAGTTTGGTCAGTCAACTGCTCAAGTGCCTGAAAATCAACTATGATAGGTCAAAAGTCAATTGTGGCCCACATACAGTCAAACCTCAAGATTTTTGGTCAAAATCCTCATTTTGAAGTATTATTCATCATTTTATCACGGTTTGATCATGATTCCTCAAGGATTGCTCACAATTCATCAAAACCCAAAAGTTGTTAAATTAGGGTTTTGTAGGAAAAGTCAACTCAACTTTGACCAAGCATAACTTCCTCATAATTTATCATAAATGACCCATCCAAAGCTCATTTTGAAGAGGATGAAATTACCTACAATTCATCTTCATCTCCCAATTTAAAAATATGCACTCACAAAAAGATATGAATTTTGACCTTATAGGTCATTTTGGAAAGTCAACAAAAACACCTTTTGGGTCAAAGCTTCATACATGAACATGGAAGGCTCAAATTAGATGAGGCCAAAAGGGTTGCTTAGAGGACATCCTAAGATTTCTAAAAAGTCCAAGAACACCTATCTAGAGTCAAAATTGAGAGATTTATGCATTGGCCAGGTTGACCTTTTTTGCAAAATTGCCAAAAGACAAATGTGCTCAAATTTGCATTTTTTTGTCAAATGGGCCTAGTTTTTCATGATTGAATTTTGCTTATGACATGGTCCACGACCCAAATACTCACTCACATGTTATTTGCTTCATTATTTATTTTATTTTGATTTTTATTTATTAAAAATTGAATTAAAACAATTAATTGGTAAATAATAGCAAAGATTTGTGTTGATTGGATTTTTTGACAGAATCACAAGCTCATTATGTTGGAAGATCAGAATCCAATAATATCAATGGCAATTGGAACAAAAAGAGCATGATTAGGACAAAATTGGAAGGATATCATATACCATGAAAACCAAATCAAATCTTCAAGATTTGTAGTGAGACTAGTGGTTTTTACAACCCTAATTCACTCTAGTACATATAAAGAACGCAACCAAGGCAAGAAAAGAGGTTAACAGTCATGCAGAGCCAAGAACAAAACTTCAAAAATTCAAGAAAAAGTGGTGATCCAATTTCCATCCTAGAGGCCAATTCGAGCCACTCTCACAATACTAACAGACTGCTGGACATCTCTAGAAGGGATTTCAATTAATTGTAAGCTTTCTCACGCCTGGAATCGTAAGTACAGAAGCCACGATTTGTCTCAAAATTTTGATTTCATTTATTTACGCATCATTAGCACGTTTGATTCATATATTCTTGTTTATCATTGAGTTTGCAAGCTTTTGGTATTGTTTAATTGCGTTTTTAGTACAGGAATCAAGAGATGCCATAGTTAGGGTTCTGTGTTCTTGTTTAGGGTTTTCCAATGCAGGCAAAATTGGGCGTTGATTCTGGTACCATGATGCTCGTGAGGATAAGACGAGTTGATTGGTACCATCCATGGTCATTTATCTTACTTGTGGATAATTTTTGAGATGCACAGGTCTGTACCTACAGTAACGTGTCTGTAGGTAAAAGTATCTTAGGCTAAAACGACGGTTGGGGAAGAACAAGACGATGCGTGGCACTCCCTGGTTGGGTGGTTTGAATGTTAGCGCGTTTTTCTGATGCACCACGTGATTTGATTATATTTGTTTATTCCTATTATATATACAAATAAGCAAAGCAGCTCAGTTGGCAAGCAGGTATTGGAAACGTGCATAAGGACCTGGGTTTGATCCCCAGGTCCCATATTTGTTTCATATTATTTTTCAACAGGTGATCAAGCGTGTTGCATTAGTGTACGTCCACCATGTACCATCAAGATCCAACCATCAAGCGCCTCTCCAGCCAGATCCAATGCCCTTCCATTGAAGGCCCACTGTGTATCCCAAGTCAACGTGCACATCAGATCTGGCAAAGTCAAGCAGGCCTTAGCTATCTGGGCCCAGAAAATTCAGATTCCAACCCCCATGATTGCTAATACACATGCCCATCTCATCTTTCTTTATTTATTTATTTTAATTCTTTTAATACTTTCTCTAATTTTTTAATACACTAATTAATCTTTTTTTTCATAAAATCATAAAAAATCAAGAAATAAAAAAATTAGAATTAAACTTTTTTTATCACAATTAATTTTGTTAATTTAATTTGATTTAGTTTAACTTAAGGAAATTGTGATTTATTTTCATAAATAAAATCAAATAGAAATCAGGTTAAAACTCTTGATTTAATTTTATTTTCTCTTTTTTCTCAAATAAATAAAAAACACAAAAATAGGCTTTTGGAATAAATTAATTTGTTTTTCTTAATTTAGAATTAACTAGAATTAGGATTTCTTTTTTATTTTAATTATTTCTTTGTTTCCTTAAATAACAAAACATTTTTTTAATCAATCGCAATAGGTTTAAGTAAAGGGTCAAAACTCTAGTTGTCTCGTATTTAATTCATCGTGCGCGTGTTAATTATTTTTGCCAATATTGTTGTAACTGCTTACTGGTTTGTAATAGTTTAATTTAGGACTTTTACTTATAGCTTTCTCCCGGGTTTTTGGTTATGTAATTAATCCCCCACCCCGAAGCCTTGTAATAGCGTAGATTTACTTTCTCGCATTTTTTAAATTTCTGCAAATATTTAACTGTCTAGATATATGCTAATAGGATTGTATGACAACAATGCATGACAAATTAACACAGTTAGAAAACCCTAATGTGCAAAAATAAATAATTGAAACAAATCATTCGCACATATCACTCTTAGGGTATACTCTCACTTCGGTTGCCTTCGATAAACGATCATTAAGTATAGGGTGTCTTAGTGGTTGTCCTCCTGTCTAAAAAGATCAAATGTCCCGTTCGAATGTTGCCTCAGAAATGTTGCCTCGGAAATGTTTCCTTGAATATGATCTTAAGACTCTAGGGTTATTACTAAGATGTATTAACATTGCTTTAGTGATCGTACGTCCCTTTCGAATTGACCCTTACAACTCCAACGACGGTGCTACCTATTTCTCAATAGTAGGATAGCGCTGTCTAAAGGAAACAAGAATAGAAAGGATCTTTTTTCGAGTAGGTAGATGCTAGTAGGTACTTGATCAAATCAAAACTTTTCACACTTACACTTTTCCAACAAACTTTTAAAACAAACTTGTCACACCTTTGAGGACTGATACAAGGGTTATCATGAAGTCAAACTTTTCAAAAACAAAGCACATACACAAGCAATTTTAAAAAGATGGGCAAGTACCTAAGAGCCCATGGAAAACCATGGATAGAAAGGGTGTTAACACCTTCCCTTTCTATAATCTACCCCCGTACTCAAAATATCTCGAAAAAGGATTTTTTTTCTGTACTTTTTTCCTTTCCGATTGGATGAAATAAAAGTCGGTGGCGACTCTTACTTACCGCGATATTTTGCGAATAAAAATCGCAAAATGCAAATCAGCGTCAAACAGTCGGTTCTTCCACCGTATCACAACCCCCTTATGATGAATAAACTCATGGATAAATTCTTCCATTTCAACCTATTTAAAACAAAACCTAAATTAGAATGGGGAGAAATGAGTGAAAAATACGTAGACAACTAAATCCACCTCAAAACCTAAAATGAAACATGTTACTTTAAACCCTAAATAAAAGTATACAAAGAGTAAAATTTTATAATATAATTCAAAGAAACACAAAACCCTAAAAACTATAGGATGTTCAGTTAGACACTAAATGAGAAAGGGGTTAGAAATGACTAATCATCCTAAAAATTTGTATGTTCACTATGCCAACGTTGTCATATTATCCATAAACTGTTGTTCGAAACTTCACATCACCTGCATAGTTGTCTTCTCCATTATCTTCTCCTTAGGGATTTTCAACTAAATCACATTTATTTCAAGACTACACATGAAACACTTTTATTCCACTTATATTTTCTAATTTCTTTTTCACATCATAGGGACCAAAGCGGATCCTTTTAAAAGTCAAGTAGATAATTTTAAAAGTTAAGGAATAAAACTAAATTGCGAATTAAATATAAATGACAAAAAGTATTAAAATAATCGAAGATCTTCTAAAAAAATTATATTGAAAATGTTGGATCAAATAAAAAATTAAGTGAATAATATATATATATATATATATATATATATATATATATATATATATATATATATATATATATATATATATATATAGAGAGAGAGAGAGAGAGAGAGAGAGAGAGAGAGAGAGTATCAACATGGTTAGAGGAATAAGGTGTCAAAGGAACGACTCTGGATGTGCGTTTTTGGAATAAAAGACTAGTTTTGGGAAGTTCTATCTAAGAGAGCCCTCTTAGCGCACATAAGGTCGCTAAGCGCGAGTGCACTCAGCGCATTTTATAGCATACTGCTTGCGTTTTAATATTTTGGTAGGAGCATTGTTTTGAAGCCCACTTAGCATGGATATCGCGCTTAGCGTGGATATTGCGCTTAGCGCGGTTTAAGGCGGTTTGATGTGTAAAATAAAGAAGTCGCGCTTAGCGCCCCAGGCCCACTTAGCACGGTCTGCTGAGATTTGTTTTATAACTTAAGATTTAGTTCATTTTTAGGTTATGGTTTTAAGGAATTTTTTGCTCCCAACTCCATCAACCTCTAATTTTGTTAGGATTAGCTTAGATAACAACGATGGAGCTTGCTTACAGATGATTCGAGGTGGATTTCTCTTCGATCGGCTCTAACAAACTGGTAGATTTGCGGTTCATTTCTTTTTTTCTATTTGTATTCTCTATTGGTTGGGTTTTTACATGTATTTACTTTGATCTTATGTATATTTGTCGCCCTTGGCGTTATATAAAACTTGCTTTACAAATCTTTGTCGATTGTTATCCTTGATTTTTGCTATGTGCTAGGGATTTGAGTTGTTATAGACATAGTCTACTTGTAAGTATTTCTTGGATAGTTTGATTTCATACTAATTGACATGTGGTATGGTTTTGGGTTTGGGTTGTTTGATACCTCTACCCCATGTTCCCCAGTTAGGTCTTGACGCAGATTTCTCTAGCTGAGTGTGATTCTCTCCTCAGCCGGGTTGTGATAAAGCATAGATTGTAAGGTTATGAAACCTTTACTCATTTGTTGGAGTCATTCTCCCATTTGTATTTAGAATTGATGAATAATCTCTTGCAATGTATTCCCTCTCCAGTTATGACATTGTTGTTGTTATGTGCTCCCAAGGTAGCCAAATAAGGGTAATATCTTTTCTAGGAAGTGTCGAGACAACTGTCAACTTTTGTGTTTTATCTCACCAAGTGTTGAGTTTGATTTAAAATCCCCATAATTTTGACTTATTGTTGTGATGTTAACTTCTTAACTTCTATGAATGAGTCGAGGATGATGCTTCCCTCTAAAGTTGTTATCCCCATGAAGTTTCATAAATTCTCCTCAGAGAAGTTGTGCAACCATTACTCTTAATATTGAAGAATGTATTTTGGGCTCCCTTCGACATGTGTGGCATGATCTTCCCTAATAAAGTCAGTACGGAATCCCCAATTAAAGTCTAGACGATGTGGCATTGTCTTCCTTAGTGAAGTTTGTATGATATTCCCCAGTGAAGCACGGGGGAGGGTGCTATATCCCTGCAACTATATTGGTTTATGGCTATCTGATTTTGCTTTGATTATTTTTAAAACCATGTGTAATACGGTGGCATAATCGACTGTTATACTGGTTTTGCATTTTTTATTCGCAAATGTTGCGGTAAGCAAGAGTCGCCACCGACTTTTCTTTTATCCAACAAAGGAAAGGGTGAAAAGAATAGAAAAAGACCTTTCGAGATTATTTCTGAGTAAAGGGGGTAGATTATGTAAAGGCAAGGTGTTAGCACCCTTTCCATTCGTAGTTATCTATGGGCTCTTAGTTGCTAGCTCACTTTAAAATGCTTTTTTTTTGCGTAAGTGTATTTGAAAATATTTTGAAAAAGATGCCTAAGTGCGGTGAACTTTGTAATGTTTTTCGTTTCAGCGAGAACGTATACAAAGTGTTTTGTCTTTGAAAATATTTTAGAGAATAGTTTGTGTATGTGCGAAAAATTGTTTTGTTTGTTTTTATGAGAAAGCAACTAGGAGCTATCTACCTACTTGAAAGATTTGTTCTTTTCCTCTTTTCATTTAGATAGTACTATCCTACTATTAGTCAGTAGGTAGCCCTATCGTTGGATGTTTTGAGGGACGGGCAAGGGTCATCATACAGTCATAAAGGTAACCCGTAGGGCACTTTAGTAATTTTATAGTAAGGGACTAGATCGTTTATCGAAGGCAGCATCAGAGGGTCATCAAGGGACTACGATCTTTTTAACCGAGGGTCTTTGCTAAAGTGTCTCACGTTTGAGGGACATGACTGTTTTTCGAAGGCAACAAGTGGAGGTACCTTAGAGGTGCACGTGTGCGAGTGTGTTGTATTCAATTATTTTTCTTTGATGTTAAGGTTTTCTAACATTTTAGTTTTAGATCTTGCCATACACGTCCTAGTTACTACACAGTTATATATATATATATATATATATATATATATATATATATATATATATATATATATATATATATATATATATATATATATATATATATATATATATATATATATATATATATATATATATATATATATATATATATATATATATATATATATATATATATATATATATAATATATATATATATATATATATATATATATATATATATATATATATATATAAGTGCGAAAAATAAAATGCGAGAAAGTAAATGCCTACAACCATTACATCCTATAAGCAGTTACATAATAGAAAAAATGCGAGGAAATGTAAACTAGGACTATTACAAAATTACCCGTACGACCTATACATTTGTTTTCTAGAATTTAAATAGCAAAGGAATAAATAAAAAAGAAATTAAAGGAAAAAAACTAAAAATCTAAGCAACAAAAAATGTTTTTGGTCTTTTTATGAGAAAAAATAATTTTGTGTTAATAATAATTTAAATTTGATTTATTAAAATAAATTAATTATAAAACCCCAATTTTAATTAGTTAATTAATTAAAAAAATTATTAAAGTAATTAATTAAAATTAATTTAATTAATAAAAACCTAAGTCTAATGTTTTTGTGATTTTTTTTATTAAAATAAGATTGATTAAAAAAGAAAGTAGTTAATTAAAATACAAAAAAAAAAAATGAAAATGGGCCTCTTAAGAACAAGTAAATGGAGGGGCTGTGAGGAAGGAGAACAATGGGTCTAAAATGGATGAGTCCAGGAGCTTTGTTCTGATCCAGTGGGGAATGCACCTTGGGGTGCACCATGGTCATGATTGTTATTTCTGCTTCCATGCTTACATGTAAAAAATTAGAAAATTGCAAAAAATGCATATAAATGAAACAAACATGTTTACATGGATTTAAACTGTGAAAATCTTGAGAACATGAAACCTACCAACTTACCAATCAGAATCGACGTGAGGGAGTTTTCCCGGGGTTGATTTGAAAGGGGTAATGATTGATTCTGACTCCTGGCCTTCAGGAGGACAATGGAAGGTCTGGATATGTTTGAAAACCGCTGGAGATACGAGATATGGTTTTCACAATTTCTTCGAATTTGGAGAATTTCTTTTTGAGAGCTTTGGTGCAAAATTTCGTGGTCTTTGGCTTATGCTTTTGTTTTGTATTTATAGAGGGACGGAATGGTGAGTAAACATGACAAGAATCCACACATAATGGCCCCCTTTCAAAGCAATATCAAACATATTAAAATACTTTCAAAATTGTGAAAAACTTGCCCTTCTTGAGACACAATAAACCTGGTCTTTTTTCGTCATGCCTTGCACGAATTCTAAGGCCCAGTATCAACCCAAATCATCAGCATATGTGTCCATACTTTTTATTTATTATTTTATGCAATTTATTTTGTATTTATTTGAATAAAAACAAAATAAATATGAATAAAATATAGAAAAAATGAAAATCAATGTGAGAGTGAATTTATGGTCCTTGAGTAAGTTATAAACATATTTGAATCCCACAAAATAGGTCTATGAACTTAAAAATGCATTTTTGCTCAAAGTCGACTTTTTGCATTTTCACCTATTTGCCCAATTTGTACTGGTCATAACTTGCTCAATTTTTATCTTTTGGATATTATCGTGGACTTTTTAGAAAGCTTAAGATGTCCCCTATAATCTCTATGTTGACAATTTTTACATTTGGAAAATTTATCTTTATGTAACTTGCCTTGATAAATAATTCCTTTTTAATGACTTTCAAAAAGACCTGTAATGTATTGGCTCATATCTTTCCAATGATGCATTTTTTGAACTTGAGGACAAACTAAAAGTTGTAGGGAATTTAATTTTCTTCAAAATGAGCTTTGGTTGGGTTAAAATGTATGAATCATGTGAAAGTTATGTCTGGTCAAAGTTCAGTTGACTTCTCCTAAGGAAACCCTAATTTGACAAATCTTGACTTTTGATGATCTGAGGACTTTCCTTGGGGAATCATGATCAACCCTTGATCAAATGATGAATATCACTTCAAAATGTTGATGTTGACCAAAAATCTTGAAGTTTGACTGTATGTTGACCATAGTTGACTTTTCTATCAATATAGTTGATTTTCAAGCATCTGAGCCATTGACTGAGCAAACTTGTGATGTAGGGCTTGAAACTTGACACGAGCCTTGTTGAGGACCTATGAAGAAACATGGGATCCCCTTGAGACTTTTTCAGATCAAATTTCCTTGAGAAACTCCAAACCCTAATTGTAGGCTTTTGGTCTAGGAGGTGCATCTTGACTAGTCAACCCTTGGTGCCTTGACCATTTGAAGAGCCTTGAAAGAATGCTTTAAAGAAAAATGGGAGGGAAAATTTTGGGGTACAACAGCTACCCCTGTTTAATCTGGCAATGATTTGGGCTGAAAGTCCTTGTATCACCAAGATCGACGCTCAACAACTTTAAAATCCTAGCAATGGAAACTTGCGTTTTAAACCTCAAAGCTCACATGCGTTATGCCTAACCTGTTCTAAATGGTCTCACAAACATATATCAATGCACAAAAATAATTTATATGACATGAATAGAAAGTTTGAGATATAAGAACATGAGCAAATTGGAGCAATTTGGCTGGTGAGTTCTGGCACGTTTGAGAGTGAGTTAAGGACATGAGTCACCTCCTGGAGCCTTCAGGAAAGTGATGAGATGCTCTTTACTGCTTGAGAAATTCATTATCTATACATACACTTCGA